>OX637560.1:16101897-16762739 GCA_951800025.1 Oligia strigilis | reverse complement strand
GGGGTAGAAATTTAAATTCGCCGATTTATATTATAATCGATGGTGTAAATGGAATTATGGGAGTTTGGATGAGATGTGACGGCATTCGGTCTGATGGAAGTGTGTGATAACTAAGTTTTTATTTGTATTTAAATACTAGCTAGCGGAAAAGCACCGGAGTTACCAACATAGCTTGCAGAGTAAGCAAACTGAAGTGGCAGTGGGCTGGCCATGTTTGTCGAAGGACCGATGGCCGGTGGAGCAGACGACTCCTTGAGTGGAGACCGCGTATCGGCAAGCGTAGTGTAGGACGCCCCCCAGCTAGATGGACGGACGACCTAAAGAAGGTGGCTGGGGTAGACTGGATGCGGAAGGCGGAGGACAGGGTGTTGTGGTGCAGTCTTATTAATATTTAACTTTAAACTATAATTATGGTATTCATCTATTGTTGTCTGCTGGATGGAGAGGGAGAGGAAGGCCGAAGAAAAGATGGATGGATTGTGTGAGGAATGATATGAAAGAGAAGGGAGTGAATGATAGCGTGACGGTTGACAGGGGCGAATGGAAGAAGAAAACGTGTTGCGCCGACCCCAAGTAAACATGGGATAAGGGCAGGAAGATGATGATGTTGTCTGCTGAAGAGTCATGATCATCAATTTTTCTTAATACTTATAAGATTCATCTTATGTTCAACAGCGGTGCTATTCTGTAAAAATCTCACCGTGAAAACTTAGGCGAAGTGAGCGTGGAGTGAGCTGTCAAAGTGACAATTTTTAGCAAAAACAAACTCACTTCACCTAAGTTTTCACGTTGAGATTTTTGCAGAATCGACACTGTTGAACATAAGATTCATCAAATGAAAATGAGTCAATCCCGCTACGGTATAACAAAGATAAAGATTGACCAAAAAACCCAGGCGACTTCTTATTGCCTACGTAATGTCTCAGGTAAGGTCAGGTAAATTGACAATAACAATAATACGTTGTCCAAATGTTGAAACCTGAACAATAATACAATGTAACAGATCAAGATTGTTACTAAAAAGACAGTTGGTAATTGTCGTTTGTTATACTGATTCCTGGCAGTTGGAACTGTTAAGTTTATGATAATTGGTTCTGTACACTTTAATATATATTTGTTAAGTATAAATCTATGTAGTTTGGTCAGTTTTCGCATCAAAACGGTGAAGGAAAACATTGTGAGGAAACCGGCATGTCCGAGAACCAAAAATTCGAAGACATGTGACATCTACCAACCCGCACTGGGTCCGCGCGGTGGAATAGCTTCCCTCTCAAAAAAGAGAGGAGGCCTGTGTCCCAACAGTGGGCACATTATAGGCTGATTATGCAGTTTTCGCATAAAATAGTGCAAATTTGCAACTAATTTAAAGAGCAATACGTTAAGGTATTGATACAATGCGTTCCCTTCAGAATCTTTTCAATCTAATACGCTGCTTTTTTTTTTTTTTTGTCTCGTATTACCCAGTAATTGGGTTGTGGAAAGGCTAGGCAGATGATGAAGATACCTAAGTCTAAAATCGCCAACTCGTCTTGAGGATCAATGGTCGTGCCTATGAGAAGATGCTTCTGCCCTGCAGTGGGATAAAAATGAACTCTTTCTTCATAGTCGTTAGTCAAACGTTTTGGTCTTAAGCTACGGAACCCTAAAACATTTATTACTCATACACGTTTGGTCTCTCATCGTTCAGGATATCATGATGTTTTATTGTGTATTTCTATAGAAGTGGTTTATTGTCTCGATGACAGATAAGAAGCGGCCATTTTGGACGATACGACCACTCGAGTTAGTTCGAGATACAGGTAAGTTAATGTTTCTATTAATTCCTTATGAAATGACTTCAAGTTTAAAGTACTGTAATTGTAAATAGCTGTTAGTAATCGGTGGTGGTGGTGGTAACAGTTGATGGTGGTGGTGGTGTTGGTGGTGGTGGTAACAGTTGATGGTGGTGGTGGTGTTGGTGGTGGTGGTGGTAACAGTTGATGGTGGTGGTGGTGTTGGTGGTGGTGGTGGTGGTAACTGTTGGTGGTGGTGGTGGTGGTGGTGGTAACTGTTGGTGGTGGTGGTGGTGGTAACAGTTGATGGTGGTGGTGGTATTGGTGGTGGTGGTGGTAACAGTTGATGTTGGTGGTGGTGTTGGTGGTGGTGGTAAGTGTTGGTGGTGGTGGTGGTAACTGTTGGTGGTGGTGGTAACTGTTGATGGTGGTGGTGGTGTTGGTGGTGGTGGTGGTAACAGTTGATGGTGGTGGTGGTGTTGGTGGTGGTGGTGGTGGTAACTGTTGGTGTTGGTGGTAGTGGTGGTGGTGGTGGTAACTGTTGGTAGTGGTGGTAACTGTTGGTGGTGGTGGTGGTGGTGGTAGCTGTTGGTGGTGGTGGTGGTGGTGGTAACTGTTGGTGGTGGTGGTGGTGGTAACAGTTGATGGTGGTGGTGGTGTTGGTGGTGGTGGTGGTAACAGTTGATGGTGGTGGTGGTATTGGTGGTGGTGGTGGTAACAGTTGATGGTGGTGGTGGTGTTGGTGGTGGTGGTAAGTGTTGGTGGTGGTGGTGGTAACTGTTGGTGGTGGTGGTGGTGTTGGTGGTGGTGGTGGTAACAGTTGATGGTGGTGGTGGTGTTGGTGGTGGTGGTGGTGGTAACTGTTGGTGTTGGTGGTAGTGGTGGTGGTGGTGGTAACTGTTGGTAGTGGTGGTAACTGTTGGTGGTGGTGGTATCTGTTGGTGGTGGTGGTGGTGGTGGTGGTAACTGTTGGTGGTGGTGGTGGTGGTAACAGTTGATGGTGGTGGTGGTATTGGTGGTGGTGGTGGTGGTAACAGTTGATGGTGGTGGTGGTGTTGGTGGTGGTGGTAACTGTTGGTGGTGGTGGTGGTAACTGTTGGTGGTGGTGGTGGTGGTAACTGTTGATGGTGGTGGTGGTGTTGGTGGTGGTGGTGGTAACTGTTGGTGGTGGTGGTGGTGGTGGTAACTGTTGGTAGTGGTGGTAACTGTTGGTGGTGGTGGTGGTGGTAACAGTTGGTGGTGTTGGTGGTGGTGGTAGTGGTGGTGGTGGTGGTGGTGGTAACAGTTGGTGGTGGTGGTTTGTTGGACTAGTGGTCGCAAGCACGACTACTAAGTGTGGGCTTTGATTGCCAGCTTGGGCTAATTTGTATTGGTTTTTTTTCATCACGAATTTTTCAGTTGCAACCAGAAGTCTGTTTTTTAGGGTTCCGTACCCAAAGGGTAAAAACGGAACCCTATTACTAAGACTTCGCTGTCCGTCCGTCCGTCTGTCTGTCACCAGGTTGTATCTCAAGAACCGCGATAGCTAGACAGTTGACATTTTCAAAAATTATGCATTTCTGTTGCCGCTCTAACAACAAATACTAAAAACAAAATAAAATAAATATTTAAGGGGGCTCCCATACAACAAACGTGTTTTTTTCTGCGTTTTTGCCTTGTGGTACGGAACCCTTCGTGTGCGAGTCCGACTCGCACTTGGCCAGTTTTTTTCTTATTGCTGAATGAGCCTACTCTTGACCTCGATCACCCTGATGGAAAGCGATGGATGATGAATTAATTATCTGATATATACATGGTGCTCACAAACATGGTAAAAGTAAACGATTTTCATTTAAATAAAAAAAATTACAAGTAATAAGTCAGGGTGTGAGTTAAAGTAATTACAGAATGTAAATCAATGTCAAAAAGTCGGCTTTGTTGCTCAACAAATACTGCCGAGTCGAATGTGCCGACCCAGACTTGTGTGTACCAACCCTTACTATTTAATCAGAAGATATTCAAACAATATGTAGTACCAACGACCTTAGACTACGTGCCATCTCACATACCACACACACACCCACACACCCCACCACACACACACACCACACACAACACACACACCCCCCACACCACACACCACATACACACACACACCCACACCCTCCACCACACTTCACACTTCAGGGGATTTTGGCGTGATGTTATGATAAGTTACGTATCATCTGTTGGATATGATATCTGGGTCAACTTTTGAAGCTACTATGTTTAGTCCATAAGGTCACCAATTATACTTGCTCTACATTGTAACAATAACATATTTCTGTACCAAAAAAAAAACACAAAATTCACAATGATTCATTTTCTTTTGAACCCTTTAAGTAATTTGATAAAGTTCTTGACTCATATGCCCCTTTGACTAACTAGATAATCATAAGCTATGCACCTAGGCTGCATTAATTCTTTCATTGCACTTAGGTACACTAACCCTTGTATAAGCTGTACTAAGCTTATACAAGGGTTAGTGTTATAAGCATAGTGGATTTTAAGCAGGGTTGTCTCACAACCAGAATATTCAGTGATACGATAAACCAAAAAAATAATTAAAGATTTCGAAAGAAAATTTTTGGTCGGTTATCAAAAAAAAAAAAACAGGATGTTTCATAGAAAAGTGCAATACCTACCTACGTGGTCAAAATGCATGTAACAGCTAATGTTCCCTTGTTGCTGGCACACAGGCCTCCCCTCTTCGAGAGGGGATGAGCTTTAATCCACCACGCAAGCCTAGTGCGGGTGAAAAGATGTCACTCACATATCTTCGAATTTTTGGTTCTAGGACATGCCGGTTTCCTCACGACGTTTAACTTAACCGTTTTGAGAGCAGTAATGATGAAATTATTTACGCAAAGTAAAGTGCCTGGCTGGGTTTCAACCCACGACTTACAACTCGTAAGTTGGGGTCGTTCCCATTGAGCCACCACTACTCCAACCCAATCCTTTTCCAGTATTACTGCCTATTAAGAAGTCATCATACTGCCTAGCCCTTTTACCAACTATGTTGGGGTCGGCTTCCAGTCTAACCGGATGCAGCTGAATACCAGTATTTTACGTGGAGCGACAGCCTATCTGACCTCCACAACCCAGGTACTGGGTAATACGATACCCCTTGGTAAGACTGGTTGTCAGACTTTCGAGCTCCTGACCACCCGCAACGACTGTCAAAGATCCACGAATGACAGCCGGGACCAACGGCTTAATGTGCTTTCCGAAGCACGGAGGGGTCTCGGTATGTAAAGATGGTTACCCATCCACAGACCAACTGTGGCAAGCGTAGCTTAACCTAGTCGATCGACCTGTGCGGCTGTTATTATTTAGCCACGGGCCCCTCGAACTACCAACCCTATATTCGCGAGGGTAAACCGATTACAAATTCATGACGTCATGAATACCCATATCTGTGATTGAATACGACTGCCACTGATCGTCATCGGCACTGATTGTCATTAGTTATCAGCAGATCAAAGGGTTTGACATTGTTAGATGTACCTATTGTTGCCTCCCAGAGGGTGATGTAAGCGTAATAGGATTATTTTACGGTCGATTTTATTTGTAACAATTTTCTTGAATTTTCTTTTTTGTAGTTGTATAATTTGTTAAAATCTTACCTTTTATGAGCAACTAGCTGAAACGGCGAACTTCGTGCCGCCTCAGAATAAGAACGAATGTATGAGAAAATTAATTATCTTCATAGTTTCTTTTTTTCTTGAATTTTTCCCATATTTTCATAGTTATTCTGCTATTCAGGGCGGAGACAAATCAAAGAACATAAAAATCGGTTCAGCCGTTCTTGAGTTTTATATGGTGTAACTAACCCGACTTTATTTATGTTATGCTATTGTATTTGGATTGTTCAGTAATTGGGTTCTGTTAATCCTATGAATATGATATTATAAATTATGTTTACTCTCAATCACGAAAAAACGAAACGGCTTAACGGATTTGGATGAAATTTTTCACACAGATAATTTTTTATCCCGGTAGTAAGTTCCCGTGGGATGGCTTCCGACGGGCGAAGCCGCTGGCTAAAGCTAGTGGTAAATAAAGCATGCATTGAAAGTTACAAAAAAAAAAATACTGTGCTGCTTTTTTTTTCGTGTTATAACAACCTATTTGCCCTCCTTTTCATGTACATTCAACAAAAGAGGTATGCAAGATCATCGGATATAGTTGAAATTTAGTAAGAAACCGATAGATTTTTTTTATGATGATTTAGGAAATTTAATTTTATAAATGAGCTGTTTATTTTCTATTAATAAAATAAAATTTTATTCGAGAACATCCATCGGTTTCTTACTAAACTTCAACTATATCCGACGGTCCTGCATACTTAGGTATCTCTTTTGTTGACTGTACGTCAGTATTTACTTCAAATTAAATAATATCATTTTGGTCGACAGTGGAGCCGCGAAGACTTTCGAAACGCACATACAATCCTTCTTTTACATATACTATAATGGAATATATAATTATATTAAAATTAATATTTAATAATGAATTCAGGCTTCATTCACTACTTAAAACATTCTATGACGCCTCAAATTACAATTCCCACGAGTAAAACAATCAATAAGACTACATTTTCAAATCCCAATTTTCTATAACAAACAAAAAACCAGTTCAAAAAGCAGGCCTCAGTAACTCCATAAAGCCGCATCCACACTCGCGACCTCGTTCGTCCCTCATACATATTCCATGCGACGATGGCCCATGCATATGCATCCGTGCGTCCATGCATCGTATTGTTGACTCGGTCGCCAATATTGCGCTTTGATCTTCAAAAGTAGCTCCGAGTACATCAAGGGCGCCTAATATGTGTATTGTTTCGAAAAGACCCTTTGATAGTTGATTAAAATGCTGCTTGATGGTCAATGTTTTTGTTTTTTTTTGTGGTGGTCGTGGAAAATGAAAAATTTGCTTCTGATAAAACAATAGGAATGGATTGGAGTGGGGGTGAAAACTTTGACTGCGAAAAAGCTATGTAAAAAAAACTATTCACGTTAATATACCTACGTGAATAACTAACAATGGTAATAATAGCCGCAGGGGTCGTTCGAAGGTTAAGCTACGCATTTCCGCGGTCGGCTCGCGAATGGGTGACCATCCATTACATTTCGAGACCGCTCCATGTCTCGGAAAGCACGTTAAGCCGTAGTCATTCGTAGATCTTTGACAGTTGTTACGGGTAGTCAGAAGCTCGAAAGTCTGACAACCAGTCTTACCAAAGGGTATCGTTATGGAGGTCAGATAGGCAGTTGCTCCATGTAAAATACTAGTATCCAGTTGCATCAGGATAGACTGAAGCTGACCCCAACATAGTTGGGAAAAAGTTAGACAGATTGATAGAACTAGCAAGGGTTATTGCTATGTAATGATGTAATTAAAAGTAACTGGTATTTATAGAAAAAAAGTGGTCTCAAAGGTTAACTTTGAAAAATACTCTGTAATAATTAATATTAAACATAGACATGAATTCAAACCAACATCAATAAGTCTCCGAAAAATTAATAAAAAAAACCTCTTTCACGAACAAAGCCGATATTTGTTACGCCGAATTTAATTTAAAAACTTTGTTAATCTAAGTATAAAGAGTCGGCCGCAAAGAGAGCGGATCAAAACGATGAAAAATTATTGAAAGGGGGTTCAACTGAAGGATGGGTGGCGGGGGGAGATCGACTGTTTCAAAAATACATCGATAAATTTACTGTTACCACCGAAAAAATGGTCCTTACACCCGGAGAATAACGACTAAACTCGCTTGGTTTGCCAATTCTGGTGTGTAAAGGGTGTCTTCAAATTCCACAATGGGGTGGTCGCGTAATAATCGTGATTTTTTAATCAAATTTCATCTGTACAAGGGAAGTGGGGGCTATATTTTTTCATTATTTAATTTTCGGTCGGTCGTGGTTTTTTTGTAAACGCTCCTTTAAGCGACAGCGGTGTTTGAACGAGGTTTCAGATGTTCGGTGGATGGCTGTTACACCGTAACAAAAATGTGACTGTATGTTTGTGCTGTAAAGAAAGTATGGATAATGTAACGAACATAAAATTATCATCACATAAATAATCATTTTAAAAAATCATTAAAAATTAAATCACCTTAAAAAAAATCTTTATAAATTCGCAAATGGGAATCATAAGAATAAAATGTAAGCCACTTATAAAAATTTGTTGACCCTTTATGGGGGCCTAAAAAGGCCACTTGGGCATAATCATAAAAGGATAACATTATGAATCATAATGGACAGTTAACAGTTAAGTTAATCGCATCACATCCCATTGGATAAGGATGTTTCAGTTATTTTTTTTTTGTCTGTGCTAAAATACCAATCAATCCAATCCAAATCCACTCCCAATCTGTTTGATTATATCTACGTAGTGCAGCGAAAAAATGAAAAACACGGACTGTCTTCGCCACATTATAATTCATAATGTTATCCTTTTATGATTCTGCCAAAGTGGCGCTTTTTAGGCCCCACGGTCCTCGAATTAACAAAGTTCTTATTCTTGTGTAGAAATGGGCCTACTAACTCATAGTCAGAAGTGTTCTGATTAGTAGCCCGTCTAATAACTTAGGCCAAGAAAAAACATAATCAGCCTATAAAGTTCCCACTGCTGGAACACAGGCCTCCTCTCTGTGAGAGGGAGTGGGCCATAGTCCACCACGCGAGCCCAGTGCGGGTTGGTAGATGTCACATGTCTTCGCATTTTTAGTAACAGGTCATGCCGGTTTCCTCACGATGTTTTCCTTCACCGTTTGGCCAAGCAAAAGCATCACAAGCCTAGTACAATTACAAATACACTTGATCCCGACATAAGTCCATATGAAGTCCATATACAAACCTTTAATCCGGTTTGCAATATGAAATAAAATTTATAAATTTTTACATGATCTGCTCGCCCATAAAATAAACGACCACATTGCACTCCGGTGTGACAGGCGGCCGTTAATATTTCACCGTTCATTGGGATCACTTTACGTTAATATTGGTTGATTGTGCTCCTATTACAAAAGTAATTACCGTTATATCAATGTTTTATTGAAATCTGAATTAATAATGATGAATTACTGTAGCATATAGTCGGTTTTTCCGAAGAATATGGCAACCGTTCTGTTTCAGGTAGCTACTATGATGATATATGATAACACACATAATTTGCTTGCCGCGGTTGGTCCGTGGATGAGTGACCATCTTTACATACCAAGTATGTACCGTGACCGCGCCTTAGGTCATGTAAGCCCCTTTAAGGCCACTACCTTTGTCGGACTGCATAGAAAAGAAAGAGAAGCGCGATGACACAACGCTGGTAATTTATTGCAAATGAAGCAATTATCTATTTACAAAAAATCTATTAATTGGATTAAAAAATTAAAACACTAGTGTTTTAGTATGTTGCTTGTAGAATGATCTGACAAAAAATCAGAATGATTGTATGTATATTAGTATGGTTTTTATTGTAAAAAGAAAGTTTTTAGAGGTATCTTCATGATTTTTTTTCTATCGTATCAATTTATTTGTAATAAGTTTTCAACACACTATCTACCTAGCATATATCCTGAAGAATATCATATATTTTCTGATTTTATTTACGATCGTCGATCACATACTTTTATTGTTTCTAAAACTTGCGTTTTTTGTGTTTAGGTCCTGTAAGCCCTTCAAACGTACCTGGCGAAATGTGGGTGTACTAAAGGCAAACCTCTGCGTAACCCTTAGGGGGATTACAAACGTGATGTTTTATTAGTTATGTTGACGAGCGTCTTAACAAAAAAGTATGAAATACAATAGGTTTTCTGAAAACAGCGGGGTTATTGCGTAACACACTATTAGTAGCAATGGGTTTCATTTTGACAGTTCAACAACATTTATTGCGGTGTTTACGTCGTTGAACAGACACATTTTACGAACATATGAAACGATGGATTGGCAATATACTTCAAAATGATTCTTTTGATGATACTTTTTTGCATATAGGTCCTGTAGTCCCCTTAAGTAATAAAGACGAACTCAAATCATTTTAAAGGTGTGTCGGACTTCAATATTTACATAAGCACATTTAAAATCATACATGCATTTTCAGTATCATAGCTTCCCAACCAAATCCGTAAAGACAACACCTTTTCCAGCTCACCGACAAAAAATAATCAACCAGAAAATGCAACAGCATTTAAAAATCACAAATTCAACTCAACATTGGTTAAAAAATCACCTCCAATTCCCGTTTAAAACCCCGGATATCAATTACGGGACACAGGAGAGAATTTAAAATCACTTGTCGATATGCAAATGTGATCCCGGTGTTCAATAAAGTCCCGCCCGGGACGGCCCTAGTCTCCGGACATCGATAGCTTCCGGGAACGGGACGGCCGAAGGATTCTTTTTTTCACGACGCTTATGCGGTTTTTTTGTCGATGGTATAGTGGTTGGTAAGGTGCTCTGTTTTAGGAATTTGGTTTTGTTCTTTCAGGGTTTATGGTTGAGAACTTTGATTTTGTAGTAGAAGGATACGTGGGGAGGACTGCTGATTTCCACGGACCATGATTCGTCTTAACTTTAAATTCATCACTATTGTTAAACACTACTAGTAAAGACAGCATCTTTTTGTGTCATAACCGTGCTAATTACGATTACGTATTAATGTTTTAATTTTTTTTTTTTTGTTTCAATGTTTTTTTATACAATGACATGCTATTGGCAACTTCAGGGTTGATAATTATTATAAATTGTCCTTAGTCTACTTCGGCAACACGTCAGAGAATTACAGTCATGTTGTTACCCCGTCCATGACATCGACTATGGCAGCGCAGAGGTCACTTTGGATGCATTTTTTGGGTAACAGGGCAGGATAAGAAGTGGGACATAGTTTGCATCACAACTCCATATCCACACCCTGCTGCAGCACTGTCAAGATAGCCCCACTTTGCAAGGTTGTACTTCGCTCGCTCGGTGTCCTTAGTATACAGAGCCTAGATCCACATGCTAGCAGTTCCTACTTTATTGCGCTGAAAATATGTTAGTTAGCATTATTGTTTGTACATAAACTCACGCTTTCTTCCCATGAGGATACGCAGTAGTAATTCTACGAAATTTATTTCTATAATATTGGATGTAGAGCATCTTCCACACCATCTCATCGACACCAAAGTTCGAACATATATTTATAGGTCCGCTGAAACCATTGGAACGTGTGGGCTCAAGTGGGCCCCTCACACTTGTGTCCCGTCTCACACGCACGCAGGTCCGGTCGTATCGTGCTGTCTTTGTCTAGCATGCCATTGAAGGGTATCGAATGTTCGGCGCAACAGGTTGATCGGCTTCAGGAATAGGGTTGGCAGTTTGATTGGTTTCCGATACATTTTTATTTTTGGTGAGGAAAATGTTTTTCCTGTAAGTTACAGTGCAGGAAAAGTTATCTATGATTATGTTTCAACATGTTGTGTTATATTTTCACCACTAACATTACGATTACGATTTTGTATTTCACGTTGAGATTTATTAAAGGCTCTCTTTCTTCCATGCAAGATGTGAGGGAAGATAAATTCGGTAAGTGGATTTGGTTTGTTTTTTTTTTGGTTTTGGCTATCCTGAGCGGTCTTTCATACTAATGACAATCAAAGCCTACAATGGATAAAACTCAGGTTGATGATGATGAGTTTTGCCTAAGATAAGGTGTAGCTAAAAATAATTTACTTCACAACTCTTTTTTTATACATTTTTCAATCATTACCCTTCAATTTCCTACTCGTTTTTAAATGTTTGGAATAAATTCCCGAATAATTTCATGAAAATACAGAGTCAACCCTGGACCGACTTATCGTTTTTCAGCCCTGTGCTGGGACGTTCGACGGCCCGTACCGGGATATCTGATATTGATACGTTAACAGGTGCGAACCGAGTGTGGGGGATTTTTGTACCACGCAGCATTTGAGGGTTGCATCGTGTACTGACACTTTTTATGTGTGTTACAAAGAAGTTGGAAAGAGTTTAGGGTTTGTAGGATTATCGCTGCTTGGGTACTTGTTTATTTATTTATTTATTTATTGACACACCAACGACTTATTCACTAAATTATTACATTAAATATATTCTATGTCCACAGCTTTGCGGTGAATTTGTCACTTATAGGTGTGCACAGCACTTGTATAATAATAATAAAAATTAAAATGGAAATATAATTATGATCTTAACAAGATTAAAATTTGCAAAATTTACATTGTTAAAATTAAAATACAGTATAAATCAAAAATAAAAAAAAAACATCAAATAAATTAGAACAGTAAAATAATTATACTATACAAACTCTAAAAATACAAATAAATTATTTAAATTAGAATATTAAAACAATTATAAATTGAAACTATAAAAATAACAAATAAATTAGGACATCATTATTACATTAATTATAAATAAGAATAGGATGTATTAAATTGAATTAAATTGTACAATATTAAATACATTGGAGTCACATAAATACGCAATTATCATTTTGTGAAAGAAATAAACAAACAGATCGATCAAGAACTGAGAACGTATCGTCTGAATTCATTCAGGCTGTTTGAAAATATGTCCAAGTTGTTAGTACGGGTGCTCAGCTTATTGTAGCTAGACAAAAACCGGTATAAAGGAGCTGAACGACCAAGATTAGTTCTATTTTTAGGCAATTGAAAAGTTTCTGTTTTAAAATTGGATCTGTATGAGGTACGGCGGGACACATTTAGACCGATCTCCGAAACCAACTCCGGTACATTCGCCAAATTATGAAGGGTCTTATAAAGGAAAACTAGGTCAGAGCAACTTCTTCGTTGCTCCAAGGAGGTCATCCTGAAATGACAGAGCCTTTGAGGATAATCCGCTTCGCGATCACATGTGTGTGATCTGTAGCGGAGGTATCTCGTAAACTTTTTTTGGATGCACTCTATTCTGTCGATGTGGACACGATACGCGGGATTCCATACAGGAGATGCATATTCCAGTATACTCCTCACCATAGAGTTATAAAGAACCTTAAGGGTGCGGATTGACCGGAATTCCTTGCAAGTTCTTTTTACAAATCCCGACATTTTATTTGCTTTGGCGACAATAGTGTCAAAGTGATTTTTAAAGGAAAGTTGACGATCAAGTTGGACTCCCAAATCACGAATGGTATCGACTTTCTGGAGAGTTATGCCGTTCAAGTGATATGCTGAAGGCTGAATCAGCTTTTTCCGTGTAAATGTTATATGATAACACTTAACGGCATTGAGAGTCATCATGTTACTATGACACCACTCATGAATTGCGTCCAAGTCCTTCTGAAGCAAAGCAATGTCGGTACTTGATTTAATTTCCTTGTATAGTTTTAGATCGTCCGCAAACATAGAGCATTTTGAGTTTTTGATGGAGTGTATGATATCGTTAACAAATACCAGGAAAAGAATAGGACCAAGATGCGATCCCTGTGGCACCCCAGATGTTGAGTAATAAAGTGGCGACTGATAACCCTTTATAATAACTCTCTGTTGTCGTTCTGAAAGATATGATTCAAACCAGCGTAGCAAATGACCATGCATACCGTAGTTCTCAAGTTTTTGAAGTAGAAGTACATGGTTTACTTTGTCGAACGCGCTACTGAAGTCAGTGTAAACTGAGTCCACCTGCACACCGGCGTCTACGGATCTGCTGATATCGTTAATGTAGTGAACTAGGTTGGTGGTAGTGGACTTATTGGTACAGAAACCGTGCTGTTGCGTAGCCAGTTGAGTTTTGGTGAGTGAAGTTAGTACAGGACAGACTAATGATTCGAACAGTTTCGAGAAAATTGAAAGAAGAGATATGGGCCGATAATTTTTAACATCATTAGGCTCCCCTTTTTTAAATATTGGAACTACGTGTGCGATTTTCCACTGCGTGGGAAACTTAGAAGACATAAGGGACTTATTAAAAATAAGTTTGAGCGGTAATGATAAATATTTGGCACATTGCCTTATGAAATGCGGCGGTAGGCCGTCAGGCCCTGGACCTTTGCAGGTATTTAGTTTTTTTAATTCTTTGAGTACGTCTCGCTCTGTGAAATAATGGCTTCCTAGCGCAAGCTGAGGGTACTTTTCTGACTTTGTTTGTACCGCGACTGTACCAGCTGGAGATGCAAAAGTGGCAGAAAAGTGTGAGGCAAACAGTTTACTCACTTCTTCTCCAGAAGTTGCCACTTTCCCGCTCCAATACATCTCAGACGGAATGTCATTTGACTTGGCTTTTTTGGCCTTTACGAATGACCAAAATGCCTTCGGATTCAGTCTGATGTTATCTTCAGTGTTGCTGACGTATGTGCTGTAGCACTTTTTGATCATGATTTTAGTACGTTCCTCCATTAAACGGTATTCATATTTGTCCCTGGGATTTTTGTATTTCTTAAAGCGAAGTCTTAATTTTTCCTTTTCGTTGAGAGTTCTGATCAAACATTTTGAAAACCATATAGGAAATTTGTTATTGCGTCCATTATGTCTAGGAACACATTCATCCACTATTCGATTCAGTTGTGCGTAAAACGTGTCTACCATTAAGTCCACATCCGCCAGATCCGAAAACAAACGTGCCCAATCGATGCTCCTCAATCTCTCATTTACAAGTGCATAGTTGGCTTTCCAGAAGTTATATTTGAGAGAACTCTTACTTTTTAATAGTGCGGGTGAAATATTCGTGATGGTGATGTCAAGAGGAGGGTGATGAACATCGACCAGCGACATTGGATTTTTACATTCACTGACAGATCCACCGTGGAAGTTACATAAAATAAGGTCTAAAGTTCTGTTATAAAGGTTCCTAACAGTATTAATTTGCATAATGCTATTTGACGACATAAAATCAACCAGTGAGTAGCCTAACCTGTTCGCAAAGTTCCTAGCAGTTGTACAGGGTGAGCTGGAGAGACTATTGTCTGTGCTCCAGTCGATGAACCCAAGATTGAAGTCCCCAGCAATTATTACATCTTCACCCGTTGATTCAATCACAGCATCCACGTTGTCCAGGATCAAGTTAAGTGGGGCCTGTTGCACAGGTGGTGGCAAATAAGCCGCACAGATGTATAGGTTGCCCTTTCTGCTATTGGTTTTGAGCTTGACCCACAGATCTTCAGCATCTGATTCCCATTTTGTTACGCGCGTTGAGTCCATCGCCCTAGAAACAGCGATCAGTACACCCCCGCCTTTTTTGCTGCCAAGAGGAGTGGAAGCTCTATCTCTACGATAAATGATATATCGGGAGTCGAATAGTTCGCCATCATTTACGCTGTCATCGAGCCATGTCTCTGTTCCAATGATCACATCATAGTTATTAAGTTGTGCGGCTAGCCTAAGATTATGCAATTTAGTCTTAAGACCTCTGAAGTTCTGATAATAGATGGTGAATTCTGACAGCAAGATCACGGTCTTTGTGCGTATTTGATCCCTTTATAGTAAAGAGACAGCCTCCAGGCTTTTTATTTGCTTTGCTTGTTGTCCATCCTCCTTCCTTATCAAGATTTTGCCGTCACGAACCCAAACATATTTGTATCCTTTTTCTTTCGCGGCTTTTCTGGTAGCCGCATGAATTTTTTTGTTTAAGGGTGACAGGTGCTCCGATACGAAGACAGGCTTAACTAAGTTGCCGTACCCAAGGTGTTGCGAGTTGAGTTTTTTGTCGGGGTGCGCTTTGTTATAATTCATCACTGAGGTTAGAATAGTATCCCTGAGCAGCATGCTGCGCAGCTTGACAACTACGGCTCTGGGGTTATTGGTTTCTGGGTCCAGTTTCCTTACCCGTACTACAGACAGGATGTCGTCATCTTTGACGGAACAAGAGACTACATTTCCAATTTGCTGAACAGTCTTAACCAGATTTTCTGCTTTGCTTTCCGGTATGCCATTGATTTCTAGGTTCTGTTGACGTGCATGCTGTTCAATCAAGTTTACTCTTGATGAAAGTTCAGAGACTGTGTGTCTGAGAGAATCATTCTCCTTGTGGAGGATTTTATTGCCGTTCCTACAGGTCTCAAGTTCGGCTTTCATCCGATCAAACTCTTCACTTATGAAGTCGACTGACTGCTTAAGTTCTTGGAACAAAGATTTTATATCACCCAGTTCATTAGTGAAACTTTTTTTGATGTTGGCTGATATTTCCAATGAGAGGACACTCCGTATTTCTTGACGAATACAGTCGATCAGTTCGCTTTTTGAGCATTGAAATTCTGGATCAGGTGAGCCATCAATACGTGGACGTTTCTGTCTAACACATACATTTGATAATTCAGGTGTACTGGCAGCAGGTATGTTAGGATCAGAGGATGCCTGAGTTATGTTACTCCCACCAGATTCTTCAGGCGGGGTACGCGGTTGACGTGGCATTTTATTTAAATTACGTTGTGCGCTTTTCTCAGTCACAGAGCTCGTTAGCTAGATTGGTTTCCCAGTATACAGACACACGGTTCAACTCAATTATTAGTTTAGTCGATTTTTCTCAAAAGCCCGGTGTCCAAAACTATGATAAAAAACACCGCTGCGTTTCCGAACGAGCAAATATGTGTCAGAAGTTGTATGCGTGTTTTGATTGGTGGACTAATTTGGTGTGACTCAGCTGGTGTTTGTTTACATTAATTGTTTGAAAAATTAACTGACTTTGAAAGCAAAAGCGTGTATTTCCCACAGTATTTGCACATTTACGCGCACAACTTGGTAGTGACAATTCCTGTGTGCTTAATTTTGCCGAGATTCACTATGATCGTAATTAACTGATGAATGTGTCCATACTCACTATTTTAACACAGTACACTGGGGTCCACTCTCCAAGCACTTTGGTTAGTTTTTGACACTGCGATAACACTTGTGCACGTTCGTTGGGCTATTACCATAGTATAACTTTGTTAGTCCAATGTTATAATGCGTTTCAAATAATTTAATTAATTAAAATGCGCGGAGCTGAAGTGAAGCGTGGCTAGGGTTGCCATACCTTTTCTTGTTTTAAGGATGTTTTTACGTTAAGATGACGACGACGTGTCGTGACGTTGAGATGACGTGTGTTTGTACGTTGGGATTATCGTTGTTTGTGTATGTGAGTTTAAATGTTTGTAAACGCACCCACAATACAGGAGAAGTTCCTAGTGTGGGGCAAAGTTAAAAAAAAAAAGGGTATGATGATCACTGCAGATGAAAATATTGATTTGATATGTTGTTGCTGACTGTGTATTGTATTTTGAAGATAAAATTGATGGTTTTGAAGAAGAAGAGTAACTGAAAGCTCCAGGCGCGACGCGACGGTGCGACGCGAATGTGCTAGAACAATTTCCATGTAGTTTTTATAGAAATTGTTCTACTGAAGCCGTGTCGTGTATGTTTGGGAGCCTTCAGTGTTATTTTTTTTATTAATTCATCCGGAATACGTCCACTGCTGGACATAGGCTTCCCCCAAGCACCGCCACTTCGACCGGTTTTCTGCTTTCCGCATTCAACGGATTCCTGCAGCCATCGGTCATCGGTCCACCTTGTGGGAGGATTTCCAACGCTACGTCGTCCGGTTCGCGGTCAACACTCCACTTTAATTTTAATATCAATCTGAACTAGTGTAACAGCAAACTGAACAACCAATTTCCTCAGACTCTAAAGTCAATAAAACTACCCTGAACACTCCATCAGCACCTTTCATCCCTTACATCAAACCTTTAACCCTTATCCCAATAAATTTTACTGCTGCTCCAACGGTCGGGACCCATCGATCACGCCCAATACTTGTCCCTCCTCACCTTGACCTTTGCACAGGTCGATCAGACCGCATCCCTTCGATAAGTGACCTTTATGTCAAGTGAACTTTGGTAGGTTAAGTTTTGTTGGGAGTGGTTTAAGTGAGAAGTGTAGGGTTAAAGTTAGCGGGGCTATGTGATTTTATACGGTAAAATGGTTGGTTGTAGGGATTTTTGGTGTTGGTTTAGAAAGTCAAGGAGCAAAGTTGATTCAAAGCTTGATGAAATCTACTTGCAAGTGATATTTTGAAGAATGATATCCCATTATTTTATTTCTTTTAAATGTCCTTTACTAGCCGACCTTAGGTGGACACTGGTGATGGCGCTAAACAAGTAGCCGAATTCTGGGCCGAGTCTATTTAGATTGCTATCGACACGCTAAGAAGCAGAAGCCGACCTTCGTTGCTATTCTGTAAAAAGATCACCGTGATAACTTAGATGAAGTGAGCTGTCATTCCACATGATGCTAGGGATTGACACTATTGACAGCTCACTTTAAGCTTCACCTAAGTTTTCACGGTGACATTTTTATCAAAATAGACCGGAGGATGTTCGTTTTACAATATGATGGTCTTTATAGTCAGAATACAGGGTTATTGGAAAATCACCAACAACCTCTTAAGAGGTCATTGTACCTACTCATCATTACTTTTACTATGGGACTAAACCTGAAAACGCAAATAAAAAATCAGCTGTTCCCTACATTTTGACGAGTCATACGAAGATAAATGTAGGGAACAGCTAATTTTCTTTTCACGATTGTAGTGTATTATGGATATAAAAAAAACATGTAGTATATATGTCACGGCTAATACCCGCAGTGCGGCTACACCTAGTTTTAGCCGGCCGAAGTGCGGCTACACCTGGTTTCAGCCGGCCGAAGTGCGGCTAAAGGTTCGTGTGTATTTCGGGAGGCGACATAGGATGCAAGAGCGAGCGAAGCACCTCGAGGTGCCCCTCGAGGTTCGGTTTGGTTTAAATTAGGTGTAGCCACACTTCGGTCATTAGCCGTAGCATATACCTAATAACATAACATTTGCTTTCGAAATTAATAAAAGAAAAACAATACCTCATCACATCCAAAACTTCAACAATATTCTACGAACAACACTTATCTCCAGCCTAAAGCCATCGATTCCCCATGGTACTAAAATCAGCCCAAGTTATCATTACCTTCATACCATTATATCCATACATACCATCATCGATTGGCCATGCCGTATCGATTTTACAGTTGTTTTGATAAAATTGTTACCTCTCTGTGATACCCTATGAAATCTATAAGGTGGATTTTATTATAGAGCTTGCTTGCCTGAGGCTGTTGAAAAGTTAAAGGGAATGAGAGGTTCTTTTTTGAGTATTAAAAAAAAAACATAGTTTTCAAGAACTCTGTTGTAGATGGCGTTGAACTGACTACGTTACTAGGAGCCAAAGCCAAAACGCTTGGAAAAAAAAAACATTGCGCCACGTCACCTAGGCTCGTTGACTGACACTTTCGTTTTAGGATCTCAAAATTACATCGAAGTGAAATATTAAAAAAAGGATAATATTTTTGTGTTCACCAAAAATCTAAAGGTACATCTATGTATGCATTTCTAAAATATTGATCTTAAACCCGTTTAATTGTTTTACTATAATTAAACTACTCGGCCAACAAAATATGTTACATCAAACAAATTCCAAATTAACACCAAGATATAACACTTTTTTATTGTAGTGCGCTGCAAATATTCTATTGTAACAATAACTATTTTATTCTTCCCCGAAAAATACTGATCGTGCACCAAATATTACAAAATATTTGTAACTTACTATTTTAATTTTTTTGAAATGGATCGATCGAGAACCGAATTAGTTACGAGGTTAATTATTTTAAAAAAAATGCTTAGGTTAGGTTAGGTTAAAACTGTGACCTCCTACGCACGAGCCGAGCGAGCGAAGCGAGCGGTGCCGCGGCAGCGGCCGGCGAGTGCCAGAAACGACTAAATTTTAAAGAAAAAAAATATGGAAAAAGAGATTATTTTTAACAGGCTATCGAGAACCGAATTTGGACATTAATTGGTGTTTGATTCAAATACATTTTGCAGTGCATTATCTGAAGTAAAACTAAAAAAATAAATGCTTGTTTTTAAAATTAGGTGTATTACTATTTTTACAAATTTGCAACAGTTGTTAAATAGATGCTCGTTATGACATATTTTAATGAACATATTTTGGTGCACATTCAGTATATTTGGTGGAACACAGGCAAAATTAGGTAAATGAAATGGGAATAAATTGAAGTACTTTTAAATACCATCCTTAAAAAAATAATGTGCGTTCCGTTCCTTGCAGTAACTTATCAAGTTTAGCGCCATCTATCCAGCGTCTAGGGAAGAGTAGTAGTAAAAGAAATAAAAAGAAAATCCCTCATTGATGCAAAATGGGTTGGTTCGCCTATTAGTTATGCTGGGATACGTCCCACACGATTGATTGATTTTTAATTTATTGTATTTGGAATTAAATCGAAATCTTGAAAATAAATTCGTCAAAAATATACTAGTCACAATGAATAAGAAAATTGAATTTATCACAATTGAATAACATTCTTGTCCGAATGACAGTTGTCGCTTATAGCTTTTATTCGGAAGCATCACTTGTGGCATTCAGATAAAATAAACACTATAGGATTTATTTATAAACGATGATTAAAGTTAAGTGACGTTTAAATGTCAAAAATGTATGGTTAAACAGTCGCTAATCCCGCTTATGAATGAAGGGGAAGCTAATTTAATGAACTAGTGAAACTTCAGATTATCGCGTAATAAAGATAATATACTTTAATTTTTCTGAATTATTTGCAACAGCCTCTTATCCATTTTAGGGTTCTGTACCCAAAGGGTAAAAACGGGACCCTATTACTAAGACTTCGCTCTCTGTCGGTCCGTCTGTCCGTCCGTCCGTCTGTCTGTCACCAGGCTGTATCTCAAGAACCGCAATAGCTAGACAGTTGAAATTTTCACAAATTATGTATTTCTGTGGCCGCTATAACAACAAATACTAGAAACAAAATAATATAAATATTTAAGGGGGCTCCCATACAACAAACGTGTTTTTTCGGCGTTTTTGCCCTGTGGTATGGAACCTTTCGTGTGCGAGTCCGACTCGCACTTGGCCAGTTTTTACTCTAACTGAACATTCAGAAAATCAGTCTTAATTACACCAACTCCAAAAACTCTCAGGCGTAAAGAGCGTGAGTCAGAAATCAAAATACGTTTTGAACCCACACGTAAGCCCCATGTTATTAGTTGTAATAGACTATTGTTCAACTAACCACGAATAGGATAGATAACTTTCTACGACGCTTCTGCCACGTATCGCCTTTGTACAGACCTTTGCAGAGAAATATGGCCGCGGGGTGGGAATTGCAGACTGACGAAGGAAGATAGAGGTGGCGCACGATTTTGAGTTGAAGGTTTTTTGGTCACTCCTTTGAAATAACACGTAGAACATAACACACATAAACATTACGCTTATTTTCCCTTAAGTCATTTAGTCCCCCTACATGACCTAAAGCGCGGTCACTGTCGGACTGCATAGAAAAGAAAGAAGCGCGATGACACGACCCTGGTAATTTATTGCAAAATATGAAGCAATAAATTACACTACATTTTGCAAGTGTTAACCAAATAGTTACCAAACACTTAACTAAGTTTGGCAATTCTTTGGGCTATGTCGGTTACCCTGGTTTTCCTGCGGATCTCTTCATTTCTGATTCGATCACGTAGGGAAACTCCAGGCATAGCCGTCTCCATTGCCCTCTGGGTGTCTTTTAGCCTTCTAATAAAGCCCATTGTGAGCGATCACGTTTCAGTGCCATAGGTCATCGCTGGAAACACGCACTGGTGAAAGACTTTCGTCTTGAGACATTGCGGTATGTGGGACGAGAAGATCTACATGCACACATATGTTATGTGTGTGCATGTAGATCATTTAATACAAAAAAAAAAATCCACCACAAAAAAACCACCCACCAACAACACCACTACCAAAACTACTTTACCACAACCACCACCACCGGCCAACCACCACCACCACCATCAAAAACCACTTTTGAACTGTACATTTTAAATGATGATGATGATACGTTATCATATCGCACCTCCAATAAAATAGGGTTACAACTCGAAAAACCTGAATTTTTAGAAAAGCGAAAATAAACTCACGTATTTGTTAATCAGTATTTATTCTTACACTATTTTTTTTTTATCTCGGGACCTGGAGTCCCGCTCCTTTGGAAGGCGTACGAGGGGCCGAAGCCAACTCGCAGAGGCCCCTTAGGAAATTTAAATGAAATGCGGCACCAACCGACGATTATCCCTGAATGCACTATGCAAGTGCATCCAAGGATAACCCCCGGTTGGTGTAGGACTATTGCAGGATTTGGAAAAATATTAGTATGTGATCAAAATTATACCTAATTGAAAAGCTTACAAAAAAATATGTTTTAATGGCATACGCTGTGTTTAAACCTCCAGAAAATTCCTGTAAATGACCTTTTCGAGTTGTAACCCTATTTCATCAGAGGTGCGATATTCTAGCTATTTCTACGCATTGTAAGGTCTGTGCTCGTTTGATCTCACTATTATGCTAAGTGATGTGTGGCTAAGTTCTTTGTGAGCGGACATCGGGCGATAGTTCGCATAACTTTAACGTAATTGTGTTAATCATCACGTTTATAATGCCCTTTGAAATAAAATTAGTAAGATAATGAAATATCATCGTTAATTTCTCTCTCTGCAAGGTTAAGTTCTCAGATAGGAATCACAAAAACTCGGAATCCCAATGTTTTTCCTAAACTTTTTGCTAACTGTGTGTATATAAATTATATTTTTAAGGAATATAAAACCATTACTACTTATCTCGTCGTTGACGTCTGCCTAGCCTTTTCCCAACTAAGTTGGGGTCAGCTTCCGGTCTAACCGGACGCAGCTGAATACCAGTATATTACATGGAGCGACTGCCTTTTTTTTTTTTTTTTTTCCGCTGAGAAATGACGTTACGCATCTCCGCTCGTGGGGGGAAGAGACGGAGTATGTGGGACTCCCTGCCAGGGTGGCAGTATACCCACTAAAACTCAGCGGTGTTCCCTCATCGCCTTGATGGGGAGGTCATGGGAATCCGGCTCAGATGGAGCGACTGCCTATCTGACCTCCACAACCCAGTTACTGGGTAATACGATACTCCTTGGTAAGACTGGTTGTCAGACTTTGGGGCTTCTGACAACCTGTAAGGACAAAGGTCGGATAACTTTGCCAAAGGAATGCTTGACACCTGCATGTGCCTTTTGATGGAGTGAATTTTGAAATAATTTTTCCGACGAAGCGCTACGACAAACAATTTCAGGCTCTAAGCAGCATCTTTTCTCTCGTGGCGTATGGAAAATTGGGAATAGCTAGGCATAATAAGCCTATAATAATCCCACTTCTGGGACGTTTTGTTAGTGTAGTATCATGAGTTGCGGCCGTTGGGACGTTTTTTTAGTGTAGTATCATGAGTTTCGGCCATAGATATAAGAAACATTTCTATGGTTGCGGCTGTTACTACTTGGCCATCACTGCTCAGCGAATGCGCTCCGTTGTAAAACTAAAAGCAGCAAGGTGGCAACAGGGTTGATTGCCCAGGGTGTCCAGGACTTATACTTTAAGAATCTATTGAACAGCAAACGCTATTCATAATATCACGCCTGTTTTCCATGGAGGGTTAAGCAAAGGTGACCTATAATACAGTCTCATTTCGCGAGTTATGTTTAAGTCCCATGTAATAGGGGGCGAGCCTATTGCCATCAACCGGGCACAAATCCAGACTCCGTACTGCTACTGAGAAATTCCTGATTGAAAAACCCAATAACACTTTGTCCGACCAGGGATTCGAACCCAGGACCTCATGCTCAACAGTAGCGCTTGCGACCACTGGACCAATGAAGCAGTCTAGCTATTGAACCACTACCACATTTGCAGCTTTTCCCCCTTTAGTAAACAAATCAGTATTCCATTCCAATTCCCAGACCCGTAAAACTATTTACCCCCCATTCCTGGAGACGTAGAATTTATGGAGCTTCCAGTCGTGGTTATTCGGGAGAGTGTCCAGAGCCGCATTGCAGCAATGTCAGCACACGAACAATTAGAGCTCTTTGTCCGATATTCAATAGTGAGCGCCGAGTGCCGACCTGTAATAACGCCTCTGGTGTTTTGAATGTTGTGGCAGAAAAGTGTGGATAAGACTTCAGGTATATTTTGTATTGTGAAGTAAAAACATTGCTGTATATTCTCAGAAAAAGTCTTATAGGAAATCCACGTGAAATTTCACCCTCCCCCCATTCACCCTCTTAGAGGTGGAATTTCGAAAAACCCTTTCTTATTGGATACCTACTCTTCACAAAGAACACACCCTCCAAGTGTCATGTCTCTAGGACCAGCGGTTTAGGCTGTGCGTTGATATATCAGTCAGTCAGGACTTTGAATTTTATATAAATAAGATATCGTTCTATGCAAGATTCAAAATAAAAGTGTAAAACTGATTTTATTATTCCATACTACATATTTTTCACAGGTTTTTTAATGTTTGCCGTCAACACACGATCTTCATCCACCAACCCGCACTGGGCCCGGGTGTGGTTTACTGCCCATTGCCTCTCACAGACCCCTGAGTCACAGAGGCCTGTGTCCCAACAGTGGAGACATAATAGGCTGATTATTATGCTACACGATCTTTATTTATTTATTTTATAATTTAAACATTAACAACCTCTTAAGGGGTCATTGTACTCATCATTATGAACAACTTTTACTACTAACTATAAAACCTCAAATTCCTCAAACCAAAACCAATGTCTTTATATAATGTCAAGTAATAAAGAGATTATGTCAAAAAAGTATGTAAAAAAAGTAAATAAAGTAAAGTAAATACAAAATGAACATCGTAATTTGAGAGCAGTTAATTAACAACGCTTCCTGTTTTTATTTATAAAAACAATTTGCAACTAAGTCCTATCCACCCTATTCTATCCCGGGCACCCAGATGAGCAGTGCCCACGGCTACGAATCTAAGCTTTCGCACAATTTCCTATCGCATTGCGGAGCACCTTTCTAGCTCCGGGTGGCCTGTCGAACCACCTAGGTACCACGTAGGTACCACTGTGGTACCTACAGCGCCAGGATGCGGGAGAAAATTGTAGCTACAGCCATTGTTTCGACCGGGAATGTGTCGGGCGGGTGTCATTATGTTACAGCCTGTGGGGGTAGTTGTGATAGAGCAGTGATTGTTAATTGGTTTTAGTTTACCTTTCATATTGTTTTTCTTGGCTACGTTTCTTGTAAACGGCAATATTTATACAGGGTTATTGATAAAACACTAATAACCTTGCAGGACTGGATTACTAACATCATAAACAAGATTTTTTGTTCTATGACTTTTTACAAATCATAATACACTAGTAGCGCCCCGCGGTTTCACCCGCTTATGTGTCGATACCGTGGGAATATCGGGATAAAAACTACCCTATGTCCTTCCCCGAGAGCAGTGGTGGCCAAGTGGTAACGGCCGCGACTTACGAGTTGTAGTCGTAGGTTCGAACCCGCTTACTTTGTGTAAATTGTTTCTACGATTTTTTTTTGTTAATTTAAAATTATATCTTGCTATCCTGTCTATAATAATATCACAGGAGCAAGCACGCACAAAAGGATAGGTATCTATAATCAGTTTTACGTAGGTCGTAGGTTCGAACCCAGACAGGCACTTTACTTTGTGTAAATTGTTTCATCACCACTGCTCTCAAAACGGTGAAGGAAAACATCGTGAGGAAACCGGCATGTCCTAGAACCAAAAATTCGAAGACATGTGACATCTGCCAACCCGCACTGGGCCCGCGTGGTGGATTACGGCCCACTCCCTCTCACAGAGAGGAGGCCTGTGTCCCAGCAGTGGGAACATTATAGGCTGATTATGTTATGTTTATAATGTTATGTCCTTCCTCGGGATGGAAACTATCTCTCTGCCAAATTTTATCGAAATCTGACAAATGTCTATGTAACAGCCTCTTTCACTCATCTCAACGTCTCCTATTAACTCACTGGTATTGTAACATTAGTTGTTAAGTATGCAAAATAATATTTACGTATTCAAGACAACAAAAATTCCTCAAACAAAACCACAGAAAGTTTTCATTTCGTACTCAAATCATCTCGAAAATGATCCTCAAATAAACGGCGACATAAAATATACACACATCGTGTGTGGCCATTAAAACCGCGTATCTGAGGCTCCTGGCGCGACGTAGCGATTTATTTTAACACATTTTGTTTATAAATGATATAATGCGATACTCGCGCGTTACGCCACAGAAAACCGTCTTTGTAACGAGACGTTCGGTATTCATACAGAGCTGTTGATACACATGAATATTATTTGCGGGAAAAAATTATGAGTTATTCCGGTCTGATCCCTGAACCCCCCCTGCACCCCCTTCCTCGATTCCCTGCTTGTTCGTCTTCTGTTTTAATCTCTGTCTTATCCACTATAAACTTTCTCATTCCGGTTTGATCCGCTTTTTTTAACAGCTGCTTCACTCCCGTGGCCCAGAGGAAACGTGCTTTTTTTGGGGTAAAAAGACGTATATGTTATATAAAAATAACTCTCAGTCAATAGCACAAAATGTCCTTCTAACTGCCAAACCATTTTATTTTTATGTGGGAAATTATCAAATAACTTCTCCCGCTCTGGGCGGCGCGGGAGGGCGTGTCAGACTTTTACTGACTTAAACCCACCCGTGTTCCTTCAGTTGCCTGTGCCACGGGCCACGGTATCTCTTTCGAACAACCCGCGACCCTGGCAGGCATCGGCCCTAGCGGACCCCGTCAGTTAGTGCTGACATTTCTTTGAGGCGCGCGTGCAACACAACGCGCTGTCAACCCGGGCCTGGTCCTTACCCTCTTTCAAGCCATATCATCTTTCACACAGTCCATCCATCGTTACTTTGCTCTTCGTCATTTTCCTCATTCCTCCACATCACATTGGCTGATTTCTTATTCTTCGTTCGTGCCGAAATTTTGTCCCACATTCCAAAACATTCTTAGTTTGTCCCATATCACTATTAAAGTTGTGTTTCGTCCCAAATTACAAGTACTTTAAAGGTACAGTCAACAGAAAAAAAGTTCTTATTTGTGAAACAATAATAAGTTTATAAGAAGAAACTGACTGTCTGACTGACATATCAACGCACCGTCGAAACTAGTGGGACTAACCATGATTTCTACGAAATTTTACCTGTATCTGGGGGCACGGGAGTGCCCCCGCCAAGACGAGCCAAGCGAAGCGCAAGCGCACTACCTACCTTTTCTCGAAGCACTTCGTCGTATTTTTGAACCTTTAAAGTATACCGCGTAATTTCTTTTTAAAAAAAGCTCGATTTCGTATTAACAGCTCCATATAAATCCCCGCATATGGTGTGCTAAGAACGCTCACGTACATTTTCTAGCACTCCGGTTTATGTAGGGCATTTATTCTTAGAGCACCCCCTGTCCCCGAGGGGTGGTACCCTGTGTTTTGTGTACTTTATCATCGTGTATTGATGTTTTATTTGCACTGTTTTCGTCTGTAATTGTACGTTTTTGCGTGGGAGTAGGGGGTGTGTGTGAAAATTGGTGAAATATTGATTGTCATTTGTCATTTTAAGAGGGATCATTGGATTTGATTGGTTGATTGTTTGACGTCAAAAGCGAAAGACGTGTTTAATTAATAACTAGCTGAACCAGAAAACGAATTAAGAAGAGAAAATGATTTTTTTTTTTTTTCCTGAAACTCGCCCATGTTTTAATAATTATTCTACTATTCGGGGCGGAGACAAATCCAACAAATCAAAGGTCATAAAAATTGGTTCAGCCGTTCTTGAGTTCATCATTTCAGCCAAAAGACGTCCACTGCTGGACATAGGCCTCCCCCAAGCACTTCCACTTCGACCGGTTCTGTGCTTCTCGCATCCAACGGGTTCCTGCGGCCTTCACAAGGTCGTCGGTCCACCTTGTGGGAGGCCTTCCAACGCTACGTCTTCCGGTACGTGGTCGCCACTCCAGAACCTTTCGGCCCCATCGGCCATCTGTTCTGCGAGCAATGTGCCCTGCCCACTGCCACTTAAGTTTGGCAATTCTGCGGGCTATGTCGGTTACCTTGGTTCTCCTGCGGATCTCCTCATTCCTGATTCGATCACGCAGGGAAACTCCAAGCATAGCCCTCTCCATTGCCCTTTGGGTGACTTTTAGCCTTCTTATAAGGCCCATTGTTCTTGAGTTATAATTTTATAAATGGTGTAAGTAACCCGACTTTGTTTTATTTATAAGATTTATGTAACACACTATGACATTAGGACCTTTAGTCCCCATAGTGGCACTGAAAGGTACCCACATTTCACCAGTTATATTCAAGTCCCATGTAATACCACAACCGGACACAAATCCAGACTGGGCTGCTGCGCATCGCGGGATCCTGGGTTCGATTCCCAGACCGAGAAAAGTGTTATTGTGATTTTCCGTAAGTAATTTTTCAGTAGCAGCTCGAACTTTGGATTTGTATCCAGTGAATGGCAATAGTTTCGTTCTTTATTACATCGGACAAAACCGTTGTTTTGGGTGTACTAACCTCTGCCTAACCTTTCGTGAAATACAGGTGTGATGTTAATAGAATGGAATAGAATAATTTTATTTTTGCAAATATGGGTAGATGATAGATACATCAATAGGTGTTAGTACATTACGAAGATCAGCGATATTTTGCCATTCGACCTGCAAATATTTACATCAAATTATTGATTATACCTATAATTTTCATCAGATTATTATCATGTATTATTTCAAATTATTATTTATCATTAGATCAATTATTATTTAATTATATATTACTAAATTATATACCATTAAATTAAACACTATTAAATTAGAGTTCCATATATTAAGTGTAAAAAGTAGTTACCTAAAGCTACTGTATAAATTTTCCCTTTTAACCAGGAAGTCTGTCTACCCCAAAACAAACAAAAGATGAAAGCCTGTATATCAACTGATAAGAAATACGAAACACAGCAATTTTCTTCAATCATATTTGTCTCTAATACTACAATATATTTCTTATACACATTCGCATTTCTATAGTCAGAGCAATTTTAACCCTTACAATGCGAAGGGGGTACATTTGTACCCCTCGAGAAGGTGGTGATTTATCAAAGTATTTCGCACCTAATAAATAACGCACATATTCGCTTTATATTTGTATGGTACATGTAATATTTTAACTGGAGGCTTTACGAGTGATCGAGAGGCTTGTGTTTTGTTTTTGAATTGGATTTTTGATGATGGCAGTAGATTTGGCATATTAGTTTGGTTGGTGTCATTAGACCATTTGTAATACGGAAGTGATAAAATGAGTCAAGAGTTTGCATAGTAACAGTGGTGCTTTTCATAGTGGTCGTGTGTTCAAACCTAAGCTGGCACTTTGTGTATTTTTTTTATTTTTTATTTCATCACCACTGCTCTCAAAAACGGTGAAGGAAAACATCGTGAACTAAAAAATTCTAAGACATGTGACATACACCAACCCGCACTGGACTCGCGTGGCAAATTACGGTTCACTCCCTCTCACCCTGAGAAGGCCTGTGTCCCAGCAGTGGGAACATTATAGAGGCTGATTATAAATTATATCACATGGAAATGATAAAATGAGCCCAGTTGATTAATTTAATGATGATCGAGATACAGAGCCTGAGGTCATATTTGAATTTACGACCTAATGAACACTATTTTATTTTCTTAAAATCGTTTACTGGATATTCAACTAGCCTATAGGTACTCCTTTTTTTTTGTTTTATGTTCTTCTATAGATTAATACATACTACGTTTGTTTTCATTTTCTTCATCATCATCATCAGCCTATAGCAGTCCACTGCTGGACATAGGCCTCCCCTAATGAGCGCCATAGCGCCCTGTCTTCAGTTTGACGCATCCAGCATCTGCCTGCAGTCTTTCATTTTCTTAATATGATTTTATTTTTATCGTATTTAACAAAGATAATGCGGTTATTTATCTGTCAAAAGTAGAAGTAAAATGATATTCAGTTGCATTTCGTTAGATTGGAAGCCGACCCCAATAAAGTTGCTAAAGGGCTGAAAGATAATGATTGTAAGTAAAATAATGCCTAAAATAATCGTAAAATATAAAAATAAAAATTACGCTGTCGCCCTGATAGCGTAATTTTTATTTTACGTTTTCATTACGAAATGCATAGAAATAGCCTTCCAAAAAACACCATCCTTTTTACAGCTTCGTAATAAAAATATGAAACATTTCATTCCCTTTTATTTTTACCCTTTTTTCACCAAAATCCAATAGCACTCCAGTGTATTAAGTCTATTGAAGATTTATATGAACAAAAACTGCGTCCCGCTATTTTAGTATTATCCCGAACGGGGAATATCTGAGCGACATTTTTGCATACCTTAGGGGAGAAAAAAATATTTATCTTAATACAAACCAACGTACTAAAACCTACATTTTACGGTACCCATCACAAATGTAGGGGTCTTTTTATATTGGTTGACGCAAATAGTCACATGCCATTCGGTATTATGTCATAAATCATAATATTGGAATATTTTTTGAGGTATGATATGAAGTTGGTACATTGTACCCTTATTGAAAGTTACTGTGACAAATGATGCGGCGTTTTAGGGTTAGTGTTTTGGTATATTGAATTTTGGTATTATTTTTGGATTTAGTAGGGTAATAAAATGCACGTTATTTTAAAATAAAATATATTTAAAATGAGACTTTTCCGTTTTATTACACACGTTTCTATATGCTCAAAGTTTGTTTTTGTTTGAGTTTTTGATGAAATGTATCATTAACTAGCTGCGCCCCGTGGTTTCAACCACATAAATGTCGATCCCGTGGGAATATCGGGATAAAAATTAGCCTATATGTTAAAGCAGGGTGTCAGCTACCTCCGTATTTTTCTTAATCAAAATTGGTCCGGCCGTGTGAGCGTGACAAACTTAAAAACACACGCACACACCCCCTCACAAACTTTCGCCTCTAGAATATTAGTGTGATATAATATTAGTCACGAAAGACGATGACTGGCCTGTTGGTCTAGTGGTCAGTGACTATGACTGCTATGCCGGAGGTCGTGGGTTCGATTCCCACCCAGGACAAATGTTTGTGTGATGAGCATGATCATTTGTTCTGTGTCTGGGTGTAATTTATCTATATATGTATGTATTTAGAAATATATAAGTATGTTTATCAGTTGTCTAGTACTCATAACACAAGCTCTGCTTAGCTTGAGACTAGACGGCGTTGTGTGATAGTTGTGGAATATTATTATTATTATTTAAAAAGACATGAAGACGGCTGAAATGATGATGATGAATGTTTTAGCAAGCTGTGGAATAAGTTTTTTTTTTTTTCTATTCCACTTTTTTTTCCCTCAGGTTTATCACTCAGCGGGATTGTCCGAAAGGGTTACCGCTGGCCCGGAACATAAAGGGCTAAGGAAGGAACACGGGAGGGTTTTAGTCAGTAAGAGTCTGACACTCCCTTCCGCTCCACCCAGAGCGGGAGGGGTCATTTGATGATTTCCCATCCGCAAAAAAAAAAGGGGGATTATCAGGGGGGAATTCTAGACTTTTTTTAAATCTGAATATGTGGTCTTTATATGTCATGTATGGGTTTAATATAAAATGTTTCTTTCAATTCTGATCAATTATAGATTCAACTTATCCCCCTCAGAAGGGACTTTCAGGGACGATTTGTGGAATAAGCCAAGACAGAACATAGGCTTTCATTGTTGCCCAGCCCATCCCATCTGTGAAATAAGACTACATCCCAAAAAAAAAACCATAATTTTCATGGAAACTGAATCCACAAATGCGCGATAAAGTTCCCTCCAGCACAACACGGAGCCATTGTTAGGAAAGACAAATGCTTGTAAATTGAACGCGAGTGTTAAATCAAGCGTATAATTAGCTCAAATATTTGCCGCGGTTCCAACAAAGAAAACATTGGTAAGACTCCCGATTGTCTGAACAAATCGGGCCGGTAAGATGGCGCTCTAAGTTTATGGAAAATGCTTAGGAAAGTGAAAATCAGTTGAATTTTTTTACCAATTTCGTCAAAATGCGATTTCAGGTTTGGTCCCATAGTAAAAGTTGTTCATAATGATGAATAAGGCCTTGTGAAGACCGCAGGAACCTGTTGGATGCGAGAAGCACAGAACCGGTCGAAGTGGAGGTGCTTGGGGGAGGCGTACGTCCAGCAGTGGACGTCTTTAGGATGAAATGATGATGATGATGAGTATCACAGAATTTTAAGGTATTTAAAGGATTTTACATAACAAAACTCCTGTACTTAATCTCCAAAGGGTAGGGTAGGTGTACCTGTAATAAACCCACATTTCAACAGGCCGTATGAAGTGTGCTTGGTCTAAGAATTCTATTTTTAAATATACAGTTTGAGTACTGACTTAGCATTAAGAATCGTGAATTACGAATATTGTAACTTAATATTATGCAAAAAAAAAAAACGGACAAAGTGTTACAAAACATGTAAAAAAACTGGTGAGTATTTCCTATCACAAATATTATGTTCCATCTTCTAGGTTTTTTTTTTCTTAGCCTGCTCCTTCCTACTCCTAGGCAAAGGCTAGGCCTTTCATCTCCTCCTCCTTTTATAAAATAAAAAATAAAACTCCATCTTCTCCACTCCTAGCATTATTATCTGACACAAATTTTAAAACCATTTTAAAGTGTTAAATTCATTCATCCATCTTCAAAAATTTTCTCATTACAAAAGCGCCATCTTACCGCCCCCAACCTCAAGAGGGGTCCGTAGCCGAAGAGACCCCATGTTTGGCGCTCCCCGCCGTTTGATCCCGACGCTAACAAGACGCCGAGATGTTTGTCTAATCACTTGAAACTTAATACACGTGTCTACACGACTTTTTGTACTAAATTGGCTAATAGGTACTATTGACTTCATCTTTAAGGAAGCGAAGGAATTTCTCAGCAGCAGTTCCGTGTGGTGCCGAACCACCCTATTTCCCGTGGGTGTCGTAAAAGGCGACTACGGGACTCGATGTACCACCCTAAAAACCCTAAAAATCTAGTTACCTTCAAAGTTAACTAACAATAATCAAGATCTACACTAAACTCTCACACATTATAGTGTTGTTAAGCATACAATCGATAGTTTTAATGCATAATATATGTGTTGTTGCTTCGTCGCCGAGCAAAGGGTCCCGACTCGAGTAGCTTCGAAAGATTAAACATTTCGCGGGAGCACTATTAATCAGATCGCCGATTGCACTGACTAAACATCAGTTTAGAGATGTGGGGGTGGAGTGGTTTATCGATATCGGTAAATGGTTGGGCTGTTGTTAATACAATTACTGGGTAGTTAGTATGTGGGATTTAATCATTATAGTGTCATAGTGATTAATTTCATTATTTATGGTAGATAGCAGGTAGAGGCTACCCTGTACAAAAAACATTTTTTTTTTTAATAAATCTAAGTATTTTTTGGCTAAATTGAAATGTTTCATGAGATACATTGATTTCGTTCTAAAATGTTCATCATCCGATACTATTTGTCACATTTATTACGTTAACAACATCTATGCCATTCCAAAACCTACATTATCCAAAAATAATAATTATTCTATCTTATTAATGAGTCGTGTAACAAACATTTTGACTGAAAATAACCAAGGTCCACCATAACTAACTTAAACTTACAACGGATTCATCGAACAAACAACATCACAAACTATCTATCGATACAAACCACAACAACTACCCCATCCCTACCCAAAACCCAAAGGGATCAGCAGAGCCGCCCGGTTAGTGTGAACTAAATGAATCATTAATAATGTAAACCTAACGCGATCCTGACCGCAGACATCGATGTCGAACGCCCCTCACTAGCGTTTAGTGATGTCCATAATTTATTTGTGTATCGGCTTTGATTGGTAGTGTTGAGTGATGTGTTAACGGTAATGCACAGTTAATGAGTTGATTCATAAATATTAGGGATGTTGTGTGTGTATTGGATGTCGGTGTGGATATATTTTGCTACTTAGGGCTGATTTTACCAAATCTTTTATCTGTGGAATAAAATTGACATCTGACAGTTCCCGTATGAAATAACTGTCAAAAATTCAAAATTTATTCTCAGTATAAGACTTATTCTGGGTATAAAAGTTTGGTGAAGTTCGTCCTTAGCAGTTTAATGCACTGTTTAGACATCATACAGAGATTATTGAGTACCTATAGCCAAGTTAATAGCTAGATTTGAAATGTGGGTATTGTAGCCCAAATTGGAAAAGGGGTTCAAAAGCTACGTTTTCCTAGAAAAGTTGTTCAGACATATTATAACGGCCGCCACGCAAAAAGGTCACTTTCACCAGTATTTGACATTAAAGTGTCAAAAAACGCTCTGCATTTTGACAACCGATATTATGTGACGGTTTTCCGCTATCTTAGGGCTGATTTTACCAAAGTCACATAACTTTTATCCGTGGAATAGAATTGACATCTGACAGTTTTTGTATGAATTATCTGTCAAAAATTCAAAATTAATTCTCAGTGTAAGACTTAATTCTATGTATAAAAGTTTGGTGCGACCTTAGGAAACTAAAGCTTCTTCTCTAAGGGATCTCTACAGTTCGAAACCGAAAACCGTTTTCACGTTTTGTCTGTAGAAACAATCCATGCAAAATAAAGTTTATGACGTTTCATGATTTCCGACACCACCTCCAAAGAAAACGGACAATGTCATATCTACACAAACAAAACTTTAACCACACAGAGGAAGACGTCACATCCTCCTGCCAAAATTACTTACGAACACACGTATAAGCATATCAATAAATAATATAATTCTGCGAACAGACACAATCCGGGACACTGACCGCCACCCTACGGAGTTGACAGGCATTTTGAAAAGGGCTCGGACATGACATGCCAGCAATTCCAGGGTTTCCAACAACAAATATTTATCGGCGAAAATTCTTCGGCTCCTTTTTTTTGGCGAGGAAAATAAATTGTTTTTTAAACTGAAAGGGCTCGGGTCTGGTTTAGTAAATCGGGTGGAATCGGTTCGTGTGGGTATTCTTAATGGAGAGGCGTTTAGCTGGTGAGGAAGGTTGGTAACTGGATTGGTGGATGGATTCTTTGGATGGATTGGTCTGTGGGTGGTGTCTATGATTACCTACTTTCTTCATATATGTTTCTGTTTTTGCAGGGCAGACAATATTCAAGCACCATTTCTTCCAAAGCAGTTTTTCAATTTGTCAAATAATCTAGTCAATTTCTGATTAATATTCAGTTAAATATCATCATCATTTCAGCCGAAAGACGGCCACTGCTGGACATAGTATTTCATAGCAATCAAGTATCTTATAACTGAACAGAAAGTTGTGCTGCTGGGGAGTTTGTTGCGCCACATCTTCTCCTCAGTAAAAGTACTAGGAAGTAGTGAAGGGTGGGCGTTTTGGGGGACTGTCTTTTGTTTGTAATTTTGACGTTTGAAAAGTGCTAATTCTCAGCCTAGTTTGAATAATGAGTTTTGATTTTTTTTATTTGTTATAGGTCTCCCCCAAGTACAGCCACTTCGACCGGTTCTGTACTTTCCGGTTAAACATGATCCGCATCAAATAATAAGTATATCCTACTATTACACTAAAGCCGAAAGTTTGTGTGTGTTTATATGTTTGTTACTTTTTCACGCACAAACGGCTCAGCGGATTTAGATAAAATTTGGCATCAGATAGTTTATAACCAGGATTAACACATATGCTACTTTTTATTCCAATATTCTCACAGGATCGATACTTACGCGGGTGAAACCACGGGGCGCAGCAAGTATCTTCTATATTATATATATATATATAAAATGGTAAACTGACTGACTGACTGATTGTTGATATATCAACGCACAGTCTAAACCGCTGCTCCTAGAGACATGAAATTTGGAGGGTGTGTTCTTTGTGAAGAGTAGGTATCCACTAAGAAAGGGTTTTTCGAAATTCCACCCCTAAGAGGGTGAAATTTCACGCGGACGAAGTCGCGGGCAGAAGCTAGTAATATAATAAAATATGAAAGTTTGTGAAGATATTCAGATGTTTGTTACTCAATCACGCGTAAACCGTTGAACAGATTTGGATGAAAATTGGCACATAGATAGACCATTTCCCGTATTAAGACATAGGTTACTTTTTATCCCGATATTCCCACGGCATCGAAACTTACGCGGGTGAAAACGCGGGGCGCTGCTAGTAGAAAATATAGCATAACATGACGTCTGTACTCTCCAAAGAGATAGCCACCACACACATTTCACCAGTTATATTCAAGATAAAGAAAACTGCGATTATATTGTTTCATAATTCAATGATTACTTGTTCTTGTTTACAAATATTACCTCAACAAGCATCATTAGCAGTGCCAACCCTAGCAGTCATCAACAGATGACAATCGTTCAGGCCGGACGCCTCCTCCCGTCCAAGCCGTGACGTTCAATATCCAGTCTGCCATTACTTAAATACGCGTCTTATCTGATCGAGAAATAGGACATTGGCCACCCCTACTTTACTGGAATATAAATACCCACCGTATTTACAAATTACGTCATAATAATATGCGAAATCGACGAAAGAAACTTGTTTGTTTCCCGGTAAGGTAACATCGTCACCTCTGAGTTTTTTTCGGTATTTCTTCTCAGGAATCAGTCAAATAGGAAATGCTAGCGTCATCTAGTTTTTTTTTATAAAAAAAAAACGCGTGGATCCATGGTCATATACGAAGTGGTAAAAGATACAGAAATTAACATCATTTTCGGCTTAGGGTTTTTCAAACATGATGGCTTTCAGTATAATATATTTAGATGCTACTGAATTTTAGTATTTTATAAAGATGTGACTATCAATTTATCTCCACGACAAGTTCACGACAAGTGGGCCGTGGAGATAAATTGGCAGTCACCTCGTTTGGACAATTTTGATGTCTTAAAGTTAATTTTGGTGAAGTGAAATATATTTTGCATGGCTCGGGTGCATACAACCTACCAAATATTTAATGGAGGCATAATCGCCTAATATGTTTAAAAAAAGCTTTAAAGTTTTTTGATATACATATGTATATAGCATATTATAGTGTATCTGAATATTTGCAGGATAAATTATAGGAATTATATTTTATTTTAAACTATTTTCAATAATAATTGATCTCGTTCTTAATTTTTTTTAATGTACAGACTTCAAGCTTACTACAATTTGTCAAATTTCTTTAATAGATTTTCAACTTTATCGCAAAATCCTAAGGTTCAAAGTTGATTGGAAAAATTAGACAGTTTCGGGTAGCTTGATGTGCTGGCGTCTTTACTTTGCATCCCGAAAGGTGATAAAAAAAAAACTGTGATATATACAATTATTACATGAATGTAAACTATCTGCATATTGTTTACCCATATTGGCAAATAAATGATTTTGAATTTGAAGTAAATGAAGAAAAAGATAGGATACAGGCTATGGCATTAAGTCCTATAGGTACTATTTGTGTGCTTATAAATAAATAATATAGATTGGCAGTTTATCAAGTATACACTTACGTTACGATATATCAATTTTATTTTAACCTATTTTTTCTAAGCCTAGCCACACCTACACCTCGACACCTATGGAACCACTTACACAAAACCCTCCCCAGAAACGACCCTTAAAAAAAATACAATATCCGAATACCAAAACATCATGTCACAGCATCCAACTCAACCCGAAGACTTCCAATATCCAAGGGTCGCACATATCCGAAAAGCTTTGTCAATGACAAATAGTGCTCGCTTCATCCCAGTTGGCATTTTGACAATAAATAAGAGATATCAAGGAAGGAGCTCGGAGGATTTGCGAGTAATAAATGACGTACGATGCGATACGATGGGCAGTAAAGGGTTAGCCGTATATGAATGTGGTTGGTGATTGATAGTTGTTTGTATTTTTCGTACCGTTGATCATTCGGAGGGTCGTGTTTGTCTTTAGTTTTGGTGGCAGGAGTTGTAGTCGCAAATTAGATCGTTCTTACTTGGGTAGTTGCTGGTTTTTGTGCGATTACCTGTCCTGGGATAGATATCCAGATGCCAGATATATCCAGTGCGTTTTCTTCTTTTTGAAGTTCTCTAGGCGCGTAGGGTATTTTTTGAGATGGGAAAAAACCATTGAACTCGCGCCACTGTTACCGACACCGCGCTACATTCGGATTTGTTCGGCTGTCCTCAGGATGTACTCGGTTTTACATCCGATATGTCAGTGAGTGATGGCAAAGTATTCTGTTTGTGTTTTGTTTTCACTTCTGTCGGCACTCCCGGAGTGGCACTGTTTTTTTGAAGTGAAAACTTCTTTAGGCGGGTTGGGCATTTTTAAACCATTGAACTCGCGCCACTGTTACCGTAAGCGATACCGCGCGTGTTTTGTTTATAAGACGATTAAAAAACTAACCGCTTCGGATGTGTTCGGCTGTCCTCGGGATGTACTCGGTTTTAATGTATTATATCCGATTATGTCAGTGAGTGATGGCAAAATCTTCTGTTTGTCGTGCTGTAGATAGTCAGCCCTCGCCACGAACGTGGTTGACCATGTGAGGTATTCCACTCAGAACACTGATTTCAACCGCACCTGGACGAACCGCACCTGAGCACTTCCACTAACCGCAATGAAACAAACTTTAGGTAACAGTCGTTCTTGTATAACTATAAACAAAAGACAAGAACGTCCGAATTGTAATCGATTTAATAATCACCTCGCATAATTTCCCTAGCATCATTCATCATCACCTGCAAAAACTCAAAGCATTTAATTCAATTAAACCAATTACAGGCACTTTTGAATTGTCAAGGGGTCGGTCAGTCAGAAAGATGAAGCTAGTTGCCCATTCCAAAGCGTAGGTACCTACCTACCTGCCTAGCCTTTTCCCAATTCCCTATGTTGGGTTCGGGTTCCAATCTGACCTGATGCAGCTGAGTACTAGTATTTTACATAGAGCGACTGTCTATCTGACCTCCAAAGAACTGAGTAATGCGAAAGCCTTCATCGATAACATCATTAATTAGATCTAGAGAAAGAAATATTTACACAAAATCTTAAACAGACTCTGAAAACACGCTACACATGACAACACTCCCATCATGACACTCCCTTACATTACAAAACATCATCGGAATCACGAAATCCTCTCTAATAGACGAAATTTCCTTTGACCATTATTCATATGTGACCCATTAAAGTATCTAGGGTGTTAATACGCGCTGACTTATTGGCTCCATCGGTCATGCACACCCTTCGGCCTTCCCTAATGTCAGCCTTTAGGAGCCTTCCTAATGGGAGCCTACAGTGTTTTGTATCGGATGGTTCAAGAATTTTGGGGAATCAATAGGTTTTGTAAGGGTTTGAGGGGGAAAAGGAGTTTTAAGGCTCCTTCAAACAGGCGCGACACGCGATAAAATCGCGCGCGACACAAAGGCACCGCAAGTTGCGCAACGAGCGGTGCCTTTGTGTCGCTTGCGATTATATCGCGTGTCGCGCGTGTTTAGGAAATGTAGAATTATGGACAGACTATACCTTTTAGATAGGTTTTGGTATTTTCTTATTAGATCTTTTCGAATTAGTTTATTACCAACCCTAATCGAGTTGCAGATTAGAATTCTATACGTATGATAGCATAGCATCTTTACGAAACCCTCGGTGCGCGAGTGCGACTCGCACATGACCGGTTTTTTTTTAACTTTACTTTAGAAGTTGTCAACAGACTGCCCCGCGCGTACTACATGTGGCACGATACAATTGACAATCAATTGTGTCTCATTAGCAGAACTTGAGAAGCCATGCCCCATTTACATGGTGCTAGTAAATTGTTTGTGGCATACCATAAAATTTAAGTAACAAATGACTTGCGTCGTCTAAAAACTGTTTAGACGATGCTACTTTTATTCTTGCTTCAACTTATGACATGCCACAGGCCAAAAGCCAAAGCCAAAATTGTGCCAAAGTCGAGTAAGTAAGTACCAATTTTACTTATAAATCAACAAATTGATTCGACCACCTTCAGAAAAGCTATACCTACCTAGTTGATTTGGTACTATTCTCCATTCATTTGCCATTGTTGATAGACTATAGTCTCGCTTTAACATAAAATTAAACTGCCATCCAAAAGTTGACAACCAATTTCCCTTTCTCCAATGCTAAAACCAATCTCCTTACTCACAAATGCGTGCACTGACTGGAAAGGTCCACTCGATGATTTTAAAAGTAATATACATATTATATGTCAATGGGTCCACTCAAATTTATTTGGTTCTTTTCTCAAAAGACCATTTCAGACACGAATCTGCATGGTCCTCATATGGCCTGACCAAGATTTCTGAGTTCAGAGTTTTTATTATCGGTTTTTCTTCAGAGTTAGGAAACACCGAACTCATCTAGTTTTAAAACATAATTTAATTTTGAAATAGAAATAATATTCGTCGTTACGGGTAGTCAGAAGCCCGAAAATCTGACAACCAGTCTTTCCAAGGGGTATCGTATTACTCAATAACTGGGTTGTGGAGGTCAGATAGGCAGTCGCTCCATGTAAAATACTGGTATTCAGCTACATCCGGTGAGACTGGAAGCCGACCCCAACATAGTTGGGAAAAGGCAAGGTAGATGATGATGAACATATGCATAGAACATCCTACTATTGCTCTCCTACTAATATTATAAATGCGAAAGTTTGTAGAGATGGATGCATGTTTGTTATTCTTTCACGCAAAAACTTCAAAACCGATTTGGATGTAATTTGGCACACAGATAGTTTATAACCAAGATTAATTCATAGGATACTATTCATCCCGATATTCTCAAGGGATCAAAACTTATGCGGGTGCAACCGCGAACGCTGCTAGTGGTATATAAAGTTGTTTTAAAAATACATTACAGGGCGTGTTTTTGAAGCAATTTTCAGAAATAAATACAATAATATCATTTATCAATCAATCCCCATTGTCCACTACACGAAATAACCCCAATTTACCCAATCCACTGCGTATTTACCTACCAATTGACATTCATTTTTCTTACCAAACCCTCCGTCGTGACGTCGCAAGGGTTGGTAATCGGGTGTGATAAATGAAAGGCGACTGGTGGACTTAAGGATAACCGGGTCAGTACCGGCACCGGGTCTAGAGATAGCCCTGGATTGATGGTTGCCCGACCCGGTTTTTTAGAAGTGGATTTTTTAATATTTTCAGAGTTTTACCTGAAATTTTTAGGTTATTTTTTGGCATGGTATAAAAATATAGAGATAATGGTTTCCTGTTCATCGAGTTACAAAGTTAGGGGGACCACTACATGCATACATAATCAGCCTATAAAGTTCCCACTGCTGGGACACAGGCCTTCTCTCAGTGAGAGGGAGTGGGCCGTAATCCACCATGCGGGCCCAGTGCGGGTTGGCAGATGTCACATGTCTTCGAATTTTTGGTTCTAGAACATGCCGGTTTCCTCACGATGTTTTCCTTCACCGTTTACTACTAAACACCAATAACTACTATTTATGATATGTTTTGCAAATTGTAGGTCTGTATTGTTCGTATATTGAACAGCACCCTAATTTCGTAACACACTTTCAACATTTCACAATCTAAATAATTTTGAAGGACATTGCTAATCCATTGCTTTATATGTTCGAACAATTTATCTGCTCAACAACGTAAATAACGCAATGAATGATGTGGAACTGTCAAAATGAAAACCTTTGCTACTCTTAGTGTGTTACGCAATTACCCCACAGAACGTCATAAACAAGGCATTGTTTTGAGATGGGTAACAACCATTGAACTCGCGCCACTGTTACCGTAAGCGGTCACCGCGCGTATTTTGTTTATAAGACGATTAAAAAAATACCCGCTTCGGATGTGTTCGGCTGTCCTCGGGATGTACTTGGTTTTAATGTATATCCGATATGTCAGTGAGTGATGGCAAAGTGTTCCGTTTGTGTTTTGTTTTTACTTCTGTCGGCACTCCCGAAGTGCCACGGTTTTTTTTCTCAAGTTATATTTTCTGGAAAATAGGACTAATTTATGAAAACATTTTGTCCACCTTATTTGCAGTCGGGTAAAATGAAACAGTCAGTTCTATCCAATAGTCGTCAGGAATACGTAACATTTGACAATATCATAACGAGTCATAAATAATATTTTTTTACGAAAGACGTAGGGTCACCCTCTGATTTGCATGTAGCCTGAGGGTTGTCACATCAATGTAATATATCATTCTTACTTTGAAGTATACAGGATAGTGCAGTTTTCATTTTACCACAGTGTCTTGAATATTTCAAACCTAAAGGGACTAATTTATCAGCTTTTAAAGCATAATTATTTTTTTCATGCGCTTTCAAATGTTTTATTACCAGAATGCGTTTTCTGTTTTCTTTTTTATGTTAGGAACTTATGTAAACTTACTTGTGTAAACTTTATAATTTAATTATTGTAACATAAATGATTAAATAGCTCTAAGATTTATTTATGATTATTTTCCATGTTACTGTTACCTACTGGTGTTCTGTTTGATTTCGGAATTATTAACAATTAGCTTGTGACTAAGTAATAACAGCCACACTGGTCGATCGATCAGGTTAAGCTACGCTTGCCGCGGTTGGTCCGTGGATGGGTGACCATCTTTACATACCAAGACCTCTCCGTGCCTCGAAAAGCATGTTAAGCTTAAGGTCCGGGCTGTCATTCGTGGATCTTTGACGGTCGTTACGGGTCGTCAAAAGCCCGAAAGTCTGACAACCAGTCTTACCAAGGGGTATTACCCAGTAACTGGGTTGTGGAGGTCAGGTAGGAGTCGCTCCATGTAAAATACAACTGGTATTTCTAGTGATTAGCGTGTTCAAACAAACAAACTCTTTAGCTTTATTAGGGTTCCGTACCCAAAGGGTAAAGAAACGGGACCATAATACTAATATAGTAGACTCCACTGTCCGTCTGTCTGCCTGTCTGTCACCAGGCTGTATCTCATGATCCGTGATACCTAGACAGTTGAAATTTTCACAAATGATGTATTTCGGTTGCCGCTATAACAAAAAATACTAAAAACAGAATAAAATTAATATTTAAGGGTTAATATATATACCCATAAAACAAACGTGTTTTTTTCGGCGTTTTTGCCTTGCGGTACGGAACCCTTCGTGTGCAATCCGGGTCGCACTTGGCCAGTTTTTTATTAGTATATAGATATATTTCAAAAAGTCTACATTTGTCTCACCAGTAGTCATCAGGTCACCACAATATTCCAGAACAACATAACATTTCCCAAAATAAATAAATAACCTGCTCCAAAAGACGGGTCACCCTCGATTTGCATGTCGCCGAGGGTTGTCACACTAACTATAATTTATTTGCGTCAAATATATCGGAGAATGGAATTACTGTGTCCTTTCCTCACTCGCATCTGTACGTTTTGAGTGATGGACAACCTTATTGTATATTATGGTCGTATGTTATATGATTAGAGGACTAACGGTGGAAGTGGAAGTTAAGGTGATGTGGTCGAGGTCAAGTTTTGGATGGGTGGTCGGGGTAAATAGTTCGTGTATTTGAAGAGTACTTTGACTTAAAGTCAAACCACTTCTTGGTGTATAGATGTGTTGGTTCGAAACTCGGTCCACGATACATTCTTTCGCCAGCACCACATTTCCAAAACGACTCTCTTCTTCTTCTCGATGTCACGCAGCGTCCAAGTCTCAGCAGCGTATAAGAACATTTCTTACTCGGTCTAGCTATTGAAATTTTCACAGATGATGTATTTCTGTTGCCGCTCTAACAACAAATACTAAAAACAGAATAAAATAAATATTTAAGGGGGGCTTCCGCTCCACCCAGAGCGGGAGGGGGGGTCATTTGATGATTCCCATCCTCAAAAAAAAAGCCCACCGTATAGTATCATTGCCATCATTACCACCACTCCATCTCAATACATATCGATATCGGAATAACAGCGCATACGCCACGTGTCCCGGATCATTCCGGATCGCCGCCGGCCGGACATCGAACGGCCGCCGGTCGACCGGACAATTGCGTGGCCGATAAAGTGCATTGTACACTAGTTATTACTTGATTTTCATCCGACAATGTTTAGTGGAGGTACAGACGCCAGCACATCAAGCTACTACAATCTGTCAAATTCCTTTAATAGATTTTCAACTTTATCGCTAAAGCATAAGGTTCAAAGTTGATTGGGTAAATTTGACAGCGGCAGAGGAGTACCTATAGTACACCCACACTTCCAGTTATGATTAAGACCCATGTAATAGGGGGCGAGCCTATTGCCATCAGCACAGATCCAATCTTCGGGCTGCTGAATGAATGAATGAATAGCGCCGATCCCAGCGTGGTTCAACCAGGCTCGATTAATCGAATGAAACCCAAAATTAGCACTAGCTCCTGTAGCTATGTTCATGGTGCTACAGCGACCATTGCATATCAAGGAATAGACCGGGGGGCGCGGTAGTGGTAGGGAAGACGTGCCCGTAGGATAAGTAATTATTTAAGAGCCTACCGGATATGCTTCCTAGAGTAAGCATTGGACTAGTGGAGAGATGGGTAATTATAATCTATGGATGGGCATCTTATAAAGACCTCGCCTCGGTTGGTTCAGGTCGAGCTTCATCGGTGAGTCTTTTGGCGGGGTTCTACTGTTTTCTCGGTTCTTTTGTACGTCATTGCTCTGCTGTGAGAAGAAGAACCAGCAGGGGATCCAGGGAGGGGAGTGGAGGGGGGGTTCAGGGGATCAGACCGTAATAAATCGTGTTATGTTGCTGTTTTCAATGTCATCGTCGGAAGTTTATTATGGGGTTACCTCGAAAATTCCCATGGGTTACTATCTTCAATGTTGAGACATAATTTTAAAAAAAAGTTTAGATTCTAGGATGTTACAAAATTGTCAAAGTCAAAGTTGTTGTAGCAGGTTCACCTAACTTGCGGACTTAAGCTAATAACGGTGAAGTAGAAGAGTCACCCTAACAAAGCATAGGGTACATCTAGGGTTACAAAAACAATCACTGAAAATGTAAAAAAATCTTAGGAAAAGCAAACATCACCAGAATCTGAAATCAAAACACCCAGTATGCAACATCCTTAACATTATTCGAAATTCGAATTCAAACCAATGAACGAGCAATGCATCTCATTCACAACTAACAACAGCAACAGAACACATGAAATTCTACCTTGTTATATTAGCTATAAGGATGATTGCGATAGCAAATAGAGTTGGTTTTAAATACAGGATTGATATTGTGAGGTATTGGGCCGTGACGTCACATGTTGTTCGAATTACACTACGATTGAGTGACGTAGGGGTATTTGGCGTATTGGGAGCCATTTTACCTTTAATTTAGTTAATATACTGAATTAGGGTTGCCAAAGATAGGTGGTTTCTGTCAAGAAGATTCTTGTGGGATGATGACACATAAAAAAAAAATTGAAGAAACTGCCTGCTTTTACCGTATGATTATAAACACACACACAGCGTTTCTGATTCAAGGAGGAAAACAAATTAGACCACAGTTCAGTTTCAGATTCAGAATCATGTACTGAATCATGGTTTGAGGTCCCTGTCAACCTGCATATTATTATTATAAAAATTACTGAAGTACCTACTTACAAAATTTCACCACTGTTTTTTTTTGCACTTATTATCATATCAAGACGAAGGTGGCGTGACGATCTAATATCATTCGCAGGGCCAACATGGCCGGAGATCGCACAAGACATAGGTTTGGAAGGAAAAAGGGGAGGCCTTTGCCCAGCAGTGGGACACAAACTAGGCTACAAAAAAAAAAAAAAATATCATATTATGTTTTTTTACAAGCGTAGGGCGCAATATTTTTTTTTTGTTTGTATTGCAAACCTTGTCCTGGCAATACAGAACACAACAAAAAAAAATTATCCAATTTGGTGCAGTCATTCGGAAGTTATGCGCTTACAGACATTTCGGCGACTTTGTTATATACTATGTAAGGATAGCAGGATAGTAGGTAAGTACCTTTTTTTTTTGTTTTCGGGGGGAAACCTTCAAATGGCACCCAGACCTCCGGGGAGGGAGGTCGGGAGTGTGGGATTTTTACCTCACTAAAACCACTCCGGTGATCACCATCAGCACATAGGGGTGGTCCCGGTTCCTCTTAAAAGACCAATTCCGGAACCCCCCGTGCAACGCCTGAAAGGCACATCCCTGAGGAGACTGTAAAGGGGCCTCCCCTGAGCCTCGCTATGCACGGCAGCACGATCACTGTGCCACCGTCTTCCCTGGGGTCACTTGGTGGGAGTAGGTAAGTACCTATCTCATACCTATGCAATTCACTAGATCTCTATCTCCAAACCACTGAATACTACATAATCCAGCCGAGGATATGCCAGCCAAATTTCAATATGAAAACAAAATTGGCACTCTAATTCAAAAACTCAAAGTTAATTTTGTAACAAGAACAAAGAAACACGAGCGCTGGAAGTGGCTTAACTGACGAAGTAATAGCGCGCTTGGCACGCTCGGAGCGCAGTCGATACGAAAGCAATAAATAATAGAAGTAAATACGTACAAAGAATTTGGCAGAGTTGTGTCCGGTGGTCGAGATGTAGTGGTGCTAGATGTGATATGACTATTGAGGGTGCGTATAAATTGGCACTTATAAATTGGTAACGTTGGGTTGTAATTCCATTTTTATTTTATTACAAACATTATTCTTGTCGTTTTAAATATAATTATAGTATTAACTACTAAACATTTTATTATAGATGGTTTCGATCCCCAACGTGTTATTCGGGTTTTCCATCAAGATTTTTTCAGTAGCAATCCGGAGTCTTTGTTTGTGCTCGCCCAATAGCAATAGGCTCGCTCCCTTTCACACGTTACTTTATCGTAACAGGCGCAATATGGGTATAATTAATTAATGGCAGGTGTATATACACCTGCCTAACCCCCTGGAGTATACGGGTTGTTGTGGTTTTACATTGCTCTCTCTTTAACGAAAAATATTATCGACATTATGGTGTCACTTCCATCAACTCTACATCTACGATCGTCCAGTTTGTTAGCCGAAAACTTGTACAATAATCACTAATGGAGCGATGCAGTGGTCACAACTCACGCGCCGCCTCCACTTCCACATTTATTGCCTCGGCCGGGACGGGAACCCGGACTTTTGTCGATAATATATGTTTAATAACTGCTTTTATGATAACTATTTATTTGTTGACTGATTTGATGATATTGTTGGTAAGGGGAAATGACAGTTTTGATATTATATTGAAGTAGCTGCATTTGGGGACATGTTGAGCTGCACCCTAATTGCATAACTCACTGTCAGTTACAATCTGAATAACTTTGAAGGATATTACTAATCCATTGCTTCTTAAGTTCGAAAAATTTGTCTGCCCAGCAACGTAAATAGCGCAATGAATGTTGTTGAACTGTCAAAGCTGTGTTACGCAATTACCCCGCAGATAATAATATCATGGCATACTAAAACGCCTGTATTTCTCAAAGGGGTACCAAAGTATCTATTTGGCTATGCCTCTATACAGGGTGGTCAAAAGTCGTGGATCAAACGAAAGAGGGCGATAAAGGAGGTCTAAAAGAAAGGAAGAAAGTCTAAATACTCCTTCACAGAATAGAATGATTTCTCTATAAGCCATTTGAATAACGCTGCTTCACTGGGAAAACTCGCAATCATAAAAGAGGTGAATTCAGCTTAAAGTATGATGAATTCACTCCAAGGACGGAGCATAGTGATTCACCAAAAAGAACGATGATAATACTGATGTTGATGATAACAGCATTTAAGATGACGTAGTAGCTTGATGTGCTGGCGTCTGTACATTAGGGAGAGGTCATCGTATTTTTAGAGATACTTCTTCATAATAAACTATGAAATCTATTTATATTACGGTGACTGTCATTGTGTTTTATAATTAGAATCTTATTTATAATTATCATACTAATCTAGGGGACAGTGGACCGTTTTCTATTACATAGTGTTATTATTTGAAGAAGACAAAATGTTATTTTATAATTACAATTTTTTACGATGACCAGTATCATAATATTGCATTATTTACCTTCGATTCCATCTTAACACATTTCAGTTCTAGCGTAATATTGACTTATTATCAACATATTTTAGGACAACGCATCTATTTTAAACCAACGTCACGATATTTTAAGATTATGCCAAAATGACATTTTTCTCAGTGTTTAAATCGATTGATTGGCAGTTCCCTATACGATTTTGGTAGTTTAGTAAATATCCTTATAACCATTGGTAATGTTTAATCTGCCTCCTGAATCATTGCCTAAGCCTACAAAACTCCTTACTGCGCTATCTTACCTGCCTAAGACTGCAGGAGCTGAAACTGCACTTACATACATCTTCCTTAGCTGCATGTTTTTAAGTCACGCTGCTGCAATGTGTTCATACAAGCCATTGATGCTGCCGTGTTCAGAGAAAGCGACTGTCTAATTTAAATATTTTATTTAGAAAGAAATTCAAAATAATATTTTTTTTATTTTATATATTTTTTGTTACTTTGTGTCAATTATTTCATCACCACTGCTCTCAAAACGGTGAAGGAGAACATCGTGAGGAAACCGGCATGTCCTAGAAATTCGAAGACATGTGACATCTGCCAACCCGCACTGGGCCCGCGTGGTGGATTACGGCCCGCTCCCTCTCACAGAGAGGAGGCCTGTGTCCCAGCAGTGGGAACATTATAGGCTGATTATGTATTATGTTGTATAAATAAGTATACTTAATAAAAGTATTTTGATTAAATATTCGGGTAACCACGAGGGGCTCGTGGTTAAGTAATGACAGCCGCACAGGTCGATCGATCAGGTTAAGCTACGCTTGCCGCGGTCGGTGACCATCTTTACATACCAGGACCGCTCCGTGCCTCGAAAAGCACGTTAAGCCGTTGGTTCCGGCTGTCATTCTGGGATCTTTGACAGTCGCTGCGGGTAGTCAGAAGCCTGAAAGTCTGACAACCAGTCTTTCCAAGGGGTATCGTGTTACCCAGTAACTGGGTTGTAGAGGTCAGATAGGCAGTCGCTCCATGTAAAATACTGGTATTCAGCTGTATCCGGTTAGACTGGAAGCCGACCCCAACATAGGTGTAAAAAGGCTAGGCAGATTGATACAGGTAACCACTGAAAATCAGCGCTGTGCTGTGGTCCCCCTGCAGCACAGCATCATGCTGAGTGGAAGCCTTTTTGTCACAGTTATAGATCTATTTGGTTTTTGTTTTTCTTTATTATTAGAGTTAATTATCTTTTTGTGTACCTACACGTGTTTCTGTGACAAATGAACATTCTCTTTTTCTTTCTTAAGAAGGCAGCAAAAATTCGAAGGCACAATGTGTCCACCACCAACCCGTGCTGTGTCTACGTTGTGCGGCGCACTCCCTCTCATAAAGAGGAGGCGTTTGTGTCCCAGCAGTGGGAACATTACCTATAGGCTGATTATGCTTGTTTAAAAGTACAATGCATAACATTACAAGTAACGGAACATTAAACAAAAAAGGTAACATTTTAACCATAACCATAATCAGACTATAATGTTCCCACTGCTGGGACACAGGCCTCCTCTCGGTGAGAGGGAGTGGGCCGTAATCCACCACGCGGGCCCAGTGCATTTTAACCATCATTCATCAACATCAAAACATTTTAACCATCTAACAAATATTACAATACTGGCTTCTGCCCGCGACACCGCCCACATGGATGTCAAATTATCCCGTGGGTACGTACTACTGGAACAAAAAGTATATCCTATGTCCTTCCTCGAGATGCCATCTACCTCCTTCAATGGTTTAGGCGTAAAAAGGTAACATACAGACTGAGACACACTAAGAAAAGATCAGTTCTTTTTCATCGTTTTTGAGATGATTAAAAAGGTTATCCAAGAGTGCGACTAAACTCACCTAGTCCCTAGCATGGTGATAAGCACTACCAGAAACCTGAATAGCCAAATATTGATTGGTGCTCAAATGGGAATACCTTTGGTGCTTAAAAAAATAGGTGCTCAAACGGGAATACTTCAGCCCCACGACCTACTTTGTTGGTTGATTTTCACAAACAAAATTAGTAGTGTTCGGAGTCAGCACAGTAAAAGCTAGTTTTAACCCTTCTTTTATAATCTGCAAATCTGTTCCCTGCTGAAAATTATAAATGTAAAATGAGTTTATTTTCAAACTAGTGCCGTAATACGAGCAGCAGACGCATAGGGTAGTTACACACTGCGGTGATGCAATCGCCCCACTAAGGCCATCTTACACACCATACTTTATCCGCACTCACAATTAGTTGCCACGAGATGGCAGGTAAAACTATACGACAGGGGAAGGCGTGGAGTCGCAAAAGTAATGAAATTTTTGAACAACTGACACCTACTGGGTTCTGGAGACAGCTATGTTTATCAGGAAAGTAGATATCATGCAACTTCCCAATTGAACCCAGCCCTACAATTTTAACAAAAAATAATAATTCGCTAAGAGAAATAACTACTATAAGAGAATTAACTACTCCGTTTTGGAATGTGAGGGCAAATACGCTAGATGGAGCAATGAACAAAAATTTGCTGCCTGTAATTGTGGTGTTATTCCACAAACGATGGACACCTAGACATCATGTCCTGGGTGGCCTGATACCCGCGTAAATGTCGATCCAGTGGAAATATCGGGATAAAAAGTAGACTATATGTTAATCCAGGGTGTCAGCTACCTCCAAACAAAATTTAATCAAAATTGGTCCAGCCGTTTGAGCGTGAAGAAGTAACAACTCATGCTAAGTTCTGGGCTGACCTAATTTAGATTACCATCGCCACGCTAATAAAGACCAACTCCCTTTTCAAAAAAATGTAGACCCAACATCGACTCCACGCCCCTGTCCGTCAGCTCGTCGTCTCAGCCCAAGTCGTTAGTAACAAACTCCACACATTTGTGTCACCGGATACACAATCCCATTATAATTTTAAATTTTAAGCTCATTTATTTGCGTTTGCGCCCGATGGTAGGTACTCGCGCAATCTTTGATGCGTTTTTGATACTCCACCACTTTTTTAAGCGTTCTTCTTTTTTAAGCAAGTTATTTTGAAAGAGTCGTTGAAGTTGTTCTAAGTTGCGTTTGTTTATGTAACAGTTAGAATTAAGTTAGCGGTAGGTACTATAGTGAGCCAGGGACCTCTAGAGTACAGTCAACAGCAGAAGTAGATGATCAAAATCAGAAATTCAATACTAATGATCGGAGTTCATCAGAACAGTGTGGCGTCGAAGTGATTCAAAAGTATGTGATTGTAAATTATACCAAACATTCACTACTAGTAAAGCTGCCTTATATTCGTGATCAGTTTTGACTCTTATTGAATTTCTGATTTTGATCATCTACTTTTGCTGTTGACTGTACGTCTCGGAGGTATTCAAATAAAAGGGCATTAGACTTGGAATTATTATATTGTTAAAAGGGACTTTACAGCTCTACGGTAATTATATCAATTAATCTACAGAACAAAAATAACATATTAAATTATTTCGTTTAGTCGACATTTTGACAGATTCTACTTTTGACATCTTATTCTTTGACGTTCGTTTGAATCTTTGAATGGAATATTATCTCCAGCCAGAGCCTTTTGCTAAAGGCCAGAACATACAGGACACTACAGTACTATCCCTGTGTTTTCCAGTTGATGGTGTGTCTGGTTGCTCATGCATGGATGATTGGTCAACTTCGAACAAATGTTGTTGTTTCAACTTTTAATAAGACGACTCATCACCTACCTAGCTTTTTCCAACTATGTTAGGGTCGTCTTTCAGTCTAACTGGATGCAGCTGAATACCAGTATTTTACATGGAGCGACTGCCTATCTGACCACACCCCAGTTATTGGATAATACGATACCCCTTGGTAAGACTGGTTATCAGAATTTCGGGCTTCTGACGACCGCGAAAGTGGCGGCTTACGATTATTGTACGTAAGCTGGTGCGATTTTTGGGACGCGAAGACGCGAAGTAGTTGCTCTCTCTCTTATATCTGTGGCTACAATAATACCAAAATTTCGACATAAATCTGATATCGCTGCGACCATGGTCATTAACCAGCATCTAACACTATCAACAGCACCACGACCATGGTCGTGTCAGCCTTACGCACACCATTTCAGTCAAGCCCATAGGTCATTAGGAAAAGGATACGAGGCGACATTGTATACGTGAACAACAAACAACGTACACATGCAAATAAAATTAATTTAATTACACAATTTTTACACCTTTATGCGGAAGCAGGGCGACCTATGCAGGTCCTCAATCACAACGTAATGTAACATAAAATAAAAACATCATTAGCTTTGCGGTCCGCTCTCTAAATTATGAAATAATACGCGCGCAGGTGTGACCTGCGCTCCTATTGTACTTTTGCTTTTTTCTCGTATTTTTAGGGTTGCGTAGAGAAAATTTGCTATTTGAAAAATATCTACTTACGGGGCGGGGCTTACATGACCAAAAGCGCGGTCACTGTCGGACTGCATAGGGAAGAAAGAGAAGCGCGATGACACAACCCTGGTAATTTATTGCAAAATATGAAGCTATTATTTAATTACAAAAACTCTATTGCAAAATATTAGTATTTTAATTTTTTAGTCCAAAGACTAAAAAATTAAAATACTCATATTTTGCATACTCCTGATGGTAAGCGATGGATGAGCTCCAAGATGGAACGAGCGCGCACAGAAGCCTTTTTTTTTTTTGTTAGCCTAGTTTGTGTCCCACTGCTGGGCAAAGGCCTCCCCTTTTTCCTTCCAAACCTCCCTATTTTGTGCGATCTCTGGCCATGTTGGCCCTGCGAATGTTATTAGATCGTCACGCCACCTTCGCCTTGGTCTACCTCGACGGCGATGTCCTGCCTCAGGCGTCCAGTGAGAAGCCTTACCTGCAAAATATAGCACAATATTTCTTTAGCAGAAAATATAGGTACCTACCTATTTAAGCACGTTATGCAGTTGGTCCCGGCTGTCATTCGTGGATCTTTGACAGTCGTTACGGGTAGTCAGAAGCCCGAAAGTCTGACAACTAGTCTTACCAAGGGGTATTGTATCTATTACCCAGTAACTGGGTTGTGGAGGTCAGATAGGCAGTCACTCTATGTAAAATATTAATATTGGTATTCAGCTGCAGCCGGCTAGACTGGAAGCCGAACACAACATAGTTGGGAAAAGGCTAGGCAGATGATGATGATAGGTACCTATTGAAGTTTGGTTGGTTTTTCAGTCTTCACAATAAAACATGCACGGTGTACCTCTCTAAAACTATATACGGAACCAGTTACCTTCTTTTGAATGCATGTACATGTCCACAGTGCACTGTTTATTTGTAAATTTTCACATTATTTTACATTTTTCTAAAGTTACACGTACGATTCCGTTGTGCCGTCGCGTCGGGAGTTTCTGTTGCTCCACAAATAATAACCGGTGACTCGTTGCTTGCATATCTTCATTTAGTAATGCTTAATTTATATCTGGAAAAGAAGAGGGATAGGATTTTCATTTAGTTTCATTTTAAACTGAGGGGCTCGTGGCTAAACACTATCAATCTCAATCTGAATCGTTTTGAATGATATTCCTTATGCATTGCTTCATTTGTTCGAAAAATGTGTCTGCTCAACAACGTAAATAACGCAATGAATGTTGTTGAAATGTCAAATTGACAGTCATTGATACTGATAGTATGTTACGCAATTACCCCGCTGGTCGATCGTAGGTTAAGCTAAGCTTGCCGCGGTCGTTTTGTGGATGGGTGACCCTCTTCTACATATCGAAGTCCCCCCCCCCCCCCTTGTACTTCGAAAAGCACGTTAAGCCATTGGTTCCGGCTGTCATTCATAGATAGGGTCGTCAGAAGCCCAAAAAAGTCGGACATCTAGTCTTAACCAGTCAGATAGGCAGTCGCTCCATGTAAAAACCAGCTGTATGTATTCAGCTGCATTGGTTAGACTGGAAGCCGACCCCAACATAGTTGGGAAAAGGTTAGTCAGATTTCTTATATTTTAAACTGATCTATGTTTTGAAAGTAGAGAGATTGTGATTTTTTTAAATCCATACTAATATTATAAATTCGAAAGTAACTCTGTCTGTCTGTCTGTCTGTATGTTCCTTTTCACGCCTAAATCACTGAACGTATTTCGATAAAATTTGGCAGAGAGATAGATTGCATCCCGGGTAGCGTACGCTCCCGGGTAAGGACATAGGGTAGTTTTTATGGACATACCTTGCGGGCGAAGCCGCGGGCGGAAGGTAGTATAAAATAAATTATGTAGTAACACAATTAGGTATAATAAAAATTAACTAAGCTGTGGTAAAGGGATCGATATTTTTTATCTGTGGAGGATTGTAATTAACAATTTAGTTGTATATTGTTGTTATACCATAACCATAATCAGCCTATAATGTTCCCACTGCTGGGACACTGGCCTCCTCTCGGTGAGAGGGAGTGGGCCGTAATCCACCACGCGGGCCCAGTGCGGATTGGCAGATGTCACATTTCTTCGAATTTTTGGTTCCAGGACATGCCGGTTTCCTCACGATGTTTTTCTTCACCGTTTTGAGAGCAGTGGTTATGAAATAATTTACACAAAGTAAAGCGCCTGTCTGGGTTCGAACCTACGACCTACAACTCGTAAGTCGCGGCCGTTACCGCTTGGCCACCACTGCTCTCTTTTGTTGTTTTATAATATCATTTTTATTCAAAGCCTTTTTTCGTCTGTACTTACATAAGTTTAGTTTCTTCAGAACAATTAAAAAAAGGAGTTTATCGTCAAAAAGCATCTAAAAATAGAAATAAAATTTCAAAAGAACCCATTACAAGAATTTATTACCTTTCCTAATAAGGTTAAAAGAAAACATAATAACAGAAATTAATTAATTCTAATAAAAAAAATAATAGCCAAAGCCGAATCTGTGATACACCTGAGCTAGAGGAGAAAGGGGACGAATGGCACAGAAACACTAATTAAATATAACTGGAAATATTTTAATAAGTTTACGTGGGCACGCCGGCTCTGTTTAAAACAAATATTATGTCCGTTTGCACTGTACGTTAGGTGTGGCTACAGAAGCAGCGATTTGGTATCGGGAGTGAAGTTCGTGAAAGCGGTCTCTCTTATTATTTTGTACAGAATAATAATACTAATAAAATTTATAATAAAATGTATTTATTTTCTCCCACAAGTTTCAAAATGTACACAGCTTATATTTAAAAAAATAAATAAATAAATAAGATGGGAGACAGGAGCTCATACTAAGTAAAATCTGTGCTACGGGTCTCCTGGTCTCGAATATATTATAGAGAGCCAACAGATGCCAGCACATCAAGCTACTACAATCTGTCTAATTTCTTTAATAGATTTTCAACTTTATCGCTAAAGCCAGGTTCAAGGTTGTTTGGGAAAATTTGACAGCTTCGGGTAGCTTGATGTGCTGGCGTCTGTACGTTATAAAAAATCGAGCCATTTTAGTAGAGTAACATTAATACAATCATAGTATACTATAATAATATCAACTTCACGCCTGTATTCCCCGATATGGTTGACAGCGTATCGAAAAAAAGTATCTAGCAAGATTTGAAGCACTTTGGGTGTACCATAGTGCTTCAAATCTTGCTAGATACTTTTTTTAAATCCCCATGTGTGTGTGGTTAGCCTTTTGTCATCAACCAGGTACAAATCGAGACCATGCGCTGCTACTGGGAAATTCTAGATTAAAAAAAAAAACCAATAACACGTTGCCCAATGTAGAAATCAATCCCCGGGCCCATGCTCAACGGTCTCACTGCAGGGGCTTACATGATCTATAGCGCGGTCACTGTCGGACTGCATAGAAAAGAAAGAGAAGCGCGATGACACAACGCTGGTAATTTATTGCAAAATATGAAGCAATTATGTAATTACAAAAAATCTATTGTTTGGACTAAAAAATTAAAACATTAGTTTTTTAGTATGTTGCTTGTAGAATAATCTGACAAAAAATCAGAATGACTGGTATATGGATTTTATTGTAAAAAAAAAATTATTTTTTTCTATCGTATCAAATTAGTTGTATTATGTTCTCAACATACTATCGCATATATTCTGAAGCCTAGCATATATTTTTCTGATTTTGTTTACTGTACTCGATATACTTTTATTGTTTCTAAAACTTGCATTTTTTGTGTTTAGGTCCTGTAAGGCCCTTAATTTCAGCCCGGAACCATCCACTTCTGGGTATATCGTAAACACAACGTACTTTTGGACAGCCGCCTGCACTTGCACGCAGCAGTCGCACTTTCCACCGCTAAAACAACAAGAAAAATAAACACTGCCATCTCTAATAATGTATGATTATCGCTCCGCTCTCACACCCGCTAAGTCTATGGCCACAACGCAAGCGTTGAATTTTAATATCATTACTTGTGCTGCGTTTTTAATTTTATAAAAGCCGGGCTTTTCTTTTGTTAGAGTTACTTGTATTTGTGTTTGGTGCGCACCTGTTTACGTAGCCCGAGTTGCTTTATGTTCAATGTGGGTTCAATATTAATCACACTAATATTATAAAGGCGAAAGTTTGTGAGGGGGTGTGTGTGTGTGTTTATATGTTTGTTACTTCTTCACGCTCAAACGGCTGGACCAATTTTAATAAAATTTGGTATGGAGGTAGCTGGCACCCTGGATTAACATATAGGCTACTTTTTATCCCGATATTCCCACGGGATCAAAACTTATGAAACCGCGAGGCGCAGCTAGTAGGAAATATTTTTGTTAGGAATTTAGTGGAAAAATGTCAAGTTTTAATGTTACTGCAATATCCAATAATAATAAATGAATTGCACCGATCCCAGTGGTTAAACCAGACTCGATTAATCGAATGAACCCCAAGATTGGCACTAGCTCCTGTAGCCTCATGTTCATGGTGCTACAGCGACCATTGCATATCAAGGAATAGACCGGGGGGCGCGTTAATGGTAGGGAAGACGTGCCCGTAGGATAGGTTAGGATTTAAGAGCCTACCGGATATGCATCCTAGAGTAATCATTGGACTAGTGGAGAGATGGGTAATTCTTATCTACGGATGGGCATCTTTTATCGACCTTGCCGCTAGGTTGGTTACTGCAATATCGATCCCGTGGGAATATCGGGATAAAAAGTAGCCTATATGTTAATCCAGGGTGTTAGCTACCTCCATACAAAATCTTATCAAAATTGGTCCAGCCGATTGAGCGTGAAGAAGTAACAAACATAAACACACACACACACCCCCTAGCAAACTTTCGCCTTTATAATATTAGTGTGATAATTCCACAATATTCATCAAAGCCACCCACCCTTTCGATCACTTCCTCAATTCCGCAGCTCCAATGACTAATTAACTCTTTGAAAAGTGACAGGACCGCTCAGTTCCTCCTATCAGTGACATTAGCAATTTTTCCCAATAAATCCTTAATTACTCTACCGTTTCTCACTCAATCAACATCTTCGGTGTTTTATAGCTTCCGTGCCCCTGTCACCAGCAGCGCTTTCAGCGAATTTATTCTTATATAACGTCTAACTTTATTAAAAAGGGCTCAGATATTGCAGCGCTTGAAAGTCACGAGCATTCCATTGGAGTTGGAATCAAAAATTTAAATTGCGAACATTCTTCACTCGTTCTGCCTTTATTGGTGTTCCGATGCGCTCATTGGAATTGTGCTTCTTAATTTTATACGTGACTTTTCTTAGACTGATTAAAGTCTTCTTGTTTGAGGACGAGGTTTTAGACTTAAATAGACAGATAGATAGATAAACCATTTATTCAGTGCACACAAAAGGCAGCACAACACACAAAAGCACAATTAAATGTTAACAAATTACATGAATATAACAAGGTGCCAACATACAAAAAATTTAATTGTAAACATACTTAGTAATAACTACAAAATTATGAAATAACTTCGGAAGTCGGTGGCAAAAAACTAAAACTATAAATACAGATCCCAAAGACACCTACTTCCGATATTAAAGTTATTTCATAATTTTGAGATAATTCCTTTTTTATTTCGATGTTAGAGTTGCAAAATATTCTGGCATTACTATAGACTATAGCCAGTATTTTAATTAACCACATTCAATATATCCCGTCTCTTTTCGTAAGCTGCATCAACCAATTACCCACCAAAACCACCCAAAGGTATCCAAGAAAATAAAGAAATAAGTTAGCGAAATACCAGAAAAGGGTTTATTGGAAAAACTTGAAAACAATGCAATCACAAATTAAAACCTTACAAAAACACACCTTAGGTACCTTTACATTTTACAAACAAAAGAATAATTAAATTGGCTCAATACTTGAAATTAACCACATTCACAAATCAGGGGAAAACTTTTTAAACTTTTTAACAAAGTTTCTAATTTAAAGCCACAGTTCTTTTTTCCCAAATTTCGGGGGGATAAAAAATACATTTGTTCGTAAGGGGTGGGAGAGGGTTAAATGGCTATTTCCCTTCTTTCTATTGAGACAGATTTACACAATGCCCAGGGCCAATGGGCTTTCTGAGACGATATTTTTATATCTTTATTGGGATCTTGCAATATAATAAAATATGTTTGTGAAAAATAGTGGCAATTTGAATGTCAACTCGAAGGGTCGGAAAAGGAAGTAATGACCACGAAATATGATGGGATAAGATAGGAATGTCTATTTGAAGTATAAGCGTTTTTATTTATGTACCTACTTTATATTTGAATAATACTTTATCAGCGTGAAACAAAATTCATGATAGTTTTTGCAGCCTACCCGTGTTTTACCTGCTTTTCTACTCATGAGAACCTGTAATTGGCTTTAAGAGTAAACTAGTCGCGAGCTCGAATTGACTGGTGGTCATGGCCAAAAAGCACGCTGTCTCACCTGGCATCGTGTCCGACAGAGCTTATATCAGTGATGAGCAGTTAGATTAGCATCTACACGAATAACGTCTATAGTTTTCATGCACAGTAACACAGTTCCGAACTGATAGGCGCGTAAAAAAATTGAAAAGTGCTTCGGAAAGTCGAGTTTTATGAAAAAACCAGTGCATAAATCAATTGCAAATAAACTCTTATATAATCGAGCTTTCTCGGTACGGACGTGGTTTTGAAGATTTTACAGTTCTTTTATTACTTACTAGCTGACCCGGCAAACGTCGTTTTGCCATATACATTATTTATAGCTGCCCGGCAACCCTACCCTACCCCTACCCTACTCCTACCCTACTCCTACCCTACTCCTACCCTACTCCTACCCTACTCCTACCCTACTCCTACCCTACTCCTACCCTACTCCTACCCTACTCCTACCCTACTCCTACCCTACTTCTACCCTACCCCTACCCTACACTACTCCTACCCTACTCCTACACTACTCCTACCCTACTCCTACACTACTCCTACCCTACTCCTACACTACTCCTACACTACTCCTACCCTACTTCTACCCTACTCCTACCCCACTCCTACCCTACTCCTACTATAAAAAAAAAAAAAAAAAAAAAAGTATCCTATGTCCGTCTCCTGGTTCTAAGCTACCTCCCCACCAATTTTCAGCCAAATCGGTTCAGCCGTTCTCGAGTTATAAGTGGTGTAACTAACAGACTTTCTTTTATATATATAGATTTACACCCAAAGTTACCTTAAAAATAGCAAGAAAAACGAATCTTTGTTGGCTCACAATGTCAAACTGTGGAGTAATACTCTCCCGAAATTTGTATGGAAAAAATATCGACTAGTGGCACCTTAAGTTATCTTACCTACCGTTATCCTGTTATAGATGTTTTTTCTCCTATACTTGAATGAATAAATCTATATCTATAATTCTATATACTAATAATAATGCAGAAGAGTTTATTTTGTTTGAACGCGCTAACCTCTGAAAATACCAGTCGGATTAAAAAAAATCATTTTGCATTTGATAGCCTAATTCTTGAGGCAGGCTATAGGCTATTTAACATCACGCTAGGACACTTAGGAGCCGAGCAAAAAGAAAAAAGTCTGAAAGAATGCTAATCGAAAACGAAGTAATTGGGCAGGCGGGCGATGCGATGCGACGAGGTGGTTCGGGGGAACAAGACATTTCACGCGGACGACGTCGCGGGCAGAAGTTAGAAAATAATAAAACTGGCCAAGTGCGAGTCGAACTCGCACACGAAGGGTTCCGTACCACAAGGCAAAAACGGTGAAAAAAACAGTTTGTTGTATGGGAGCCCCTTAAATATTTATTTTGTTCTGTTTTTAGTATTTGTTGTTATAGCGGCAACAGAAATACATCACCTGTGAAAATTTCAACTGTCTAGCTATCACAGTTCATGAGATACAGCGTGGTGACAGACAGACAGACGGACGGTGGAGTCTTAGTAATAGGGTCCAGTTATTACCCTTTGGGTACGGAACCCTAAAAAAGCAACGCATTTTGATTGTGTCGTTTCAATACAAAATAACAATGTTTGCCGGCAATCAACATTGATAAAATCTTTATATTTTATGATAGCAGTTTCCTAAGATGCTTCGTTATCGTTTACCTACTGCATAATCTTTCATTTTTGTGTCGTAATAAAATTCTTATCGATCAAAATTAAATAGTGCCTATATAATCCAGAATCTTGGCCATTTTCTTCGAAAGAAAATACTCCTTTGCACACTCATAAACATATCACGTATTTCTCCTCAAACTCCCGATACTTTCGAAACAAATAAATAAGGACACCCCATTGAGTATCCGCAAAATAGAGTGGACGGAGAGAAAAAATATCCGACCGCTAACAGAGCAACTTCCGAACTCGGATATTTATGGACAGAAGGGGTGTTTTATTGCGCTGTGTTCCATTTTAACCCACTTGCCCCCGGCTGTCCACACTTTATAGTGCATTCAGACCGTAGAGTAGCAGATTTGGTTTTTTATAGTAAGTGGCAATGTTTGTGGACTTAAATAGCTTATTATTAAATGCTATTCTAATATTTGAGCAAATAAAAAGATCATCTACCTATGTTTATCTTGATAAAAGTAATTAATATAAAACGTTTTGAATTTTGGAAACTGGTTCGTATATTATAATTTTAAATGAATAATTGGTATGGTTAAAATAATATTTTTAAAACCTCAAATGGCTAGTTGGTAATTAATAATTATATTATATTCGAGTCGTTTGGGGTTGAGACCCCCGGGCCCTGGGTCCGAGTGCTCATGGTCTCTCGAAACAGCTGGTTGACAGTTTCCGTGACTCAAGGGCTGGCTTTTACCGTGGCCAGAGGCTAGGCATTGCCATACAACATGGTAATGCCGTCAGTCCCTTGGGTAAATTACCAGTCGACAGCGATGCGGATGAATTTTTCGATGCTATATTTTAGTTTGTGAATAGTATTAATAAAGTAAAGGAGGATGTAATTTTATTGTTTTCATTAATTAATTAGGTATTCGTTGTTATTTACGTACAAAGCACATCAAGTTACCCAAAACTGTAAAATTTTCCCAATCAACTTTGAACTTTATGCTTTAGCGATAAAGTTGAAAATCTATCAAAGAAATTTGACAGATTGTAGTAGCTGGCGTCTGTACATATTATTTTAAATATAAATGCATAATCAGCCTGTATTGTTCCCACTGCTGGGACACAGGCCTCCTCTCTTCAAGAGGGAGTGGGCTATAATCTACCACGCGGGTCCAGTGCAGGTTGGTACTGTCACTTGTCTTAAATTTTTTTCTATGGTCTTTACATGCCGTTTTCTTCCCGATGTTTTCCTTCACCGTTTTAAGAGCAGTGGTGGAAATATAAATAATAATTGTAAATATATGTTGCTTCAATTTATAACATATTTATTGTAATCGATGTCAAGCAATTATTTTCAATTTCAACAAAACATTTTCTTTGAATTATTGTCAATACGAGTACTTGAACAAAACGTTATCTTTGAATATGTTACGAGAATCTTTCGTTACCAATCGGTGTGACAGTCGGCCTTATAGTTCGACGTTTGGAAAAATAAGTTTAGTTTTATTTTATCTGTATTTTTATTCGTCAGGGCCTTACCCTCAGGCCGATAAGGTGTTCTTCATAGATACGGCATATTGTTTCGCTACAACACCATCGCTTTTGGCAGGTCATTCTGTTTTTATGGTTTTTTTGTGATTTGTGAGCCGATATTCGGGTACCTTAATAGTGGTGACTCTGGATTAATATTTTCTTGATTTCTACTTCTTTTAACACACCTTGGTTACACAAAGCTATCTGACCTCCACAACGCAGTTACTGGGTAATACGCCCGAAAGTCTGACAACCAGTCTCACCAAGGGGTATCGTATTACCCAGTTACTGGGTTGTGGCGGTCAGATAGGCAGTCGCTCCGCGTATAATACTGGTATTCAGCTGCATCCGGTTAGACTGGAAGCCGACGGCAACATAGTTAGAAAAAGTCTAGGCAGATGATGATGAAGCATATAATTATTATTAATCTATATAGCGAACCATACTCTACATAGATATTTAAAAGCCAACACAACAGGCACGAACAACCATTTTATCTCACAAATACATCGACACTAATGCGGGAAAATAAATCCACCCCGATTCCCGAAGGGGTTGATAACACTTTAGCCGTCAATAGCCAACGATTTGCCACTACCCCCAAATTGGGCGGAAGACGTGCTCGCATGCGGACCCGTCCGAGGATAAAAAATATCTTCGAATCAGTCGGAGATTGTTTTTGTGATGACCTTGTTGGAGTAGGGGTGGTAATTTTGGAAAAATGTTGGGTGATCAATTATTTGGTACGGTGGAGAAAAATATTTGGCATTGTATTGTTATTTTTTAGGATTCCGTACCCAAAGGTCAAAAACGGGACCCTGTTACTAAGACTCCACTGTCTGTCTGTCTGTCTGTCACCAAGCGGTATCTCATGAACCGTGATAGCTAGACAGTTGAAATTTTCACAGATGATGTATTTCTGTTGCCGTTGTAACAACAAATACTAAAAACAGAATAAAATAAATATCTAATATCCCATAGAAATCGCGAAAAAAAAACTGCTGTTCCCTAAATTTTGACGAGTTATACGAACATAAATGTAGGGAAAAACTGTTTTTCAACAAATTTCAGGTTTGGTCCCATAGTAAAAGTTGTTTATAATGATGAGTACAATGATAAGAGGTTAAGAGGCTGTTAATGTTTTACCAATAACCCTGTATATCAACGCAACCGGTTCGACTCTAGTAGTAGTAGTGATATTTTGGGCAGACTTAATTCAACTGAAGCTCTAGCCTAATAAAGCACCTGCTTAAAGAATTTCACTTTCTTAAGCCAAGCGCACATTACAACCGCAACGGCCCACAGCACTACGCATTTCCATACAAAAAGTGCGGCTCGCTTAAAGCGTGCGTTGGTTCATAGAAAATGTACAAAAGTGATGAAGGACGACTTTTGCAATGCATTCAGTGCTGGATTCCTCCTTTTGCAATGCATTCAGTGCTGGATTCCCGCTTTTGCAATGCATTCAGTGCCGGATTCCCGCTTTTGCAATGCATTCAGTGCTGGATTCCTCCTTTTGCAATGTATTCAGTGCCGGATTCCTGCTTTTGCAATGCATTCAGTGCTGGATTCCTGCTTTTGCAATGCATTCAGTGCTGGATTCTTCCTTTTGCAATGTATTCAGTGCCGGATTCCTGCTTTTGCAATGCATTCAGTGCTGGATTCCTCCTTTTGCAATGCATTCAGTGCTGGATTCCCGCTTTTGCAATGCATTCAGTGCCGGATTCCCGCTTTTGCAATGCATTCAGTGCTGGATTCCTCCTTTTGCAATGTATTCAGTGCCGGATTCCTGCTTTTGCAATGCATTCAGTGCCGGATTCCTGCTTTTGCAATGCATTCAGTGCTGGATTCTTCCTTTTGCAATGTATTCAGTGCCGGATTCCTGCTTTTGCAATGCATTCAGTGCTGGATTCCTCCTTTTGCAATGCATTCAGTGCCGGATTCCTGCTTTTGCATTGCATTCAGTGCCGGATTCCTCCGGAGCCCATAAGCAAATTAAGCAATTGCTTAGGGCATCACGTCTCGGGGGGCACCATAAGGCAGAAACAGCACCGAAACAGTATTTGCTAGCCCATGAAAGGCAAGGCTGTTTATCAGCAAGATATTACAAGACCCAAAAGTCACTCCAGCTAGAGATCTGCGCCAATCTTTACAAACCTTTTTTTTTTAAACGTTGCCCCACACTACGAATTTCTCCTGTATTGCGGGTGCGTTTACAAACATTTAAACTCACATACACAAACAGTCAGACCCGGAACAACTACTTGTAGGTCATACAAATATTTGTTCCGTGCAGGAATCGAACCCGCGACACGCAGCGCAGCAATCAATCGCTTAACCACTGCGCCAACCGTGCCGTCAAATCGCTCATCGATGTTTTGAAAAAAATAAGAGGTGACTAGTGGATAGGAGGGCTTACAGTTGTGGATTGCTTAGGGCACCAAGTAGTCTTAATCCGGCACTGAATGCATTACGTTGCGGCCTGGTCCTCCCTAATTTGGGCTAGCCTTTACACACACATCCAACCCGCCAAGAACCCAAAGAATAAAGAAAGCTTGTCACTGATATTGATTTCATTTTAAATTGCCAACATTTTGACACCTTTTAAACATTCATCATCATCTTTCAGCCGAAAGATGTCCACTGCCGGACATAGGCCTCCCCAAAGCACCAAAATCAAAAGTCATTTATTCAAACTAGGCTGAGATCTATGGAATCAGCACTTTTCGAACGTCAAAATTACAAAAGACAGTCCCCCAAAACTGCTGGCTGCTGGCTGTTTGTGTATGTGAGTTTAAATGTTTGTAAACGCACCCACAGTACAGGAGAAATTCCTAGTGTGGGGCAACGTTTAAAAAAAAAAAAAACGCCCGCCCTTCACCACCGCCACTTCGACCGGTTCAGTGCTTCTCGCATCCAGCGGATTCCTGTTCAAACATTGGCTCTAAAACATTACATTGATTAATTATTAAAAACAGCCTAAGTCTATTGTCTAACCCTTTTAAAAACCCAAACTCCTAAATCCATTTAAATCAATAGAGAGATCCCTTCCCGGAAAAAAATTGCCCCAACCGAACCGCATCAATTTGCCCGGCCACATCTCCACTGGCTTATAAGTTTTCCGCCGCCTAATGTTGTTAGTCTGACCACGGCTCTCCCACGGGCAAGATTTAGCTATAAATTGCCTAAGTTAAGTGATTTCCCCTTTTCAATCTTTCAATGCCTCGGTGGATATTTTTTATGTTGGTAGCTTCATAATTTAGTGGGTTGAGATGTTGGGATCGATTCTTTTTCAAGCTGTGTTGTTTATTTTCTTTAGGGGTTTTTTTGTAGTCTACATACATACATAACCGCACGCCTTTTTCCCATGGGTATAGGCAAAAAGTACAGTAGTTTGTGGTTTTTCGTGAATTAATATTTGCATTTTACAGTTGGAATCTTTGGTGGATTTTTTCATGTGTGTGGAAAGTGGTCAAAGCTGCTTAAAGGCATCTTCAACATCAAGGAGTATTTTAGCAAAACACCTGTAGGAACCTGAAGACCTATTTTCATAATTAAATAAAAACTTTTTACAAAAAAAAACAACCGACTTCCAAAAAATACACTACAAATTGAAAAATAACTTTAATTTAGGAAGTCGGTGTCTTTGGTTCCGCATTTTCGTTTAAGGACACCGACTTCCTAAATTAAAGTTATTTTTCAATTTGTAGTGTATTTTTTGGAAGTCGGTTGTTTTTTTTTGTAAAAAGTTTTTATTTTTCACTTTTTAGTGGGTCAGTTTGTAATTACAAACTTTTTTTATCTAAGTTATAATAGCCTAATGTCAACTGCTCATCACATGTTACAAAATATTGCTTTTCCCGATGCTGGGACGTTTATTGTTGAGGAGTTCTCCTGGTAAGAGCCAGGAGAACTCCTTAACACCATACGCATTGTAACGAGCATAAATTGCTTAGCAACCATATTGAAGTAATCGAATCGCAACCCGTGTAATATTTGTCATTGAGTAGTTCCGATGGCCATCTGTGGTCTTCATCATCAGCTCCACTTTACCAAATGATGATTTCCGAGAGCAAATGCTCAAGTTACTTTAATTATTGAGTAGGCCACACGACGAAAGAGCATTGTTAGAAATGACGTGATTACTCAACTCAACTCCAAACACAAGGTAGCTACTGTAAACTGTTAACTGTCCTTCGTCTTCATCATCAGACCCCGAATGACAGTCACAACCATGTAGGTGTAAAGTTCACATCAATACAAATTAATCAAGCCCAAACACAAGGTAACTGCTGTAAATCGTTGAGGAGTCCCCTCGACTGTCTTTCGACTCCATCATCAGATCGACTCCAGGCCTTCATGACATTGTAGTGCTTTAAAATACCTAATGAAAAAATTAACAAACGCACTAGTCGCTCCTACGATTTTCGAATGTTCCCCTCGATTTCACTGGGATGCCATCATCAGATCCTGGTTTCCTTATCATGGGACCACCCTTGACATATCTCCTTTCCAACAAAAAAAGAATAATCAAAATCGGTTCATAAACGACGAAGTTATCCGCGAACACACATAAAAAAAAAAAAAAAAAAAAAAAAAAAAAATATACGGTCGAATTGAGAAACCTCCTTTTTTGAAGTCGGTTAAAAACGATCAAAATCTAGTCTTGATCTCATCTCAGCGACACTCAATGCTAAAAAGTCAAAAATGTAGGGAAATTGGAGATATTTTTGACAGATTGAAAAGCGAACGTTGTTAAAAAACTGGCCAAGTGCGAGTCGGACTCGCACACAAAGGGTTCCATACCACAAAGCAAAAACGCCGAAAAAAACACGTTTGTTGTATAGGAGCCCCCCTTTTTTTTTTTTTTTTTGGTTGGGAAATCATCAAATGACCCCTCCCGCTCTGGGCGGAGCGGAAGGGAGTGTCAGACTCTTACTGACTAAAACCCACCCGTGTTCCTTCAGGGGCCACGGTATCTCTTTCGAACAACCCGCGACCCTGGCGGGATAGGAGCCCCCCTTAAATATTTATTTTATTCTGTTTTTAGTATTTGTTGTTATAGGGGCAACAAATTTTCAACTGTCTAGCTATCACGGTTCATGAGATACAGCCTGGTGACAGACTGACAGACGGACAGTGGAGTCTTAGTAATAGGGTCCCGTTTTTACCCTTTGGGTACGGAACCCTAAAAACGGGAATTGCCCCTCTGAACCTATTTATAATCTAAAGAAGAAAGAAAGTTTGTGAAGATGTTTGGATGTTTGTTACTCAATCACGCGTAACCCGTTAAACAGATTTGGATGAAAATTGGCAAATAGATACACCATTTCCTGGATTAACACCTAGGATACTTTTTATCTCGATATTCCTAGGGATCGACACTTATGGGGGTGAAACCGCGGGGCGCTGTTAGTATTGCTTAATTTTGTCCATTACCAGCAAAGGTGAGAGTAATGGTGGCCCAGTAGTAACCGCTGTGGCTTAGAAGTTGTACGTCATAGGTTTGAACCCAGAGAAGCGCTCATTTTGTGTAAATTATTTCATCACCACTGCTCTCAAAAACTTACGGCATGTCCTAGAACCAAAATTCGAACACATGACATCTACCAACCCGCACTGGGCCCGCGTTGTGAATTACCCCAGTGTCCCAGCTGTGGGAATTTTATATTCCGGTTAAGCTATCTTAAGAAACGGTAACCATTTACCGTCAAGTTAGCCGTCGGCTTGTCAACGAATGCAAAAAAAAATCTACATTTTAACCCTTACATAACTTGATTGTAAAGGTCATAATGTCATATTTCCAGTTAGAAAATATGTCGTTTCTGATGGTATGCGGACGTGTGACCTTAGACTCTATGGTAATGGAGGAAGGAACCTAGCTTTATCAGTGAACGCTTGACAACCGGATCGCAGAATGATGTTTCCTGTTCCAGTGCGGTATGCATTCTATTATAATATACTTCTACAATTTTTAGGTCATCCGCACCTAATCTATTGTCTTTTAGGCAGATAATGAATCATGTCTTAAATTGGGAAACCAAAATTCTCTTTTCGTCTAAAATCAAAATTAGGTAACCAACCAATTTGTAGGGTATGCAGGGGTCAAGGCCACAGTTTACAGTTGCTGCGCAGAAGGTCGGAGATTGCATGGCACTTAACTTTTCACCTAATACACAGGGGTGTATCAGGTGAAAAGTTAAGTGCCATGCAATCATATACCTTGTCATGTTTCAGGGGAAACATGATAATAAACCGTTACGAGTGATGCAAATCACTAGGTGGATCGACGATCTTTGCAAGGTGGCTGGTAGCAACTAGATGATGATAATGATGCAAATTAGGCTTAGCTTTGAGCATTCTCCTTTGAATGGATAATAATAATGATAATTGACCGAACTTCTGGGATTTTCCTGATAGCCGTGGAATACCTCTCCACTCCTCATAAGCACCTCAGGACATGTTGCCCTCTTGTCGCTACGACACTACGTGCTAGCGACCGTTTTCGGGGGCCCATTATTGAGTGTGCAAGTCACCCGCTGCCATTTTATCTGTGTAATTTATATCAAACTTGGAAATCGCTGAACCGTCTCCGGACACAAATCGGAAGATGTAAGTGCAACCTGGTAAAATGGGGCTACCTTGACGCAACGGCAGAAGGGTGTGATTGCGGAGCTATGTCACAAACCATGCTCCACCTCCTATCCTGCCCTCTGTGTCCCAAAACATGCAGTCAAAGTGACCTCTGCGCTGCTACCGATAACGCCGTGGAAGTGGCAAAGTTTTGGGAAAACAAGATTTTAAATACACTCGTGCCAGCGACACGAAGAAGAAGAAGATATCAAACATTGGTCAGGGAGGGGCTATAGACTTTCCTTATTTCTAAATAACCAGTTCACTTTAGCCACCCAAAACAAATCCAATATCTTTGTTTCCATATCCTGCAATAGTCCTACACCAACCGGCGGTTGTCCCTGGGTGCACTTGAATAGGGATAATCGTCGGTTGGTGCCTCATTTCATGAAAAACGTTTAACGGGCCAATGCGAGTTGGCTTCGGCCCCTCGTACGCCTTCCAAAGGTCCGAGACCCCAGGGTCCCGAGAAATATAAAAAGTCTTTAGTACCTAATAATAAAATTTAATAATAATGCAGTTTACATTTTCTTACTAGAATATTTTTCTTATTATAATGATGACGCAGTGGCTTTAAGGCCTCGCCTCTCATGCACGAGGTTGTGGTTTCAAATCCGGGCAAGTACCAATGTGACTTTTACCATTCATAATAATTATGTACAGACGGCCAGCACATCAAGCTTCAATAATCTGTCAAATTTCTTTAATACATTTTCAACTTTATTGCTAAAACATAAGATTCAAGGTTGTTTGGGAAAATTTTACAGTTTCGGGTAGCTTGATGTGCTGGCGACTGTACTTTCTAAGTTTATCTTGTATGTCACTGACATCGGTGAAAAAAAACATCGTGAGGAAACCTGGACTTATAATTGATTTATGTCTGAAATGGCCAATCCACCTTCAGCATGCATGGTGATCAATGCTCATGCCTTCTGTGTATGAGAAGAACCCAGTGCCCTGCTGGGGAAGAATAATTGGCTGATATTATTATGTTTAAAAGAGGAGGAGAGAGGAGGGGCCCGTGGCTAAATAATAACAGCAACACTGGTTGATCGATCAGGTTAAGCTACGCTTGCCACGGTTGGTCTGTGGATGGGTGACCATCTTTAAAGCACGTTAAGCCGTTGGTCCCAGCTGTCATTCGTAGATCTTTGACAGTCGTTACGGGTAGTCAGAAAGAAGCCCGAAAGTCTGACCACCAGTCTTACCAAGGGGTATCGTATTACCCAGTAACTGGGTTGTGGAGATCAGATAGGCAGTCGCTCCATGTAAAATACTGGTAATCAGCTGCATCCGGTTAGACTGGAAGCTGACCCCAACATAGTTGGGAAAAGGCAGGCAGATGATGATATGACCTCTCAATATCCATACTCTTCACTTATACAAACAATTTCTTTCAAAGACACCAGATAACGTTACTTTTGTCCAGTCACCTATTATTCCATTTCCTAGTTACTGACCCAGATAATAGTTGGGTAACCCAATAGCGTCTAGATCTTTTGTCCACTATTTAACTATTCAAATAACTTGAATACGGTTAGCGATGTATGACCGATGCGGACTGTGACTTGTTCTTGTTTTATTGAATGGACACCTAGATTGCTGTACCTACCTGTTTCGAGTATAGGATGATGTTTTCTTGATGCATGAAAAACTAACTGCGCCCCGGGTTTTACCCGCGTAAGTGTCGATCCCGTGGGAATATCGGGATAAAAAGTAGCCTATATGTTAATCCAGGGTGGCAGCTATCTCCTTACAAAATTTTATCAAAATTGGTCTAGCCGTTTGAGCGTGAAGAAGTAACAAACATAAAAACACACACACACTCACAAACTTTCGCCTTTATAATATTTGTGTGATTATGTGTGTACATGAATGGTAAAAAAACACTCAATAGACGGCAATAAACTTTCCATTACGTCTAAAATCTACGCGTCATCATCTGTGGGTGTTACCCTTGCCAAGAGGCGTCACTTTACAAAAAAAAAAAAAAATATAAAACATTTTTCTAAGGAAAGGGGTTGATTTGTTTCTACGCAAGTTTATTGTGAGCGCCTCGCTAACATTAAGTTGGCTTCTTATTGTCCACGTCTACGTTCTACTTATGATTGTTTCGAGTTAATTACTGTTTTAGCCCAGCAACGCCTACTTACATTTCTATTCAAGGTTGTTTTTTATTATAAAATGGTGGAAATTAACAATGAGTTGTATGTTTTTTTATTAACGAATAGGACGATTCAGCGAGGTCATTGCGTAATACACGTTCATGGCAATCGATCGCAATGCCTTTCGTTTTGACAGGTCAGCCATGTTTATTGCAGTGTTTACAGATGATTTTTTCAAACCTATGGAGCAATGGATGGAGGAATTTCCAGCAAAACCCTTGGATAAATGATAAATGATTTGTCTTTTACATGTCAATCATATTTTTTTAAACTAGATGAGGTCGGCGTTTCCTATCTGACTATTCTGAGAAGAAAAGCCGAAACATACTCAGAGAGAAATGGTCTTTTGAGGAAAGAATCACACAGATTTTAAAAATTATTTTTTGTTATAAATATCTACCGCATATACTTTCATATGCATGTAGTAAAAAGCTGTTATTTTGACATAACAAACAGACACTTCAATTTTAATTATTTGTTTAGAAAATAAAAGACCATGCAAACTAAATTCTAAAACCAATTGTCAACCAATCGATAATAACACAATGCGAAACTGCAAAAATGCACTACAAGAGCCAACTAAACCGCCACACAACTAAACAACATGCTGTACTTAAACGGGTCACGTCTCCGATTGTGTATGTGTCACGCGACACGCGAGCATTGTGCGCGGCCGCCATCGTGACGGCCTGTTGACGGCCCGTCATTGTGACGGCCGCGCTCGGCCGCCCGTGGCCGCATCGGAGGTGGTTGGATGGTGGGCTTCCGTCTAATGCGGTTAGGTGGTTACGTATTGAGTTCGATTGAGTGGTATTTTATTTATTGTTGTTAGTTGATGGCAGGAGGGGCCCGTGGCTAAATAATAACAGCCGCACAGGTCGATCGATCAGGTTAAGCTACGCTTGCCGCGGTTGGTCTGTGGATGGGTGACCATGTTTACATACCGAGACCCCTCCGTGCCTCGGAAAGCACGTTAACCCGTTGGTCCCGGCTGTCATTCGTGGATCTTTGACAGTCATTACGGGTAGTCAGAAGCCCAAAAGTCTGACAACCAGTCTTACCAACGAGTATCGTTTTACCCAGTTATTGGGTTGTGGAGGTCAGACAGGCAGTCGCTCCATGTAAAATACTGGTATTCAGCTGCATCCGGTAAGACTGGAAGCCGACCCCAACATAGTTGGGAAAAGGCTAGGTAGATGATGATGTTAGTTGATGGCACGTGTATTGTAGTAGCGACATCTTTTTTGCTCACTTTCCCCTCAGTTATTTTATTTTTCTGTAAAAATGATGAAAAAAGCTGAATTTCAGGTCTACAGATTGTGTGTGGGTAAAGAATGGGGAAGACCATCTGACACCAAAACACTGGACCAAAAACAATCTGCATTTTTTTTAAGTAGGTACCTAAATGAAAGGAACTAGCTTAAATGTTAGTGTAGGTGCAATAAATAAAGCATATTTATGCTAAAACAGCATGTTTTATTGGTAAAATTTACAGAAGGCTAATTCCCGTAAATAAAAACGTTAAAAACACAATCATTGTCAAAAATGTGTGAGAACAAGAAGAGAAAATATGAATGTGTGAAGTCTAAAACTAAAATAGGTATTAAATTTACACATAATTATAATGCAAAAAAAATAACATAAGTAGGTATACTTAAATAAATACATAATGCATATAAACATTATCATCATCATCTGCCTAGCCTTTTCCCAACTATGTTGGGGTCGGCTTCCAGTCTAACCGGATGTAGCTGAATACCAGTATTTTACATGGAGCGACTGCCTATCTGACCTCCACAACCCAGTTACTGGGTAATACGACACCCCTTGGTAAGACTGGTTTTCAGACTTTCGGGCTTCTGACTACTCGTAACGGCTGTCAAAGATCCCCGAATGACAGCCGGGACCAACGGCTTAACGTGCTTTCCGAGGCACGGACGGGTCTCAGTATGTAAAGATGGTCACCCATCCACAGACCAAACGTGGCTAGCGTAGCTTAACCTGATCGATCGACCTGTGCGGCTGTTATTATTTAGCCACGGGACCCTCCGTTCAGTTCTTGTGCTAATCCGGAGCATTTATCCAAAAACAAATAGACAAGCGGACAAAAACTAATCGTTACTATTTTATAACATGTACCTATAGATTCGAATCGCTTTTACTTATACACACATCATTATATGTACTTATACAACTGTTTAGTTATCTCCCAATAAATGGCCTCCTAACCAATAGTTTATAGGCTTAAATTTTTAGTAGGAATAAATACTTACCCTTCATAAAAATCATCGTCACAAAAAACATTTTAACATGCAACACTCAAAACATATTTTCGAAATGGCAATCACAACGCTCTCTTAAAAAAAAAATTCGAAATTCAACCTTTCAAATATTGAATACTTGTCCCACCCTTTAAAAATCCATCTCTCGAATTAACGTTTAAAAAATACTGGCATAAATAAAAATTCGTAAAATGCAAGACGCTGGGGACCGGGGTGGTACGAAATTCGAAAGTTTTTGTCCCGATACGAATTCATTTCGGCTAATATTCGATTTTGATTTCGACCAACGTAAGATGACATTTCGTAATGGGAATTTGATGAAATTCTATCATTTGCGAAATAATTGAATGCTTTTTATTGTTTTATACGTATTTTCTTGACATTTCCAAATTTTCAGGTTATTTTCCGCAACAGTTGATAGAAACTGATAATTACTGATTTTTCCACTAACAAAAGGACTTACACAATGTGCACTTTTTCAGGTCCTTTAGAGCTTTTAATAGAACTGTATTTGCAAAGTACTACGAGTAAGGAATCGAAGGATTATTAGGGCAGATATAATACAGCCTATAATCTTCCCTCTACTGTTAGGTTCTAGGACAAATGCCGGTTTCCTCACAATGTTTTCCTCCACTGTTTTGAGAGGAATGATGATGAAATAATTTACACAAAGATAAGTGCCTGCTTGGGTTCAAACCCACGACAACGACTACTATTACTGCTATTATTTATTTCTGTTTCTGTCTAGATAGAAAGAGAAATAAATAAACAAATACATAAAAGAATGCGATGCAACAAAACAGTCACAGATCTTCCTAAAATGGTGCATTACACATCGCTGCCCTGAAGCTAACTAAAAAATTTTAAGCTGTCATTAATTCGGAGTATAATATTCACCCCCTGCCCCCTCTTGGGATTGGGGGGCGATTAATCTGTGTTTAATGTCGCCCCCAAAAATATAAAAAGTAGCTAATCAACAGATTGGCAACGTTATTCGCCTGAGGGTGTGTGAAGGATGCTTTGTAGTTTTTTTTTTGGGTTTCCCAGACTGATTTGGGACCGAAAGCATAAGTTTACTACGTTTCAGATTCTTTTTAATATGTTGTACATAAGAGGAAGTTTGAAAGTGGCACCGGTAACTGAAAAGTTGTGTGGGAATCGGTTGTCATGACGGGCATGTGTTACGGAGAAATGAGGAAAATGTCGTGAGGAGAGTTTTGAGTATGGATGTCGATGGCTTTAAGAGTAGGGGAAGACCAAAGAAACGATGGATGGAATGTGTGAGTGATGATGTGGTTAGAAAGGGGGTGACTACCGAGATGACGACTAATAGAGAAGTATGGAAGATAAAGAAATAAATTGGGACAAGAGGGCAGGAGAGTGATGATTCTTTTTAATATGTTAAAAGATGATGGCTAGAAAGGTGGTGACTACAAAGATGACGACTAATAGAGAAGTCGTCATCTGCCTAGCCTTTTCACAACTGTGATGGTTTCGGCTTCCAGTCTAACCGGATGCTGCTGAATACCAGTATTTTACATGGAGCGACTGCCTTTTTTTTTTTTTTTTTTACGTGGAGAAATGCTCATGCATTCTGCACTACCACGGGGAGATAGTGCAGTTATGTGGGACTCTAACCCACTAAAACTCCACGGTGTCCTCCTCTGCCGCTCATGGGGGGAACACGGGCACGCGTTAGCACTCATCCGTGAACCCGCCGCGGCTGTCCGTCACCGGACCCTCCTCCGGGGAGTACTCCCCATCACCGGCGCACCAGAACACATAGCACGCCGTGACCACCCCAGGGACCAAACCAGCACATGGGCGCCAGACGACCCCGTCTCTGCCACCCTTGGTCCCCCTGCGACGGGTCAGGTCATTGGCCCCGCCGCCTGCCAATTTTCGGCCGCAGAGGATAGGGAGAGTGGCCAACGTCATACCAACACTCCTCTTCCCCTGCGGCCCCACCGCGTCCGCCATCAAACGGTGGCGACCCCGTCAAGGCCGCGGAAGGTAGGGAGAGCGGCGCACCGTAATACCGGCACTCCTCTCCCGCCGCGGCCTCCAACCCTCAGCCGCGATGCCTCCGGTACGACATCGCGGCCCGCCTCAGTTGCGATGTCGCCCAAGCGGCACCGCAACCTACATGTTGGCCGCTACGTCGTCGGCTTGTCGGCAAAAGCCCTGACGAGCGGCCCCTCCTCGGGTTCCTCTTCGCTTCACCGTGGGTGTCCAAGCCACGGCTACTGAGCCCCCCCGCCTCGACAATGCGGGAACCCACCGGGGGGGATGGAGCGACTGCCTATCTAACCTCCACAACTCAGTTACTGGGTAATAAGATTCCCTTGGTGAGACTGGTTATCAGACTTTTGGGCTTCTGACTACCCGTAACGACTGTCAAAGATCCACGAATGACAGCCGGGACCAACGGCTTAACGTGCTTTCCGGGGCACGGAGGGGTCTTGGTATGTGAAGATGGTCACCCATCCACAGACCAACCGCGGTAAGCATAGCTTAATCTGATCGATCGACCTGTGCGGCTGTTATTATTTAGCCACGGGCCCCTCCCCCCCCCCCTCGCACGGGCCCCCTCGATTAATAGAGTATGGAAGAAAAAGACATGATGCGCCGACCACTAATAAATTGGTGAGGGCTGGAGACTGACGGTGATGATGAATAGCAGACAATTCAATTTCGAATTCCGACTATGTTTTTGATGGTCATCACGACCATCATAATTATGTCACAATTATTCTGTTAACTTCTTATGTACGGACGCCAGCACATCAAGTTACTACAATCTGTCAGATTTCTTTAATAGATTTTCGACTTTATTGCTAAAGCATAAGGTTCAAGGTTGATTGGGAAAATCTGACAGTTTCGGGTAGGTTGACCTGCTGGCGTCTGTACCTCGATGATCACACTAATATAATAAAGGCGAAAGTTTGTGAGTGTGTGTGTGTGTGTGTTTATATGTTTGTTACTTCTTCACGCTTAAACGGCTGGACCAATTTTGATAAAATTTTGTATGTAGGTAGCTGACATCCTGGATTAACATATAGGCTTTTTATCCCGATATTCCCATGGGATCGACACTTAGGCCGGTCGCATACGTCCGGTTTCCTGATTCGGTTTCCTGATCAGGAATTCAGATTCGGAGACCCTGAATGCACGGATTTCATAAAAAATCGTCTCTAAGCGCATACGTTCTTATATTTTCCGTTCGGAAACCCTGACGGAAAATATAAGAACGTGTGCACTTAGAGACAATTTTTTGCATTCAGGGTCTCCGAATCTGAATTCCTGATCAGGAAACCGGACGTATGCGACCGGCCTTATGCGGGTGAAACCGCGGGGCGCAGCAACTAATTAGATATAAACTCCAAATCATACTCTACATACCACACACAGATTTTCAATTCCAAAAAAAAATCAACTCGCAACGAACCAAATACTCGTAACATCGCAAATAATTTTCAAGTTGGATTAGCATAGCTAATAAAATTATAGCTGACATCAAACAAGCAATCAATATTAAAGAGCATTGAAATCACATCGTTACGGAGCACTGGCTTGATCACCAGTCAGATTGCCCTCAAACGTCCAGGGCTGGGAAAAAATTAAATTTGCCAAGTCGATTTCATTTTTCATTAATTCATCGCGGAGGGTCGTTTGTAGGAATAGAGTTACTGGATACGATAGGTCTGGGTCTGGGTCTGGTCTGGGTCTGGGTTGGTCTGGGTTTTCTACTCCTCATGTAAGGTTTTTTTGTATTATTTTGCTTGTTGTATTTGTTAAATCCATACTAATATTATAAATTCGAAAGTAACTCTGTCTGACTGTCAACAGATTTCGATAAAATTTGGCATAGAGATAGATTGTATTCCGGGGAAGGACATAGAATAGTTTTTATCCCGATATTTACACGGGATCGACACTTATGCGGGGCGCTCCTAGTCCAAACTAATATTATAAATGCGAAAGTTTGTTTGATTGTTTGCTTTGTTCATATAAAAAAAATAAAAAATAATTGCGCTGCCATACATTTTGACCGCGTAGGCATTGTACTTTTTTATGAAACAGCTAATTTTTTTTGATAGCCGACGAAAAATTTCTAGATCTAGAATCACGTGCTAAATTCATGGTTAAAGTTTGCGCACTGGTTAAAAATTTATCTTGTATTATTCCTAAAAAAAACTTAAAATCCTTACATGTATCTATTTATTATGCAAAGCAATTTATCTCTTCAATTGCAATTATTATTTAAGACGTTAGATTTGAACCCGTTTAGTCTTAGCCTGCGAGATATGGAAGTTAAATAGGTAAAAATTACATCATAATGATATTTAGGTATTTGTTTCAAACATAGGTACGTAGGAACAGATGTAATTAGCAGAATGCCTGATTTAATAAGACTAAATTGGGCCTGAAAGAGAATAAAACAACGAACTTTCTTAGAATACTGATCTGGACTCTAACGATGTTTATTTTGACTACACTCATGGCACATCCAGTCCACTTACATCACAATGTCCCTAGTCGATACCGAGTTCCTATATAAAATTTCCCTCAGGGTTCTCTTGCACAAAAAATACGGTTTTTTCTTCTTTGCACAAGACTCTGTTAAACCCTCAAATGGTGGCTAATTTCGGGACGAGATGGCTGATTAATTATTGATAGACGCTTGAGAGATCGCAAGTCGAACTGCTGTTTGTCTTAAATGTTAATTTTTCTTTTTTTAATCCCTTGGCAGCCATGTTTTTTTTATTAGGGACGTTATTGTTTTGCGTCGATCTTTTAAAAAGAGAATGTCTTGAATTTTTATTGTGTATCTTTGTATTTGTTCATTTAAGTGTTAGAAGTTACTTACCTACTCTGTGTTTTGATAGCCATGAGCCACAGATTGACTTCACCAAGCGCAGCCTGTGCCAGTGTCGGCAGTGTCATCCAGGGTTTGCCGTCTGCCCATCTCAAAAGTCAAAGTCAAAGTCAAAGATCTTTATTGTGAGACAGTGGTTACAAAGTTGTTACTGAATTTTGGTGTGCGTTTGCACTGCTTCACCATGTTAGGCATACAATACTTTGAACAATTTTTTTATGACCTAAGTTTATGTGATTATATTAATTCAAATAGATATTTTAATAGAGCTAAGTTTATTTTGCATCTAAACATAAAAATAAAAAAACAACACTTAAAAAACAGTTTGGCGCTAACTCATCACGAATCTGTCGGACAAAAAGTCATGTAAAAAGTAAAAAAAAAAGTCATTCTACAGTATGGTCTATTTACCAAGAAGTCATTAATTAATGTTTTTTTTTAATTTAATGTTTTCAATTTCTCTTATTAGCTTATGTAGCTTAATATAATTTCGTGAAGACATTCCGAATAAACTTTTAGAAAGTAGGGTTGTTTTTGAGGGCATGTTTGCTATAGGGCATATCTCGCCGCCATACGACTGACACTCGTCTTCCAGTCCTTGGACGCCACTCTGTCACAGCCTTATTCCACCTGTCATCACTGCACCTAACCACGTGTCCAGCCCACCTTCATTTGAGTTCCGTAATACGCTTTCCCTTCGTACGTCTTCGTATCTCGACGTTTGGAACTCCATCTATTAGCATGATGCCAAGCATATTGCTTGTCTTGCTCGGCTGCCTCGGCTTATTTTTATTTTTGCATTGTTGTTTTCTTGCTATTTGCTGTACTCTGGACGCTTTTTAACATCGTTCTCACATATAATTGTACATTCAACATTAATGATGTAACTAATATTTTTGTAAAAATATAATTTAAAAGAGTGTCCATGGAGTTTCTTGCCCGTTTTTCTCCATAGGTACCTACGCTTTGGAATGGGCAACTAGCTTCATATTTTCTGACTGACCTACTTCTTGACAATTCAAAAGTGCCTATAAATGGTTTGATTGAAATAAATGCTTTGAGTTTGAGTTTGATAAGATGCATGGCAATTGCCGCCCTTTGTTCTTTGTCATTGGAGTTAGTATTCTATTATCCTAATTTTTTGATATTGATGTAGCTCTTGAAAACAAGGTAGAGATGTCGTTGAAATGTTTTCGAAGAAACAAAATTCGATGATACGGCTTTCGCACTCAAATAGGTATTCCCTTTTAATCCCGGTAAAATATTACACGGGAACGACTCCCGTTTGACATCCACGCGGACGAAGCCGCGGCCGCGGGCAGTCTCCAATCTTGCGGTTAGACACCCGCACGTATACTTTTTTCTAAACAAAAATACAACACAGCAATTTAAAAAAAAAACCTTATCAATTAAATTAATTCTAATTATCAACCATTAATTTTTATCAGCAATTCTTGCAAGACAGCTTTCAATCTCCGAAGAAATTAAGCCGAAGGTTTCCATCCAGAGAAGCATTATCATTAATCCTAAAACGAACGGACGAACGGAATAAATGGAGCATGAAAAAGAACATAAAAATTAACAAAAAAACAATAGAATTAGCATAGAAAACATCTGTGACGAAATTACTACCGAGGTAGATACTATTGGTAACTGTGAGAAGGAAGTGAGAAAAACTCGATATGGAAAATTACTTTTACTGAATTTTACAAGATAATATTTTTATTTTGTAAGTCATAATCATAAGTACCTAATTTATTTATTTGTTGATTCGTTTTAGTTTTTTGCGTTTACTGGTTTTTTTTCTTTATTAACTAAATTTCTTAGTAATTGATTACAATCTAGCCTAATAGACTAATAAGCAATTTAACTCTAACTTTTTTATTTTGTTTATTCTAAAATATTTCTTAATAAATAAACTTAACAAAATCTTATATTTACAAAAAAAAAGTTTTTATTAGCTGCACGCACAAGACACTAAATCTTCAGTGCACAGCATTGGTTATCCATACGGTCTAGAATACGTACTTAACCTTTTTAGCATGACCACAATAATTATTTTTTAAACTCTTTTGCATTTTTTCTGTTCAACTTTAATCAATAGTGATAAACTATATTATTGACACTACGTACTAAATTAAATAAATAACTACAAATATAATTATAAAACAAAGTGATTATTTTATCTGTATTCGAAAGAGCTTAACCTTGATTTGATTGAATGTGTTATTACATAATGTATATTAATGAATCTTTATTATTATAAGTAGCTAAAACTGTTTGCATGTCTTAGGGCTGATTTTCCAATGCCCGCCAGATAATTTTATCGGAGGAATAATTTTGAATTTTTGACAGTTCTCCCATACAAAACCTGTCAGACGTCAATTTTATTCCACGAATAAAAATTATCTGTCGATTGAAAAATCAGCCCTTAGTTAAGGTAGTTAGTATAGGATCATTTTAAACTTAACATCTGTAACTTTTACCTATTTTCTGTGCAAATAAAAAACTATTCTATTATATTCTATACTATAATGTTGGTCTACATCGTAAAAATAAAAGGCTCGTTCCTATTTTATACAGTACATTTTACTATCGAGAGAAAACAGTACCCCTCTTGTCTTCACCGCATTGATTCCTCAGATCTCACTCCCTCGGGACGAAGTTTATCTCGTGAGCAACGGACATTAAGCAAAATGGCGTATCCTCCCTTCTGTGTCTCTATAATGTTACTGAGGTGATATTTTTGCTCAGGGTGATTACGGGGCACGGTGGTTCGGGCATGGACTATGCCCAGAAGTAGTAGTAAGCGTTGGAAGAATCAAGAAACTTGATAAAAATATAGATCTAGTTTGATGCGAATTTATGCGTGTGACTTGTGCGACAACGACAAAAATGGGATATTGGTTGATAAAATTCCTATAGACAGTTCACTTTAATCTTTACTACCTCAATATATTTCTTATTAGCTGCGCCACGCGGTTTCAACGCGTAAATGTCGATCCCGTGGGAATATCAGGATAAAAAGTAACCTATATGTTAATCCAGGGTGTCAGCTACCTCCATACAAAATTTTATCAAAATTGGTCCAGCCTTTTGAGCGTGAAGAAGTAACAAACATATAAACACACCCCCACACCCCCACTTACAAACTTTCGCCTTTTATAATATTAGTGTGATGTGAAAGTTTGTGAAGATGTTTGGATGTTTGTTACTCAATCACGCGTAAACCGTTGAACAGATTTGGATGAAAATTGGCACATAGATAGACCATTTCCTGGATTAACGCATAAGATACTTTTGCGGGTGAAACCGCGGGGCGCAGCTAGTTTATAATATTAGTAGGATTTGCTTTTTCCAACAAACAATGACTTACAGAAACTGTCAACACGCTGTCTCATTTTGAACGGATAGGTACAGTTTTTTTTTACAAGTACAGGATACAAGTGGTCTTTTCCACTAAAGTCAAGTACTGTATTGCATAGTTTTTGGTTTAATTTATATTTTTATTTTATTTTATGACATTCATTTTTACAATCTGTGAATTTTAGGAAAATCATCTACTTTTACAATATTTGTAAACAATTCGTAAATATGTGAGCACCATGTAAGTATCTATCATAATTTATTTACCTGTCATTGCTTCATTTTTAATTCTTTTTACCTTTTGTGGTAGGCTAATTTTATTCTAGGTGCATCGTCTTCACATAATTATTATATGAATGAATATAATATTATACAAAACCTTGTAAAACATTTTAAAAGAGTAACGGTGGAGTTTCTTGCCCATTCTTCTCCATACGAATACTACCTTTTGGAAGGGGCGACTAGAATCAATTCTATTTTATCGTAATTTTTGACGTTCAAAGTGCCTATTTGAAATAAATGATTTACTTTACTTATCAGTAACTGGAGGAAAAATAATCTGTAACACAGTTTTTGGAACAACAAAAATATTAAATTAAACTGAACAGTCTGATGGTATCGAACCACGGTCTCCCCAATCGACAACCGACTTGCCATCACTTTAAGACACTTAAAAGTGATACCTCAGTTTCAGAGGGTGACTTTTAATTAGGGGTGACTGATATAAGATTTAACGACGGAATTAATGGATTTTTCCCGACTTGGCAGAAGCTAATTGTGCGTTTTACTGTTGCTCATTAGATTTCATTCGTTTTGCCATTTATTAGATTGATTATTTTATGGGTAAGTGACTCGGGCTAGTAAAAATCTATAAGTGTTTTTTTTCAATAGGCGAGAAACACAGTCTTAATAGTTATTAAAATATTGTTTCTCATACATTTGTATACATCATTAATCTCGTAGTTTATAAAGAACTAGCTGCTGTCGATCCCGTGGGAATATCGGGATATAAAGTAGCCTATGTGTTAATCCTGGTTATAAACTATCTGTGTGCCAAATTTCATCCAAATCCGTTCAGCCGTTTGTGCGTGAAGAAGTAACAAACATATAAACACACACACCCACAAACTTTCGCCTTTATAATATTAGTGTGATTACATAAACGTGCAATTAACTTCTTAAGAAACCATGACTATAATGTGCATAATATTAGACTCTTTGTACATACACGTTTTTGTTGCCGTGAAAAACGAGGGCTTATTCGCCGTGTGACGCACGGTCGTGAGTGTTGTATGGATCACTATGGAAGCTTGTTGATGGATAAGTTTTTTTTACGGCGCGGTTTACACCGTACCGTAAAGAAACCGGGCCGTGTGCAAAGGGCGTTATTATAAGACACCTATGGAGCAGGACCCGCATTTTTCCAAGCATTCTTATCCAGGATGTAATCACACACGAAAATCAAGAGAGTTGAAATTGTGTTTTTAGATCACACAGAATCTCTGCCCACACGTAACATTTCTTCTCATTACAAACATCGGTAAAGCACAAATAATCGAAGCCGGCCAGCTTCCCTTATTACCACCCTCGCAAGGGAAGGAAGCGTCTATTAATTTATGTCTGCACAGACAGTAATGACACCACAGTCGATTATGGCGGTATATTGGAAAATATTGGCATTACGCCCCAAGGGATATAACCGATGACGCATAGGATCGGAGGTTCGCTTTGTTTTGGATTAGTTTGGCCACGATACCATGTGAAGGTAACGTTATTGGGTAAAGTTAGTAATAACTTTCTCTAAAATAATTAAAAGAAAATAATAGAAAACAAGGGTTGTTATGGCGACTACATGACCTATACTGCGGTCTTTGTCGGACTGCATAGAAAATAAAGAGAAGCGCGATGACACAACGCTGGTAATTTATTGCAAAATATGAAGAAAATATTTATTTACATAAAATCTATTGTTTGGACTTAAAAATTAAAACACTGGTATTTTAGTATGTTGCTTGTAGAAATAATCTGACAAAAATCAGAATGGTTGCATGTATATTAGTATGGTTTTTATTGTAAAAAGAAAGTTATTACAAGTATCTTCATGATTTTTTTGTATCGTATCAAATTAGTTGTATTATGTTTTCGACACACTATCTACCTAGCATATATCCTGAAGAATATCATAATTACTGCACTCGCACCACTTTTATTGTTTCTAAAATTTGAGTTTTTTGCGTTTAGGTCCCGAGAGCCATTGCATACACGTTGCTATTCCAGATAGAAAACTAAAATGTCTCATGCACCAATGTCTAATCCAAAATTGCCTCTCTCAAAACTATAACCAATTTCCTCATACCAAACACCTAACACAAGATTATTGTCTAAGATTAATTATTATCAAAATAATAACGCCACATGTCCCATAAAACGAACATCGATGCGCGATGGTAAAGAAATACCATTAGCGAGGAGTGTTGTGCGCAGATAGTAAGTAATAACAGACGTACTCACACAATGTTTACTGGAGACCTAGAGACGCTGGAACTGGCATGTTGAGAGGATCATACAGACGTCACGCAAAATCCTGCATCTCGCAAACAGAGTTTACCGCGCAACTAGCATAGATACAACGGCCCGATATGAATCATCGGGCAGTTGCCCGCCAGACACAACACCCGTCTGGTCTGGTAATTCAAAAGGGCCTGTTACATTAACAGGCCCTTTTGAATTGCCAAGAAGTCGGTTAAGAACAAATCTCTTACAGAAAAGTTCTATGGTACAAATCTAACTTTGAAAGATGTATTAATGATTCGAATGATTATAATTTTCTAAATCATCATTTCAGCCAAAAGACGTCCACTGCTGGACATAGGCCTCCCCCAAGCACTTCCACTTCGACCGGTTCTGTGCTTATTATGGTATTTTCTAAATATGTACCTGTTATTGTCGCGAATCATATTTTGATCAAGATACAACCTGAAACTAACCTGCAAATTGCAAAAAACGTAAGAAAAAAATTGAATTTCGCAGTCTACCACTACCCATTCACCTTAACAGTTTCTCAAACTACTACACAAACTTACAAAGAAAACATAAGAAAACTTTTCTCAAGCCACATCCAGTAAACAGTAACCCTATACGAGTAATAACAACAGCATGCTACATAAACGACTCTTCCCGTCCACCGGAATATCACCCCCATTCCCTTCGCACCCCCATGCAATAAGGCCGATAATCGCCTGTAACATACAGCAGTAATTTCTAATAAGATAATAGGCCCTCTTTTCGATATGGGTGTAATGATCTGGAATATGAGAATTGATGGGATATTGTGCTGAAGGGTATTTTTTGCCACTTTCAGGGAAAATGGGATTGCGGAAGTTGGTCGCGAGTATAGGTTTGGTATGTGTGGCTGTTGCGCTGTGATAAGAATTCTTAAAACCTAAGAATGCATGACAAAAGTCCTTATTGGTAACAAGATAAAGAAAAGAAGAAAGAAAATATGTTTAACTAGCAGTGCCCCGCGGTTTCACCCGCATAAGTATCGCTCCCGTGAGAATATCGGGATAAAAAGTAGCCTATATGTTAATCCAGGGTGTCAGCTATCTCCATACAAAATTTTATCAAAATTGGTTCAGCCGTTTGAGCGTGAAGAAGTAACAAACATATAAACACAGACACACACACACTCACAAACTTTCGCCTTTATAATATTTGTGTGATAACGGGTATTCAGCTGCATCGGTTAGACGGGAAGCCAGACCCAACACAGTTGGGAAAGTGGTAGGCAGATTGAGAAAGCCGAGGTTATGGTTAAAAATATGATAACTGTCTAGCTATCACGGTTCATGAGATACAGCCTGATGACAGACAGACAGACGGACAGTGGAGTCTTAGTAATAGAATCCCGTTTTTACCGTTAGGGTACGGAACCCTAAAAACATACTCTGTCTGACTTTTCTGCGTTTTTCCCTTGCTCAGCCAAATTAAGGAGGTATTCCACTCAGAGCACTGATTTGAACCGCACTTGGACGAACGGCACCTGAGCACTTCCACTAACCGCACTGAAAACTGCTCTCAAAGTCTAGCTACAGATACAAACAAACACTACCTACTTAACAAATCGCCTCATTAAAATAAATAAATATTAACCTGAAAAATAATTAAGCAGTACACACGCACGGACATATTCAATTAAATGTAGTATTTCCAGAGAGGAATGGCTCGCTTCGAATAGAGAAAATCCCTGTACGACTGTACGGATTGCGCCTCACAGATCCGTTAATGTGTATATAGAAGGATTAGTGTTTGGTTTTAGATACGGCGGGGTGTACAACGGCGGAAAATTACTAGCGAATTCCTAGAATTGAAATTACTAGTAATTACCAAGTATTAGTAGTAGTCGTTCGATGTGTAATGTCAATGAAGAAGTTAGTGTAAGAATGGTTTGTGCAGTCAATTTATATTATTTGTGATTCATGTTATATGTCTCCCTAAAAAACTAAATCATTTATTTACGATCACAAACTTGAAATGAAGCTTTGTCAAATCCGTGAAGTTACATTTTTGCTTGGTTTCTTGGATATAATAATTATATTATATATTCTTTATTTCGAACCACACGTACACAACAATCCATTTAGTACTAGTAACAACGACTTAAAAACTATGACAGTGATATGTAGAACAAAAATGGTGTATTATTTTAAAAAGTAAATATTAACAACTAGTGATTGGAGCCTCCATTATGCCTGTGTTAGAAGACTCCCTGATATGATATGACGTATTCACATTACAGCATTTCATTATTAGCGTACTAATTGCAGTATTTGATTAACATGTTTCCCGTAATGTCTAAATTGCCAGACAATTTACACACTATCGTGCAGTCAAAACCATAACTCCTTAGGAAAACCTACAACAATTTCCTAATTTCCCTCAGTAAGCATTCCTCGCGATTGTAGACCAAGGCTTACACCGTTCCGTTCCACGTCCACTCATGAATACGCGAACATTTTTCGTCGGAAGCTTATGGCTTTTAGATTATTCGCTCGCAATGTTTCCTAAATATAAATCATTTGTGCTACTACGTTATTAAAGCTGTATTTGTAGGAATTATTTCTGTGTGTGTACTCTGCCTAGATTAAACATTCTTTGGAGTGGTTTGATCTGTATTTTGGATGATGGAAAATTATTTTGTGTTTACTTAGGAAACCTGGACTTATAGTTAATTTCCTGTTGCCTGCGACTTCGTCTGCAATCCGGGATGAAAAGTAGCGTATGTCCTTACTCAGGTCATGATGTATTTGTTTGCTAAATTTCATCCTAATTTGTTTAGCCGTTTTAGCGTGACAGCGTAACAAACTCACTTTCGTATTTATAAGATTTGTTAGGATATAAGTTTGAAATCACCAACCAGTCTTGAAATCACCAACCAGCCTATTGTAGTCCACAGCTGGACATAGCCCTCTCCCAGGGTGCGCCACAACACCCTGTCCTCCGCATTCCGCATCTAGCCTGTCCAAGCCATGCGTCCCACACTACAATTGCCGATACGTGGTCTCCAATTGAGGACTCGTCTGCTCTACCGGCCATCGGTTCTTCGACAAACATGGCCAGCCCACAGCCAACTGCCATTGCTACTTATGTTATTATTAGCCTGTGATGTCCTACTGCAGGGCAAAGGCCTGTCCTGCTCTCTTTCCACTTTTCTCTGTTCAAAGCTGCTAAGGACCAGTTCTTGTTGAAGGAGTCCAGCTCATCCCGCCATCTCCGTCTGGAGCTACCACGATATCGTTTTGCATTAAGAGATAGAGAGCTGCTTATGTACTACAATAAAATTATTTATAAGTACCACTTCATTATTCTGTTTTTTAATTAGTATTATTCCGGCAACCAATACACACTTTCCCACATGTTCATTACCTCCACCATCACATTGTTGCTCACCAAATCCATAGGGAATTCAAAGAGGATCATACCTCCATAACTTCCATTACATATCCCATAACCTTCCACCATTAAATAAGTCAAAAACTAAGTGACGCCATTACTTGAAAGCTATAAGAAAACCGAGGAACAACGTGTAACCAAACATAATCTTATTTATCGCGAGGGTAGGTCCGGCATAAATGGGATTCGATGAGCAAAAGAAGCACTTAACGCTTTGATGTCCACCCTGGTAGTGCCTCCCCTTTATTTGAGAGGTAGAGTGTATGGTGGAGGCGGGTAGCGAGTATATTAGCGATTTGTTTGAGGATTGTTTTATTGTTATCGCTGAAATAGTAGTCTTCATTGAGTTAAAAAAAAACAACCATTAGACGGTTTCGTACCACAAAAAATCTTACAATTTATCTTCTTTTTATTATAATTTTGTCATAATGAAATACATTGTCTTTATTTATTTAATACTTTTTGAGCACGTAAATGTACAGACGCGGATTTAATGCCATAGGCATTTTCTACCAGTCAAGCTTTGGGGTATCACGAAGGTATTTATGGAAACTGGCTATCTATTACGGTCACTGAAATACAGCCGAATGTCTGAGATTTATTTTTGACGTGACAACGTCTTAAATTAGGTTGCGGCTGGGAGTCACTTATGAAAAAGTGTAACGCTCGGTAACGTTACGATGAGTCACCGAACGAGAGAGAGGCCCGCCGAATGCCTTGCGTCTCTCTCCCACTCAACTATGATCGGATGATCGGTCGTTGTCACGTAAAATCTTCGCCCGTAAAACCGACTTTACAGGCAACCATTTTTTTATTAAAAAATATTTTCGATGTTTGCAATTGTTTGTAATCTAAGGTAGATTTTACAGGGATCACATCTTTGTGAACACGTTTATTTTATTTAACTATTTTTTTAGCAAATAAACGATTATGTTTACGATAGACAGGCGGACGGACGGAATAACATACAGACGGCACGTACTGCGGGACACTCACGATCAAGTTCACCGTCAAGTTTGCAGCGGACTTGAAGCCGCGTCCAGTAAACTTGACGGTGTATGGCTATGGGTATGCATGATAAGTTGCCATACACCGTCAAGTTTACTGGACGCGGCTTCAAGTCCGCTGCAAACTTGACGGTGAACTTGATCGTGAGTGGCCGGCATAAGCGGTGGCGTCTTCACATATGAAAAGTGTTATAGCAGCCATTTTATTTGCGAATCTCTCCACTATAACCGCTCCCTTATGATCACGTGTGGCTAGCCAGAAATTTCTTTCTCTGATTATAAGTCTTGCATTAGTCTCATTTTACCGCTAATATATGATTTAGGGGTAAGCAGAGCTCTGGCTTAGTGGGGTATAGTTTATTAGGGTAGTGTTGTTTTTGTCATAAGACAGTTTACTTGTAAGTGAAGGGAAGCAGGTGGAAATAATTCTTTGATTAGATAAAATACACGATGTTTTTAGATATTATTCTTTTGTTTCCTTCCATAGTCCTCTTTCGTTTGTCTAGTGGTCGTAAGAGCTAATGACGAGCATGAAGTCTAGCGTTCGATTCCCAGGTCGGGCTCCCAGTGTGGTACAGACGCCAGCACATCAAGCTACTACAATTTGTCAAATTTCTTTAATAGATTTTAAACTTTATCGCTAAAGAATAAGGTTCAAAGTTGATTGGAAAAATTTGACAGTTTCGAGTAGCTTAATCTGTACTTTATAGGTACACTCTGCCTTACCCTTTGGGAATTACAGGCGTGATTATAAATAAGGTATATCCAAACACGAAATAAAAAATCAGCTGTTCCCTACATTTTGACAAGTTATACGAACATAAATGCAGGGAACAGCTGATTTTTTTTCGCGATTTTTGGTTTGGTCCCATAGTAAAAGGTTTTCATAATGATGAGTACAATGACCTTATAAGAGGTTGTTAATGTTTTACCAATAACCCTGTATAGTCTGTCCGCAGTGGAACAGGGTTAGTTTACAGTTTTATCAGTAGTTTCGGAACAGGCGCAACTACTTTTAAACAATGTTGTGAGCGGCCTGGGTGGGTAGTTAATTCTTTTACATCAATCTCGTAACTATGTCGCTTAAAATTTTAATAATGAAAATATGAACATTTTGCCACCATACCTACTTAGATACTAAACAGCTTATCCGACTACATAAAAACCAATTTCAACACACGTCTATAAAACAACAAATCCATTATTGGAGGTACAAATGCACCCCAATAGGGGGGAGATGGGGGGAGGGGCCCGTGGCTAAATAATAACAGCCGCACAGGTCGATCGATCAGGTTAAGCTACGCTTGCTGCGTTTGATCTGTGGATGGGTGACCATCTTTACATACCGTGACCCCTCCGTACCTCGGAAAGCACGTTAAGCCGTTGGTCCCGGCTGTCAGTCGTGGATCTTTGATAGTCGTTATTACGGGTAGTCAGAAGCCCGAAATCGAAAGTCTGACACCCAGTCTTACCAAGGGGTATCGTATTACCCAGTAACTGGGTTGTGGAGGTCAGATAGGCAGTCGCTCCAATTCAGATGCGTCCGGTTAGACTGGAAGCCGACCCCAACATACTTGGGAAAAGGCTAGGCAGATGATGAAATGCACCGCAATAAACAAAATATTCCATAAATTCTATCAACATTTAATTTCAATAATCAATGTAAACAAACAGACGAACTACACGGACCTCCATCAGGCTTAACGAGAATTCCGATAGAGGGTGGGCAGGCTTCGAGGTGCCTCCGTCAACGAATCGATGTCATTGTTTAATTAAATACAAATCAAATTATCTGCCAAGATGCTTGTCTTCAGGACGTTGGATTTATAAAGAGAGGATGGATAGCCCTGTATACAGTATAAGACTAAATCAAGTAGATATTTTAATAGAGCTAAGTATATTTTGCATCTAAACATAAAAATAACACTTAAAAACAGATTGGCGCTAACTCATCACGAATTTGTCGGACAAAAAGTCATGTACGTAATAGTATGGTCTATTTACCAAGAAGTCATTTAATGTTTAAAAAAAAATGTTTTCAATTTCTCTTATTTGTTTAGGTAGCATATTAAAAATTCGTGAAGACATTCCGAAGAAACTTTTAGAAAGTAGGGCTGTTTTTGATGTTTGCTATTTTGTCGGCATGTCGACGGGAGTGCAGGTTACCAAACTTTTCCTTATTGGTTTTTACAAATGTAGCGACCTCATAGCAGGGCAGGAAAGGTTAAAATCTTAAGCATCTTAAAATATGGCATACAGCTATCTGGGGCACGTGTGCCAATATTTAAAACAAAATCTGAATAAAATCAGAAGTTGGTATCATCCACTCCATACAGTTCTTGTCACTATCTTCACTTACGGAAGCAATGGAGCGAGCGAACTTCAATCAACCGCGCTTCGCTCCGACACCTACTGAACCGTCCTGCTGCTTCGATTTATACGGCGGAACCCTAAATTACAATAATCAATGCCAAGATAGTTTGTCAATACAACTGCAAACACAACTTTGTTTATGTATTATTTAACCAACAACAATGATTACATTACAACTGTTAATTACGTAACGTAATATACTATCAATCTCAATCATTTTGAAGGATATTGCTAATCCATTGCTTTATATGTTCGAAAAATGTGTCTGCTCAACAATGAAAACAACGCAATGAATGTTGTTGAACTGTCAAAAAGAAAAACCGACTACCAAAAAAAACACTACAAAGTAAAAAACAACTTTAATTTCGGAAGTCGGTGTCTTTGGATCTGTATTTTAGTTTTTTTGCCACCGACTTCCGAAATTAAAGTTATTTTTCACTTTGTAGTGTTTTTTTGGAAGTCGGTTTTTCTTTTTTTTTATTTCCCGCTTTTTAGTGGGTTTTTTTATAATTTATCTAAGTTACAATAGCCTAATGTCAACTTGCTCATCGCCTTTACCAAAATATTGCTTTTCCCAATGCAGGGAAATTCATTGTTGAGAGTTCTCCTGGTATTTCACCATCAGCTCCATTTCACCATTTGCATTGTGATGAGTATAACTTGCTTAGCAACCATAATAAAGTAATTGAATCGCAACCCATGAAATACTTATTATTGAGTAGTTCCGGTGGCCATCTGTGGTCTTCATCATCAGTTCCACTTCACCAAATAGTGCTTTTCGAGAGCAAATGCACGAGTTACTATAAAAAATACCCAAATCGCTATAGGTGTGCCTATAATATTTGAAGAGTTCCTTCGATTTCTCCAGGATCCCATCATCAGATCCTGACCTGATGTCAATGGGACCACCTGGAAAGTATACCCTTTCAAACAAAAAAATATTTTTTGAAATCGGTCCAGCCATCTTCGAGTAATCGGGGAACATACATAAAAAAAAAATAAAAAAAAAAAAGGTTCTGACGAATTGAGAACCTCCTCCTTTTTGAAGTCGGTTAAAAATGAAACCCATTGCTACTGATAGTGTGTTACGCAGTTACCCCGCAGAGTTCCAAGTAGGTAGAATCCTCAGCCTATTTCTCAATCTAGGTAAATACCTTGTAGAAATTGATTGTGATTTGAAATTAAACAGGGTAGGTAGGGATTTAGGTAGGTAATCCCCTACCTCATCATTTCGGCCGAAAGACGTCCACTGCTGGACATAGGCCTCCCCCATGCACCTCCACTTCGATCGGTTCTGTGCTTCTCGCATCCAACGGGTTCCAGCGGCCTTCACAAGGTCGTCGGACCTCCTTGTGGGAGGCCTTCCAACGCTACGTCTTCCGGTACGCGGTCGCCACTCCGGAACCTTTCGGCCCCATCGGCCATGTGTTCTGCGAGCAATGTGCCCTGCCCACTGCCACTTAAGTTTGGCAATTCTTCGGGCTATGTCGGTTACGTTGGTTCTCCTGCGGATCTCCTCATGCCTGATTCGATCACGCAGGGAAACTCCAAGCCTCTCCATTGCCCTTTGGGTGACTTTTAGCCTTCTTATAAGGCCCATTGTGAGCGACCACGTTTCATCCTCTACCTACCCTGTTTAATTTCACCAATATTAACACATAACAACCTACAGAAACTGCAACGACAAGTCGAAAACTTCGAGTTCCCAAACTTATATTATACTTGCATGCAGGTCCCACTGTATTGAAATCGTAAAACGGCTTGCAAGAAATTAATTGAAGCAGGAATACGTTTTCAAAGAAACCCTGCTTAACACCGAAATCTAAACCTTATTTCTGAAAGTTTAAGGTTTTAAATGGCCCTTAAGGCATGGATTTTTAAGTTTCGTTCAGCAAAGAACGTTTGGATTCGTTTTTTCGGCTAAAATTGTATGCTTGAATTATATTTAAGTTTCCGTCTGGTCTTAGGGCTTTGCTAAGACTTTGAAAATCGTATGTTTTTTACGTTTTTTTTTTACTGTAAGTATGTGTTTGGGCTTTATGTCTGCATCATTATTATTATCAGTATTTTGCATATAATGGCCTATTTCTGTAACTTACGGATCGTTAATGGTTAAAAGATCCATACTAATATTATAAATTCGAATGTAACTCTCTTTGTCTTTCTGTATGTTACCTTTTCACGCCTAAACCACTAAACGGATCTCAGGGAAGAACATAGAATAGTTTTTATCGACATAGACCTCGCGGGCGAAGACGCGGGCGGAAGCTAGTGAAGTATAGTATTGGCTCCATCGGTCATGCACACCCTTCGGCCTTCCTTAATGTCAGCCTTTATAAACTAAGCTTATTACAGTCCACTGCTGGACATAGGCCTCTCCCAGGCTGCGCCACAACACCCTGTCCTCCGCCTTCCGCATCTAGTCCGTCCCATCTTTAGGTTGTCCGTCCATCTAGCTGAGGGACGTCCCACAGTCCGTCCGTCACACCGTCCGGCGTCCTAATGTGTGTCTCCAGTGTTTTGTATCGGAATGTTCAAGTACTTTGGGATTTCAGATTAAAAAAAAAAACAATTTGAATTTGATATAGTTAATTATGGTCTTAGGGTAAACTAGGATTACTTAAATTAATTAAATCACCAATTTCAAAAAAAAGTCTATGATAATTTATATTTTCAGGATAACTTGTCGGATTTTATACATACTTAGGTATTTTATGCCGGATTTTCCTGAATTACCGAGCAGACTTATCTACCGTTTTTATCAGTACAACTTTGAACTACTTTTATGAGGAACAGGGTGTAAAGTTCACTCATACTCTACAGAAAGGGAGGATCCTCCGACCAGACGGGTGTTGTGCATGGCGGGCAACTGCCCGATGATTCATGTCGGGCCGTTGTGTCCTATGCTAGTTGCGCGGTAAACTCTGCTTGCGAGATGCAGGATTTTGCGTGACGCAGTTCGCATGTGGCATTGTAGATACCGCTACTAAACACTTACATAGGCACTGCGTTTTCTAAAGCGGCTGTAAAAACGAGGATATCAGTTCGCAACTGACCAAGGCTAATGAGTTGGCTTAAATTAATCCACACGTTTTATTGGTCATGAATCGGTTATGTCATCAACTTAACCTACTAAGTACTGGATAAATGCTTTTTTTTATTTTTGTTTAAGGGGTGAAAACCCTCATGGATGTCCTTGGCCCTGGGGCGGGGGGAGGGGTCTGTCAGACTCTTACTGACTATAAAAACCACCCCGGTGTTCCATCTCACACCTACGCCAGGGGCCGCGGGAACGTACGATCCTTCCGCAACCCCCGACTGAACTGGATATCTGCCTCACGTTGCGTTTCTACCACAACACACACATTACGTTAACCAATAACAACTAAAGAATATAAAGAAAGAAAATACGTTTAGTTGCGGTAAACATGACGCATAAAAAGAACGCAAAAAAAACAAATTGGGGGAAAACATGCGTCACATCCACGGAAAACGGAAAAACGGCAAATACCTCTGTTAAGCAATGGCAAGCCATTGAACTTAATCCTCGGCTCCTCTCATACAGTTGCTACAAGCTACCCTACGAAGATCGTCGCTCCACCGAGACTAAGAGGGTCCTGCCTTAAGTTTGCTATCTGTGGTCTTCACTCAAGAACGTGTCAGATCACATAAGCACACTCAAAGATTAAGGTCCAGCCCGGTCAGCGGGATTGTCCGAAAGGGTTACCGCTGGCCCGGAACATAAAGGGCTAAGGAAGGAACACGGGTGGGTTTTAGTCAGTAAGAGTCTGACACTCCCTTCCGCTCCACCCAGAGCGGGAGGGGTCATTTGATGATTTCTCATCCGCAAAAAAAAAAAGAAAAAAAAAGCCCATCACAGCAGATCACTAAATTCCTTTACCGCTAAACAAAAAATCATCGTTTTAATTCTGTCAATTATTTGAATTTGACATACACAGAATGATTTTTTAAATGTTAAACGTTAAATGTATTTAGTGATTTGATGTGCAAGCGAGCCTAGGTACTTATAAAGGCTGGCATGGAGGACGACGCACAAACTGTAACTATGACTTCAACACATAATCCTAGAATCTCGACCTCTAGCGTAGAAATTATTCGTCGAATATCAAGAAATAAAATCATACAAAAGTGCAATATTTAAGCGGTACGCGGTCAAAAACTAAGAAACAGCGTTTTATTTTTAAATAACCGACTCAAATTTTCAACGCAACCCGGGTTTAGAATAATACTGTACTGCATCCATAGTGAAAGGTAGTGCGTTGATGTGGGATGCCACCCTGTACTTAAATACTCAGATTACCGAGTTGGAAACGCAACTGGCACACTACAATAGTAAAAACTTCTTTCTCTCCCAAATTTAAAAAGAAAAAAAAAAAGAAAATAACGTTCACTTCAAAGCTATTACACAGACTAAGCATAAACAGTATACCTACATAAAGCTGGGACTACATCGATGGGTATTAAAGTATATTCTGAAATAGATGTAGAACCGCATTAAGGAGTTAGCCTGGGGCACTGCTTCTTTTTAAATGAAGAGGAAAATTTTAATTTCCTATCGCGTACCGACCAGTAGGGAGGGGGTAGTGCGATGTCGATACATTTTCTTTAAATTAAAATGCTTCAAAGTAATTTTATAAAAAGATTTTCATTTATTATTTAAACTTATTAGGATGGAACCAATATTGGATCCTGCGGTTTATGTGGTCTTTGGCAAAAACATCGTAAAAGGTTTGCTTCGTTAAATCTCTTCTCAGCATGATACATCTTGATGAGTCTTGTCACTGAACAGACACATTGGCAGAAACACACTAATAACAAAATTATCAGTTTGAAATTCATATTTTTCCACCAAATAGTAACGGAAGTTTTTTGTCCAACATACACTGGTATTTAAACAGTTTTCCACCAACTATCACCAAACAATAAAATATACCAAACAGTCACTGTAAAATACCAGTCTCATTTAATAAACGGCGAGCTAATTCAAAATTTATCACGACTAGACCGTGTGAGCAATCAATTTAACATAAATATAGAATAATTGAATCACTACAGATATATAACAGTTTGCATAGCCATGATGATGTCATGTTGAATTGATCCGATAGTATTGTGCACATATCAATTTGTATGCATTCGCTATTGAACACGGAGTATGAACAAAATGGAGTGCCAATGTGCTTTAAACCGAGTTTAGCATCGTTAGTTTCGTCTGAACTGACTGCTGTTACGGTCGATAAACGATAAAGTTGACTTGTCACTAAAATGTGGTGTTATAAATGTCGAACAAGCTTCAATTCGGTTGCGATAGTACAATTTGCATAAATACTCATCCAAATAAAGTTTGTAAGGTTTCAATCAAAGCCAGTCCATTTTCTTATTGCAGGAAACTTGTCGGTATCTGCATAAACCCTATGTAACTATACAAAGCTACCATTAGTAATTTAATAATACATATTAAGTATGATCTTTCTAGTAGATACACTTTTTTAAACGTTGTGAAATAGAGAACTAACATGAAAATTACTGTAAATAAAATGAATTAAATTAAAATTAGTTCTAGATCGACCAACATCTGTGCATGACAAAGATGTATGTCGGTCTATTAATTATAATTTTTTTTTTGTACAAATTCGTATTTGAGCACTCCATTTCTATAACTTATCATCTCCGTGCCATATAGTGTCATCGTTTTATTGGCATTTATTGTTTTTTAATTGAGTGGCGCCGTCCATGTTTTGGTAATATATAATTGGGTGATGCTGAATGAATGGTCGATGCAGTCATCATGTACGTGACTTTCGTTTTTATCGATGAGTAAGTTCTCTTGATTAGCAATCAATTGTGTCATTCACTTTCAATTAGAACGCTTGGAAGGATAGAAATAGTGTATTCAAATCAGTACTGAACATCATTAATTAAAATAAAATAAATCTAAGATAAGAAATTATTGTTGGGGAGGTCTGTAGAGCTTATACACAGGAAATACTATTAGGCATTTATGTGGAAGGCATCTACAAAACTGGAAAACTGGTGTGTCGTACAAAAAAAGTTATGCGTCAACTTTATATCTTGACAGATTTCTATCTAGCTAGTGCAGTGATAGTAATGAAGGTGATAAGTATACCTTCAACAATTATACACAAGATTTTAATTTTAATTTAGTTTATCAGAAATAAGCATTTCCGGAAATCCCATAAAAAAGTTTTGAATGTTGTCATCATATTTTACAAACAACCCCAAAAACATCGATAGTTTCCCCGCCAGTTCAGCACATCACTAGACCTAACCTCCGTCGTTAAAAATATTGCTGTTTGAACGCAGAGTTCGCTTAGCGTTTTAATAAATTTGGAAAATTAAAGATTCATATCTGATTCACTTCACTAGTGAGCCACCAGACTCCTCCCGACATACATGTAAAAATTTTATGCTCAAATTTAGACGACAAAATGTTGCAATAATAACTGGGGGTTGTAGGATTTACGTTTGTTATTTTATAAAAGGATGGTCTAAAAAGTGTCTTATCGTTGTGCCAGATATTGCATCATTCACGCAGTAATGAGAGGATAAATTATACATAAATAGATAAAACGTTTATTGAGTGCAACAAAAGACACAATACAGGATTAAAAAACATCAAAAAAGGTGAAAAAAAAAATTACCAAGCTCTTAAAACTCAGCTGCAGCCGGTTAGACTGGAAGCCGACCCCAACATAGTTGGGAATGGCCGAGGCAGATTGATTATGTTTTTCTTTTTCAATAGGCTGTTAAATACTTATTTAATTAAATAATACTTTTAAGGCGACCATCTTCCTCAATAAATACCATCTTCAGTAGGTATCGAAACTGTGTACAGATGAAAATTAAGATAAAAATACAACATCTCAATCCACCCTAAGTTCGTTAGTATTCTTAATGAAAAATCGATTTCAAAATGGCGACGCGCCTTAGGTGTGATTTTATTTTTAGGGTTCTGTTAAACAAAAAAAAGTCGTGTTTTATTGGGGACCCTTATCTTATCGTAGGTACTTTTAAACGTAGAAATATAACTCTTGATAAAGGTAGATATAGGTTATATGATGCTATCTTAGCGAGAGATTTAAAAAGTTATAGGGATTTTTTGCCAACGGGCAATGGAGCGCAGCATGTTGCGTACAGATCGAGTTAGAAACACCACGCTGCGCTCTATAACTCAAGTAGCGGATGTTGGAGAAAAAACAGCCAGGCTGAAGTGGGAGTGGGCCGGACACGTCTCACGAATGCACCCGGAGAGATGGGCAAAGATCGTCACTCACTGGACGCCTGAGGCAGGACATCGCCGTCGAGGTAGACCAAGGCGAAGGTGGCGTGACGATCTAATATCATTCGCAGGGCCAACATGGCCGGAGATCGCACAAGACAGGGAGGTTTGGAAGGAAAAAGGGGAGGCCTTTGCCCAGCAGTGGGACACAAACTAGGCTAACAAAAAAAAAAAAAGGGATTTTAATTATGTCTAGGTTTGATATTATGTGACACATTTTATACAGTGACTGCTCCTTAAAAGTAATATTTAACGTTCAAGAACTGTCAGAATTTGTTTCCAATATTAGGTATGTCAAATTGGTTGTTTATTTAAATATTTTCAGATGATATCTGAATACCTGCAATCCGCGTCCATAAATTAAATAACTTACCAATAATAATATGTGATTTTTTTCATTTCAGGTTCTGCAAAGTCGATATTATGTACATTATAGCTTCCTACTTCTAACAAAGATTCACAGGTAGGAAAACATATGATACCCACCTTCTTATTTAACGCCGCAATACGTAATAAAAAAAAAAATATATGTATACAGAACTTCTAACCCAAAAAAATAGCAGCACCCTATTGCGTAACATACTATCAATTACAACATGAATAATTTATTGGTAATCCATTGCTTCATAATAATGTTCGAAAAATTTGTCTGCTCAACAACGTAACTAACGCAATGAATGTTGAGGAACTGTCAAAATGAAAGCCATTGCTAACGATTAAACATTCTACAGAACCCATAGAAAAGATCGCAGTTCTACATTTTAATTTCCAAGCGAATCGAACTGCCATCCTCCCGATTACGTCTTCATTTGATATTTATTTTTAATTAAGAAAAAAGGCGGCGTCCGCCATCATACCTAATTATTTTGTAGGTTATCTTAGCAAATGATTTATTCATTCGCGGATTCTGTTAAGAACCTTTTTTTATTTGGCTTGAAGATAGATAGCTAGGGGGTGGTTCATTAATTAAATTACTTATAAATTATTTTTGAACGATAACGGAAAAATATTGGTGAAGTTTTGGAGTGAGAGGGTAGGTGTTTTTGGGTAGCTAGGCTGGTATCCGCAACTCCACGTCAATGCGCGTATTTTGCGTACGGGTGTTCGATCCACCCCAGCTCCTCAAGGAAGGCCAGCAACGCCTTGATGTTACTGAGCGTCTCACGTAGCGTACCTGGGTTACCGAAGTACTTTGCCCTGTACGTGGCGACCACCGGGCAGTTTAGAAGCACATGTGCTGCTGTCTCGTCGTCCTCCATGCAGGCCCTGCACAGCGGACTGTCTGTTACTCCTATGACAAAGAGGTGTTTATTGAATGACCCGTGGCCAGTTAAAGCTGCAGTAACTATGCGCAGCTTTTGTTTAGTTAGACGGAGAACCTGTTTCGTGAGGCGGCCATCAAATGTAGGAAGTGCTTCCCTAGACTGCCTGCATTCGCCTTGGTCCGTCCATAGTTTGTTATGTTTTTTGGGTAGATATTGTAGGTAGGTAGGTATGGTTTCGTATGAGACTGGCACAGACCACCAGGGAAGCATGGTAAAAAAGGGACGAGGCCTGATACTCAGCAGTGGGTGGTACAAGACAGCTGCAAGAAGCATGAGGAAGCCTCCTCGTGTAGCGCAGTTTGTTCCGCCAGTTACTCAACTGAACACTCGCGCTCGGCGCATCCTGAACAGTCACACTCAACAACTTATTTGACTGGCCTGCGGTGGTAATAGGGCTAACGCTCGCCTGGTTTGCGACCACCCTCCTACCGGAGTCCGGTGTCAAGCAGCCTGCTGTGTTTCGTCGATGCGTGGGAGTTCCAGTGCCATAGGCATCTTCTGGGCACGCTCGTTCTATCATAGACCTCATCTATAGCTTTCCGTCAGGCGTGATCAAGGTCAAGAGCGGGCCCATTTAGTAATAAAAAAACAGCTAAAAATGATGATGATGATGTTAGATGTATGTTATACAACTGAATATTCTTTCAATTATTTGTCTGTACCTACTTTGTCGTATACCTACCTACTTAAGTTTAAAAAACATCTGTGGATGTCTGAAAAACTGACTAAGAGATTATGCAAAGAAACTAAAGTCCCCGTCACGAGAAGCCATACATTTTGTAAATAAATAATTTCTACTAAGTTACGTAGCGCCAATTCAATCAATATCAAATAATCCCAAATTCAATCAACTCAAAGTAACATACGTGTAATACGACACTAACGAGCATCATCATATCATATCACTTAGTCGGGTTCTATTTTAGCGATATAAAGCGTTGTCGCCTAATGTTTTGTGGTACTGGAATGCGTCTGACTCATGGTACGTCAACGTTTGGGCCGCCATATTGAAGTAAGTTCACGCTGACGCTGTCAGTCAATGCTGCAGAATGCAGATGCAGAATAATCGGAAACGTCTGACGACAGTAATTAGATGTGTGTGCTATCATAATTATATCCTATAGACATAAAAATCATTACAAAACTGTTTTTTTTTTCGTTCGATCCAAAGTTTGTTTACAAAATTTATAGCTTCGCGAGACGGGAACTTCAGGCACCAATATAGTTTTTCTCAATAAATCAATCAAGCTATTTCAGGTAATTGGTAGTATAATTATATGTATATAGTACACACAATATTATCCTAAGGTTATCTGAGTAAAACAGTTTGCAAAAAAATCTGTAAGATTTTATTTGTGAATATTTTGAAAAATTAAATACAACATCTTACATCACAATTAGGTATTCAGTTACATCAGCAAATTAAAATAATAACTTTCACACACAATCTGATACAGTTAATCCAAACATGTTTACAAATTGCACAGCCTATGACTAATCTTATTTCTAAAATCTATAATAACTATAAAACTAGTCAGCCACTAGTTCGCTACGCTATAATCTATTTATAGCTAGCCCCGATACGCGACTAGGCATTAATTAAAACGACAAAACAAAATAACCGTGGACTTCAGTTGCAGTCAGAATTCACACTATTCCAATGGGAGAATTAATTAAATACTGCCTCTGTTTGTGCTCATAGGGATGCTGGATGTGCCTTCAGAAATAAAATACATACAATATTCTCGAGTTGTTAAGAATTTACTTTTATAGATATTATGATAAAAAGAAAAATCAGGGCCTTGTAGCTTGGTAATAAGGGTTAAGCTACGCTTGCCGCGATTGGTCCCTGGATGGGTGACCATCTTTACATACCAAGACCCCTCCGTGCCTCAGAAAGCACGTTAAGAGCGGTTCTGCACTACATCCGATCCGAATCCAAGAAATGCCAGTCCGAAGTAACCATAGTCCTATTTGTGTGAGGGGTTGCGCACTAAATCCGAACTCTATCCGTCCGAATCTAGAACATTCCCAATTCGGATTGAAGTCGGATCTTTAATTCGGATTCGGATCGGATGTTGTGCGAAACCGCTCTAAGCCGTTGGTCCCGGCTGTCATTCGTGGATCTTTGACAGTCGTTACGGGTCGTCAGAAGCCAGAAAGTCTGACAACCAGTCTTACTTGGGTTTCGTATTACCCAATAACTGGGTTGTGGAGGTCAGATAGGCAGTCGCTCCATGTCAAATACTGGTACTCACCTGCATCCGGTTAGACTGGAAGCCAACCCCAACATAGTTGGGAAAAGGCTAGGCACATGATGATGATGAAATTGACGGTTGACATTTTGCCATGATAATGATATAAACTTGTTCTCATGGATCAGAAAGCAAACCTGTCGCAGTATTCCATAAAATGTTTATTTCTGATCCCAATGATGTTTTTTTGACTGAGGGGTGATTTTTCCATCGCCACATAACTTGACTTAACTTGAGGAATAAAATTGACGTTTGACAGTTTTTGTATGAAAGAACTGTCAAAATTATACCTGGAATAAAGTTATCAGATGATTGAAAGATCAGCCCTAAACCGAAGACCTAACATTATTGTCAAGATAACTGTAAAACTGAAAAAAAAGTACGACTAGGGTTGAGTTCTTTTTACCCGACTCCACGACAACCAATAGGTACAGGTTTACTTTTTAATAATTTTCTGAATAGCTACCTAATATATTTCTTATATATAATTCTAATAGAGTTTTCAGTTCATCCTCACACGCGATATTTTCTAATAATTAAAAAAAAAACATTGGTTACACCCTGAAAAACGAGAACACTTTCAATACCCTCACCCCATTTCCAAGCCAGGCCACATCCAGTACGGCCAGTCCATGGCCTAGCACAGTAGACAGTGGGGCCATAAATTGAGGTGTGCTGTCAATTGCACCCGTCCACCAATAGTTGCGGTTCGACGCCGGGCCGTGCTGTGCGGTGGCCGTACAAATTTTACATAACATTTTAGCCTTTTTTTGCTCACTTTTGATATTTTAAAACTGTGTTGAATTATTGTTTTTGTTTTATTTTGCGTATTTTGATATTTTTGTATAATAGAACCATTTAAAATGGAGGAAATGAGATTTTTGGCAATAATATAAAATAGTTTGAATATTTTTTAATTATCAGCTTTTATTATTGTTTATTTTAATTCTACTGGTCGGTAAAAGTGTATCAATCATAATGATTAAAACCGTAGACCATAAGTTTCATGGCAATTTTGACAAGTATTTTTTTCAAAGTAAATAATTCATGCACACTTTACCCGCTACTTACGTTGTTACAAATATCAGTTTTCAGAAATAGAAACTACAAAGTAATGAAGCCATGCCAAAAACTGAACTGAATATCGGTACACCATTTTATTTGCAAACCACAATTACTGATAAAAATAGATGACGTCATATACTCATAGCTATTTTCGCGCCCCACTCCCATAGCCTCGGTAGCGCAGTAGGCAGCGCGTAAGTCTCATAATCTTAAGGTCGTGAGTTCGATCCTCACCCGGGGCATAACTTTTTACTTTTTACAGACTTCAAAAAAAAAGTAGGTTATCAATTCGACACGTATTTAGGGGGGCCATGTAATTCGCGTCCGTGGGAGACACCTAACCACTACCCCACACGTGCCTCCTGGGTGGTGCCAAAGGAATTACAACGCCGAGCCTCAGGCGGCGGTAAATTAACCTGACATCGAAGACCTAGCAAGTCTGACTAGAGGTTGGTAGGAAATGACCAACTCAGCCCGCAGCCGAGTAATCGATCGGGGGCCTTGGCTTCATTGTCTGGGCCACGAGAAAGAAAATCTCTTTAAAAAATTACCCTAATCCTACGGTGGGAGACGTGCCTATAGGATGAATGGCTAGTAGGCAACTAGTCTCGAGCGCCAACCGCGGCGGACCTGGCAAACGTCGCGTGTATCTGCCTTCCTGAGGGGATGGGCGTCACCCTTCTTGCGACTATTTTATATCGACCCATACTCGTGGGAACAACATGGAAAATTCTCAAAACCAAATTAATCAAAATAATAAAGGTAATAATCTACAAAAACCAAATCCAGCTCAACAAACACTGTCATTCATGTTCGAGAGAACAAGAAGCAACTCACTGGGAGCTTTACCCAAGGAAACTCAGAAACCTGTTGTAAAACAGACATTACAAAGTGGCAAAGAAAATATAAATACAGAGGTATGGCAAAAAGATAAAATCCCTGCTAGAAGTAAGAAACGGAAAGATACAAGCCCCAAACAAAGCGAAACAATAAAGAAGCCAAAAAACGCCGTTATACAGATACCTACACATAACAGCTTTGAACTCCTTAATGAAGTATCATCAAATGAAACTGAAACAGTGGCTAAAGAATACATACCAAAGCCGGAACCCATATTCGTGACAGGAGTCCTCAACATAGCATCCCTAAAAGAAAAACTGGATAAGCTCATTGAAGCCGACCTGTTTACCATGACTACACTAAGATCTGGGCATATAATCAAAATCATGCCAAAAGACATTCAAACGTACAAGATCATTAGAGAAAATTTTATTGTAGACGACATTGCTCACTATACATATCAGCTAAAAAGTGAGAGAGCCTACAGGGTGGTTTTACGGGGACTACACGCATCGGAAGATACCTCAGAAATATCAAAAGAGCTGGAACGCATTGGACATCAAGTGAGACAAATAGTTAATGTACGACACCGAGCTACAAAAGAACCACTACCTATGTTTTATGTTGACTTAGAACCAAAGAAGAATAACAAAGATATTTTTAACGTTAGACATCTGAATCAAATGAAAATCTCGTTTGAAGCCCCTTATAAAAAGAAAGACATTCTTCAATGCAAAAGATGCCAAAGATTTGGGCATTCCAAAAACCAATGTCATAGACCTTTTCGATGCGTCAAATGTGGCAACGATCATCCAACAACCCAGTGCACCAAAAAACCCGAAACCGAGGCCACTTGTGTAAACTGTGATGAGAAACACCCTGCCAGCTACAAAGGTTGCAAAATCTACAAGCAATACAAAGAGAGAATCCTTAAGACTGCTCCCAGACCCAAAGAACAACAACCCATAAGGAAATTAGAGGACCACTTCATAAAGAGTGTTACTCCACGAGAATTAAACTCAAACAAAACATACGCTGAGGCCGTGTGCCCCAAACGACCAGCTCCTCCATCAGAGAGAAAGAACGACCTAAATGACATGACCCATATAATGGAAACAATGCTAGAAAAACTGCATCACACAATGTTGACAATGATGGATAAAATGATGGACAAAATGATGGACCGCATGGTCCAATTAGTCAACAGCTTTCTAAAAAAATGAATCGCAACCTCCGAGTGGTCACTTGGAACGCCAACGGCTTGACGGAACGACGTCAAGAATTAGAAACCTTTCTTCAAACAGAAATGATCGACATAGCTTTAATCTCCGAAACGAGATTTACCTTAAAGTCACATGTCACATTTAATAACTACACAATCTACAATACCAATCATCCATCTGGAAACAGCCACGGTGGTACTGCAGTAATTATTAAAAACAATATCAAACACTACCCCATCGTGGAATACCGCACAGATAAAATTCAAGCGACCTCCATTGTGCTGGTAAATGAGAATTACGAAACTGTTTTCTCTTCGGTTTACTGTCCTCCTAGACATACCATATCAGCCCAGGATTTTACAAACTATCTCACTTCACTAAGTAAAAGATTCATCGCTGCTGGTGACTGGAATTCTAAACATATTCACTGGGGCTCCAGATTGACCAACACGAGAGGAAGGCAACTCTTCAAAGCAACGGAAGATATGAAACTAGAATGTTTATCTAGTCTAGAACCTACCTACTGGCCTACTGACAGACATAAGACCCCTGATCTGCTAGACTTTTTTATAGCAAAAAACGTAGACATTAATCACATAACGATAGAATCATGCAATGACCTCACTTCTGACCACACTCCAGTCATCCTAAATATAAACTCAAAGGTTACTCTAGTGGAACCTCCTTCAAAAATATACTCTAAAATGACAAAATGGGAAATGTATAGAAAGGTAATAACTGCAGGCACGAATCTAAAAACCAAAATCGGCACAATAGAGGAGCTAGAAGATGAGGTGGAGGCATTTAACAAGTTGATACATAATGCTGCTAGCATCGCTACCATTAAATGTAAAGCTAAAGGGAAGCCACCAAAACATAACTCATATCCAAAAGATATAAAGGAGAAAATACAGAAGCGGCGCAATCTTCGAAAAATTTGGCAGACAACGAGATATCCAAGCGACAAAACAATATTCAACAAATTCTCAGATGAACTGAAAAATCTTATAAGCAATTACGAAAATGACAACATCCAAAACATGCTCTCAAATCTTGATCCAACGATAGACACAAACTACTCACTGTGGAAAGTGACCAAAAAGTTAAAGCGTCCCAAAACACACGTACCACCGATCAATAACAATAAGGGAGGATGGGCTAGGTCTGACCTCGAGAAGGCAACAACTTTTGCAGAATATCTGAGAACTGTTTTTCAACCGCTACCTGAGAGTTGTAATGAACATAGCAAAGAAACCAAAGAGTACCTTGAAACAGCAAATCAAATGTGTTTGCCCCTAAAAAGTACAAGTCCTAGAGAAGTCCACCGTGAAATAAAAGACTTACAGAAAGGGAAAGCACCCGGCTACGACCTCATTGACGCAACACTTCTAAAAGAACTACCACACAAAGGAATAATGAAACTAGTGCACATGTTTAATGCTTGCCTGAAACTTGAACATTTTCCTGGTCAATGGAAGATCGCACAGGTAATAATGATAGCAAAACCCGGCAAACCCGCACAAGAGACAACCTCTTATAGACCCATTAGCTTGCTGCCGGTGGTCGGAAAACTCTTTGAACGGATCCTCCTTAATCGAATGAAGGAACATCTGGGCACAGTTTTACCTGAACACCAATTCGGGTTCCGTGAAAGGCATGGAACGATTGAACAAGTCCACCGTATAGTTGACATTATCAATAGAAGCTTAGAAAACAAACTATATTGCTCAGCGGTCTTTCTTGACATCAGCCAGGCTTTCGATAGGGTATGGCACGATGGACTAATTCATAAAGTAAAAAAGATGCTGCCTCACTGTTTTCTTAATATACTCAAATCGTACCTGGATAATAGGAGCTATCAGGTGAAGTACAACGAGGAATGCTCCGACCTCCACGAGATCAGATCTGGTGTCCCACAGGGTAGCATACTGGGCCCAATCTTATACCTTGTCTTTACAGCAGATATACCCACAAACGAACACACGTCAACTGCAACATATGCTGATGATACGGCCATACTATCCACTCACACTAACCCAGAAACTGCTTCACTACTGTTGCAAAATCACTTACACGAATTAGAATTGTGGCTAAAAAGGTGGCGAATAAAGGCAAATGAAAATAAATCTGCTCACGTTACTTTCACCCTTAGAAGAGAAACTTGTCCTCCCGTTAAACTAAACGACGAAACAATACCTCAAGAAGATAACGCAAAGTACTTGGGAATACACTTGGACAGAAGATTAACATGGCAGAAACATATCTGGACTAAAAGAAAGCAGCTAGACGGAAAACTCCGAGACTTCAGATGGCTAATTGGTCACCAATCCAAACTAAATGACAACAGCAAACTGCAAATATATAAATCGATCCTTAAACCTATCTGGACTTACGGCATAGAGCTGTGGGGAACCGCTAGTAATAGCAACATCGACATCCTGGAAAGATTCCAAAGCAAAACACTAAGGACAATGTTCGGTATCCCCCAGTGCATCAGCAACAAATATATATATTTAGACCTCGGCATAAAAACTGTCCGGCAAGAAATAGCCAAAAGCAGCCTGAAATACCAGGAGAAGCTAACGACCCACGTTAACAAACTTGCCCAGACACTGAGCGGAACAGGAGGACTCCAATATACCCGACTAAAGAGACATGACATCCCTAATCTCGTGAAAAGATTCCCACAATGAGACATAGAGAGAGTATGTTGGAAAGAAAATTTTCAAAACTTTATAGCTCTCGGCGAAAACATTTTAACTGATCATTATCGGCCAGAAAAGTGGCTTATTGTTCCTGGAACAGATCGCCATGTAGCAGAATAATCAAAAAAAAAAAAAAAAAAATTCGACACGTATTTAAAAAAATTAAACCCATCACTTCAAAAAGAAATGAACTCAAAATTATGAAATAACTTTAATTTCGGAAGTCGGTGGCAAAAAACTAAAACTGAAATACAGATCCCAAGATAATTTTGAGTTTTAATTTCTTTTTGAAATCGGTTTAATTTTTTTAAATTACTTTTTTATTTCTTATCTGATTGTAATGTCATCGAGATAATTATTCATAGTGATTGATATTCTTACTTTGAATATTATTTTACCTGCTGTATTTTTCCATCAATATTTAGTGATGGGAAAATCTTACTATGAAGTAGGTCAAAAAATGGCACGCTTGGTTTTCATATAGATCGTGAAGCCTCGTATGCACTAGGCAACATTTGGCGCGTGACATGTTGCATAACATGTTACTCAACATGTTGAAAGTTAGCGCGGAACTTTTGTTTAGCATCGTCATCTGTCTACCTACTTTAGATACACTTCTGCCTAATCCATACATTACAGGCGTGGGGATATTTAGTGTTCCGAACCCAAAGGGCGCCAGCGGAACCATTACCAAGCCTCCGCTGTCCGTCCGTCTGACTGTCAGCGGGCTGTATTTTTTTTTTTAATAACTTGTAAATATGTGAGCACCATTTATCTATCACTTATTTGATTTACCTGTCATTGCTTAATTTTTAATTCTTTTTACCTTTTGTGGTAGACTAATTTTATTATGGGTGCATCGTGTTCACATATAATTTTTATTATGTATACAAGACCTTGTAAAACATTTTTAAAAGAGTAACGGTGGAGTTTCTTGCCCATTCTTCTCCATACGAAAACTACCTTTTCGAATGGGCGACTAGAATCATTTCTATTTAGTTTTTTTTTTTGACGTTCAAAAGTGCCTTTAATGTGCCTATTTGAAATAAATGATTTGACTTTGACTTTATTTCATGAACCGTAATAGATAGACAGTAGAAATATTCACAGAGTGTTAATAAAAATTAAAGGATTATTTTTGCGTTTTTTCCCTTGTTATACGGTACCCTTCGTGTGCATGTCCGACTCGTAATTGGCCGGTTTTCATAGCTTTACGCATCTCATATCCCATTAATGAATTTTAGAGAAAGTGTTCAACAGTATCATGCAGATGAGTGTTCAAAAATGTCCCAGACTACACTTGCAGCTCAAAAATACCCACAAAAATGAAACAAATCAATTAAAACCTATAAAATTTACTCCAGAAACTGTCCTTGAACCGTCTCCCCGTTCCCATACATACACGAAGGCATCAATCGAATTATTTAGCTCTAAATCAATTGATATGACTCAGAACCCAAACACGAAATAATTGGTGTGTGAACATTGAACTAACTAGCAAACTATGTTTTATTTGTGACCCAGTTGAAAATTAGTTTGATCATCGGATACTTTTTTGTGTCATTGGAGAAAAAGTTTTGTCACCGATTGTGGGAAAAAATAGGTGGAGGAATGATACATGATTTTAATTCTGTGAGGGCTGATTTTATCAAAATCAGATAATTTTATCTTTTATCCGTGGAATAAAATTGACGTCTGACATTTCTAGGAAAAACTGTCAAAAATTCTAAATTATTTCTCCTCTTAAGATTTATTCTAAGTATAAAAGTCTGGTGAAATTTGCCCTTAGGGCTGATTTTACCACAGTCGGCATCTTTTATTCATGGAATTGGCGTGTGACAGTTCTAGTACGGAAAAACTGTCAAAAATTTAATATGTATTCTCATTTTTTTTTAAATTTAATATTATTAATTGGTGAAATTTGCCATTAGTAGGTTTGTCTAAGCATTTTTACACATCAAAACTAAATTATGTTTTAAAACTCGATGAGTTCCTCAAGACCAAAGATATGGTTAGAAAGGGGTGACTACCGAGATGACGACTAATATAGAAGTATGGATGAAGAAGACATGTGCCGACCTTGAATAAGGGCAGGATAATGATGATGAACTAGATGATTTCGGTATTTCCTAACTACTCTGAGAAGAGAGACCGAAACAAACTCAGAGGTTACAGTCTCTTTGAAATACCACACATAATCTAATGATAGGTAGGTTTTAGGCATGCTATGCATGCTACGATATGTAAAAGGTCATAAGGCTGGTTTTCCACCAGAAATGAGCGAGGATGCGTAGCGAGGGATGTGTGTGAAACTAACCAATACCAACGCTAACTTAGTTCAAGCTATAAAAATGGAGCGATGTTATTGGTTGGTTTCACACACATCCCTCGCTACGCATCCTCGCTCATCTCTGGTGGAAATTTAGCCTAAAGTGCAGGCCACACCGCCAGCTAGCGGGCGGGCAGGCTAGGCGGGTGGGCGAAGCGAACGAAGGAAACTATACAAACTACGCGAAATATTGGCGAGCTAAACTATGGGATTCACACCGAAAACTAAGGACAGACGAGCGACGGGGGCGGAGCGCGCGGAGCGGGCGAAGCGGGCTAAGCACGAATCAGGGTTTAAAGCGGAACGAACCGGGCGAGCGAGCTGGCGGGCGAGCTAAGCTAGCGAAGCGCGGGCGCGCCAACGAGGTGAACGAGTAGCTTCGCTGGAATCGTCGGATATTTCGTTAGCTTAGCTCGTTAGGTTAGTCGGTAGCTCGCGGTGTGAACCGAAGTATGTAAAGAGGTGAAACGATGTTCGCCCGCCTAGCCCGCCTGCCCGCTAGCTGGCGGTGTGGCCTGCGCTTTAAGACCTATAAAAATACTTCGAACCCTGTTTTGCCTAAATATGGCTGGTTTACATACGGAGTATCATGTTTGACACGTAATGCTATTGACTACTCTGAGTGCCTTATGAATCAGTCATGTTAATCAGTACGTATTAGCTTATCAACATTAAAATAACATCAGGCGTTTATTAAACTAAAAAAAAAACTTTAATTCAGACCTTGATCCTTACGATGATATTAAATGTGTAAGAAATAAACATCTGGTTATAGAAGTAGATGATGATGAGGAATGAACTATATTGTAATGATTTACATATCTATAGGAAGAGGGGTCCGTGGCTAGGTCGATCGATCAGGTTAAGCTACGCTTGCCGCGGTTGATCTGTGGATGGATGACCATCTTTGCATACCGAGACCTTGCCTCGGAAAGCACGTTCGTTGGTCAAGGGTGTCATTCGTGGATCTTTGACAGTCGTTACGGGTAGTCAGAAGCCTGAAAGTCTGACAACCAGTCTGACCAAGGGGTATCGTATTACCCAGTAACTGGCTTGTGGAGGTCAGATAGACAGTCGCCCCATTTAAGATACTGGTATTCAGCTGCATCAGGTTAGACTGGAAGCCGACCCCAACACAGTTGGAAAAAGGCTAGGCAAATGATGATTACATATATATAGAAAAACACTTCTTATTGACAAAGCTTGTTTGCATAATGTGACCCGGAAAAATGTCGGTAGAAATTTTTTGAGTACAATAATGGATGGCTATAAGATAAGAGGAAGATCAAAGAAATTATGAATGGATAATGTGAAATTGAAACATAATATGTCTGGAAAGGTGATGGACAATAGAGGATACTGAACCATAAAAGAAAGCATATTCATACTAGCAGCGACCGATCCCATGAGAATATCGGGATAAAACTATCATAAGTCCTTTCTCGGGACTCAAACTATCTCTATACCAAATTTCGTCTAAATCGGTTCAGCGGTTAAAACGTGAAGAGGTAACAGACAGACAGACAGACACACTTTTGCATTTATAATATTAGTATGGCAATGATTTCAAAAGTAAGGATACGCCCGTCTGAACATTTTACATAGAAGTTCTTCGTTCGAAGTTCGAAGTTCGCGCGCACCACTGTCAACTGAGTCGCGTTGGCCCTAAAACCGTCATTTTAGGGCCAGCGCGTTGGTGCCATTTAGTCGCGCCGTTAGCCCGCTAGTAATATGTATTATACGCTAGTAATATATATGTCAATGTAGTATGGATATTACAACGACGCTTAATCGATTGGGATAAGGGCAGAAGGATACAATATGATGAAACAGATAGATATTGTACATCAGCGTCGATTAGAAATCAATTGGAATCAAGGTATAGAAGAAAATAAAAGTCTCCTGAAGCAACAATTGGAAACATTGGAATCCATGTAGATCCAGATCCATAGATCAGCCCATCTTTCGATAAAATTCTCACCATGAAAACTTAGGTGAAGTGAGCTGGCATTGCACTTGCTATTAACAGCAAGTGAGCTTGAAGTGAGCTATCAATCCTTAGCATCAGATGGTCTGTTCCGTAAAAGACTCACCGTGAAAACTTAGGTGAAGTGAGCGTGTAGTGAGCTGTCAATAGTGTCAATTCCTAGTAAAAACGAACTCACTTCACCTAAGTTTTCACGGCGAGATTTTTACAGAATCGACGGGCTGTCATTTCACCCGATGCTAGGAATCCACACTGTTGACAGCTCACTTCAAGCTCATTTTGCCTAAGTTTTCACGATGAGATTTTTGAAAGCAAGTGAAGTGAGAGATCACTTCACCTACGTTTCGACGCTGAGATTTTTACAGAATAGGCCGTCTAGTTTCTCCTAATAACATCAATAAAACAAAAACTCAACAACGTCCCACATACCATCACTTACTTAAATGACCATTATAAATCGTTCAGGAATCACGACAAGTCACAACCCCATTCAGGAGCAATCGATTCATTGAGTAACGTCCATGCTGCGATCACCGCTATATTTAGCGATGGTCAATACCTCGTTGATAGCATATGATCAACTGGATCTAATAATAGAAAATGCATCAGTGAACACGAGAGTGCCGCGTGGCGTTTTATTGATAGTGGGCCTGAGGACTGTTGCTGATTCGGGAGTGGTTCGTTTGGGGAAGAGTCTGTTTTTAGCGTTTTGAGGTATTCCACTCAGAGCACTGATTTCAACCGCACTTGGAGGAACAGCACCTGAGCACTTCCACCAACCGCTGACAGGGCCCCAGTTTAGAAAACAAATGGTACTTAGATACACTAACACCAAAGGCGTACATTATTCCTAGTTATTTTTAAGTACACATAATATATTAGTGGGCCTATATTGCCCTTGCCTATATTGGCATAAATTCCGAAGCCAGACAACTACCCAAAGTTTCATAATATTAGGTCCTTACATATAAATATGGCGTTTTAAAAAGCAATACGATTTTTTTACCTAAATCCCAATAGGTATCACTTTGATGATTTAGGGCACGATCCCCAGGTCTTCTAAATGCTTTTAGATTCGCATTACCCAGTAACTGGGTTGTGGAGGTCAGCTAGGCAGTCGCTCCATGTAAAATACTGGTATTCAGCTGCATCCTTGTCTGTGTAGTGCCGGACTTAAAGAATAGCACCACCCCATACTTCCCGTGGGTGTCGTAAAAGGCGACTAAGGGCCGTACCGGAGAATGGGCAGCAGCGTTCTCTGTGCATTCCACCACCATACCATACTGCGATCGCCAACCCGCCTGCCAAGCGTGGCGATTATGGCAAACCCCCCCCCCAAAAATGACAAGCACAAAAAACACTTGGCCCCTAGTACCCGGCGGCCCGCCTACCCTTGGTTACGGTAGCGGCCAAGGCCACGGTGAGGCAAGGGGTGCTAAGAATCCCCGGAAGAGATCCGGCTACCACAATCACCGAAAACTAGACCTGGCAACATACAACACGCGTACACTCCGGACCGACGAGAAGATCACCGAACTCGAGGAAGAATTGAGCAAGATACGATGGAGTATAGTCGGGTTATCTGAAGTCCGAAGAGAGGGGGAGGACTCGATAATCCTCAAATCCGGAAACTTGCTCTATTTCCGGGAGGGCGACCAGCAGTCCCAAGGTGGTGTCGGGTTTATCGTCCATAAGTCCCTTGTGAGCAACGTGGTGAAGATCGAGAGTGTGTCGACCAGGGTGGCGTACCTTATACTCAGAATATCCGAAAGGTATTCGCTGAAGGTCGTACAGGTTTACGCCCCGACCTCGTCACACCCCGACGATGAGGTAGAGACCATGTATGAGGATATTTCCAGAGCCATGCATGGCTCTAAAACTCACTTTACCGTTGTCATGGGGGACTTCAACGCGAAACTGGGTAAACGAAACGATGATGAGCTGCGAGTGGGGCAATTTGGAGTTGGACGCCGGAACCACCGGGGCCACCTACTGGCCAGCTTTATGGAGAAGGAAGGCCTGTTTATGATGAATTCCTTCTTCAGAAAACGTGAGCACAGAAAGTGGACCTGGCAGAGCCCGGATGGTGCAACTAAAAATGAGATTGACTTCATTATGTCGACGAAGAAGCAAGTGTTCAATGATGTCTCTGTGATCAACGCGGTGAAAACCGGAAGTGATCACCGCATGGTAAGAGGCACATTGAACTTAAATATCAAGCTGGAAAGATCTCGACTGATGAAGTCTACGCTCCGTCCTGCACCGATCCAGATCCATAACCCCGAGAGCTTTCAGCTCGAACTCCAGAATCGTTTCGAATGCCTAGGGAGCTCCGTGGACGATTATAACGATGGGTTCGTGGAAACTGTCCATACGGTCGGGTCTAAGATCTTCAAGACCCGTCGTACGAATTCAAAAAAGAAGCTCTCTGATCCTACTTTGCGGCTCATGAAGGAGAGGCGCGAGATGATCCTGCAGTCTTCGGATGATGCGCAAAAGTACCGGCAACTCAATAGACAGATCTCTAAGTCCTTGAAAAGCGATCTTCGCCGCTTTAATACAGACCGTATTAAGGACGCGATAGAGCGAAATAAAGGCTCCAAGGTCTTTGCTAGAGATCGGTCTATTGGGCAGAGCCAGCTTATGAAACTGAAGACCGAAGATGGCAGGATCGTATCCGCCAAACCTGAGCTGTTGAGAGAGATCGAGAGGTTCTATGGACAGTTATACACGTCAACAAGTAACCCCGTTATGAATCTGGCAAACGACCCGAGAGCTAGATTGACCCGGCACTATACCGAAGACATCCCGGACGTCAGCCTGTATGAGATTAGGATGGCTCTGAAGCAGCTCAAAAACAACAAGGCGCCGGGTGATGACGGAATTACGGCCGAGTTGCTGAGGGCCGGCGGAAAACCCGTTCTTAAGGCCCTTCAGAAGCTGTTTGGTTCCGTCATACTCGAGGGTAAAACACCACAGGCATGGAACAGAGGCGTGGTGATACTTTTCTTTAAGAAGGGCGACAATGCCCTTCTTAAGAATTATAGGCCCATCTCCCTCCTGAGCCATGTCTACAAGCTGTTTTCGAGAGTCATCACGAACCGTCTCGCGCGCAGGTTTGACGACTTCCAGCCTCCCGAACAAGCCGGATTCCGTAAAGGCTTTAGCACCGTAGACTACATACATACGCTGCGACAGGTTATACAGAAGACCGAAGAATATAACCTGCCTCTCTGCTTAGCGTTCGTGGACTACGAGAAAGCCTTTGATTCGATCGAGACATGGGCTGTGCTGCAGTCTCTTCAACGGTGCCAGATCGACTATCGGTACATCGAGGTGCTGAAGTGTTTGTACGAAAACGCCACTATGTCAGTCCGACTCCAGGATCAGACCTCGAAACCTATTCTTCTGCAGCGAGGTGTAAGACAGGGAGACGTTATCTCTCCGAAACTGTTCACCGCTGCACTGGAGGATGTCTTCAAGGTTCTGGACTGGAAAGGGGCTGGCATCAATATCAACGGCGAGTACATAACTCACCTTCGGTTTGCCGACGATATCGTAGTCATGGCTGAGACTATGGAGGACCTCAGTACAATGCTCGATGACCTCAGTAGAGCCTCCGAAAGAGTGGGTCTTAAAATGAACATGGACAAAACGAAGGTCATGTCAAATGCCCATGTAACACCCACTCCCATAAAGATCGGAGACGCTACACTCGAAGTCGTGGACGAGTATGTTTACCTAGGACAAACTGTCCAGTTAGGTAGGTCTAACTTCGAGAAAGAGGTCAATCGTCGAATCCGACTCGGCTGGGCAGCGTTCGGGAAGCTACGCAATATCTTCTCGTCCCACATACCACAGTGTCTCAAGACGAAAGTCTTTGACCAGTGCGTGTTGCCAGTGATGACTTATGGCACTGAAACGTGGTCGCTCACAATGGGCCTTATAAGAAGGCTAAAAGTCACCCAAAGGGCAATGGAGAGGGCTATGCTTGGAGTTTCCCTGCGTGATCGAATCAGGAATGAGGAGATCCGCAGGAGAACCAAGGTAACCGACATAGCCCGCAGAATTGCCAAACTTAAGTGGCAGTGGGCAGGGCACATTGCTCGCAGAACAGATGGCCGATGGGGCCGAAAGGTTCTGGAGTGGCGACCACGCACCGGAAGACGTAGAGTTGGAAGGCCTCCCACAAGGTGGACCGACGACCTTGTGAAGGCCGCAGGAACCCGTTGGATGCGAGAAGCACAGAACCGGTCGAAGTGGAAGTGCTTGGGGGAGGCCTATGTCCAGCAGTGGACGTCTTTTGGCTGAAATGATGAATGACAGCTGCATCCGGTTAGACTGGAAGCCGACCCCAAAATATCGTCGACCGTAGGTTCAATTAAGGTAAGGGACAAAATACCGAAAATGAGTTGAGTATACAGTTTTGTTCAGAATTTTTCGCTCTTTCGAATGGTGTTATGAAAAAATTCTAGCTTAAGAAAAATGTCCCTTACCCTACTGATTTTTGGATTCAAATTTCGAATCAGCCCCATAATAACAATGTATCTGAAAAACTATGCAATATAGCAACTTGAAATGGTGTAATTACCGCCGCCAATCCACTTCACATAAGGTAAGGGTCTTCCCAATCAACGAATTATTCTTCATACATTTTTTCAACAAGACCTTTACACTATTTTTTCATTATAGATTGGATCCAACGTAGAGATCAATTTAATGTAAGGGACAGGACTACAAGATACTTGGTCAGTAAGGGACATTACTAACAAAATACGTTGGTGTAAGGGACGTCTATTTTCTTAAATAGCTTACTTATTTAAATAAATGTAGATAGAGCACTAAAATACAAGATTATGTGTGAAATCAGATCCGAAAAAGGTTAATAACAAAAAAGTTATAGGCGATTTAGTCCGAAAAAAAACTTTGTCGGCCTCTCCTGAAAAATCGTATTTTGTCCCTTATCTCAATTGAACCTACGGTCGACGATATTTGGGAAAAGGTTAGGCAGATGATGATGATAATTTGGAACGTCTTACCACAGCAGATACCCAACGAAAAACAGCCTAACCAAGAGCAGACCGTTTGAAATCGATAGCGATCAACATTAGACTCGTTACAGCAATGAAGACACGCATCAAATCATAACTAACTTCTGTACAATTAACAAACGGGACGTATTTCATGATGTATCGGTTCGTCATGTGATTTTATTTATCACTTTGTTAATTAAAAGCACTTTTGGATTGACGATTTATTTCTAGGTGGCAGGAATTGCAGAGGTCAGGGGTCCTACCTTGAACTCTTGTAGGAGGTCAATCATCATCTGCCTAGCCTTTTCCCAACTATGTAGGGGTCGGCTTCCAGTCTAACCGGATGCAGCTGAATACCAGTATTTTACATGGAGCGACTGCCTATCTTACTGAGTAATACGATACTCCTTGGTAAGACTGGTTGTCAGACTTTCGAGCTTCTGACCCGACCCGCTTCTGTAACGACTGTCAAAGATCCACGAATGACAGCCGGGACCAATGGCTTAACGAGCTTTCCGAGGCATGGAGGGGTCTCGATATGTAAAGATGGTCACCCATCCACAGACCAACCGCCGCAAGCGTAGCTTAACCTGATCGATCAACATATGATATATATCGTCAACTAGCTGCGCCCCGCGGTTTTACCCGCATAAGTTTCGATCGATCGGGACAAAAAGTATAGCCTATGTGTTAATCCAGGATGTCAGCTACCTCCATACAAAATTTTATCAAAATTGATCTAGCCGTTTGAGCGTGAAGAAGTAACAAACATATAAACACACACACACACAAACACTCACAAACTTTCGCCTTTATAATATTAGTGTGATATGACACCATAGAAGGCCATAGAAGGTCAATATAGAAGCTCAATATGAGACGAAAAAGGAAGTGACACTAAAAGGTAAACCTAAACGACAGCTTTGCTGCTGTGGAGTTGGTCACATAATGTCTTCAATTTTTTGGTTCTAGGACGTGCTAGTTTCCTCACGATGTTTTCCTTCACCGTTTTGAGCGTAGATGATGAAATATTATACACAAAGTAAAGCACCTGTCTGGGTTCGAACCTACGACCTACAACTCTGCTCTCACCTTTTCACCATAACTTGAGCTAATATTATCCAGCATGCATCAGAAGAGTGTGGTCTTATTTAATAGACAAAGTGACGTCACTAATCGGTAAAATTATCAACTGTCCCATACAAAACTTTACGCCACAAATGTACAGTCAACAAGTATGCAGGATCGTCGGATATACAAGTTGACGTTTAATAAGAAACCGATGGATGTTCTCGAATAAAATTTTATTTTATTAATAGAAAACAAAGAGCTCATTTATCAAATTAAATTTCAGTCAACAACATTCATTAGTTTCTTACTAAACTTCAACTATATCCGACAGTCCTGCATACCGATTTTAGTCCAATAAAGAAAGTCAGTTTAATGGTACCACACTCGTAGACGTGACCACAACTTCTGCTACATGCTGTAGAAGAATCAGAAGAGATAAGATTATAAATAACAACCTGCGTTAGGGTGCTTACATAAAGAAACAGGTTTTCGGTGCAGGTGAAATAGTACATTCAGTGCCGGATTAAGACTATTTGATGCCATAAGCAATCCACGCCTGTAGGCCCCCCTATCCACTAGTCGCCTCGTATTTTTCCAAAACATCGACGAGCGATTTGTAAAGACTGGCGCACAGCTCTAGCTAGAGTGACTTTTGGGTCTTGTAATATCTTGCTGATAAACAGCCTTGCCTTTCATGTGCTAGCAAATACTGTATCGGTGCTGTTTCTGCCTTATGGTACCCCCCGAGACGTGATGCCCTAAGCAATTGCATAATTTGCTTATGGGCTAATCTGGAACTGAGTACATTAACTTGCGCTCACAAATAAAGAAACAGGTAAATAAAACATGTAACCGTTTCCTTCCTGCAGAGATCTGTACTAGGAGTCTGGCCCAAAAACCCGGAGTTTAAGCAAATACAAAATGGGATGTATAAAAAAACAATAGGTAGGTACTGCGATGACTTTAAAACAGCGCAATAATTAAAAATTATCATTCACAAAACATCTCAGAACTTAATTAGCGATCTGCGCAGAAACATACCAGAAAAACGACAAAAACTGCGCTTTTCCATTTCTTAATTTCCGTTGAAATCTAATTAATAAACGGAAAAGGAACACTTCTCTTTGAAAGATAACCCGGACATTGAACCGGCGACCCAAGCGGAGCGATATCGCCGCGAGCTATAAATTAGGAAAAATTTTCGTTATCTACGGTTTTTTTCTCCATAATATGAAGGACTATGAATGTTGGCCTAGGGGATGATTCAATAACTTTTAAAATCTATGTAAGTGGGGTGCAAAAAAATATTTAGGACGGTTTTAATGGCTTTAATTTGTTTGACTAAAAAAAAAACAAAACAATAATCTTTATTACGATACACACAAGATTCATGGTACACAAGAGCAGAAGTACAAAGTAACATGGTATAACTACATAAATCTAAACAGATCATGAAACCCTGTCTCCTAAAATAGGTAGTCCTGTATCTTAGGAGACAGTAAGTAAACGTGTTACGAAATTAATTTACCTACAATTGTCGATTCTATTGTATCAGGATTATTAATTAAAATTCTTTTGCAAAGCAAGCACATGTTTTTGAAACGCCTGCTAAAACGTACATCAGTCTACTCTGACTATCTCAGTCGTAGCTGGACATATGCTTCTGCCTGGCTGTGCCACAACACCCTGTCCCCCTTCCCCATCCAGTCTGTCCCATCCATCATTTTATTATTTATTTAAACCACAATTATAACACCTTTACAGAATCATCCAAGGCGATGTTATAAGTCACAATGCCTATTCGTTTACAAAAATAAAATAAAATCACCTGCCATGTAAGCAAAATTGCAATAACGATATAACGCTGCTGGAACCCCCCGCCCACATGGCTTGAATCAATCATTAAGACCACACCAGACCAGACCTAGAAACACAGACCAGACCTTTAAGACCGCTGTTCCATCTAGTTGGAGAGCACTACGCTTGCCGATACGTGGTGTCTATTCCAGGACTCGTCTGCTGCAAAACTTACGTGATAATGACTTATTTGTTAACACAATACATACTAAACTACACCACAATACATACTACTATGTAAATAGAATCAATATCCGTTGATTGTATTGCATAAGTTAAATTAAGTGAAGCCCATCACATACTTTAATATATATTATAGCAACCTCCCACGCACGGAGACGATGATATACTATATATTTTGCCTTCATTTAATTGATTATTGACCTAGCTATAATATAAATTACAATATAGGTTGGTGACGTCATAGAAATATATATTATAGCAGACTCTTATAGATAGTATTGAAAATATATCTTAATATGCCTAGCTGATTTATATTAATATATGTATTATAGTTACGTCTGTGATGTGCTTAAATCATATTCAAGCAGTAAAACGCTTCTCCTTCATACGTCACTAAAAATGTGATGATGTTACTAAGATGACTAATTTATTCACCTACAGTTCTCTTATTACTAGGTGCAATAGTCACATCTTTAGACACCATTGGAAGCAGTTCCTTGGCTTCTTCTACAGGTTTCAACCCCTTTATGCAATCAGTAATCTCCTGCAAACTCATATCTTTAGTTTCCGGTAGATAGAAATATAACAAAACCAAACATACGGACGAAGACAATGCAAAAAATAAAAAAGTACCATGCATGCCTAAAGCTTTAAAAAGGTATGGACATATTTTTATAAACGTACCGTACGTTATCTTGAAAGATAGTGCTATAGCACACATAGATACACTTCTACAATCTGTAGATATTAATTCACCACATATAGATGTAGATAGAATCATTGGTCCGCAACTTATGGCTACTGAGTAACCAATCAACAATAGAATTGATAAATACTTGTTTTCTGATACTACTGATGCTTTTACCAAAAATAGATCTAAAGACAGTAAAAATAGAAATGCTATTGCTATAGAAGAAGAGGATAGTAATAAACTTCGTCTTTTGAATGCTTTTGATAAAGCACATCCTACATACATTGTTGAAACTGTCACAGAATCCAATATTAACATACCAGCGTAAGCAGTAGACTCATTGTTAGTTATCTTCTTTAGCATGTCTATAGCGTACACTGTACAAACTAATTTCCCAGAAAATATATACAATGACATCAATAATACTGAGAGTAACACAGGTTTGTAAAATTCTTTCTTAACCACTACTTTAATAGACTCCATAACTTGGTTTCTTAAAGATTTTTTGCGTCTGTCATTTTGATGATCACTTATGAGTTTTTCGAGTTCCTTTTCAGAAGACATCGATGACCCTTTCAGCCATCTATGGGCTGTTGCGCACTGGTCAAAGCGACCTTTTGTTGCCAACCACAGGGGAGACTCCGGCCAGAAGTACACTGTGCCTAAGCTGTATATAGAACACACCAATCCAAATAAGGCTATCTTCTTCCAATGGAAGAAAGTTCCTATAAGATTTGAGGCCAATACACCCCAAAAGAATGTTGCAGATTTGATGGTCAAGAAGAGCCCTCTGTTCTTTGCTGATGTATACTCTGTGATGATGGCAATTGCGATGGTGAGGTACGAAGCACTGACGACTCCTTGGAATATTTCACTGATGAGGATCATGTAGACATCGTTGCTGTTGTAGAAGATGATGAAGCCGATGAATGTGGTAACGCAGACGAAGCTGTGGGTGATCTTTCTGCCTACGAGCGCCACTAAGGTGGGCAGGAGAATGACCCAGGGCATCCCACTGTAGCTGAATATGGCAGCTGGAAACATAACATTAACTCATAAAGTAATTGTAAATTAGGGTAAATTGGAAAAAGTTAGCAATGTTTTTGTTATAGTATCATATTTTATCGATGTCGTCATCATTAAATACTGGTCTAGCTGCATCCGGTTAGACTGGAAGCCGATCCCAACATAGTTGAGAAAAGGCTAGGCAGATTATATACAAGGTGGCAGGTACATCGATGCGCAAACTGTAACCATGAATCAGCAAATGATTCTAGACCGTGTTATCGTGGTTTTGATGTAAAATTAGCATTTTATAGCAATTTCTTCGCAGATAAATAGACAACATTAGAAGTAGACCATGGGTTTATTTAAACTGGTCCACTGAATTGTTTTTGGAATAAAATTATTTCCTTATTGTAGACATGCATAAAATAATATAAACTTCACAACTAGCAGGTAAGTAACAGGTTTTTTTATGGCTATTGATACCCAAAATAACCTATATGGCAAGAGACAAAAAACCTATGTTTGTTAGACATATATTTTAATAAATTAATTTTAACGCGTGTTTTCGTCTGCCTCCGTCAAAATGGAAAATATTTGAATGAAAAGTTGCATAGCATTTTTTTTTATCAATAAATCAGATTGTTTTCTGTTTTCAGTCAAAATTACATGAGCCAGTCCCTCAAAACGCCTACCCTTCACTACTTCCTGGTGCTTGGGAAGAAGTGGCGCAACAATGTTTTCAGCAGAACATCTTGTCTGTTCAGTTACAAGAACACAATACTTATCCACTCACACGTCACGAACCACGTGATTACGTCATATTGTAGTGTTTAATTGTTTTTACTGCACCAATAGATATAATTTGCTTCTTTTCCTACCATATTGTCACCCCAATGATCTATTTACAGGGTGTGCCTGGAAATATGGATCAAATCGAATAGGGGCATGGTGGGCAAGGTCATTTTCAAACTTTTTAACCCTGAGAATCTCGCAGATTTTTTTTGCAGTTTAAAAGTTATGACCAATTTTCGTTTTTTACAACCACCTCGCATAGTGCTCAAAGTAAAATATAATTTAAAAAAAACTATCAGGTTTATCAATTAATTTTTTTTATGTTTTTTTTCTTTGAGCTGTAACTGTACGTCGTTTTTTTTTTAATTTTACGAGTTATGGGAACGAGTCTGATGTCCGAAATTATAGTTTTTAGAAATTTTGTCCGTTTGTCTGTTTGTCTGGATGTATGTTCTGGGTTGGTGCAAAAACGGCTCAACAGATTTGAATGAAATACACATAGATGTTTTTATTAGGTACCTATATAATTTTATTTTTTGGGTTCGTTTCCGTGGGATTTCTTCCGGGTGAAGCCGCGGGCAAAAGCAGGTCTTGAACAAGTGCCAAAAATACCTACGTAACCAAGATGCCATCTCCGGACTGACAGCATCAGTAGAGTTGGCGTCTCTTCGGAGCTGAGGAACCAACACCGTTGGCGATCCAACGCAGAGACCAAGCATGAAGAAACATGACCAGGCACCACTGCTGATCAGTAACTGAAATAGAAACCATTATGCTGTATTGAAAAAACAAACAGACGATCACTTATTTATTTCATCATCATCTGCCTCGCCTTTTCCCAACTATGTTGGGGTCGGCTTCCAGTCTAAACGGATGCAGCTGAATACCAGTATTTTACATGGAGCGACTGCCTATCTAGCCTCCACAATCCAGTTACTGGGTAAGACGATACCCCTTGGTAAGACTGGTTGTCAGACTTTCGGGTACTGACGACCCGTAACAACTGTCAAAGATCTACGAATGACAGCCGAGACCAACGGCTTATTGTGCTTTCCGAGGCACGGAGGGGGTCTTGTTTTTACCGACTTCAAAAAAAAGGAGGTTATCAATTCGATACGTATGTATGTAATATTATTGGAATTGCATTATATTCACATATGATGATCTATTAGGGCTTCCAAACAAATATACAAAATTTCATAGACGTATGTATGTATGTATGTATGTATGCATGTATGTATGTATGTATGTATGTATGTTTGTCCACGCATATCTCCGGAACTATTGATCGGATCGTGACCATTTTTTTTTTATTGGCTTACATTTTCTTCAACTTAGGGAACAGTGCAAGTTTCATCAAGATCGATTCAGTAATTTTCAAGATATGGACTAATACGTGTAAGTGTGACGGCCTGGCTTATTGATAAGAGCTACGGGTGTAGTGTCAAAGGGAAAACATCTCAAAACCTTGGTCAAATACTAGTGCAAAAACTAAAAATTACGAAATAAAAACTAATTTAAAAAAATTAAACCGACTTCAAAAAGAAATTAACTCAAAATTATGAAATAACTTTAATTTCGGAAGTCGGTGGCATAAAACTAAAATACAGATCCCAAGACACCGACTTCCGAAATTAAAGTTATTTCATAATTTTGAGTTAATTTCTTTTTGAAGTCGGTTTAATTTTTTTAAATTAGTTTTTATTTATTTATGTTATAAATAGGACAAGGACTTCTATTTAAATCAGGTACTTAATTATAATACTTAAAGTATTAAACTTTGATTGAATAATTCATGGTTTAATAATATAAAAATAAAACTACTATTAAACACATGTTATATTGTTGTTTTTAAATATTGTGAGTTCCATTCCGACATCATCTAGTTTGAAAACATAATTTATTATTAACGTGTAAAATGTTTCTTAAAAACCGATTTACAGAAATTGGTTTGGGATCACAATGCCTAATGGTCGGGTCATGGGGCCCGAGTGCGCGTGTCCTTTTTTTAGCAAATGCCTCGCCGACTGGTCGACACTTCATGTGACCAGAAGGCTCGTTCTTGGCTCGTTTTTTTGGCAAAAGAATTAGCATTGCCATTCACCGTGGCAATATTGAAAGAAAAAGTATTTATTACGACTCGTACAGGAAGATTAAAAACTAAACTAAGCACAGTCATAAATAAAAACAAAATTATATTTAAAAAAAAGTAAAAAAAAAAATACAGTAGCGCTTCGGGAGTGCCGACAGAATTGAAAACAAAACACAAACAGAATACTTTGCCATCACTCACTAACATATTGGATAATACAATAAAACGGAGTACATCCCGAGGACAGCCGAACACATCCGAAGGGATATGTAGCATGGACTATGCTACATATCCCTTCGGATGTGTTCAGAAATGCAAGTGGTCAAACGAAGCGGATATTTTTTTAACCGTCTTATACTTATACAAAACACGCGCGGTGTCGCTTACGGTAACAGTGGCGAGAGTTCAATGGTTTTTTCCCGCATAAAAATCCCTTGCCGTGCCGTGCCGTGCCGCCAGTGGGCGCAGGCTCCAAGTGACCTTTTGTTTTTGTATTTATTTGTATGATTCGTGTGTCATATAATTTAGTACCTACATAATGTAAATTTTAATGTTACTTGTGTTATTATTTCATAATTATACCTACATTGAAATGCTTAATTTAAATGTAGTTATAATTATGAAATTAACTCTTCCATTCTAAAAAAGATGCAGGTATATAAAAAAAAATGCAGTACCTAATAAATATCATATACTTATAGTACCTACGACAAGAGCGTGTTTGACAAAGCATACTCAGCCTTTAATGTCCCCACAGCTGGGACACAGGCCTCCTCTCCGTGAAAAGGAGAGGGCCGTAATCCACCACGCCATAGACTAAAAACTCGTGTGAGATTAAAAGACGTCACGATTTTCGAAAATTTTGTTTTCGAGTTATAAGCGCACTACCTGACAGACACTACAGAATACTGTTGCTTTCTATAATTATGCAGTTTAGAAAAATATATATATATATATATGCAGTGGTTTTTTTATATGTATTTAGAATACTAGAAACTTTAGAAAATTCCCCCGACTCACATCGTATCGCCCGCCCGCTCTATTACTTCGGTTCACTTAGCGTTCATTCTGCCTTTCTTTTCTTTTTGTTCGGCTTCTGATAACGTGATGGTATGACCTTCCTCAAGAATTGGGCTACCAAATGCAAAAAGAATATTTTAAATCCGACTGGTATTTCCATAGATCTCTTCGACTTTTTTTTATCTTAATGTATATGTTACCGGAAATGTATGAAACCTAGGAATGTTACACAATTCCTAGGAAATATATGCAATTCCGAGCCTACTTAGGAAACGTGTAAAATAATCTTTCAAAGATTCTTTAATACACACATTTCCTGTCAAATGTATGTATTTCCTAGGAATTGTATGCAATTCCAAGATGATACTAGGAAATATATAAAAAGTAATGCTTTCTGTGACTAAAATAAATAAAACACGTTTGTAATGATACTAGGAAATATATAAAATTAAGCGTAACATTCTAAAGCATAAATTTAGCATGCTGCAAGTTTTATTTCTAACGACGTCGTCGTCGACGTCGACGTCAGGTCGACGGAGCCCCACTACGCGGAGCTCCTATTTCTGTCTGCAGGGTTTACAGGAACCTAACCAAACCGAACCGTGCCCTTCGCTCGCTCTTGCATCCACGTCGTCTAGTAGCACAACATATTGAATTTTTAAGATTTCCGATTGCTATTTAGGAAATGTATAGATTTCCTAGGAAAAGTGCCAATTAAAAAATATATCATGGATTTCCTATCTATTTTAGGAATTGTTCACATTTCCTAGGAATTGTATAGAATGACGGATTGCACACTTTTCCGGTAACATAATATATATAATAAAATCGTAGTGTAGTCAACAGTAATTTAGTAAGTTTGGAAACGATTCTACGGACAAAATAAAACAAAAAGATTTTTTGTCAGTTTGAATGTCATGTATGTTCCCGATCACACAAAAACTACCGGATATTTTACTCCATTATTTCAAGTAATTTTTTTATATAGGATTATTGGTAAAACATTAATAACCTCTTAGGAGGTCAATTGTACTCATCACTATGAACAACTTTTACTATGGGACCAAACCTGAATACGCGAAAAAAAAAATCAGCTGTTCCCTAAAATTTGGCGAGTTATACGAACATAAATGTAGGGAACAGCTGATTTTTTTTCGCGGTTTCAGGTGAAGTCAACAAAATTTTGTAAGTTTGGAAACGATTCTAAAAATGATTTTTTGTCAGTTTTAATGATGTTCCCGCCGATCACACAAAAACTACCGGATATTTACTACTTCATTATTTCAGGTAATTTTTTTTTAAATATTTACATTACATTCGTTTCTAATATAAAAATTATTATTTGAACATTTTTTAATATAAAATTATAGACAATAAAAAATAAGACACCTGTTTGTATTAAGGACATTAAAAACTTATACAAAAACTTAATGAAATAAAATCATATTATTTGAACCAGAAAGGAATTAAACATAATCCCATAATAGAATTGTAATACTGATTTTATTATTCTGAGAAACTTTATTTTCAAACAAGATAATATTTAGGTACATAAAATGTAAGCTAACAGTCTTTTAAAATAATAATAATGTAGGTATATTTAAATAAAAAAGGAAGGGAAAGAATCACCGTCCGCATTGCTGTCAATAGGAAAAGTGCTCAAAATGCTGGCAGCATTGCCACATTGTATGGCAATGCTGGGTCTTTGGACAAAAATAGGCTAGCCCTCGTTTCCCTCCTTTTCTAACATTATTTTAAGAATAACAATATAACATAATTACGAAAATATTAACTAGTTTGAATTGTAATCCAATAAATGAATAATAACTTACCTGTCTCAAAAAATAAATCCATACAAAACCATCCCTTGATGAATCCGATTCACTCATTCTTTTTAACTCACAAAAATCCAGGAATTACAAAACTCACGTGTTATCAATACAAAGTATTGTACCTCAATAATGTATTTATGTTAATAAGGTATCAAGTTAGATTTTAGGGTACTACAGGAAAATTAGAGAAACCTTCGAATTAAAATAATATGATGACAAACATCGTCGTTGTAGTTTCTTTACTCCTGTTTAATGTTTATTAAATACGAGTGAGTTTGTACAGGGTCAAAATATTTTTTTTATTTTTATATTTTTTTTTTGGGTTCAACGACCGCTGATTGTGTTGTTACTTATAGTATGAGTTGAGAAAATCTGTTTTCTTTAGTTTTGTCATGTTGAGATATTATATGATACCCTATAACTAGATATCGTCTATGAAGTTTACATACTAAAAACATGATTTTTTAACAGATATTTCAAGTGACTACTTAAACTAACTGCGGTCGCAAACCTCATAGAAAAAAAAGTAAAAATAAAATTTTATTGAAGAAATAAATTAAATTAGTTTTATTTTGTTTGTTTTATTGTTGAGGTATCGATACCTATGACGTCTGCGCAGTTTTGCTAGCTAATTTAATTTGACACTGTACCTATATATTGTGATAGAGCTATGTGTATGTATGTATTTATCGTAAGTAAGTATAAGGTAAGTAATAAGTATATGTAAATGGTCTTCTACCGACAGTATTGTCTCTCCTACACTAATCCATCCAAAGTAAATATTCTACATTTGTATGTGAAATTTATATGGTGTAGCTAAAATATTTATCACCCCCCCCCCCCCCCAATCTGGGGCTGCGACTGAGCTTGAGTAACCTACGGAATCCACGAACTCGGTGTAATATTCGTTTCGTATACGGAGCTACATCGGAATATACGACGAAAACTTGTTAGGGCAGTTTGTGTTGTATTGAGATCTTTTTTTTCTGTACAGTCAATAAAATAAAGAGTTTGCTGGCGAAACTGTAAACCCAAACTTAAAGCATTATTTATTTATTTAAAATTTATTGTACTATTATATAGAGGTATGAGGAACAGGGTGTAAAGTTCACTAACACTCTATAGAAAAGTTAGGTTAGGTTAGGTGTTAGTTAGGTGTTGTCTGGCGGGCAACTGCCCGATGATTCATGTCGGGCCGTTGTATCTATGCTAGTTGCGCGGTAACCTCTGCTTGCGTGATGCAGGATTTGCGTGACGTCAGTATGACGCGTTGTTCGCATGTGGCGTTGTAGATACCGCTACAGTACACCAGAAAATTCATAAGCAACAAAAAATATACGATTAATACAATAGGCGCCCTTATTGCTTTCTGCGATCTCAAAGCAGCGACGATGCAGCACGTAGCCACAGCACAGCTAGAACATTTGCTAACTTTTAAAATAACTACGAAAAATGGCTGATTTGTCGATATTACAGGGTATAACTATATACCCTGGGATATTCTGGACTCGCGCTATGTCCAGCATTGGGTTAGTACCCATATTAAAAAATAACTGTTTTCTTTATTATTAACATTACCATTTAAGTTCTATTGTACTAACACTACCATTTAAGTTCTATTCTACTAACACTACCATTTAAGTTCTTTTGTACTAACACTATGGATTTTAAAAAAGTCTGAAATAAAAAGTTTTTTTTTTTTTTTTTTATAACAATATCCTTCATGAAGCCGTCATCAACGCATTCCAGTTTGATGTATATCATCATCATCTACCTAGCCTTGTCACAACTATTTTGGCGTCGGCTTCCAGTCTAACCGGATGCAGCTGAATACCAGTATTTTACATGTGGCGAGTGCCTACTTGACCTCTACAACCCAGTTACTGGGTAAGACTGGTTGTCCGGCTTTCAGGCTTCTGACTACTAGTAAGTCGTAACGACTGTCAAAGATCCACGAATGACAGCCGGGACCAACCGCTTAACGTGCTTTCCGAGGCACGAAGGGTCTCGGTAATGTAAAGATGGTTACCCATCCATACACCATTCACGGCAAGCGAAGCTTAACCTGATCGATTGACCTGTGCGGCTGTTATTATTTAGCCACGGGCCCCTCATCAAACTATACAACAGAAACTAACGAAGTTGTACAAAAATAATAGGCTATTTGACTGGTTTCTGATAAACATCTCAGATTATTTAATGGTGTCTAACGAGCCCACAAAAACCTATTACTTCAAATTGCATAATGTATTTCTTTTAAAATATAGTAAATAAAAATGTACTGTTTAAATAAGCCGCCAAAACGCTATCTTTAACAATATGGCGTCGTGACGTCACGATTCACGTAAACAAACGTCGAAACGGTCGAGATACTAGACAAAAGTCATCTGTTCTGTCAACGATAGACAGAAATTTACTAAATCATGACGTCATCTTAAGTTCAGCCAATCCAGACCGTTTTCGATTACGTGGCGCCAGATTTAAAAAGATGAAGTTTTTTCGGGATTTTTTTTATAAATAATACATTGTTTTGTAGTAAAATTAATGCAAATCGATTTTAAAAGCGATAATCTATACGAGTGTCAATAATTATGACCTTATTTTTTACATTGTCAAATAGCCTATTGCTCTGAAACGACTTTTATTTCTGGCGTGAAAATTCGCTGTTAACGATAGTGCGCAAAGTAAAGCACGCAAAACATTTTGCCCATGGTGATATAGGAGTTGTAGGGGTATTTAAGAGGAAATGCGGGTGGTCTTCTCTCCATAGAAACGCTCTCGCCTGTTTTCTTTCTGGTTAATGACCATAAAGCAATGACTTTTTACAGAATAATTAATATTAACTATTTGTATGGCCATATGTTTTCCTTTTTGATGATACATTATTTTTATAAGCACTAGAACCCTCAAAAAATGCTCAAAATTGCCGATTTTAACCGCTGTCAATAGAGGCCTAGTGTACAAATTTGACAACTATTAATGAACAAAGAAAAACATAGGGACACAGTTTAAAAACCTTCTTAATCAGTTTCAAGTAGAATCATAACTACATACATATAGAACACGTGTATGTAGTAAGTAAGTACCATGTATTTTAAATTAAACAATTGTATAATGTTTTAATTAAGAATCAATGGCTATGGCATGCAGGATCAGCCTATAATGTTCCCACTGCTGGGACGCAGGCCTCCTCTTTGTGAGAGGAAATGGGCCGTAAACCACCACACGGGCTCAATGCGGGTTAGTAGATGTCACATGTCTTCGAATTTATGATTCTAGGACATGCCGCTTCCTCACGATGTTTTTCTTCACAGTTTTGAGAGCAGTGGTGATGAAATAATTTACACAAAGTCTAGCGCTTGTCTGGGTTCAAACCCACGACCTACAACACGTAAGTCTCGGCCGTTAGCACTGGGCCACGGTAAATAAAAACACAGTTCGAGAACTTCTATTTTAATTTAGATAAGCGTACCGAATATTGTTATATTCTAGACTACAACCACAAACAACAAGGGTTTTTTTACAATCAAATCTTAAAGTTATTAAATAAATATAATGAAGATAATGACTAGCTTCATAAACAATCTCATGTTTTTCTTCTAACTCTTTTGGGAAGGTAAAAAGTTAGCTTCTTCTTGCACAACAGGACTCTTTTTAGTTCCCTTCATCCATTCGGCAATCTCTTGCAAGGTCATATCCTTAGTTTCAGGCAGGAATATGTAGACCAAGAACAAGAAAAATGATGTAGACAAACCAAAGAATAAGAAAGCGCCGTGAGTACCCCATGATTTAAATAAGAATGGTGACATTTTCACTAAAGTACCTAAAAGTATCTTTGAAGATAAATCCATACAGCATGAAGAAAGACCTCTAGCTTCAATTGATACTAACTCTCCAGAAATTGTTTGTGTCAATATTACAGGCCCAAAGCAAAGCCCTATCGAATAACCTATTAACAAAACTATAGCTAAATAGTTATTCTCAACTACAAGTGACCGTTTAATTAAATATGCGTATAAAGAAATCGATAAAAGAAAGCCAATTCCTACTAATGATGAGCCAATCAATAATTTCTTTCTTGGCAATACTTTCGCAACTAAACATCCTATGTACATACATAATACTGTCACACCATCTAATACTAACATAGCTGTATATGGCGATATGTGATGTCCTGCAGTTATTTTACTAATTATATCTATGGCATAAACACTAAATACTACCTTTCCAGAAAATATATATAAAGAGTGCACTATCAAACATAAAATTAAAGGCTTATAAAACTGCCTTGATGATATTACTCTTAAATAACCAGTAACAAATCCTTTTAACTCGAAATTCTTAGATTGCGCCTCCAAACTCAGATTCTTCTGATAATTTATTAATTTTTCTAAATCACCTTCCGCTTGCTTGCCATGTCCCATCATCCATCTATGAGTGTCCGAGCATTTTTCATAACGTTGTTTTGTCGCCAACCAAAATGGTGATTCTGGGAGTACGATTGCTATTAATAATCCGTAGGCACTGCAAATAATTCCAGCGATGCCAATGTTTCTCCAATGGAAAAAGGTCCCAATAGCATTTGACATGAATATACCCCAGAAGAGAGTAGCAGATTTGACAGTCAAGAAAAATCCTCTGTGTTTAGGAGAGGTATATTCAGTGATAATCATGACTGACACAGTGAAGTGGGATCCTGTGTTGATGCCATTAATCACCTGACTGATGATGATTTGGTTGACAGTGACGCTCAAGTAGAAAACCGCGAAGCTAACCAGATTGCTGATGGTGACAAACATAAACGTGTATTTTCTTCCGATGTACTTCATGAAGATTGGCAGAATGAAGGTCCAAGGTAGGCCTGAGTACACCATGATGGCAGCTGAAAAATACATTAATGGTTTATGGACTAAAACGTTGTATAAATTGTTAACTGTTTTGCTAGAGCCAACGCATATTTTTTTTTATCCTTGCAAACTAACGCCTGACGTTATTATATTATTTTGACGTCATGGGTTGTTATATTGCTAGTAAAGTAGTAAGTGTTCTAAAGATTATCGTTCGATTGCCTTTCTTGCAATGACCAAAGGCTTATGTGAGTAGATATCCCATTTATCTAAGAGGTGGCTGCTGCCCTGTCTATTTTGTGGAATATATTTAACAACTTCAGGAGTCTAATCTTATTATTTTACTAATGTAGACTTTGGTGCTCTCAATAATCTACTTACGTATCCAAGAAGCAGTAGATTCGCTAACAGCATCAAATGAGCCAGCCTCCTTCCTTATCTGTGGGATGAACACGGTGGAGGCGCCAAAGGACATGCCCATGATGAAGTAGCAGGTCCATCCACCACTGCTGATCATCATCTAGAAGAAGAGGATCAATAAATTACAAGTTATTACCATCAGTGACATCATTCAAAAGTCATTGCAGCCGAAAACCTGCACTGCTGGACATAGGCCTCCCTTCCCCTAAGTGCCATCAAACGGTCCTGTGCTTCTCACACTAATCGGATTCTCGCAACTTTCGCTAGGTCAAGCCTTGCGGGCGTTATTACTATGCTAATATTTACATGAGAGAGAAATATGGTAAACCCAAACAAAATAATAAATAGTCAGCTTTTCGATGTTATTAATCCATTAATTAATTATTAAGGCAGTGTCATCGTATATCTATTATATACTGACAGGACTAATGTTGCAGTTAATCCTGATATGGTTATAAAAGACGGATAAGAATGTATCACAATGATTTTTGATAACACTGTCCCGCATGACCGTCAGGTGAATGATAAAGAATTCATTGATTGTTTTGACTTGGCATTCGAGGTTGTCAACACGACTAGAGGTGTAGACTCAGCGGTCAATATGGCCTATGCCCTAGAGCCTGATAGCTAAAGAGTTTCATGAAGATAGATGTTAAATAGTAACTGTAGAGTTTCTTGCCGGCTCTTCGCCATAGGAAACGATGAATTGAAACTTTGCACCTAGTTTCTGACGTTTCATGAGTGCCCATGTGGGTTTATGTGAAATAAAATATTTTGAACTTGAATTTTGAATTAGAATTAGGATTTCAGTCCTCTCAATAATGGTAATAGATTGATTGTAGGCTAGGTTTAATATATTAACTAGTAGTCCTATAGAGTTAGGTCCATAGAGGTTTTATTTTGACCTTCTAATTTAATCTAAAGGTTACTCATATAATTTGTAAAAAAATCTGGTCTCTGAAGGTATCTAAAGGTTTTTTATAATAATAAATTCTGTTTATAATAATAATCGTATTTTGTTATCATGCCAAGGATTGAGATTAGATAGTAGGTAATACGGTGGCGCCTTGCAGTGCGGCTTCTTTATGAAACGGGACTGGACAAAAAGTTCATCGCAAAAATTTCGACAGTCACATGAAATGAAATTATGTTTATTTCTGTAAGTAGACCTTTTAAGGTGCCACTAGTCGATATTTTTTCCATACGAATTTCGGGAGAGTATTAATCCACTGTTCGATATTGTGCATCCAAAAATAAACATGATATCGTTTTGTCTTATTAATCATTTGGTCTGTACGCAAACAGAATAGAAAAATGAAAAGCCATTAAAAAGTTATGAGCCAACAAAGATTCGTTTTTCTTGCAATTTTTAACGTAACTTTGGGTGTAAATAAGTAATAAAAGAAACCGTAAAAACCGTACCGACAAAGCTCAGTTATCGAAGAGTTTAATAAATTTTATTTGTAATTGATCGCATTGATTTTTTCATAAAACTCGATTTTCCAAAGCACTTTTCGAATTTTTTTACGCGCGTATTAGTTCAGAACGGTGTTTCTGTGCGTGAGAACTATACGTTGTGTGTACGGACTAGCTTCTAATTGCTCATCACTGCTACTATCTCTGTCGGTCACGAAGCTAGGTGAGACAGCGTGCTTTTTGGCCATGACCACAAGTGAGTTCGAGCTCGCGACTAGTTTACTCTTAAGTCTAGTGACTGCACGTTCCAGTTTCATAAAAAGGAAACATCAAATTATAAGCTGAAGGAAAAAACGGTGAGAAAAATTATTAGTTCAATGTTATCTGAAATTTACTCAAACCGGGAGTTTAGAGTTGCTGTGCTCTCGTATGCTCCGTTTATACCATTCATTTCCAGAGTCCAAATATTATACTATAAGTATTTTATGTGAGTCTAAGAATACAGGGCCATGTCTGAAGTTGAATTTCAGCGAATTTTCACTTTTCCTTTAAATTAGCCTTCGTTTTTGAATAAAATTAGCACTGCATATCTTTACAAATACCAAAACGCTGTTCCCTTAATTTGGCCTTACATCCAGAACCCAAAAACGGTTTTCTTGAAGTCATAAGGTGTAACTACATTCCCAGTGCCTAAATTTTTCATGAATTTTTGGTTAATTTAACTACATATAACATCCATAAATATCTTCAGTAATATAAAAGTGAACTGTTTAATTTTAAACAGTGCTGAAACAGTTTCTAGAATCTTTTCTAATGGCCAAGAATTTTAATTAGAACACAAGGTAATTTAAGGATCTGTTCTTAGATTCAGGAATCAGAACAAATCATTACACTATAGTGATCGTATAATAAAATAGCTTGAAAGAAAACGCAAAAATATGAAACTTTGAATGAAAATATGTTTGGCTAAAATTATCTATAAAAAAAATTAAGTAGGTACCTACCTGTCTCAAGAAATATCTCCTCTTCTCCCATTTATTTTTTCTTTCCACGCGTTCTTCCAACTGATAATCTTCCATTTTGCACAAAATCACTTCGCAAAGTCTACAATCCGATTGAAGAATCACATAAAAGATACAGGCTTTATCTAATCTTCTAAATTAGTGGATAAATTAATGTGATTTAATTGGCAATTCGATAAAAGTGCCTTTTTTATTATCGTCTTTGTAAGTAGCCTCTTATCGTTTAACTCTTCAGTTAAAGTCAAAACAGTTACTTAGATAAGAATATTTTGATAGACTATACAAAAGGTCTACGACCTAAGGGAAGGATCGAAGAGTTGAGTTTGTGGCTTGTAGGACCGCTGCTCACAAATAATCCAAATGTTTTTTTTTTAATCTTTAGGTAAGCACCTACAACTAAGGTGGATCCGTTTCGATACCAGCACTAGATAAGCCAGACCAGCACTGCCTCGTCTCACAAACCGTTTTGGTAAACGAAATTTAAGCTGGGAAGCACATATAACTTTAAAGACGTTCTGACTTCAAATATACAAGGAAATACAACTTGTTTAGCAGTTTAAAAAAATACACATAAGTACTGTCAACTGAGTGCCACACGACGATCAAAAGTAGGTTTTGTAACATTGTGGTTACTAGCGAAAGTCCGTGTCATATTTACGGTTAACTATCGTATTTCAAAACAGTTTCAAGTCTATAAAGTGATGATCAAGATCAAGTTGAAAAAGGATACATGGACTTAGGTACTACTGTAAATAACGTTAGGACAAAGGATTAGCGTAAGGCTAGACATTTTGGAAGGATTAGATGAATGGACGGTGTTTAGAAATAAAAGGCGAATACAAATCGCTATTGTGACAGTTGAACCCTTGAAATAGCTATGTTACAAAAAATATTTTATTTCATACCAGTAAATATAAAAAACAATACTCTTTTACAAAATTCTTTTTACTTGCTGCATTCTTCTCTTGGTCTACTGGCTTTCTCTAAAGCTAAGGAATTTTATCCTTAAACTCCTAGTAACAAGATTACCTTCATCATTGATTTTTGCAAACTTGTACTGACACTTCTATGTAACAGGTAAAAATTTTACTTCTTCTTGCAAAACATGACTTTTCTCAGACCCCTTCATCCACTGCGCAATCTCTTGCAAACTCTTATCTTTAGTTTCAGGCAAATAAATATATATTAAAAACAAAAATATAGAAGTTGACACACCATAAAATAAGAAAGCACCATGGGTACCCCATGACTTGAACATGTAAGGAGAAACCTTAACTAAAGTACCCAAAAGTATTTTAAGACATAAATCTATGCAACAGGATGAAAGGCCTCTAGATTCTATGGACACTAATTCCCCAGAAATAGTTTGAGTCAGTATAACTGGTCCACAACAAACTCCAATTGAATAACCTACTAACAAAAATATTGCCAAGTAATTATTCTCATTTAAAACAGATAATTTGATCAAAAATGCGTACATAGCAATCGATAAAAGAAATCCAATTCCTATTAATGAGGAGCCTATTAATAATTTTCTTCTAGGCAACAATTTTACAAATATACATCCGATATACATGCAGAATACTGTGACACCATCTAATATTAACATAGCTGTATAAGCTGATAATTTGTGACTTGCTGTTATTTTACCAATTATATCTATAGCATACACACTAAATACTACTTTACCAGATAACACGTATAAAGACTGTATCAAAAAACTCAGAAGCAACGGTTTATAGAATTGCTTAGAGGATACAATATTATAATAATTAGTAACGAATGCTTTTAGCTCAAAATTTTTGGGCTTTGAATCCAAGCTGAGACTCTTCTGAAAGTTGATCAACTTTTCTAAATCTACTTCTGATTGTTTTTCTTCTCCCATGAGCCATCTGTGTGATGAAGAACATTTTTCATACCGCTGTTTGGTGGCCAGCCAAAATGGTGACTCAGGTAGGATGAATGCTACCAAGAGACTGTAGACACTGAGGATAATTCCAGCAATTCCAATGTTCCTCCAATGGAAAAAGGTCCCAATAGCATTTGACATGAAAATACCCCAGAAGAGGGTGGCAGATTTTATTGTTAAGAAAAATCCTCTGTGCTGAGGTGAAGTATATTCCGTGATGATCATGACTGATACAGTGAAGTGAGATCCTGTGTTGATGCCATTGATGATTTCACTGATGATGATGTGGTCAACAGTAGTGCTTAGGAAGAAGACCACGAAGCTGATTAGATTGCTGACGCAGACAAAAGTGAAAGTATACTTTCTTCCGATGTATTTCATTAAGGCTGGCAGGATGAACGCCCAGGGTAAGCCGGCATAGACCATGATGGCAGCTGAAAAGTCAGAGAGAGAATTTCATTAATATCGATTTCTATAACGTGCTGATGACTGCAATTTAAATGGAAATGATGAAAAAAAAATTTGATTATAAGTACAATAAACGACTATATTAACAATAATTTTATTGTAGAGATCCGAAATAAATTCATCCAACCCGTCAGCAGTGGTGGCTTTTTAACAAGTGTCACAAGTTTTAAAAGGAAAAAAAAACTTGTCAGAAACAATTCATTACACTCTTATAAAACTGCAATATCTACGCGGTCAAAATGCAGCAAAGTATTTTTTTTTATTACCGACGAACAATTTCGACGCATGGGCATTCAGAATCATTGTGCTGAATTCATAGTAACAGGTTGAGCTTTGATGTCCCTGCCAGCCTGTATTTTCTAAAGCCCAAATCATATATAAATTCTAGACACACCACAACTTTTTAAAAATCTTGCTTCTACCTCGTAATCTGAAGGTAATTGCTTGAAAATAAAAAATACCTCGTTTAGGTATTCATTATTAATTCCACTTTAAAAACTGTACTTCAATATTGGCAGTAAGTCAGTAGGCCATTAGGGAACCGGTTTTAATAGTACGTCAACGATGGAGTGACATTTTCCTTCCACTTTGACGCCGTATAGTGTCTGTTAATTTAGATGTTATGTCGGTCGTCCACGACGCTACTCAAGAGTAGGTAACGTGCCAGAATGTCACCGAAATTTAGTAGTAGTATTATTAATAAGAATGATTGTTACCCCCTGTAATTTTATCGGTGTTTATATAAAACATTGGTCAGGCTGGGGCTATAGTCTTTCCGTAGTCCTAACCAGTTCACTTTAGCCATCCAAACCCATTTCATCACCACCGCTCTCAAAATGGTAAAGGAAAACACCGTGAGGAAACCGCCATGTCCTAGAACCAAAAATTCGTAAGCATGTGACATAGATCTACCAACCCGCACTGTGCCCGCGTGGTGGATCACGACCCACTCCCTCTCACCAAGCAAGAGGAGGCCTGTGTCCCAGCAGTGGGAACATTATAGGCCTAATTATGACGAAACTGTGACATTCTGGCTACTCATTGGTAATTTGAGTTTGTAATACGTTACTCTTGAGTAGCATCGTGGACGATGAGCCTTGGGACTAGTCTAGTTGAATTTTAATTTAATTAAATTCCAAGGTGTACCAGTTAACAATATCCATGTAAGGGAATCTGCTGATAAGTCGAGAGGTAGTCAATATTGAATTTTGAACACTTGAATTCACGTGACCTGTTCTTCGGACAACAGCCTTTGGGCGGGTTTTCCTTAAGTATGCAATCTTTATGATTACATATGGCTGTATGAATGTAAGTAACTGTAAATGAATAAATCGATGTCGTACGTCAAATCTGTTTTGGATTTTTTTATGTATCATTATGATATTATTCTATCAGGATTGTTGAAAGAAAGTTTTTAAGAATACGAGAATTTAAAAAAAAATTTAAAAATTAGGAAAAAGAGAATGAAAGAATTTATACGTTTATCCATACTAATATTAGAAATTCAAAAGTAACTCTGTCTGTCTGTATGTTAGGTACCTTTTCATGCCTAAACCACAGAACGGATTTCGATAAAATTTGGCAGAGAGATGTATTGCATCCCGGAGAAGGACATAGGATAGTTTTATCGACATACCTCGCGGGCGAAGCCGCGGGCGGAAGCTATAAGTTTGCGATAAATTATCTATCTAAAAAAATCCAATCTTTTCTGTTTGTTTGTTACGCTTTCACGCTTAAACGACTGAACTGATTTAGATTAAATTTGGCACATGGGCAGACAATGACCTGGATTAAGACAAAATATACTTTTTGTCCCGATATTCCCCCGGGATCGAGAATTATGCGGGTGAAACCGCGGGGTCCAGCTAGTCCCAAATAAATTGGAATAGGCTATAGGATGATGACTGGTGGGAATGGAATGCCTAAAATGGTGCTGTGGGATCTGCCCCACTAATTCGAAGTAGTGGGGCAGATTCCACTACTTTAAAATCGTGTTGGATTCTGCCCCACTAGGGTTTGCACCTTAGAATAAAAGTACAAACATTAAATTTGATGATGACAATTGGTACTCACGTATCCAAGAAGCAGTTGATTCACTAACGGCATCAAATGAGCCGGCCTCCTTCCTTATCTGCGGGATGAACACTGTTGAGGCGCCGAAAGACATGCCCATGATGAAGTAGCAGGTCCATCCACCACTGCTGACCAGCATCTGGATGGGATAATCACACTAATAATATTATAAAGGCGAAAGTTTGTGAGTGTGTGTGTGGGGGTGTGTTTATATGTTTGTTACTTCTTCACGCTCAAACGGTTGGACCAATTTTTATAAAATTTTGTGTGGAGTAGCTGACACCCTGGATTAACATATAGGCTCTTTTTTATCCCGATATTTCCACGGGATCGACATGCGGGTGAAAACGCGGGGCGCAGCTAGTAATAATATCAGCCTGTTAGTATAATAGTTGTCCTACTCCCAGCTGGCCAAAGGCTTCTCCTCAGGGCCTAAACAGGCCACTTTGGCAGAATCATAAAAGGATAACATTATGAATCATATGCTGCACTACGTAGGTATAATAAAAGGATTGGATTTGCATTTAATTGATTGGTATTTAAGCACAGACAAAAAAAAACTGAAAAGTTCCTTCACCAATGGGATTTCATACGATTCTCTAAACGAGTACCTACTTAAATAATTATAATTGAAGTATCTGTTTGTAATGTGGAAATAACAGCTTTTTACTAAATGCCAACTGTCTAGAAATCTACTAGAGATCGGTAACAAATTCGGCTGTTTGTGTATGTGAGTTTAAATGTTTGTAAACGCACCCACAATACAGGAGAAATTCCTAGTGTGGGGCAACGTTTTATATATAAAAAAAAAAAAAAAAAAAAAAAAACAATAGAAAAAGTAATTGTATTTCATTAGTGACAGTTGAGCTAATACGGAAGTATATAGGAACGGTACTTACAAAAAAAAACATTTAAAAAAAATTGTCTATCTGTTCTCCGAAATGGCTGTACTGATTTTGGCAGGACTTTCGCTAACAGATAGCTGATAATATAAGGAATAACTAAAATAGGCAATTTTTTTGTCCTGGCAGCACGTTCCCGACTTTGGATATATAAGTTTCGACATCTACGCGGCCGCAGCCGCGGTCACAGCTAGTACAGACGCCAGCACATCAAGCTACTACAATCTGTCAAATTTCTTTAATAGATTTTCAACTTTATCGCTAAAGCATAAAGTTCAAAGTTGATCGGGAAAATTTGACAGTTTCGAGTAGCTTGATATGCGTCTGTACTTAATAAATGAGTACTTGTATATTTTTGTAAACCTTTAGAATTGCAGAGAACCTGTCTTTAAACCAGCTCCTTTTAGGTCACCCATTAATCAAATCTCATAACCAACTGGTTATTTACCGACTCAAATATATACCTGTAACATAACAGGTTGCAACTTTGGTATCTATGTATGTTAAATAGGTACCCAGTTATTTACAAAAAGTTGAAAGAAAAAATGCAAGTACCTATGGCATGGGAGATTTCAGATCAAGGGTCACGAGTTACGTACTCGTGATCCTTAATCTGGAATAAAAAAAAACATTCTGTTTACGGTGCAACTACAGACGTAGATGACGTAGACCTTTGTGCGTAAACTGCCCTGACAATGGTGAAGGTCAGGCTTTCCCAGGTCTACTCACTATAATTATCCTTGACCATAACTTAGTGGCTGACTTACAGAACTTTGGGCATACAATTTTACATAGGTACTTGAAGGGAACGGGGGCACATTGCTCGCAGAACAGATGACTGATGGGGTCGAAAGGTTCTGGAGTGGCGACCGCGTACCGGAAGACGGAGCGTTGGTGGACCGACGACCTTGTGAAGGCCGCAGGAACCCATTGGATGCGAGAAGCACAGAACCGGTCGAAGTGGAAGTGCTTGGGGGAGGCCTATGTCCAGCAGTGGACGTCTTTCGGCTGAAATGATGATGATGATGACTTGAAGGGTTTCTAAACCCTAAGTGTGCGTACACACAAGCGGCATACGTCTACGGCTGAGGTAACTGCAGCCGTCGACACACGTCACACACACGCCATCATCCGGGCACAAATCCAGACTCCGGACTGAGAAAAGACTTCGAAGGTCCGTAGCATACCTAACTGCCCGCCATTTTGATTTCTTTTTAAAATGGCCACGCATGAAACTTACCAATATAAATCGATAACTGACATCAGTGCAAACAGAAAATATAATGGAACAAACCTCGTAACGTGTCACGCACGTTTTCGAGATAATTTACCGTTCAAATTTGATCACGTGACCTAAATAATATGTTTTGAACTTTTTTACATCTTGTTGCATAGATATCACACTAATATTATAAAGGCGAAAGTTTGTGAGTGTGTGTGTGTTTACATGTTTGTTAGGTACTTCTTCACGCTCAAACGGCTGGATAAATTTTGATAAAATTTTGTATGGAGGTAGCTGACACCCTGGATTAATATATAGGCTACTTTTTCGTAAGAACGAACAAACACCTGTTTACGTCTATGGTTGATACAAGACAACACTCAAGGCCCATAAGGACCCAATATAAAAACCAACTTTACACAGGTGGTCATAAAACAGCCTTATCCAAAAAAAACATTTTGTTCATGGGTCCTCTTCTCTTTAACAAAATACCTGAAAATCTCAAAGAACTACCCACCAATATGTTTAAAAAGCAGTTAACAAAACTGTTACTGGATAAGTGCTACTACACAATCAAAGATTTTTTAGAGGACAAAACTTTCAGTAAAAATACCTTATTTATTAATTAATTTTGTTGACATTTTAATCTGTAATTCCGAAGGTTACCGTTCTCTATTATTGACTTTATTTTTGACATAATTATCTTATAGGTATTCTTAAGTATTGACATCTCTGGGTTATTGACAACTCTATATTTTTGACATCTTTGTATTAAGTAAGGACAGTAATTAATTTTAATAGTGATTTGTGGTAAATAATAATTTTGCTTTATGTAAATTTGAAGGTGTTTATTGTATTGTTTTTTTTTCTCTTTTTATTCGGATCGTGTATCTTAAACAATATTTGCATGCCGTAAGGTAAAATGTACTGGGACTCTCCACAAAATAACCATATTATATGTATACCTACATTTTTGGCAAATAAATGATTTCTTTCTTTCTTTCTTTTTATCCCGATATTCTCACGGATCAAAATAAAAGATAAAAAATAAATAATGATGATGTTACCTGTCTAAAGAAATATTTCCTTTTCTGCCACACATTTTTACATTCCGCACTTTTTTCCGAATCATCTTCCATTTTGCACAAAATTCACTTTGCAACTGCAGTTTTATTCGTTCACTTATTATATTTATAGTAAGAATTTTTTCTCAAAATCTCAAAACGCCTGAGATCCGTTTTTTTTTTATAATTTTCCTTAACTGTCTTATCGTGCAGGTTCTGAGAGCCTACTGAGATAAATACATTGATGTGAACTTTATGCAGGCTTTAAATATAGGGTCACCATTTTGTTTTTGTTTTTTTTGTAACAGGACTTTCTTGATACTTTTGTCGAATTTTTGATATACAAAATGTATCGTAGCATAACACTATTAACATTCTAGTATTATCTTTCGAAGGAGAATAATTACTAAGTCTGTTAAAAATATAAGCTTCCTTGTTACTTTGATTGAAAAATCTAAAAAAAAAATTGACAAATTTTGGTGCATTTTTAAAAAATATGAAAAACCTTAATAATTTCAAAAAAAATTTCTACGATCCATAAACAATAACAACAATAAAAAAATGAAGTTAAGAAATTAAATATGTTTTAACTTATTTTCTATTAGGTAGTCGATTTTATGTAGTTACAACGTTATTCCAACGCGCAAATAGATACAGTGAACCCAAATATATAACTGCAGACCCGATTCTTACTGCTGCACAACAAGAATACATCGATTTACAAAGAACTGCAACAATTTATGAATGAAACAAGGTCAAATTAAAGTGATAATACCTATTACTAGGAACCAGGTTAGCTAATGAATATTAATTTATACTATAACAATGACTTAGAAAATAGAAAAATTAACGACAAATCGATTTAGAAGTAATTTGGCTCGACACTTCGTGATGACATGCACGACGGTAAATGGTAGAAAATTACACAAAAAAGGACCATTTATTTTCTCAGCATAGATAACCAAGATCTATGTTGCTGTTGCACTTTCTAGGGTTCGGTACACATCGCCAACGGGATACTATTAGTCTGTTCCAAAAATGACTCTTGAAAGTGTAGACCAGCCGTGTCCAGCTTATATTATTACACAATAAAAGAAAATTTGTAACACATCCATACTAAATATTATAAATGCGAAAGTGTGTCTATCTGTCTGTTACCTCTTCACACTTAAATCGCTGAACCGATTTTGATGAAATTTGGTATAGAGATAGTTTGCGTCCCGGGAAAGGACATAGGATAGTTTTTATTCCGATATTCCCACGGGATCGACACTTATGCGGGTAAAACCGCGGGGCGCTGCTAGTTCATATATATTTAGAAGTTTTCAACTTTATATATCACCTCTATTTCCAACAATTATTGATTGACTCATAATCATCACTCTCGTGCCGTTATCCCAATTTATTTGGGGTCGCCGCAACATGTATTTTTCTTCCATACTTCTCTATTAGTCGTCATGTCACCCCCTTTCTAACCATATCGTTATTCACACAGTCCATCCATCATTTCTTTGGTCTTCCCCTACTCTAACATAGCTATGCGTCCAACCCTAAGCCGCGATGCCTCCCATACGACACCGCGGCCCGCCTCAGTTGCGATGTCGCCCAAGCGGCACCGCAACCTACTTGCTGGCCGATACGTCGCCGTCGGCTTACCGGCAAAAGCCCTGACGAGCGGCCTCTCCTCGGGTTCCTCTTCGCTTCACCATAGGTGACGAAGCCACGGCTACTGGGCACCCCCCCGCCTCGACAATGCGGGAACCCACCTTACCTATTATACTAATTCAGCTCCTTAAGTTCTGAGTTGAGCTGCATGATGACTAGCAAATATGTGAACTGACTGGACACTCTTTCTATGTGGTTCTTTCCCCAAAAGATCCTCTCAGACACCAATCTACATGGTCTTCACATGATCTTACCCAGATTTTGTCTGGACTCTAAAAGAGACCGTGACCTATGAGTTTGTTTCGGCCTTTCTTCTCAGAGTAGTCAGATAGGAAACGCCGACCTCATCTAGTTTTTAAAATATGATTGACGTGTAAAGTGTTTGTATACACCTACTTACTGAAATAAAATCATTTAACCATAACCGGCTAGGTATCATGAAAACTAATTTCAAAAATAAAAATACGAATCCCCTTGGATTCGGATTTATATTTCTGAAATTAGTTATCAAAATCTAGAAACATGTCCTGCATGGAAAAACTAAATTGATGGCTATCCTAATCAATGCTCATTTATGCCAGAATAAATATAATTACAATAAATTGTAAGCAGTATCTATGTAAACAAAAACAACTTTTATTTTTACAATCCGGTTATGTTATAACCTACTAAAATAAATTATGGGATTTGATAAAGGTTAGGTAACTTATATCGAAAAATTATGTTAAATTATGCAATTGTGTGTTGTGTGAATTCTGTTAGCTATGGTGTAGGTACAGACAACACACAATCAAGTTACTACAATCTGTCAAATTTCTTTAATAGATTTTCAAACTTTATCGCCAAAGCATTAGGTTCAAAGTTGATCAAACCATAGAATGATGCATTATGTACAGTTCGCTTCACAAATAAGGAACCCCCCTTGGTATTGACATGAAACCTATTTAAGTTTTTCGTAATGTAACGTAAGTGGCGTGTTGGTCTAATGGTTAACACTGCGGCTTGGCGATGCGGTGGTCACGAGTTCAAATCCGCGGATGAGAATATTTCTTTTTCCTTTATTTTATTTATTTATTTATTTACCCTTTTTTTTAGTTTCTTTATTAGGTGATTTTCGTTAATTATTATTTAAGAAATCAAATGGAGGTTTGTAATAAAAGCTAGGCATTTTGATGAACAATATTCATTTATTTTTCTAATTACATTTCTAGGACTTCATGGAATCCACTTCCAGGTTGAGTATACAGTTTTCTATCTGTGTTAAATTGGGGTTATTTACTTAGAATATTAACTAAACACAAAAGAGATACCCTGGATGAGGTTTAGAACGTTTAACATTAGATAAAGGTTCGTTTATATATATATTTATAGAAACATAACTACAATAATATTTATTTATTTAAAGTTGTGAAAACAGATTTTTTTTTATACTTACTTATCGGAAAAAAACCTTTAAAAAAAAAGAAATTTTGTCTTTTGTGTCTGTGAATTTCAGAGGAAGAATCAACATGCTAAACTATAATAGTATAGCAATATACATCTTTCTCTTTTATCACATTTTCTAATAACCCTTATTTAACACAACATTAGAAAAATAATGTGAGGTCAGATGGTGCATCGTTAATACATTACAAGACTACTTGTAAACCAGATTATCTGGATTGATAATAATTATAGGTAAAAGTTGTTTGTTTTTGATTAACTACGAGCTATGGATCCCACAAATATTGGGAATTAATAACACTTGCTCATATATGTTCCAACGCAATTTTATCAGATACGTTACACAATCAATCTGCCGAGTAAATTGCCTTATAATAACGGAGAGGATGTCACAGTCTATCACTTCTTGAAGTTTTGAAGGGTGCCACTAAATGAACTTTCACAATATTACGTTGTCGCTCCATTTGTATTTTCTCTGGCCTTGGCGATCACATTTCACATCACCCGTCGCTTGATACCTTTGTATCCATCTACGAACTGTTTTTCTCTGCAATGAAAATAATAATATTAGAAATACATAAAAACATCCAAGTAGTAAGTAATAATGCAACATTATTGCAACAATAAATAGGTAATATGTGGAAGTATAACATAAATCTTACCGTTATGCCCATAACTCGTGCTATTTTCTTTTTGCTTTGTTCCTGTTCCCAGATAACAACAATTTTAGCCTTCAAAAAAGTTGTTAATCAAACCATACCATCGATCGGTTAATAGAATCAACTGGTCTAAAACTTAATAAATTTGATAATATTACGACGAAGATAATTACACACAAGCGAATCGGCACGAAAACGAAACCATTTAAAAAATAATTATACCCTCAATCACAGTTTACTAAATAAAGCGAAGAAGTATTCTAAATTCAACCTTAACTCGCAGTTCATACAGCAGTTAAGTTTCTGAAGTAAAATGACGGTAGTGCAACAATCGGAATCAACACATTATATTCAACCAAACAAGCTAATTTCAACCTTATCTTTTAGTTAATTGAGGAGTTAATGCGTATTGCATTTTGTAAAACTAAGGTATTAAATATAAAACGAAAGTTGAAATTTAAACCTTATTATCTAGAAGATTAGACCGTTAATAACCTTGTTCGTTTTATGGAGTAATACTATTCCAATTTTCGTTGAGGTTGACAACTGAGCCAATAGCCTAGTAGTATAAGACACGGTCTCGATGATCGGTTGACGCCTGGTGATGCGGGTTCGTATCTTAATCGCACGCAAAGTGTCTTTTTGTAAGTTATTCTTGGTATACGGTTCGGCCAGAAGGAAGCCGAAAAAATACCTTAAAGAATTATTAAAAACTTGAATGAAACTTGCAAATAATATCTGAGGCGGACCGTTGGATGCGCTCGGGCAGAGATGGGTGCGGCGGCGGGGGAGGGAGCTGCTCAAGGCTCACGTGACGCGCCAGCGCCGCCACGCCGCCGCCCGCCGCGTCGCTCGAGCGACGAGCGACGGCGGGCCCGAGCGTGCTCGGGCGATAGTCTTTAAGTCTTAGGGGGGTTCCATTTCTCTGACGCTGACTGTACCTACCTATCATGTAATTTATAATTAATTGATAATGACATAATCATTGGCGTCAATTAAAACTCGTGTAAATAAAGAACAAATTAATGGGTGCGGCAATGTCGTGATTAGAAAAGAAATCAAAATCCTTATTTGTTTGATGTTCCGGTACCTAATGTCGTGATAAAGATTAATTTCATAAAATACGTATTAATTCGTTTGTATGAAACTGACAGGTGCCAAGAACGCGGGTCAAGTTTGCACTAGCAGTGTCGCTGCGTATCAGCGTCAGCGTCGGCTGCGCATCATTGCTTGCTCTCCGAATGTAAGATTGAGGTTAGGCAAAGCGACATCTACATAGTTAAGGTAACACTAATACAACCTCGTATTGATTTAATCAAACATGGTTACCACATGGACACATAGATGGAGCTTTATAAACAAATTGTTAGAATGGATGCCAAAGTATTATGTAAGTGTATTTGAAAAGTTATTCATTGACATTATTCATGGCTCAGAGTAACTTTAAAATATTAAAACCTTTATTGTACTAACTTTCATAATTAAAAATAACAAATAACAAAATGGTGCTCTGAGTTTGAATAACAGCGCCATCTGTTGTGCAGTTTGAAAACCATATCGATTTTTTAATCTGCCGACGGATTGAAGAGATGGCGTTGCCAACTCAAAGATACCCATTTTACCCAAGATATTATAATTCAGTTAGTAATTTCACACTACGAGCCTTGTTAGTCTTGTTACTAAGGCAGTATTTTACATATTGTGATATTTCAATGTATGTTGTCCCACTACAGGGCAGAGGCCTCCTCATTTTTTTTCCCACTCGAATCTATTTTGTGCTCATACAGACCAATCCCGTCGTGTCTGCTTCTGCCTCGATGCCATTGTGTCGTTTAAAGGTCATAAGCACACGTATTAAATGTCCACTCTTGCCCCTCTCTCCCCTCCGGCCTGCCTGCTGCACCATCAACCAGCGGTCGGCGAGCCGTAAGCGCGGCGTCGGTCGTCGCCTACCCCTAGCCGAGTCAACTCCTCACCCGCTTTGGTTACGTGCTTACGATAGGTTGAAGCCTGTTTGACGGCGAGGCAAAAGGCGATACGGTGCCGATCCCTTTCCGGTATGATACGTGTGCTATATATAATATTATCACGCCTAAACCACTGAACCGATCATCCTGAAAGTTTGCATATACCTACGTTGTCAGGTGTACAGAAACGGACATAGGGTACCTTTCATCCCGAAAAAAAGTGCTGTTCCCGAGGAAAACAACAATAACTTTGCCCGAAAGTCTGACAACCAGTCTTACCAAGAGGTTTTGTATTACCCAGTAACTGGGTTGTGCAGGTCTGATAGGCAGTCGCTCCATGTAAAATACTGCTATACAGCTGCATCCGGTAAGAATATAAACCGACCCCAACATAGTTGGGAAAAGGCTAGGCAGATGATGATCTCTGCTCTTTGAGTTTCCAAAAAATCCGGCCAAGTGCGAGTCGGACACGAAGCGTCTCGTACCACCTTGGTAAGACTGGTTGTCAGACTTTCGGGATTCTGACTAGGTACCCGTAACGACTGTCAAAGATACAAAGATCTACGAATGCCAGCCAGGATCATCGGCTTAACATGCTGTCCGAGGCACTGAGGGGTCTCGGTATCTAAAGATGGTCACCCATCCAAAGACCATCCGTAGTAAGCGTAGCGTAAGCTGATCGATCGACCTGAGCGGCTGTTATTATTTAGCCACGGCCCTCAGCAAAGAGCAGACATGTCAATGGGAAATCCCTTCACACGGCTTCTATATCCATAAAGCTTTAGGAAAACATACTCTTTATTGAAATACCACGAGGTAAACCACACAGAGAACGGTATTACAAATCATTATTTAATACTAGCAGCCCCCCGCGGTTTCACCCGCATAAGTGTCGATTCCATGGGAATATCGGGATAAAAACTATCCTATGTCCTTCCCCGGGATGCAATCTATCTCTCTGCCAAATTTTATCGAAATCCGTTCAGTGGTTTAGGCGTGAAAAGGTAACATACCGACAGAGTTACTTTCAAATTTATAATAGTATAGTGTGGATAATACCTACGTCAGTTTGAGGTTATTGTTAAACCAAAGACAATAAGGAAAAAACAAATGCACAAATACAGTTTACAGGAGTATTTATTTTCCTTTAGTAGGTAAGTACCTAATTACGTCACATATTTTACAATATTTACAATAAGTTACAAACAATATTAGTACCTACGAGTAGCGTTAACATTACATTCATAAATGCGAAATATCTTTTTTTTTGTTTTTTTTTTAATATTCGACGATTTTTTTTTGTCCCTGCTTATGGACTTGTTCAGACATAGCAACTGATTATGAGATCATGTGATAGTTATGATCCAATCCAGCCTGCCCCTTGTTGCCCTCCCCACAAAGGGAGCCCTTTGCGTGTAGTCGCTTAGTTTATAAGTATTATGCCCTGGCTGGGGGCCTTAGTTTATCAAGGTGCCACATGATCTCCCTGCAGCCGACAAACTCCAAGGTTGATGCCATTATAAAAAAATTAAATAAATAATGTGAGTTTATTTTTAATACATAAGGGTATTTGCTATTTATTACATAGGCGCATCATTTATTCTTAGGTAATACTCGTCACCAAAATTGTAACAAAAAGTAATTAAATTATGGTTTTGAATACGTAGTTAGTGAACTTTCCTTTTAGGTGACGTTTGGTATTAGTTGGTAATAATAATTAGGTAAAAGGCTTACCCATTTTATTTAAAGCGTCAAGATAATTACGTTAAATAAATAAATACCGGAAACTCTGATGGCTACATTAACAACCAAATTCCTGTCACTCATTTCTAAACCTTAAAACATAAAATACTTATAATCTACAAGTACCTAACATTATGCGATCACAATAAAGTTGCTTTCAACAAAAAGTTGCCTTGTCTGAACAAACCTTTCTACCCTTTGACTAAACCTAATCGAGATATCGATAAAATTGGGTCTGATGGTCTGATTGTCAGACCTTCCAAATTTTCCGAGCTCGGAAGTGTCAAACCCCCCCACTGTCGTAGTCCGGGTTGTGTTGCGGGGGCATCATGAGTACTTTCCGTTGCTGTTCTGTCTACCCCACGAGGTGGTAGTTTTCCCGGCGTTGAAGCTAGGAGCCACTCCGGTTGGTGACTGGGGAGGCGTCAGTGGCATGAGATTCGTTGCTGGGTGGTAGACCTTCGCTGACATCGTCATACCGCCTGAAATTAGAAAAAAAAATGGAGTTAATGAGATTGCCGAAGAACGGTGTGTAGTGTTTACAACATTCACATATCACCAGTTATGTTTAAATCCCATGTCAACGGGCAGAAATCAGGACTGTTGAGCATCTAACTAAATATCTTGTAGTTTTGAATCAATTCGTACTTCAATGGTAACTTTTTAGGCGTTGAAAGAACTGAAAGAATACGAAACACCACGCTGTGATCCAAATCGGGGATCCGAGATGTAGGCAAAAAGGTTGCCAAGGCCAAGTTGAAGTGGAATTGTGCGGGTCACGTCGGTCGCATGCACAGTGACCCACTGGGCAACAGTCTCCACACGGTAGGTGCCTGAGGATGAACGGCGTCACCGAGGCCGGCTCAGGAAGAGGTGGCGAGATGACCTAGATGTGTACCGTAAGGATTGGATTGAGGTGGCTCTAGAACGGGATGACTGGAAGGATTTGGTGAGGCCGTTGCTCAGCTGTGGGACAGATGTTACTCATTATGTAAGGAATTATAATGAACTAAGGAATGATTGTTGAAAATTGATCCCCCACAGGTGTTTAATAGGGGATGAAAGTTTGCGTGGAAGTCCATTATTTTCGTCATCGGGCACACGGATTGCAAGTACCCAGTTACCCACATAATTTTTGCCCTTGACTCTATCTAAATACAAAATGGTCTTCCCTATACAAATACGTCATGCAAGGTTATAAGAACAAAGACCTACTTGGCACTAAGCCACCGATCGTCAACTGTTTCTGGACACTGAGTCGCATTACCTGGGTTTTCCAGTCTTATCTACGTAGACTATATTTTTACATACTGCAGTATTACTAATTACTGCATATAATGTTTTCAACATTCCATCCTTCTTTAAGATTTTAGACAACCTTTTTTTGGTCGTTTTTCTGATTAAAAAAATCAAACTTTTGAATTTTGAACTGATGCTGTCAAATGAAATTTTTCTCTTGAAGTTTGGCAGAGGTTTTTTGGTGTTCATTGCTGAAGGTTGCAATTATTTTTTTTCTTTGCTGAAAATCGTAAAGATATTATGAAAAATACGTCCTTAATCATCTAAATTGGATTTATGTGAAGTCTTCGACATATAGTTATATGTTGATCTTTTGATCTTATCAGGTATGTGTATTTCTACTCGTTACCTATTTTTTTGGTAAAAGTGGTTCAGCTTGTTACAGCATTCTTAATGTGCGTTATTTTGTTTAGGATACGCCTGAAAATATAAGACGTAACAAGCCGAGTTTTCGGCCTTACCCTACCCCTATGCACTAATCTGTTCCCGGATTTTGAATGAGTTGAGGAGTGGAGATCTATTCGAGGGAGCAGTTTCAAAACCATACCGACCAGATGTGAAATGGAATACAAGATATAATTCAGAGAGAAATAATCCAGGATCTATCAGATTTTTTTTTATTATTGATTTTTTACTAATATTACTGTCGTTTATAAATAATTGTTTCGTGTAACTTTAATTGCAGAATACAACAGGTTTTTATATCGTTCGTTCACGATTGGTGCTACGCGATCGTAGCGAAAATTACAGTTGCAACTGCAGTTTAACTCGACGCGTAGGTAATCTAACTAAATTTTGAAACATTATTCAATGAACAAAAAAAACCTCAAGTATTAAATTTTTTTTCTTTAAGTTTTTGTAATTTTTTGTAAATTCGGTTATTAATATTAAATCAAATTATACGTTTTTAAGTGGCGATGAAGTGTTTCCTTAATATATCGCTACAATACATAGGTACCTACGTACGTCGTGTTGGAAAACATGTACTGCATTGTCATCATAATAATTATAATAATAATCCTTGCATAAGCACCTACCTAGCTGCTTTTTTTATTCTTTTTTCCCGATATTCCCAAGGGATCGACACTTATGCGGGTGAAAATGCGGGGCGCTGCTAGTTATAATTATAATACTTACTATTAGAATGAGACCTGGCGTAGGTTTGTTTGGTGCTGTAGTCTTTGGTGGGAGGCATTTTGAAGTCTGTAACAAAAGAAACAGATGTTATTACATTGGTTGTTAACACAAAATGTCAAAAACACCTTACTTTCGGGTTAATTTTTTAAGGGAAATTTTGACAGTTATTTCATACAAAAACTGTCAAAAATTCAAAACTATTCCTCGGACAAAATTATCTTGCTTTGAAAAAATCAGCCCTATTATGTGATTTTATGCAAGGTTGTTCGGTAGAATGAGATCCAAGAATATGAAGACATGTTACATCTACCAACCCGCACTGGACCCGCGTGGTGTAAACAGTAGTGATGGGCCTAATATGGGTTTTGCCAAAGACTATGCTTAGATAAAAGACCTTGTAAAACATTTTAAAAGAGTAACGGTGGAGTTTCTTCCCCATTCTTCTCCATACGAAAACTACCTTTTGGAATGGGCGACTAGAATCATTTCTATTTAGTTTTTTTTTGACGTTCAAAAGTGCCTTTAATATGCCTATTGAAAATAAATGACTTGATTTTGACTTTGACTTTATGATATTGTCTATGGGTTTTGCCAATCTTTGACTAACTATAGTGACTCATCGTCTTTTTCCTGCCTTTTCCCAACTATGTTGGGCTCGGCTTCCAGTCTAACCGGATGCAGCTGAATACCAGTACTTTATATGGAGTGACTGCCTATCTGACCACCACAACCTAGTTACTGGGTAATAAGATACGTCTTTGGTAAGACTAGTTTTCAGAGATTCGGGACTGCCCGTAACGACTGTCAAAGATCCACGAATGACAACCGGGACCAATAGCTAAAGAGCTTTCCAAGGCACGGAGGGTTCTCGGTATGTAAAGATGGTCACCCATCCACGGCCCAGCCGTGGCAAGCGTAGCTTAACCTGATCGATCGACCAGTGCGGCTGTTATTACTTAGTCACGATGCCCTCTAGTGACTAAACTACTAATTATTTTGTTGCTTCAATTTTGTATGCTGACTCGGGACGTCACATGAGATATACCCAGTTCAACTTACAGTATTTTTAACCGACTTCAAAAAAGGAGGTTCTGCATTCGACCCGTATGTGTGTATGGTGTGGGTCATTGGTTCCGCATTTTCGTTTTTTGACACCGACTTCCGAGATTAAAGTTATTTATCACTTTGTAGTGTTTTTTTTTAAGTCGGTTGTTTTTTTTGCAATCCATCTATTTATCTATTATCTCTGAATAAACTTCACCAGTAGAAGCAAAGATAAAGAACCGATAGAGCCACGTAAATAAATCTGAGCAGTAACGAGCATCGAATCAAGATACTACAGCGGCCATTAATAATAAATGAACGTATTTATCTCTTGCAGTCGAAGGGTGTATTGTAGGTACAGACGCCAGCACATGAAGCTACCCGAAACTGTCAAATTTTCTCAATCAACTTTGAACCTTATGCTTTAGCGATAAACTTGAAAATCTATTAAAGAAATTTGACAGATTGTAGTAGCTTGATGTGCTGGCGTCTGTTCGTCATGATGTGATCACTTGTTAGGGGTCCTACTCATTCGGTAAATAAATTACAAAAAGTATGAAACAGAAATTGTAGAGAGATTGGCATTAACGATTGACATGTTGACGATTTTCATAGTTTCATGGGGAAGATAATGGGTATTCAAAATAGTGGGTAATAATAATGGGTATTCAAAATCAAATCAAAATCAAAATGAAAAGTCATTTTTTCAAACTAGGCTGAGAATCAGCACTTTTCGAGCGTCAAAATTACAAAAGACAGTCCCGAAAAACGCCCGCCCTTCAGCACTTTCTAGTGCTCGCTGGGGAGAAGAACTATTGGTTGCGCTGAAGCTCCAGCAGCAGCATCCTGAAACTTTATTAGACAAAGTGGACATTCCTTTGTAAGGCACTGGGTGCGGAGGCACGTGCCAATGTGTGTGGGGCCACGTCATCTTTAGTTTTTTTTTTAGTCTGTAAGTAAAAGTGTACTAAGTAATGTAGTTTTTAAGTCATTGTTACTAATACTTTATAGATTGTGAGTACTTGTAGTCCGAAATAAAGAATAGATATATTATTATTAAAGAAAAATTGAAATAAAAAAAATTAAAATTTTTGAAACATTTAATTTTTATTGAATTTGAAATAATAGAATTATCATGCGTCAATGGAATAGATCCAGATTTCCCTAGTGCACAATAACAACAACAGTCACTGTCATTATTTACCTAATAAACAATTACGTACATAAGTAAACTATTATGACGAGCTTAAAAATACCTCGTGACACATACCTACATCTTTACATAGTATTCTATCTATTTTATTACGTCGTTACGGGTAGTCAGAAGCCCGAAAGTCTGACAACCAGTCTTACCAAGGGGTATCGTATTACCCAGTTACTGGGTTGTGGAGGTCAGATAGGCAGTCGCTCCATGTAAAATACTGGTACTCAGCTGCATCCGGTTAGACTGGAAGAAATTTATAATTACATTTTTTTATAAACAGGGTCGTCAGGGCTTCGAGCCTTCGACGCTCAAAGTTTTACCATGAACTCAGTGCATGATTTTCGACACACCAGGGTTGAAATTTTTCGTTCTAGATGGACTTGAAATTCTAGATGGACGTGGATGCGGAAGGCGATGGACAGGGTGTTGCGGCGCAGCCGGGGAGAGGCCTATGTCCAGCAGTGGACTGCGATAGACTGAGTTAATTGATAGGTACAGACTAGCACATCAAGCTACTACAATCTGTCAAATTTCTTTAATAGATTTCCAACTTTATCGCTATACTATGTATAAGGTTCAAAGTTGATTGGGAAAATTTGACAGTTTCGGGTAGCCTGATGTGCTGGCGTCTGTACATACGCTTCGGAATGGGCAACTAGCTTCATATTATCTGACTGACCGACTTCTTGACAAATCAAAAGTAAATGGTTGTGATAAATGGTTTAATTGAAATAAATGCTTCGAGTTTTTTTTTTGAGTACCTATCAAGAATGATTTCAGGGGAATTCCCATTTAAGCGCATCGATCGTTGATAGCAATAAAATGTTAAAGACAATTTAATTTTATCGATAGGGCCCTCCTATCGATAAAATTATAGATTGGTTTTAGAGATACGTGGAGTACATTAGGTACGAATATTAGATATCTTATCAACTAAACTTATAGAAGGAAACTATGTACTTGGAATAGTCTACTTACGTAACTAAATGCCAATTTGGCAAGAGCTGTCAGTGTCATCATTGTTGTGGAATGATGACACTGACAGCTGTTCAACGCAGTATAAATGTGCTGATCGCGTTCATTTTCATTGGTAAATAGGCTTTATTTAAGTTTAGGAACTTTTGATTAAAAAAGTAAGAACATTACGTATCGTAAATTATTTTATAGCTCGTGTGATCCAATTTTCACTTAAGTCACGCTTTTCTGTGTGAAAATGGACCACTCAAGTCACAGAAAAGCGTGACTTACCTAAGTGTGGGTTTAGGTCACACAGTGCTATAATAACATAAAAAAAATTCAAGAATCTTTCGCCCAGCCTATTCCTAACTTTACCAAACTAATACCAAAGTGAAATTGATCAACACGCTGGTCTTTTGAATTTTTGGATACGGAGCAAAAACTTGGACCTTGAGAAAGGCCGACAGAGCTCGTATAGACGTCTTCGAGATGTGGTGTTGGAGGAAGTTGCTTCAGATTCCATGGACTGCATTCCGCACCAACGAGTCTATCCTACGCGAGCTCGGAATAAAGACCAGACTCTCTACGACCTGTCTCCGCAGAGTGTTGGAATTTTTCGGCCACATAGCGAGAAAAGACGGCAATAACCTTGAACAACTAATGGTTACTGGTAAGGTGGACTGTAAACGACCAAGAGGACGCAGCCCTTTGTGATGGTCCGATCAGATAAGCTCTTCGCTTGACACGCAATTTCATGATGCGTTGCACCTGGCTAAGGATAGACAGAGATGGCGAAACATCGTTAGGAAAAAGATGTTTTCAAGGGAGGATCACGACCCTCAGTAATGAGGAGTACGAGTTGAGGAGGAGGATTCCTAACTTTGTTAGGACTTCTAGTCAAACAATGTCTTGCTAAATATAAAAAAAAAAACACAGGGTGACCTTCACTTGTTGAATAATATGATCAATCAAGATTTATTGATCAAACTCCCCCCAACTTAGTTGAGCCCTAGGCTAGGCTGGGCGCTAGGCCCAGTATCTTCCATGGAGCGACTGCCTTTCTGACCTTCACAAACTAGTTATTGGGTAACATGATACGGGATACCCCTTGATAAGTGTAGGGATGTGTGTGTGTGGAGATGTACTCGCAGTAAATAACAGCCAGTTCTTGTAAGTAATGAAGTTTATTATTCTCACCAATATCAATCGTGGACAGGCAGGAGCACGTTGTCGACTTGTCGCGGCCCGACCCCAGAGGAAAGTGAACGAGGCACGCAAAGGAATATGGCTACCGAGAGCGCACGCTAGTGATGTCCATAATATCAATAGTTTATTTAGTAATGTTTAGTGTTGGGATTCCAACAATAAGACTGGTTGTCAGATTCTTGGGCTTCCGACTGCACTCCCAAATATATAGGAATGACAGCCGGATTAACGGCTTAACGTGCTTTCCGAGGCAAGGAGGGGTCTCGATGCGTAATTTTAATGGTCACCCATCCGCGTACCGACTGTTATCTGTTATCACTTGGCTGTCTCCAGTAAAAAAAAACGCAACGTCAATTGAGCAAAGTTTATGCTCAACAAAATTTAATAACGAGAATATCCTCAACACAGACTGATGTGTAAGAACCTTTATAGAACATTTATTAACCAATTTTTCCCTTGAACGGTTCAGTCTTAATGCTACGATATAACGATAATGCAGACGATACGGTATTGATGACAACTACCTGATTTGAAAAGGTCGTATCTGAACATACGACATTCAAAATTCAAGCTTAGGTATACCACGGAAGGTGAATAATGGGCTGCGTCCAATATTAATAAAGTTGAGTTCGATACTTTCACACAGTGTTATCATATTTTCGTTTATTGGGACATTTTGTGTACAACCGTTTACAAACGCAATCGAATTTTAACTTTACCTGGAAGGAAATTAAGTTCAATTTTGTGTAACGGTAATGTAGAGTTACAACCTTTAAGGTATAACCACATCTTCAAGCGTTGTCTGAAAAGATTTATTTCATAGGAAAAGAAAAAGACGTACATTGGGGGAAGGGGGGAGGTTATTTGTAAAATTGATTATCTTTGACGTTCTTTTGTTGGCATCCCTTTGAATATGAAACAGCCGATTGGTTTTAATTTAATTCTTCAAAAGGCTTTGATTTTCGAAGCTTTTTGACGATTATCTGTTTCGGTACACAAAGGTATTATACAGGGTGGGTTTTTGGGCTAAGCCCCGTCATGGTAACTAGAAGTTGCGCATAATGTTTTCTCTTGCTGGCAATGCAACAATGCAAAGAGTTTGTGTGGGCAAAATGTTTCCAGTGTGGAAAAAAAAAAAAATTGACCAGCAGGGTAATTGCGTAACACACTATCAGTAGCAATGGGATTCATTTTGACAGTTCGACAACATTCATTGCGTTATTTGAGATGTTAGGCAGACACATTTTTCGAACGTACGGAGCAATGGATTAGAAATATGCTGGAAAATGATTCAAATTGAGAGTAATAGTGTGTTACGTAATTAGGGTGCAGGTTAAGGCACAGAAAAACAGAAAAAAACTAAAATACTCGAAATACTCTTTGACATAAATAATCATAATAATAAACCAACATATTAATGATATAACTAATAATTTAATTGCAATTTAAAAATTGTAATTGTATTTATGACTATTTCTTTTAAACATTTTACTATTTTGTTTAATTTATTAATTCATCCAATTAATATGTTATTCACTGACATTTAAATATTTGTACGCCACTAAGGCCAAACATGACTGATCTATTATTGTATTGTGATAACTTGCATGCTCCGTATGTATACTCATGTTTCCACAAATAAAGACTCTTGAATCTTGAATACTCTCCCGAAATTTGTATGGAAAAAATATCGACTAGTGGCACCATAAGACGTCCTCGTAACAGGGTCCAGTTGTAAACCAGCGTCAGGCACTAGTTGTCTGGCATTTTTACTGAACTGGCCTTTTTGGCGCAACTGTGAGGCACACATTCCCGCTAATTTCTTACATCGGACTTTGCACTTTTTATTTTTATTATCTTTATTTTTGTTTTTATCTGATGTCGATTGACGATTATTATCTGACTATCTGGTGTATTGTGTGTCTTTTAGTATGTGCTAAATAAATGTATTTTCTTTTTTTTATAGAGTTTATTGTTAACTAGTGTATTTTAAACTCTTTTTGTGAATCTCTAACCTCTACTAATTCCTATTTAGGGGGGGCCAAAAATACTTAATAGCCAAGTTTATAATTACGAGCACGGGATAAGGATAACATTATGAATCGTAATATGGCGAAGACAGTCCGTGTTTTTCTTTTTTTCGCTGCACTACGTAGGTATAATCAAAGGGATTGGGATTGGATTTGGATCGGATTGATTGGTATTTTAGCACAGACAAAAAAAATAACTGAAAAATGCGTCACCAATGGGATTTGATACGATTAACTTAACGGTCAACTGTCCATTATGTTATAATATACTTTTATAATTCTGCCAAAGTGGCCTTTTTAGGCTCCCAGTTCTCATAACATAACAACAAGAATCGACTTTTATTCGAAACTTTTTTAATACAGAATATCCTAGCTAAAATACGCGCTCAACGTACAAACGATATACAGCGACACACGGGACGGGGGTAGTTGTATATTTGTGTAAGATAGCAACTGTATCGGAACGACGCTTTCACACCGAGCACAGTGTGTGGAAAGTTCGCCATAGTTTGAGCAACGCGCGGCTGTTGGTGTGGTGTGGACATGCCTTTAGGATTAGAAATTCTTAATTTTTGAAGTGAAAACTTTTTTAGGCGCGTTCGGCATTTTTTGAATGGGAAAAAACCGTTGAACTCGCGCCAATGTTACCGTAAGCGACACCGCGCGTGTTTTGTTTATAAGACTACTCCTGTGGGAATATCGGCATAAAAGTAGCTTATATGTTAATCCAGGGTGTCAGCTACCTCCATACAAAAGTTTTATCAAAAATTGGTCCAGCCATTTGAGCGTGAAGAATTAGTAACAAACATATAAACACACCCCCACACACACTCACAAACTTTCGCCTTAATAATATTAGTGTGATTAAAAAAATACCCGCTTCCTGTAAATGGTTTAATTGAAATAAATGCTTTGAGTTTGAGCTTAAGGGATGGTCACCCATCCACAAAAAACGCGACTGTTATTATGTAGCCACGAGCCCCTCTTACCATCTCACTGTACTTAGTAATAAACTGTCCACCGTTGATTTCCAGAGAATAACACTCAATAAATAAATAAAATACAGCTCTACAGAATTTTCATCGTTTTGAAACGTTTTGATCAAGTCCCATCAACGCCTAAGCAATAAAAGAAGCTAAGCTACATTTTGCAAATCTGACTTGAGTCATTCGCATTTAATTCCTAAAAACGTCCCTGAGAACACGTCATCTAGTATAAGTATTTTTGGTAAATTGATAAGTATGTTTGTCAAAATATTATTATGATTGATAATATTATGTATGTTTGTCAAAATATGTAGATAATAGAGCGAAAACGAGAAGCTAGTAAACCCCTGATAAGAGGAAAATATTGATAATATTATATTGATAACGTTTATCAGTTATACAATTGCGAACATAAGGGTTTAGGGGAGACTATAGTAACACTTTAGGGCTATTATCAATGATGGTATTAAGCCGTTGGTCCCGGCTGTCATTCGTAGATCTTTGACAATCGTTACGGGTAGTCAGAAGCCCAAAAAGTCTGCCAACCAGTCTTACCTATATATCGTATTACACAGTTGGGTTGTGGAGGTGAGATAGGCAGTCAGTTGATCCATGTAACATACTGTAAAATATGTATGGTGAAACAGTTGCTAAATCACTACTTAACTTTTATGAATAAAGGGGAAAACAATGTTTATGTGTTTGACCGTGATATGATAAAATGATTATCGCAGGTGACGAGCCTAATAAAATAAAATTAGATAGGTATAATCATTTGCGACACTGGGAGATTGCGTAGATATACATATTATTGCAATCTAGACATTAGACAATAACTTGAATTTTTCAACAATTAATTTTTTTCCTGTTGGCATTGTGACAACTTTACTTTTCCCGTCGGCTGCGTCATACATCAACAAAGTTTAAAAATAAATGACCATAATAAATAATGACGTCAGACCTTATAAAAATTGGTTAACAAGAGGTTACCCTGTGTCATCAACCTCAAAGAAGAGTCACTGTGTCTATGTGTCATCCAACTATCCATAAATTTCACTATCAACAAAGCTTTAATCAATCAATGTGCCTGGCCGGTCGGCTTCCAGTCTAACCGGTTGCAGCGGAATGCCAGTATTTTCTGACCTCCGTAACTACTGGATAATACGATACCCGATATAAGACCGGTTGTCAGACTTTCGGGCTTCTGACTACCCGTCACGACTGCCAAAGATCTACGAGGAAGGGTGGGGTCTTAATATGTAATGGATGCATGGGGACCCATTGACTGACTGTCAAAGATCTACGAATGACAGCCGGGACCAACGGCTTAACGTACTTTCCGAGGCACGGAGGGTATGTAAAGATGGTCGCCCATCCACAGACCAACCGCGGCAAGCGTAGCTTAACCTGATCGATCGACCTGTGCGTCTACGAGTCCCTCACGAATGATCTCGATATAAATAATTGAATTAAACCAAGCCACATCCCCTTATTCCCAACGTACAACACATTGTTCGTCCTAGATGCAGTAGTGTATGTATTTATTTATTCACCCACCTACCATCGGTGACAGCCATTTTGTTTATCAACTGACGTTCTGCATGTTTGTGTGTTTGTATGTTTGTGCATCGCTACTGAGATGTTTGATTGTTCCCATGTATGATATCCTAGTTTGTAATGGAGATATTTCTCGAGGTAGGTAAAGTTAGTGTAGGTGAGTTTAATTTTTTTAGTCTTTTATGTGGCACTAATTCCTAGATGCTCGTGATTATTTAATAACAGCAGCTCGGGTTGCTTGCCGCGGGCGTGGATGGGTGACCATCCATTATATATCGAGACGTTAAATTCCAAGAGTTCATAGGCTAGCAGCGAATATGCGAATAAATAACATCACTAGTTTACCACGTCATCACAATTATAATGATGTAATTTACCTCATCATCTGCCTAGCCTTTTCCCAACTATGTTGGGGTCGGCTTCCAGTCTAACCGGATGCAGCTGAATACCAATATTTTACATGGAGCGACTGCCTATCTGACCTCCACAACCCAGTTACTGGGTAACATGATACCCCTTGGTAAGACTGGTTGTCAGACAGTCGGGCTTCTGACTACCCGTAACGACTGCCAAAGATTCGCGAATGACAGCCGGGACCAACGGCTTAACGTGCTTTCCGAGGCACGGAGGGGTCTCGGTATGTAAAGATGGTCATCCATCCACAGACCAACCGCGGCAAGGGTAGCTTAATCTGATCAATCGGCCTCTCCGTACAGATACTTACCTACTGGTAATAATACTGCCTTCACTTTAACTTCCGTCTTAGTGGCATAACTTTAACAATCATGGCGTAACTATGTTACTCATAACACATTTTTCTTAAAAGCGTTTTTTCCTCATCGTTGAATGTCAATGACCTCACGATTGAAGATGATGTTGGTCTGTGAGACCCGAGCAGAGGTCAATAACCCACGGGTAATTAAAAACGTTCAAAATCTAGTCGTAATCTCATTTCAGCGACAATCAATCCCAAAAATGTATGTCAATTACAGGTATTTTTTTAGAGTTCATTACCCAAAGAGTATAACGGGACCCTATTACTAAGACTCCGTTATCTGTCTGTCCGTCTGTCACCAGGCTGTATCTCATGAACCGTGATAGACAGTTGAAATTTTCACAAATACTAAAAACAAAATAAAATAAATATTTAAGGGGGGCTCCCATACAACAAACGTGTTTTTTTGGGCGTTTTTGCCTTGTGGTACGGAACCCTTCGTGTGCGAGTCCGACTCGCAATTGGCCAGTTTTTTTTTTTTTCAGATTGAAACCTTAACTGAGATTAGAATGTGAACGTTCTTCAAAATAGGGGAATAACCCGTCTGATTTTGAAAGATTGATTTTAAAATGTCAATATATGATAAGTACGAGGTACCACAAAATCTTTCTCTTACGACAATGAAGTAACTCATAACACAGGAACACACACACACTCTCACACCTACACACACACACGCGCTCGCACTCAGACATTCTTGTAAGTACTGGACTTTTATTTTATTTGTTCAAAATGTTGTTAATAATAATTATGTAACAGTCTAAGAAATACTCTTGTCCTATTTTCGGGAAATGAGGGCTGTTTGTCCTTAATACAGGCTACTAAGTAACTTAGTTAGGACATCAGATCGTAAAATTGTATTGTTACCTACTCATCTTAGATTTAAACTATTCCTAAGTTGTCACTCTACTTTGTAACAGACTGTACTTACAACTTTTTTATTAAATAAATTTATTATATTATTATTCTTTTTTATATTGAACCATTAGAGTACAACCAACATCATCTTATACTTACTTAGAAAGAACGCATAGATTAGAATGCTTTCTTACTGCGTTGACTTACCCACGATTTAAAAGCAGGTAAGTACTTACCTACATAATTAATTTCAACTGTACTTAGGTACGTAATATTAATGAGATCCAATGAAAACAACACCAGAAAATAGCTATCCTACCAAATAAGTCCCATAAACGACACATGCTCCAAATTATAAAATATCAAATATAATATTTAAACACCACCCCGTTGTTAATCTTGATTAAAAAAATACGAACATCAAACAGAAACAAAAGGGTTGGAGTCGCCACCCACCTTACAAATATTAAATTACTCAATATTTCATACCGATACTAATTTCGCTATCTTAACCCTCGCCGGCCGCGAAACGACAGAAAATATTACGAAAAAAAAAAAAAAATTACACTCGCCAAAAGAAAAAAAAAAACCGTCGCAGGCTTAATTGACATTCTTTATGAGCGTCAGTCCTTAGACGCGGATATTTTTTAATTAGATATATTTTATGGGCTTTTTTTTCGAAAGGGGTAAGCGCGACTAAAGGGTTAACATTTGTTTGAGCCAATGGGGGAGGGGGGTTCAATATTAGCCTTTCGTAATCAGGCGGGGAAAAAATGGTCGATTAGTCCCCCTCCGACGTTAATTTAGGATCATTGGGCCTACGTGGAAGGTAACCCCCCTTCTTGGGTGTCTTTTTAATGTTTTGTTCTCGATGCTGGAGTAAAAATTGTCTTAAATTTGTTTTGTTTCGTTGTATTTTGGTAATTTAATTTAAAATTAAACCTGATATTACCGATGGATTGCGAAATTTCAATAACCTATCTTGAAATTATTTCCAATAACGACTAATTACTGCGAAAATCGATGCATGCACTTGGTTGTGGGTTCAAATCCGGGCAACTACCAATGAGACTTTTTGAATTCATTATTTTGTACTTTCTGAGTATACTGACATCGGTGAAGGAAAAAATCGTGAGAAAACCAGCACCCATTACGTAACATACTTGTTAGTGTGTTACGTAATGGGTGCTGGTTTCCTCGGAAATCGGAATCGGAATCTGAATCATTTTGAAGCAAATTGCTAATCCATTGATTCATAAGTTCGAAAAATGTGTCTGCTCAACACGTAAATAACGCAATGAATGTTGTTAAACTGTCAAAATGAAACCGATTCCGATTGATAATGTGTTACGCAGTTGCCCCGCAGGACTTATCTATTTAATATGCTCATCACAATGCGAATGGAGCTGATGGTGAAATACCAGGAGAACTCTCAACAATGAATTTCCCTGCATCGGGAAAAGCAATATTTTGGTAAAGGCGATGAGCAAGTTGACATTAGGCTATTGTAACTTAGATAAATTATAAACAGACCCACTAAAAAGCGGGAAATAAAAACTTTTTAACAAAAAAGAAAAACCGACTTCCAAAAAAAACACTACAAAGTGAAAAATAACTTTAATTTCGGAAGTCGGTGGCAACCATAATAAAGTAATCGAATCGCAACCCATGAAATACTTATTATTGAGTAGTTCCGGTGGCCATCTGTGGTCTTCATCATCAGTTCCACTTCACCAAATAGTGCTTTTCGAGAGCAAATGCACGAGTTACTATAAAAAATACCCAAATCGCTATAGGTGTGCCTATAATATTTGAAGAGTTCCTTCGATTTCTCCAGGATCCCATCATCAGATCCTGACCTGATGACAATGGGACCACCTGGAAAGTATACCCTTTCAAACAAAAAAATATTTTTTGAAATCGGTCCAGCCATCTTCGAGTAATCGGGGAACATACATAAAAAAAAAAAATAAAAAAAAAAAAAAAAAATAAAAAAAAAAAAGGTTCCGACGAATTGAGAACCTCCTCCTTTTTGAAGTCGGTTAATAATAAAGCTAAAGAGTTTGTTTATGTGTTTGTTCGGATCCGGCTCGAAGGACCAATGTTAGCGCGGGGAGCACTAAAATAGTGGACTGTATTTTAGGCAATGGTTTATTGCGGCTAATATTTACATTCTTAACGTGCTTTCCGAGGCACGAAGAGGTCTTGATATGTAAAGATGGTCACCCATCCATGGACCAACCGCGGCAAGCATAGCTTAACCTGATCGATTGACCCGTGCGGCTGTTATTACTTAGCTACAATGAGTTTTTACTTAAATTTTTTTTCCTTGGTAAAACCCAGCCAATTTAGAGTAGAAGTACCTACCTATGAGCACATATTTTTGTTAATGCTAAGGTAAAAAATAAATTCAGCAATACACATGTATATTCACAAATCAGTATAAACGAATTTTCATTTATGTCAACAGCCAAACAGGAGGGTAGATAGATAATTTTAACGTATTTTTTCATCGAAATGAGGTGCGTTTGTCGTGCACTAATTCAATCTGCGACACGAGAGATATCGCTGAGATTAGTTGCCGGTGAAAAAAGTCGCCGGAAGAAAGGTTGATAGAAACGCTGATTGGGTGAGGGTTCCGTACTTGTAAATATGTGAGCACCATGTATCTATCACTTATTTGATTTACCTGTCATTGCTTAATTTTTCATTCTTTTTACCTTTTGTGGTAGACTAATTTTATTATGGGTGCATCGTGTTCACATATAATTTTTATTATGTATACAAGACCTTGTAAAACATTTTAAAAGAGTAACGGTGGAGTTTCTTGCCCATTCTTCTCCATACGAAAACTACCTTTTGGAATGGGCGACTAGAATCATTTCTATTTAGTTTTTTTTTTGACGTTCAAAAGTGCATTTGAAATAAATGATTTGACTTTGACTTTGTACCGATTTAAGTTATTTTATTTGACTCTGATTCTTATGTTGTAACTATGTAAGGCTGCAGGTATATGACGCGAAAGTTGTTCCGTCATATACACGCGTCCGTTACTATTTTAAGCTAGGAAATAAGCGTGTGATAAATGTTGAACTGTTAGTCCATATTCTCGAGGTTGCAAGAGTCATAATATTGTACATATTCTTTCTTACAGACTAAGTGTAAGGAAAAATATACGCTTTGATAGCTTTACTTAATAGCACTAGTTAAATTAGGTAATTGCGTAACACACTATAAGCAGCAATGGGTTTCATTTTGACAGTTCAACAACATTCATTGCGTTATTTACATTGTTGAGCAAACACGTTTGTCTAAGAAGCGAGTCTCTATGATATCTTACGTATCCTATTCTAGAAAGGCGCACGAAGCATCCCAACTCACTCCCAACGGAACCCCAAAAACTTCGTCGAAGCCGAGAGAACCCGTGAAAAATCTTTATTAAATCCCTCTTGAGCTAAATAAGTTCATTTGCAGAGTGAAAAAAAAAATTTTTTTTTTTCGCCTTTTTTATAAATTAGTAAACATTTTCGGCGATTTGTATAGCTTACTCCGGGGGTAATTAGTGATTGTCTGTCTGTGTGTGGGGGAGGGCCTATTGGCGAATTAAATTATTTTTTCCGCCTAACTAATGAGGGGAGAGGAATAAATGTGGATTTAGACAAATTCGTGTTAGTTAAAGTTAAGACACGGTTATAAATCCCTACTTTTTATTTCGTACTCTCTTTAGCCGCCCTGTCTCTTTAATTGGGCTCGGAGATTGGCAGTGTCACGCCTTGAAGTTCTTTTGGAATAAAATTGTTTTTATTTGGTGGGAATTAATGGATTGTCTTGTTATTTTATAGCATAATGCTGATAAATATAGGCCTGTCTGTTATTTACACACAACATACACACATGGTGCTGTGGTGGCCAAGAGGTATCGGTTCCGACTTACGAGTTGTAGGTCGTGGGTTCGAATCCAGACAGGCACTTTACTTTGTGGAAATTAATTCATCACAACTTCTCTCTGAACAGAGACAGCTGTGCTGCTGGGGAGTTTGTTGCGCCACTTCTTCTCCCCAGCGAAAGCACTAGGAAATGGTGAAGGGCGGGCGTTTTGGGGGACTGTCTTGTGTAATTTTGATGTTCGAAAAATGCTGACTACAGCTTAATTTGAACAAATGACTTTTGATTTTGATTCTCAAAACGGTGAAGAAAAACATCGTGAGGAAACCGGCATGTCCTAGAAAAAAAAAACCAAGACATGTGACATCTACGAGTACCAACCCGTACTGGGCCCGCGTGGTGGATTACAGTCCACTCCCTCTCACAGAGAGGAGGCCGTGTCCCAGCAGTGGGAACATTATACAATGCGTAACATAATGAACGCAAGACCTCATACACCCCAATTAGAGTATTGAGTTAAAAGCATAATACAATGATCAAAACAATTTTTTTTTAAAGCTATTTTTATTAAGTAAGTAAATTGTGTTGACCCTATCATTACTTTATGCATTCAAAATTGAGTCTTATTGCCTTGACATAAGATTTAATTTTATTTGGCTCAATCGGCGATCAGTATGGCAAAATACATAATTTAAAAAAAAATACCTATCTTAAATGTTACCGAAATTGATTCAGTAATCAATTATGAACGAACTACTTTCAGGACTTGCGTTTATTCTGTTACACTTTGTATAGGCTGTTTATGCTATACATACATAAAACTCACGCCTCCTTCCCTAGGGTAGGCAGAAACTACAGAACGTCACCTGCTGCGACCCTTACATACTTCTTTGACATTCACCAATAAGGTCACTATATGTCCTTCCAGCGCCCTAGTTGCGTAACACATTATCAATCTCAATCTGAATCATTTTGAAAGATCTTGCTAAACCATTGCTTCATAAGTTCGAAAAATGTGTCTGCTCAACAACATAAATAACGCAATGTATGTTGTTGAACTGTCAAAATGAAACCCATTGCTACTGATAGTGTGTTACGCAATTACTCCACAGGAGGCCCCTTCTGGTGTTTCCACTCACATCTTCCTGTCTGTGATTTGTATGCACCCGCATGTTATGGCACAGGCTGGCGAGCCTATGTTTAAGTCCAAGTATACTTACCTAGGCAATTGTTTAAGTCCAAGTATACCTAGGTAATTGGGGGAGTCCAACTAGGTATACTTGAAGTTAAACATAACTCAAACTCATTTAAATCAATTAAACCATTTACAGGCACTTTTGAACTGTCAAAATTAAATAGTCGGTCAGTTAGTCAGAAAGTTGAAGCTAGTTGCCCATTCCAAAACGTAGATCTCTACGGAGAAGAACGAGCAAGAAACTACATGGACACTCTTTTACTTAAATCAAGATATTACAAAATCCTGTGTATATTATTCTTGTTGCTTTTAATATGCGAGAACAATGTAAAAAAAAACACAAATGAAGAAACAATTCAAAATATAAGATTAAAAATAAGGAGATGAGCAGTTTCAACCGACGGTGCCCGTTCATGAACATGACGCGTACCCACGCGTCATGTGCACCATCCAGCTCAACCATTTTGTAGGGAACCGAATGATCCAACACACGCGCCACCATCCATTCTCAACTGCCATGCTCTTTCAAGTCAATATAAAAAAATCATTTAAGTAACAAAGCTGTTGAAATGTGGTTGTACTGTAAATATCTTCGGGGAATAATGTTACGTCATAACCACAACGATGTTATATTTGTGTCAATGTTATTTTTGTGGCTAATGATAACAGTTTCATAACAATATTGTTTTGACATAATATTTTAAACATATGTCGGCAGACACATTGATTAGCAGCTGTGAGAGACGGCGACTAGATGGCGCTAGTGGAACGTGCACCAGACGCAAATCATTCACTCTATCGATCATTTGGCCTAAAGGACTTGGTATCCAATCCAGTAAAATATTGTAACGGTTTCCCCCCCACTAGCGATCGCCTTTATAAGGAGCTGCGCTGTTTGATCGGTACGCATTTCCAACGGTTGCGTCGTGGTGCACGGACCACTGTCTCTCGACAGTCAGTACTGCCCGATTATTGGATGTGGAACGCTGTCTCTGACAATTAGTACTATCCTTATTGCGGTGGGTGCATGGACCACTGTCCCTGACAGTCAGTACTGCCCTATGTGACCGCCTTTTGCCGTTATTAGTTTTAGTATTTCATTTCTGTATTTTCTAGATTTAAGATAACTGATTGTTCAATTGAATAAACTTGTGTTTTACTTCTGATGTCTGGGCCAATCCGACATCAGAAGTGGGATCGGATTGTCCGCCCACCTCTGGCACTTCATTATCACAAAATGGCCAGAAAAATATTCCGCTACCCTCAAATAATTTAGAAGCATTTCTTTCAAAATTAACTGATGATCTGCTACCCGGTCCAATGCGCCACCACAACCATTCAGTGTTGGTACCATTTGATCCTGATGACCCCAATTCAGACCTAGAGGGCTGTCAGACACCATAATTAAAAGCAAAAATTTGAAAGGTGTCAATTTAATCATGACGCTGACCTTGCCTTCGAGGCGGCGCAGCCACATTACTGGTCAAGATGCCTCTCAGTCATTATCAATGGGATGATATCTAGACCAGCAAATATGTACTGTAGGGGTTGCAAGAGTATTGTGACCTAGTCCAGTGAGCTGCAGGGATCTCATCCATGGGATGGTTATCTGGACCAGCAAATGTGTACTGTAGGGGTTACAAGAGTATTGTGACCTAGTCCAGTGAGCTGCAGGGATCTCATCCATGGGATGATTATCTAGACCAGCAAATATGTACTGTAGGGGTTACAAGAGTTGTGACCTAGTCCAGTTGTAGCTGCAGGAATCTCACCTGCTTTAGTGGGTGACGATTTAGACCAGCATGTTTGAACTGTAGGGGTTTTCTATTGTAAAGAAATACCTAGACCAGTGATATTTGCTAATTTGATATGTAACGATGATGACGATGTGAATTGATGACGAATGAATGCACTCGAGAACGAGTGATTTATCAGGATGGCCGTGTCGGCAGACACATTGATTAGCAGCTGTGAGAGACGGCGACTAGATGGCGCTAGTGGAACGTGCACCAGACGCAAATCATTCACTCTATCGATCATTTGGCCTAAAGGACTTGGTATCCAATCCAGTAAAATATTGTAACGGTTTCCCCCCCACTAGCGATCGCCTTTATAAGGAGCTGCGCTGTTTGATCGGTACGCATTTCCAACGGTTGCGTCGTGGTGCACGGACCACTGTCTCTCGACAGTCAGTACTGCCCGATTATTGGATGTGGAACGCTGTCTCTGACAATTAGTACTATCCTTATTGCGGTGGGTGCATGGACCACTGTCCCTGACAGTCAGTACTGCCCTATGTGACCGCCTTTTGCCGTTATTAGTTTTAGTATTTCATTTCTGTATTTTCTGGATTTAAGATAACTGATTGTTCAATTGAATAAACTTGTGTTTTACTTCTGATGTCTGGGCCAATCCGACACATACTTACATACTTATAGGTAAACAAATTAGCAGCTCTGTGTTGGTTGCATACAAGAAAATATAAATGACTAAGGGCGAATTTCACCAAACTTTTATACCTGGAATATTGTCTTATGCTGAGAATAAATTTTTGACAGTTTTTCCATAGCATATTAAGCTACCCGAAACTGTCAAATTTTCCCAATCAACTTTAAACCTTATGCCTTAGCGATAAAGTTGAAAATCTATTAAAGAAATTTGACCGATTGTAGTAGGTGCTGGCGTCTGTACATACACTCACATTTTGCCAATTACATTTAAGTCCCATGTTACAGAGGCCAAGCCTATTGCCATCAACCGGGCACAAATCCAGATTCCAGGTTGTTACTGGCAAATTCCAGGTCGAAAAACCCAATAACACTTTGCACGACCCGGGAATCGAACCCAGGACCTCATGGCTCTTACTCAGCAGTAGCGCTTGCAACCACTACACCAATGAGACAGTAAAAAAAAATATGTCATTGGTAATTCTAAGTAGGTACGTACTGAAATGGAGGCGCCTAAAACCACATTACGCACATTCTCGACTTACCTACCATAGATATAAGTTTTATATTTCTATGCTACCTAATACCAAAAGTCATCAACCCCATGACCTCGATGATTCAGACATAACTGAGGAAATACGACTGATTCTTATGAAAACAGTCAAGACATTCTTAGAATAGAATAAATTTTATTCATAAGTTCACATATGAATTACATAGAAGTTACATTATTACAAAGTTAAATATTAATACCTATTATGAAGAAAATATTAAACTCATCATCTGCCTAGCCTTTTCCCAACTATGTTGGGGTCGGCTTCCAGTCTAACGGGATGCAGCTGAATACCAGTATTTTACATGGAGTGACTGCCTATCTGACCTCCACAACCCAGTTACTGGTAAGACTGGTTGTCAGACTTTCGGGCTTCTGACTACCTGTAACGACTGTCAAAGATCCACGAATGACAGCCGGGACCAACGGCTTAACGTGCTTTCCGAGGCACGGAGGGGTCACGGTATGTAAAGATGGTCACCCATCCACAGACCAACCGCGGCAAGCGTAGCTTAACCTGATCGATCGACCTGTGCGGCTGTTATTATTTAGCCACGGACCCCCTGAAGATGATGAGGATGAAGAAAATATTAAACTATGCCTAAAATAAATCTAGTGTATCTAATCTTATAAACATATAAAACTCAAAGGTGACTGACTGACATAGTGATCTATCAACGCACAGCCCAAACCACTGGAGGGATCGGGCTGAAATTTGGCATGCAGGTAGATGTTATGACGTAGGCAACCGCTAAGAATGGATTTTTCGAAATTCCACCCCTAAGAGGGTGAATGGGGGGAGGGTGAAATTTCACGCGGAAATTTCAGCTAGTAACTTACCTATATAAGGCTACTGAATTCAATAGTGACCTACCTGATGTAGGTTTATTCAAACCTGTGTTTCAGCCCATCACTTAACAACGCTGAGTGCTTTAGTGGACTATTATATTAATTACTGCACGAGTACATAGAGCTAGCATTGATAGGTATATAATAATTATATTTTAAAATAAAAATTGACTTTAATAAATAAAACATTAATAAACTTATTGCATTACTTCTAGCAATTTTTCAGTGTCTGAGTAATGAAATGTCGCTAAGTATTTACGCAACATTTCACTACATTTTTTATACTTGGAGACTTATGGATTTTATTATATATGAACAATGCTATGCTTAGAATAATGCTTGATCGTTTCTTTTTACATTCATTAGTTATTATAGTTCAATAAATTTTCCTGTTATTTAAGGAAAAATAATATCTAGCCATTTTAACGTGCATTGTAGGTACTTACGTACATTAAAAATTCAATTATTAAAAAAAAACAGTTAATTTACCTATTCCAAAACATGATGTACCTTTTTATTTTTCCAAGTTCAACACACTAATTGTGAAACACGCCATCAATCATAATATGAATAATTTTGAAGGTGTTAATCCATTGCTTCATATATTCGAAAACATTGTTTGCTCAACAACGAAAATAACGCAATGAATGTTGTTGAATGGTCCAAATGAAAGCTATTGCTACTGACCGACGACCGTGTGTTACGCAATAAACCCGAGATAATTTTAGTAGGAAGATCTTATAATTAAATATTTTTCCTTAAAGTATCAATACAAGGAAGAAGTTTCAGTACTTATTTTCAGGTAGATTTACGAGCATAAATATCATATTATGGCATAAATATATTGCTAAAGTGATGACAGATACTCGTATTTTTGATCATAACGCGGTATTAAATCTCCACTGCTGGAACACAGGGTTCCTCTCTGTGAGAGGGAGTGGGTCGTAATCCACCACGCGGGCCCAGTGCGGGTTGGTTCACGTCTCCTTCGCCAAACGGCGAAGCGCAGTGGTGATGAAATAATTACCTACACAAAGTAAGGCGCCTGTCTGGGTTCGAACCCACGACCCACAACTGACTGAAAATTACCGCGACTGTACCTAATTAGTTATGAGGTGATAAAATTGCCGTAGGTACTTAATTAATAATTACTTATTGCCGCTTTGTCAAACCTTTAAGTTGTGTTTTAGGTACTCTAATTATAACAATAGATAATTATCAACACATATAATTATGTTTAACCAAAAATCCTATTTAAAAGTGATTAAGAATTAACGAGAGAAAACGAAGGTTTACTCATTATTAACCAATTAACAATAATGACTTAGACTTTATTAGTTCAAGGTTACAACCTAGACACAATTTTTGAATGATAACTTATCGAACATTTTGGTTGTCTCCATTTTATTGAACGGAAGTGGCTTTTGAGGGTTATGATGACGTCAGATTCGTCTTTTGTTATCACTTATATAATATTTTAAACAGGTAAAATTTTATTGTTTATATGTAGGTATGTAGGGGGGCAATCTCCGGAGCTAATGATCCTATTGTTTTCACTGGTAGCAAGCTTCATTATTCCTGAGTGCTATATATAGGCTATAAATTAAATAATTTTAACTAGCATTTTAGCTATCACAACTTTTGTCTAGCAAGTCCAAAAGAAATACCTATTTGCATGCGCTGCCTAAACAGTTGTTATACAGGGTTATTGATAAAACATTAACAACCTCTTAAGAGGTCATTGTACTCATAATTATGAACAACTTTTACTATGGGACCAAACCTGAAATCGCGAAAAAAAATCAGCTGTTCCCTACATTTATGTTCGTATAACTCGTCAAAATGTAGGGAACACCTGATTTTTTTCTTTCATCATCATCTGCCTAGCCTTTTCCCAACTATGTTGTGGTCGGCTTCCAATCTAACCGGACGCAGCTGAATACCAGTATTTTACATGGAGCGTCTGCCTATCTGACCTCCACACAATTATTTTGTAAAATTCAAAATCAAAAGTCATTTATTCAAACTAGGCTGAGAATCAGCACTTTTGAGAAGAAGTGGCGCAACAAAGGCCCCAGCAGCAAAACATAGGTACTTATCGAAAAGGATACTTCTTAAGGCGACTACATGACCTAAAGCGCGGTCACTCTCGGACTGCATAGAAAAGAAAGAGAAGCGCTGGTAATTTATTACAAAATATAAAGCAATTTATCTATTTACAAAAAAAATCCTATTGTTTGGACTAAAAAATTAAAACACTAGTTCTTTATTATGTTGCTTGTAGAATAATCTGACAAAAAATTATAATGATTGTATGTATATTAGTATGGTTTTTATTGTAAAAAGAAAGTTTTTAGAGGTATCTTCATGATTTTTTCTATCTTATCAAATTAGTTGTATTATGTTTTCAACACACTATCTACCTAGCTTATATCCTGAAGAATATCATATATTTTTCTGATTTTGTTTACTGTAGTCGATCATATACTTTTATTGTTTCTAAAAACTTGCGTTTTTTGCGTCTAGGTCCTGTAAGCCCCTTAAAAAAATATACCGTTCGCAATTACCGTTAAGTTCCTTTTTAGTACAAATCTAAAACCGTTAGTGTAGTGTAGGTGTCATGGTATCGCAGTGACGTTGATAAGTAGGTACCTACCTATCGGTCGACGGTACCTATGTGGGTGGACACTGACCTTAAACTCTGCTGACCCAGTTTTTATTTGCGGTGTGAAGTTTTGCGCAGTTATATTGTAGGAAAATGATTGGAATATGATAGACAAAGTACTTATAAGTGTAGTATTTATGTTGGTATGCGTAATTGGGTAAATTCATATAAATTAATTAGGTGATCAGTTGGGTATTTTTGCGTTATTAACTGGCAAACAAACAGACGACTAACCTGTTGATAGTTCTATTTATAATAATAAACTTAGGTAAACATTTAGTCGACTCTTCACGTGACCAGAGGGCTGGCCTATTTCTTGGCCAAAGAATTAGCATCGCCATACAACGTGGCAATGCTGCCAGCCTTTTGGGCACTGTTCCTGTTGACAGTGATGCGGACGAATCTTTTGATGCCCTATGATTTCTTTTTTGCTTAATTTTTTATATAAATGTACATATTATTATTATCTAAAATATTAGCATAGCTTATGTAAATATTGTCATGATATGGTTTTGAAATACATACATTAATAAAAATTAGTACACACGACGACAAATCAAACTACACATTATAGGCTTTTTGTACAAAGAGAAGACAGCTTATACTAGCATAGCATGATTAATTAATGATTATGTCGTCGTACGTAAAAGCAATAATAATAATAATAATTTTTTTATTGACATAATACAGTTGTTACATAGTTTATTGAAGCCCTGACTCCTGAGCTAGGTAGTAACCTGTGTTACAGGAGCCAGTGTCTTCGCCCATTTGTGGTTCATGAATTAACAATGTGCAATAAAACAATACAAAAAAAACAAAATAAGGAAAAAAACCTAAAATATAACAAGGAAACGAAATTGCAATGCTGGCCTGTTGGTCTAGTGGTCAGTGACTATGACTGCTATGCCGGAGGTCGTGGGTTCGATTCCCACCCAGGACAAATGTTTGTGTGATGAGCATGATCATTTGTTCTGTGTCTGGGTGTAATTTATCTATATATGTATGTATTTAGAAATATATAAGTATGTTTATCAGTTGTCTAGTACTCATAACACAAGCTCTGCTTAGCTTGAGACTAGACGGCGTTGTGTGATAGTTGTGGAATATTATTATTAATGTCGATACCTATTTATCTTTTCAAACTCTACGAAATGGAATCATTTCTAGAATTTAACACAATAACTAGTCACCCAAGCGCTACTACTGAAACTACATACCTACGAGTATTAGAAGGGGGAATGCCTATAGAATCAATTCAATTTTTTTGTAAATTTTGAAAGTGCCTACCTCTTGATGGAAATAAATGAATTGAGTTTGACTTGGCACTAAAATCCTATGGAAGAAACCAAAATATTATTTGGTTTGGAAAGTATCTAACATCATTCATCATTCTATCATCATTTTAGCCGAAAAACGTCCACTGGTGGACATAACATGCCTTCCCTAAGCATCGCCTCTTTTTGATCGGTTCTGCTTCTCGCTTCCAGCGGATACTTGCGACCTTCACCAGGTCATTGGTCCACCTTGTGAGAAGCCCTTCAACGGTACGTCTTCCGGTACACTTCAAACCTCTTTCAGCACCAAGTAACTACCTATACATACGTCATACCACACCACCACCTAATCTTTTAAAAGCCACAGTAGCTGTGACTCAACTAATTAACTTAAACACTTTCTACCTGCGCATGATTCACAATCCGGGGTACAAAACAAAGAATGCACTTTGGTTTGATTCTTAGAACGGTAAAGGGTACCAAAATGTCCCTTTGTCCAGTTTACAAGTTCCGAAAAAGGTCGTACTTACCTGGAAGTATGTGGGTTGATTCATTGAGAGTGCAAGGGAACGTTATCAATTGTTATTGAGATAAAAACTGGGACCGCTCCGATGGTCTAGTGGTCGCATGCTGCTAGCTGCTCAGTATCCTGAGCAATAATTAAAATCATCAATACAACTCTTTAAATAATCAGCCTATAATGTTCCCACTGTTGGGACACAGGCCTCCTCTCTGTGAGAGGCTGTAGGCCGCAATCCACCACGCGGCCCAGTGCGGGTTGGTAGATGTCACATGTCTTCAAATTTTTGGTTCCAGGACATGCCTGTTTCCTCACGATGCTTTCCTTCAGCGTTTTGAGAGCAGTGGTGATGAAATAATTTACACAAAGTAATGCGCCTGTCTGGGTACGAACCCACGACCTAGAACTCGTAAGTCGCGGCCGTTACCACTTGGCTACCACTGCACCTATGTTCAAATAATCCTATTGATTCTCATTTCGTGAAATAGTCAATAGGATTATATTTAACACAAAATGTTTGTATCGTTTCGTCACATACCTATATTATTATCTTGATAAAAATCTCCACGGTATTTATCACTGCATTAAAAATTTATGAAACATCAGATAATTTCCTTGTACCAAATGGTTGCCTGGTCAGTTAGTCATACAGCTTCTCTCTAGATTCTTTGTTTTAGTTCCAGGAATAACTTAGAGATTCGGTGAGATCAAAAACAAAGAATTTTTTTTTGTAATTTTTTTTTTTTTGAGAACATTTTCGAAATGTCTTATAAAAAAAAAGATACTTAACTGGAAATCTCTGTTTCTATGGAAAATTTAAAATCGGTCTAATTTGAAAATGTTCTTTACTAACTTTTTAGACCTTTGTATCCTGCTTATGCATATTATGTAGTTTCATTAAAATCAGTTCATTCATTTCGAAAAACTAACGCTTGAAAATTTGTATGAAATGCCGTACGTCGTACCTGGTCTGAGTCTGTCTAATGCTATGTTCACACGCGCGCGTTCAACTCGACATTCAACGTGCACATTCACATTCACGAGCGTGTAAACGGTACGCCCGAGCCCGTAAACGCGCCTGTGAACGTGAATGCCGCGAACCGGGCGTGCTGACTGACACGACGGCGTGCGTGTGAACAGCTTGAATGTTCGCCGACCCGGGGCGGGCTGCATGCCGCGCAGCCCGCCAGGCAGCCCGCCGGGCTGCACGGCGTGCATGTGAACATAGCATAAAAGGTTGTTGTCATCGATCAACCGCGTAGCAAAAACCTCTTAACCATTATTATATAGTAGGAAAAAACAAAAGTCAGCACGCTTTCTCACTATATGACCAAAAATAATTCAAATGTGATTATAATCAAACCCACGATAAATTCCTACCTACACCGTATCGTATCGTATCTATGACGATTTGATTAACCTCTTCATGATTTCAATCACACCTGTTATTTGTATTAGGTATAATATTTCCTTATGGCATAATTCTAGTAAGCATAAACTCCATCCGAGACCTAGACGACACGGCTAGCCTACGAACTTTCTTTTGTTTAGAAATCTAAACAAAAGATCACATCTATCGTCGAGACAGCAGTTTTCCGTATTCCCCGTACCTACGTGCCTAAGCTATTCACTCGTCCAAGAATGCGCGGTTCTAAGTAGTATTACAATTGGTAATAATATGAACGTGTTCCGACTTAATTTGTTGACTTCGCAAATATTTCTAGTACACACGACGTGACGTTATGTTAAGTTGTTCATGTCCAGTACGAGCTGGTCTTGCATTTCATTTGATTTATCGCAGGGATTTATTCAGAATTAAAACGAAATATACTTAGACCTCATCATCATTGTCATCATTTCAGCCGGGAATCACTTAATGCTGGGTAGAGGCCTCCCCTTTTTTCAGCCATACTTCCCGATTACGTGTGTCTCTCGTCCAGGTGTTCCCTTTGACAATACCATCAGCCTACCGCGCTTTTGGATGGCCTTAGTTTATTAGTCCTAAGCTTGGCCACCATTCGGTCACAGCTTTACTCCATCGGTCATCTACTTTTTTTTTGCTTCCGGGGTGGAAGATCCTCATGGATGTCCTCCGCCCTGGGGTGGGTGGAGGGGTCTGTCAGACTCTTACTGACTAAAAACCACCCCGGTGTTCCATCTCACACCTACGCCGGGGGGTCGTGGGAACGTACGATCCATCCCCCAACCCCCGACATCGGCCCATCTCCTCCTCTAACTAGATCTTTTATACCTAATTCACAAATATAACTATGTATTGTATATAATATCCTAAAACTCTTGGCAAATTAACATATGGCCTCGAAAAATTCATCCCCATAGCTGTCGACTGGTAATGTGCCCAAGAGACTGGCGGCATTGCCACGTTGTATGGCAATGCTTAGCCTCTGTCCAAGGTAAAAGCCAGGCCTTGTATGACGGGAAGTGTCAATCAGCCGTTTGGAGATTTCCTTACCCAGTAACTGGGTTGTGAAGGTCAGATAGGCAGTCGCGGATGAACGTCCGAACCGAACGTCTCGAAAATCTAGACTGAACTAGTATTTCCCACTGCTGGGACACAGGCCTCGTCTCTTCCAGAGAGACGGCTGTAATCTACGCGGGTCCAGTGCAGGTTGGTAGAGATCAATAGGTTGCATTGCATTGGTTTTCCGTACAAAGAGAGGTCAGGGTATACTGGAATTATATTATGTAAATATAGCTTGATATGTAAACGTTTATACCTACAGCAGACAGCATTGTATTTTAATTGTGGGCTCCTTTGAAACAATATTAGAATTTCTATGTAAGTCTATAACTTGCCAGTCGCTATGGATGTTTATCAAAATCGAGGGTTTGTTTATCGTTCGTCGTATGATGTATTGTTGGTATCTTCTTGGGATAGTGCCAAGGATTACTTCGTTCGAGAATTTAACGTTTAGTTGCAAGTTGCAGCAAAAATACTGGTATTTAGTTGTGTTATTTAGTAAAATACGTGGCAATGCTGCCAGCCTTTTGGGCACTGTTCCTGTTGACAGCGATGCGGACGAATTTTTTGATGCCCTATTATCATTTTGCTTATTTTTTCAATGTACATATTATTATTATTTTAAATATTAGCATAGATTATGTAAATATTATATTACTTAATACATTATAAACATTTTAATAGTAGGTATAACTAAAACTTTATCATCTGTTGCTGATAAAACAGCAAATAATAAAAATAAAATAAAGTTAAAATTTAAGGGGGTAAAAAGAAACGTTTTTTTCGCGGCCCTCGTAGTGGACTACGGCTCTCTTCCCTCTCACAGAGAGGAGGCCAACATTATAGGCTGAACGCTTATGTATTCTGAAGCACTATATTATCGCATTCAGCATTTTAAACATGGCTCATACGGTCATGTTTTTCCAAATATCTATTGGAATTAGAGTCTAGTTTATCTTTTAGATAAGATAATAAGATGCAATCTAAAGGACTAATCAAACCTCTGTTCTGTCTGTGATTGGTTGACTATTATCACAAAAACAACCTACCATATTTATACATATATAGCTAGCTTCTGCCCGCAACTTCGTCGCCGTGAAATTTCACGCGACCAACGAGGCCAGTTAGGCCAACGAGTCCAACGAGGCCAACCAGGCCAACTAGGTTCAGTTACTTCAAAATACCAGAATTAAAACCGGTTTTCTATTTCAAGTTGATGTCTATAATATTTCGACACCAGGATACAAGCCGCCATCGTAATCGGTCACAGCAATGGCGCCGAAAAGCTATGTCAAAGAGAAAGTGCCAACTTTGTGACGTAGGGAAAGGAATTCGGACAACTCAGTATTTGCACGCACCTGGCTCATGAATCATGGTCTGAATGTTAATAGTTAGATAAACTATCGGTCTAACACAACTGCGTCAGTTGTAGATCCTTATATTAATAGATCAGCTTAAAAATCAACAACAAAAGTCATTTATTCAAATTAGGCTAAGAACCAGCATTTTTCGAACGTCAAAATTACAAAAGACAGTCCTCCAAAACGCCCGCCCTTCACCACTTCCTAGTGCTTTCGCTGGGGAGAAGAAGTGGCGCAACAAACTCCCCAGCAGCACAGTTCAGTTCCAAAAACTAGCTTCTATACAATAATAGATATGCTTAACATAATGAGCTTTTATCCATCACAGGTTGAGTATTACCCTACCCGAAACTGTAAAATTTTGCCAATCAACTTTGAACCTTATGATTCAGCAATAAAGTTGGAAATCTATGAAAGAAATTTGACAGATTGTAGTAGCTTGATATGCGTCTGTACGTGGAACAAAACATAGTTAACAAAATGTGGGTAATAAACACCTCCGCGCGTGATTCCCTGGGCACGGTTTTAGAATCGTGACAGTCATCATCTGCTTAGCCTTTTCCCAACTATGTTGGAAGCCGACCCCAAGGCTTCCAGTCTAACCGGATGCAGCTGAATACCAGTATTTTACATGGAGCGACTGCCTATCTGACCTCCACAACCCAGTTACTGGGTAATACGATACCCCTTGGTAAGACTGATTGTAACGACTGTCAAAGATCCACAAACGACAGCCGGGACCCACCACTTCCGAGGCACGGAGGGGTCTCGTTATGTAAGATGGTCACCCATCTACAGAACAACCGCGACAAGCGTAGCTTAACCTGATCGATCGACCTGTGCGGCTGTTATTATTTAGCCACGGGCCCCTCTTCGTGACAGTATCACGATATATATAAATCCGCTAAAACATAATATTGATCATCATTGTTATCTCTAAGACAGTTCATATCGAGATCAAGTCTGTAATATGTAGATACAGTACACAAATCTTGTGTACTGAGTAGATACATACTTATATTATTGAGGTTAAAGATATGCTATCTAATGTTACGCGAATAGTACGATATTATTTGCAAACAAGAGCTAAAATATTCTTCATGCCTACCTAAGTACCTAAAGAAGGTTTCACGTTGCGTTGAGTTTGAAAAGCCTCATTATATAACATAGCATCTCGCTTGTATTACCTAAAGGGTAACGCAGAGGTCTACCTATGGTACACCCACATTTCACCAGTTATTTTTAAGTCCCATGTAAAAGAGAGCGAACCTATGGGCATCAACCGGGCAGACATCCAGACTCCGAGCTGCTTAGAAAATCCAGACAGAAAAACCCAGTAACACTTTGATTGGCCCGAGAAACGAACCCAGGACCTCATGCGTAGCAGGAACGTTTGCAACCACTAGACCAACGAAGCAGTCAGTTATGTATTTTACTTCTATGCAATACCGTTATCAATAATTATGTAGTTACAAACGTTATCAGCTGTATGTAACCGTTTTATCTGTTTTCTATTTAAAGACTGGCAATTATTGATAAGTGATTGATACACTCGATTGGAACTAGTTCAGTTTGCATGTCTTAGGGGGGCCCGTGGCTAAATAATAACAGCCGCACAGGTCGATCGATCAGGTTAAGCTACGCTTGCCGCGGTTGGTCTGTGGATGGGTGACCACTGACCATCTTTACATAACGAGATCCCTCCGTGCCTCGGAAAGCACGTTAAGACGTTGGTCCCGGCTGTATTTCGTAGAAACCCGAAAGTCTGACAACCAGTCTTAACAAGGGGTATCGTATTAACCAGGAACTGGGTTGTGGAGGTCAGATAGGCAGTCGCTCCATTTAAAATACTGGTATTCAGCTGCATCGGTTTAGACTGGAAGCTGACCCTAACATAGTTGGGAAAAGGCTAGGCAGATGATGAAGTTTGCATGTCTTACTGTAATTTGGTCGAAGAATTGAAGTATTCCCGTTTGAGCACCTATGCATTGAGCACCAAAGATACTCCCATTTACTTACTCCAACTAAGTTCACTATCAATGTCTTCTATTCTAAAAGGTCATGCTCCTGGTCATGTCAGTCTCCACACAGTGGCTGCCTGAGGATGGACATCGCCCCCGAGGCCGGTCCAGGAAGAGGTGGCGAGACGACCAAGATGCATACCGCATACGGGTTGGATTGAGGTGGCCCTAGAGAAGGATGCCTGGAAGGTTTTGGGGGAGGCCTTTGCTTGGTAACTGTTGTACCAATATCAAAAAAACTGGCCAAGTGCGAGTCGGACAAAAAAACGAACAAAAAAACGCCAATTTCAGTAATTTAAGTACTTAACACGTAATCTGTCATTTTACTGCAGCTTATTAAAAGTCCGGCTATAGTATTGTTTTATAGGTATCTTCAGGATACTGTATCATGAATGATTTCGGTCTATTAATAAGTCTTTTGTGCGATAAAGCCTTATCCAATCAAGGCTATGCAGTCATATTTAATGGTTAATAATTATAATCAATAAATTAATTATTAATAATGCACTTATTAGCTACTATTATCAATAATAATACACAATGTATGACTTCATTTGTATTTCAGCTTCAGTACTTAGCGTAAACATAAACACTGACTCATTTAATTTCAGCCAACTTTTACTTGTAGCTTTTACACAATGGCCGATCATGGACACGCATTGTCCATTGTCTAAATTGAATTGTAATGTTATTAAGCTAATGATCAATAATTAAACTTATGTTGGTTTGTTATGGCTTCTGATATTGAAAACAGCTGAAGGCAAATTCACTTATAGTAAGAAAGCTATAGAGCATCGGATAGCGTGACACATATGAGACAAAAAACTAACTTAAATAACATTGGCTACTTATGTAGCTGCCTTGAAAAAACGGGCACGCACTGAGAGACGGAAATAGTATAGCTTTATCCTTTTCTGTTACTTATAATAACTCAATACTTTATCCCTTTCTTGTGGAAATGAAATGGCGCTACCCGCCGTCTATACTTTTCTTTGTGAGCAAATTCACGTAAATTGAAAATGTTCCAAATATAGTCGCAATCTCTTCTCAGCGACAATCAATGTTATGTCAAAAATGTAGGGAAATTAGTGTTATTTTTGACAGATTATATCTAAGTAATTATATTACGTAGGTACAAGTACCTAAGTACATAATATTATTGTTGTTATTTTCCTTAGAGTAATTGAGACTTATTGTAAAAGTAGGTACTTGAAAGCAATATTACTTATAAAAAGTATTAAGTAATCCTATCATAAAAGCCCTTTGGTCTTTCTAATAAATTGTAATAAAGAAGACAATCAAATAATAATTAATACACAAAAAGTGAAAAAAACACGCAAAAACAGAACAGCTGTAACCACGAAAAAGACTCCCGCGCAGACTAAAAATAAAAATAATAAAAATAAAACTTACAAAAGAGGTAGGAAACGGCAACAAAATCCAAACTCAAAAAGAGAACCACACAGCTCGACAACACAAATTTTATTACTAATAAAACATTCGATATTTAAAAATTAAAACAATGAACTGCATTCAAAACAGCGTTCGATGGCCAACTGACAGAGCAACTGAACATTTTGCGACTGATAGCTCTATTCACTTCGAAAGAAGAGCCATGCTTTCGACAATTGAAAGCCAACCTTAAGTCAATACAATAAAGTGTATAATTCAATACAGCAGTATGCTCCAGTATACTACGTGAAACCGTCCAAGCGAGTATTGAGGTCAGTGACGTCTTTTTTCTGTAAGATAAATTCGCGGAAGCGAGAGGGCCTAATAAATTAACGAAAGAATGAAAGGGACAGGAATATTTATCGTGTGTGTCACAGAGAAATTGGCTAGATGTGGTCAGTCATTAATTGCTGTCAATTAAAGATTTTGCTGAAGAGATTTCTATGATTTGACGGTATCTTTTTATAGAATAGATAAGGTACTTTTCTAATTAAGAAAGTACCAACAAAGACAAAAGGTGCTTAGACAGTTAAATTCGGAGAAATAATTATGATAAGAGTCATGGTTTTACCGAGTGGAGATCACGAATCGATAAGTATTATAGCGTGAGATGCCCCATAGCTAGATGAACTGACGACCGAAAGCTGGTACAGACTAGATGCTGAAGATGTAGAAACTAGAAGGAAAGAAAGAAAGAAGGAAAATACGTATATTTGCCATAAACATGGCACAGAGGAAGAACATAAAAAAAAACTGACCAAGTGCTAGTCGGACTCGCACACGAAGGGTTCCGTACCACAAGGCAAAAACGCCGAAAAAAATACGTTTGTTGTATGGGAGCCCCCCTGCAATATTTATTTTATTCTGTTTTTAGTATTTGTTGTTATAGCGGCAACAGAAATACATCATCTGTGAAAATTTCAACTGTCTAGCTATCACGGTTCATGAGATATGTACTGCCTGGTAACAGACGGACAGTGGAGTATTAGATCTGGTATTAGTAATAGGGTCCCGTTTTTACGCTTTGGGTACGGAACCCTAAAAAGAACAAGTTGAGAAAAATATATGCATCACATCAACGCAAACTGGCCATCGCTCAGCAAAATGCTACGACTCTGGGCGAGACAGAGCCCCAGTGCTCGTTTTCAGCGGTAGCCGGTGTTGACGTGACTGAACCTGGTGTTGTGGCGCAACTTGACAGAGACCTGGGTTCAGCTGTGACCTGCGATGCTGACAGTTGATTCATAGTTTGGATACATACAATCATATTCAGCCTATAATATTCCCACTATCGGGAATGATATAAAGATATTTTGGCGCTCGCTCGAATGACGTCTGTTGGGACACAGGCCACCTCTCTGTGAGAGGGATGGGAATGGTAGAGGTGGAATGGGGCTTGGTAGAGGTCACATGTCTTTGAATGTTTGGTTCTAGTACATGCTGGTTTCCTCACGATGTTTTCCTTTACCGTTTTGAGAGCAGTGGTGATGAAATAATTTACACAAATAGGTTCGTACGATCTACAAGTTGTAAGTCAAGGCCGTTAACCACCTCATTTCCCCTCGACAACTTGTTTGTCCTTATTAATGACTATTTCTCCTGCAGCAGACTTGAACTGCCCTTTGCTACTTACAGCAGCTTCCTGACTCTTTAAGCTAACAATCCAAGGGGTATAAGGTCATCATCTGCCTAGCCTTTTCCCAACTATGTTGGGGTCGGCTTCCAGTCCAACCGAATGCAGCTGAATACCAGTATTTTACATGGAGCGACTGCTTATCCCAGCAGTGGGAACATTATAGGCTGATTATTATGACTGCTTATCTAACCTCCACAACCCAGTTACTGAATAATACGATACTCCTTGGTAAGACTGGTTGTCAGACTTTCGGGCTTCTGACTACCCGTAACGACTGTCAAAGATCCACGAATGACAGCCGGGACCAATGGCTTAATGTGCTTTCCGAGGCAAAGGTAAAGATGGTCACCCATCCACAGCCACTTTCATAGTCGGTAACAAGTAGAAGTCGCGACCTTGATAGCTCACTTCACGTTACGGTAAGCAGTGACAACGGATTTTCATGAATACTATCTTCTGCATCTATTTTGGGGTTATACAAAAGTATATTTAAATAAACTACCTCGTTGGTATAGTTGTCGCAAGCGCTACTGCTGACAATGAGGTCCTGGGTTTGATTCCCAGATCGAACAAAGTCACATTGGGTTTTTCTATCAGGAATTTCTAAGTACCCTACCCGTACCCTATTACATGGGATTTAAACATAACTGGAAAAATGTGGGTGTAACTATCCACCTCTGTCTAACCCTTTGGAAATTACGGTCGTGATGATATGTTACCAGCAAATCTATTAAAGAAGTTTGACAGATTGTCGTAGTTTGACTACGACAATCTGTCAAACTTCTTTAATAGATTTTCAACTTCATCGCCAAAACATACGGTTCAAAGTCGATTGGGTAAATTTTAGTTTCGGGTAGATATGTGCTGGCGTCTGTAACTCTGTACCTAGAATTTCATGAAACCTTGAATGACTGGACTGATGTCCTTACCAAAGTACTATCAGTTACGTCAAGGAACATTTAATAAACTATTAACGTAAAATAGTAAAACCTTGTAAAGGTGAGTAATTAGTAATTAATACAAATGAACAATCTTGACCTTGTACGAAAAGTAGGGCATGTCCTATGAGTAGGTACAGCCAATGACCGTCATTACCTGATCCCCTCTTGTAAAGAAGAAAAGGGGAAGAGTGGGTCAGGTAATGCAGGCCGCTGACGACTGCGGAAAAAATAGGTGCCTAATGATGGTCATCACCGATGACTGTACCAATACACCGTTGTATGCGGAACTGTCAAATGACCCAGATAATATGTATTATAAAAGTTAAACAGTAGTTTGACATTGGCAGCACCTTTTTGTCTTACCTGTCAGGGTGATATTCTTAGTACAGGTTAAATATACAGTGCGCGAAAAAAAATCGCCTGTGGACAACGCCTACGGGTGGCTTGTGAAGTAACATTGACACATAAGAGAACCTATGTTTACAAATAAAGCATTCTGATTCTGATTCACAGAGTAACTAAAAAAACCGGGCAAAAGCGAGTCGGACTCGCGCACCGAGGGTTCCGTAGTACCATCAATATGTTTTTAAATTTTCATCGGCGAGGCCTATATTCATGAGAGAATTGCAATTTTATGTCAGCGCCATCTCTTGACCGATAGTGGAACTAATGTAACTTTTGTTGATGATTTCTGAAAAAGTGTGCTATTTAGAGACTTTGTTTTATTTTTCCTGTAATCTTTACATAAACTTCTATCACATACAATTATTTCAGATTTTTCTCTTTGCAACCTTCGGAGATAAGGGGGGAACGGTTTTTTTTACATTTTCATCAAAAGTTGAAAACTATGCGGCCTAAAAAAAAAGAAAATATGTTTGAGAATGTGCAAACTGCGCTCTTTCATATGATGATTCCACATGCCCTAGTAGCCCCATTTCGAATTTTTCAGACCCCCTTTCAGTCCTTGTTGCAAAAAATATACATATATTTTTATTTCTTTCTTATTTGCTAAATAGTTGGGCAAACGTGGGCAAACGTCATCTAAAACTATTCCAAATTTCAAGTTGATAGCATTAGCAGTTCTTGAGATATCCAGCTGTGACAGACAGACTTAGTCTCACCATAAAGGTTCCGTTTTAACCATTTTGGTACGGAACCCTAACAAATGAAGTGCTAATTCGTGAGAGGGCGACGCGACGTTAGATGACTAATTAAATCGAACAGCACATTTCGATCTCGATCGAATCTCTGAACTGTCTTAAAAAAGACAGATCTATGTTAGATTTATCTGTAAATAAATTCTGAGGCAGTCCCGGGGTTCTTGACAAGTACATACTACCGCATTCCGTAGTAGGTACCTAGGTAGGTAGGTTTAATAAAAAAAAACCAAGTACCTATAAATTTAATAAATAGGTATTTATTCAAGCATAATCTAAAATTACTTAAGTAAGCACGTTAGAATACTTAAATATATTCACAAAATGCATAATTCAAGTACCTACACTACAAATAGGTGCATGCAAAACAATTATTTTGTTAAACATTTTTTTTGTTAAGTTTAAAATAAAACGTAACAGAACGAAATAATATCTAACAACAAAGAAGGATAAAGAAAGTGCAGGTAGGTATAGGTACAATCATCACCAAATTAGTAGGTACGAAAATTTCGGAATTTAGAAATCAATTTAGTATAGACTGGGTTTATTTAAAACATAATAACTGTGTTAAATTGACTAGGTTTTATTCAAAATAAATAATATTATTTTGTTACAATTAACTTTTTGCTTTGGTACCAAAATACCGATTAGCCATATCACGATATGTAATTTTATTAACAGGACTGTCTGTGTACTTTCACTTTTAGGCCCGTATTGCAGAACCTCACTCAAGACTCAAGCATTACTTACAACTACATAATTTAGAGCCATTTGATTGGTTGAATCTAGTTGTAAGTAATACGGGGCCTCAAGACGTCTGCTATTACAATAGTGTCAGAATGGTCTATCATTGATTTCATAATTGTTGACTTTGACAAGTTTGGTAATCTACTAATATAATGGCGTCATTATGACTTTCCAATGGTCAACCACTGACACTCCATTGAAAGAAATGGCATAGAATGGTAATCTCGTACATAATGACAAATCTGCTAAAATTTTTACAGATCCTTTGATCAGTGACCTACCATTAGAACGTCATTGTGCAGTCATTGCTTTTAATTCGTTACGAGTATCGTATATGTTCTGTGCCATTGACCGACCAATGATCGATATACTATTGTAGTCTTTGGATCGACCATTACGAATTTCGCAGATTACGAACTTTTAGCAAAATGACAATGGGATCGTGTTGGAATGACGAATTTTTAAAATTAGCAGACTTGGGCCCCGGGACTTAGATACAATCTTAGTTTGATGGTCGTGCACTTATGATCACTCCATTCATTAGTAACTTCTCTGTTTATTTTTCGCATTTTTGTTCCGTAAGACGTGTACCTTATTCGAAAGGCATAGTTTGGAAATTCATGCCTTTTTTTGTTTGCTGTTAGTTGCTATTACGATTAACATAAATGGGTTTCTGGTTCGGAGTCTTTGGGCGCTTTAGTGGGTGGAGCGACGACTTTATTACTTTGTCCAGTAATCCAAAAAGGCCTGTTGGCTATCACGGCCTCCGTCCGAGGCTCGGTAGGGTCGAGAAGAGGCTGGGGCGGGTCAAGGGGAGGCTGCAGGTTCGTTGCCTTATGGTACACATTCGCCTCCATCTGCAAGTCTGCAAGGAAAATGTTTATTTTTCTGTTAGGTGGCAAAATATCATGAGGCTTGTTACCTGCAAGCTGGAAAGTTGGACGGTGCTTTCCCAAAGATAAAAAAATCGGTAAAATGTTCGGCAGTCAGAAGTAATTATTGCCAAGTTTAACCTCAAATTAACTTTAGTTGACCTTCCCCTTCGTGTCAAATTCAGCCCAATGATTTTGGCGAATATTTAGCTGTTCAGCCAGAAGCTGAATTAACTATTCATGCCAACACTAATTCTTGTGGTTCCTTACATATTTGCTATATTGGCGTATGCTAGCTGATGATATGTGGAAAGTGCATACCTACTATTGTATATAATCAAGTTCTTCAAATTTAAGGTGAATGGGTAGTTGTAGACCGCGAGATTCAAATTTTCTTACGTTTTTTGCAATTTGCAGGTCAGTGTCATGTTGTATCTTGATCAAAATGTGATTCGCGACAATAACAGGTACTTATTTAGAGAATTATAATCATTAGAATCATTAATACATCTTTCTGAGTTAGATTTCTACCATAAGCACTTTTCCATATGAGATTGGTTCAGAAAATTTGAATTTCGCGGTCTACCAATACCCATTCACCATAACAGACACATGTGTTGCTTGGGAGTTTGTTGAGTCACCTCTTGCCTCTTCCCATCTAGTCACTAGAATGTGGTGACGGAAGGGCGTTTTGAGGGGCTGTCGTAAGTTATTTTGACGTTCAAAAACAGCTGATTGTCAGCCATTGAATTAAGTCATTTTAATTTTATGCTTTTTTAGGATTCCGTACCGAAAGGGTAAAAACGGAACCCTATTACTAAGACTTCGCTGTCTGTCCGTCCGTCCGTCCGTCTGTCTGTCACCAGGCTGTATCTTAAGAACCGCGGTAGCTAGACAGTTGAAATTTTCACAAATTATGTATTTCTGTTGCCGCTATAACAACAAATAATAAAAACAAAATAAAATAAATATTTAAGGGGGGCTCCCATACAACAAACGTGATTTTTTCGGCGTTTTTGCCTTGTGGTACGGAACACTTCGTGTGCAAGTCCGACTCGCTCTTGGCTAGTTTTTTTAAGGTAACTGTGACAGGCCCCTGCTTTGCATGGTTTTTAACCCTTTGAACGCCATTGTCACATATTCTTGACAAGCAAGCGCGTGCACGGGCACGGCACGGGCATGTGACAAAAAATGCAGTGCACTTTATCACGAAATAAACAATTAAATCATTACTTTTGTGTGTTTTTATTTGTATACCTTAAATATTTAAAATTGTGGCTTGGCGTGGAGGGCACGCGCGTGCGTTTATGCTCTGGCGTTCAAAAGGTTAATCAAAATCCGTTGCGTAGTTTAAAAGGACAACGTTGTCACACAGGTAGACACGAAATGCGATAAAGTCGCTTTTCGTGTGTGCCTGTCCATTTATAATACGTAATCATAATCAGCCTATATTGTTCCCACTGCTGGGACACAGGCCTCCTTTCTTCGAGAGGGAGTGGGCTCTAATCTACCATGCGGGCCCAGTGCGGGTTGGTAGATGTCTTCTAATTTTTGGTTCTAGGACATGCTGGTTTCCTCACGATGTTTTCCTTCACCGTTTATAATACGTAAATAATGATTGGTCGATGAAATGCTTAGTAACTTCTTTAAAGAAAACAATGTAAGTAAAGTATTTTATAGGTATACCTATTTTAATTTATTTTTAATCAATTACAATAATATGTTTTTCTTATATTATTTATAAATAATTAAATAATCACTGAAATAAGCACGATATTGTGCTTTTTACTAACATAATTTATACTAACATATTTATGTCCATTGTTACTTGTTAATTAAATATAAATATTTTTTTACTAATGACTAATTAACAATTACCTTTTTGCTTTGGTACCAAAATACTGATTATCGATTTAAAGTTTTATTTAACATTAAAAACTAAAAAATAAATCACAAAAAACACAGTAGCTAACAAATGAAGTGCACGGTGCGAGATCTGTGGCCTTTGTGTGAGTTTTTTCGACTCACGTTCGACTGCGAGCTCGTTAGAATTTTGTATGGGAAATTAGGTTTCTCCTAGTGACCACCAGGTGGCGCTATAACTTTTTTAACTCACACAGAACTCCTCAGAACTGACAAGACTGTCTGTAAACTTCCACTTTTAGATGCAAACTTAGTTTGGTGGTCTTAGCTTGGTGGCTTAGTGGTATTCTTATAATCACTCCATTCGTTAGGTAACATCTCTGTTCAGCTTTCTCGTTCAAAAGGCATAGCATAGAAATTCATGCTCTTTTTTCATGACTGTTCGTTGTTATTATGGTTGACATAATTGAGTTTCTGGTTCAGGTTCCGAGTCTTTTGCTGCAGCGCGTGCGATGCTTAGAGCGCGGTCGAGAGAGGTCGGCCTTTTTACCAGAGCATAGCCCATAAAATGACGTTCAAGCAATTTGGCTATCACAATGTCTGCTGGTGGCTGAGCCGGGTCGAGAGGAGGCTGGGGTGGGTCAAGAGGAGGCTGCAGGTTCGTTGCCTGTTGATACACTTTTGCCTCCATTTGCAAGTCTGCAAGAAGAATACTTAATTTTATTTTTAATAACGAGGTAATATTTTTAGTAACACACACACACTCACAAACTTTCGCCTTTATAATATTAGTGTGATTGGTTCTTATTGGCTCACAATCGAGTTGAGTGGAAAAAGGAAAGGAAAGCCTTTGCCCTACTGTGGAACAATACAGACTGATTAAGTATTAGGCACTATTTTTTGTCTTTGACATATCTCGGGCCCTGGGGTGCCGGACCTTTGGAAGGCGTGAGGCCCTCTAAACAATTAAAAATTATGAGGAGGCACCAACCGACGATTATCCCTGTATGCACTATGCAAGTGCATCCAAGGACAACCCCCGGTTGGTGTAGGACTATGGCAGGATAAGAAAACAAAATAATATATTGGGCTATGGGTTTGGGTGGTTATAGTGGATCGGTTACCTTAAACTATTGCCTGACCTATGATAATATAATATTTACAAATAAAATGGCAGGGTGTGACTTGCACACTCAATAATGGGCCCCCGAAAACCGTTGCTAGCACATAGTGTCGTAGCGACAAGGGGGCAACCTGTCTTGAGATGCTTATGAGGAGTGGAGAGGTATTCCACGGCTATCAGGACAATCCCGGAAGTACGATCAAGATCCCTACCAGCATCTTTATTAATATTATTATTACAAATTGTTTGCAATGCGTTACACCTGCTTTGTTCATTCATACAAACGTTATGCGATCAATTTCGTGAGCCATTCGTGTAGATAAGATTTTGTTGACCTGGATTACGATTTAACACAAATCACAAAGCTATATTTATAATATTATCATTAGGTATACTGTATGCTGACAGTGTAAATATAACATGAACATGATGGCTATGCTACCAGGGAATTCCCCTATCCCCTAGGTATGTAGTACTGTGAATCACATTTATCCATATTGGGAAGTACAAACCATATTAATTTGATATTATATTGGGAAAATCTTACCTTAAAATTATAAGGGCATCCATTTATTTTGACATATCATTGTCTGATGCCATTATTATTCACTTTTGCCAAATATGTGCACCTATTTTTAACAAATGTGAAAAAACCTGGCACTTCTACATCGTGTATCAGAAAGGTGTGATCAAATTTAAGGGAAAAAATTCATCAAACTGAACAACTTTCTCCATTGATCCTATGGAGAAAGTTTGATGGTCTGTACCACACCCTTTTATTTAACCACACCTTTCTAATACATGCTGTATAAAACGTGATTTACAGACGCAAAAATTAATTTCAATATTGCACACACCCGGCTTATTTTTTTTTTTTCTACAAGAAATCGCCAATGATTTCGATATCACGTAATCGTCCACAGAAACATGAAATCTAAATTAACAAAAATATCAAATCAGTTCAAAAACTTACTCATATGTCTTTTCCGGGGTAAAATTGATTCACCTGGATCCAACCTTAGGTCCCCATCTTGTTTGGTATTCATTACCGCAGTCCCCCTTGGGTGTGGCAAAAATATCTTGCTAATTCGACCGACACAAATGTAGCAAATGAGGTTTTCGTACTCGTGAACCACTCTCTTCCATTGATTGTACTTTCTTCCAGTTTATTTTTAAAATTCGTGTTTCGAACGAATTACAGTGCGAACTGTGTTCTCTTCATACTATGAGTAAAGACTGGCTGGAAATGGCGAGGGGGAAGTACTTATACCAAAACAGATTATGTACAGTCATCAGCGGAAAATTATGAACATTTCGGAATTTTGAATCGGGAAAGTAAAAAATGTGAGTGTTCAGTGTTCAAATTTTTTTAGTGTTATAATTAAATGTTTGTTTGTGTATAAATAGATATGCAGAGATTCTAACTACTGTAAAAAACTTTAAACAGTTTCTGTTACAATGTAAAATAATGGGATTTTTTTTAGCGTAGGTGTTTATTTTGAAGGTTAATTGTTTTTATCACTAATTAATTAGAAGACAAGACATGACTTTTATTCTATTTATACAATTATTTACCATCTGTATTTTTCTACCATAAAAATGTTTGCGGTAGGAGTTAAGTGAGGTACCTATATAACCCAAGACTTTTAACGTTTTAGCAACTGAAACATTGCTGCTCATTAAACTTTATTGAAAACACAAAACACTTGAAAAATCCAATATTTAGTACTTTTATTGCTGACTGTATTCTAGGTACTTTTGCGAATAAGGATATACAAGATAAGTACTTACTGTGTATCGATACTGATAACTATCAGCAAAAACGCAAAAACGTACATATTGCTACGGTGATTCATACAATAAATGAACGATCAAAAGTTTTATATAGATACCTAGATAGGTACGCAGTTTTTATTAGCAGACTGGCGGACGCTGGAGACGTTTCGTGATCATCATCATAATTTCAGCCAAAAGACATCCACTGCTGGACATTAGGACTCCCCCAAGCACCGCCACATCGACCGGTTCTATGCTTCTCGTATCCAGCGAGGAATCCGCTGGATACGAGAAGCATAGAACCGGTCGAAGAGACTTTTGAAAAAGCCTAAGTAAAAAGTCATAATTAGATTTTTAGCTGTCGCATATTTCCTCCTCCAATTTTGGACCAATTTAAAAGATATTTCATAAACTGAATAAGAAGTATATAATTAATTATACTGTTTCCTTATGTTTTTCTTTTTTCATTAATGACATACAAGTAGTTAATATGTTGACTGGCCTGTTGGTCTAGTGGTCAGTGACTATGACTGCTATGCCGGAGGTCGTGGGTTCGATTCCCACCCAGGACAAATGTTTGTGTGATGAGCATGATCATTTGTTCTGTGTCTGGGTGTAATTTATTTATCTATATATGTATGTATTTAGAAATATATAAGTATGTTTATCAGTTGTCTAGTACTCATAACACAAGCTCTGCTTAGCTTGAGACTAGACGGCGTTGTGTGATAGTTGTGGAATATTATTATTATATTATATTTATTATTCTGTAAAAAAATAATTGATTTATGGTCATTATCCAGAAAGAAAACAGGACAGCGTTTCTATGGACAAAATAGTCAAAATACCACAGTAGCGCTTGCGACCTCTAGACCAATGATGCATAAATAAGTTATTAAATCTATAGTAATTTTTTTTTTTTTTTTTAGGGTACGCTAAAAAAAGACATTGCTTGCAGAGCAGATGGCCAATGGGGCCGACAGGTTCTGGAGTGGCGACCGCGTACCAGAAGACGTAGCGTTGGTAAGCATCCCCACAAGGTAGATCGACGACCTTGTGAAGGCCGCAGGAATCCGCTGGATTTGCGTAGCACAGAACCGGTCGAAGTGGAGGTGCTTGGGGGAGGCCTATGTCCAGCAGTGGACGTTTTTCGGGTAAAATGATGATGATGATGATTTCTTACTATCAGCCTTTATTATTTAGAAACGTTACGAAATTTGTATATCATATAAATTATATCAAAATTACTCGGTTTGCATGATAAAAAATTAACGAAATATTTTGAATAGGTACCTATTTACGTCACAATTCTCTTAGATAACACGCAAAATTTACCTTAAAATTTCACAATTACTTCATTACAAAACCATTTCGCAATTTTCATATTAATACCTATTTGGTTTTTCAATTTATTCACGTCAATGTTTTTTTTTTTGCTCGAATTTCATCATCTTCAACGTAACATAACATAGCATCCCGAAGTGTTAGGCAGATGTCTACCTATTGTAGGATCGCCGTACCTTTTTGTAGGACAATCCTACCTTATCTATTTTATTTAAATTGTGTGGACCATATAGTTATAAGGATATAATTATATAAATATAGGCATGAAATAAATATACAAAGCTTGGCTTTACAAGATTATATTTTATTAAGTATATTGTAAAACAATACATTCAAAATCACAACAGCAATCATTGTTGCGTACAATTAATAATAAATCATAGTACTTACGTTTTAAGTTTAGACTCAGAGGTGCGCACTCTACAATCGCTCGAACTCAACTGCCCCGTTTGCTTGTGCAACAACCGTTTTTATACGCCTACTCAGTGGCGGGGGTTATGAATCACACAACACGTGCGTTTGCATTTGCAGGCGCACGTTTCGTTTTACGGTGAGCACAAACATACTAGGTTTTACATTTTAGCATTTTATATTTAATTATACATCCATATTGTCTACCCTACTATTAAATTATACATTCTGACAGTCGGCCATCCTATGCTAAGCATGACCTCGTGCTTATACAATAACATAACAAATTATAAAATTACTCATTTTCATTAATTAATTAAGAATACAGTTGAAGTATTACGTTTGTAATCAAATCTTTTTTTAATGCTTTACAAAACAGTATACAGTGGGACCCTTCCGTCCTCTACAAAATGGCACTATGGTCAACAATACATTTTATGGGACCCTTCCGTCCAGTACAATATTATGATACCTTTGTCAACAATTTTATGGGACTCTTCTGTCCAATACAGTATGACACCTTTGACAATAATACACGTTATGGGACCTTTCCGTTCAATACAATATGACACCTTTGTCATTTTATGGGACCCTTCCGTCCAATACAATATGACACCTTTGTCAATAGTACATTTTAAAGGACCCTTCCGTCCAATACAATATGACACTTTTGTCAACAGTACATTTTATAGGACCCTTGCGTCCAATACAATATGACACCTTTGTCAATATTACATTTTATAGGACCCTTCCGTCCAATACAATATGACACCTTTGTCAATAATACATTTTATAGGACCCTTCCGTCCAATACAATATGACACCTTTGTCAATAATACATTTTATAGGACCCTTCCGTCCAATACAATCAACAATATTTATGATAAGACCCTTTTGTCCTTAATAATGACACCTTTCACATGTAAGAAATATACATATTATGACACATAATAATAGTATTGCATTAAAGACCCTTCTGTCTTTAAGGGCAATAAAATAATAAGACTTTTAGTCTCTTTTAGTTTATTTTTATGTCCATAGAAATACTTGCTTGTTAATCAGACTCGTTGGATAAATCATTGTCACTATCATGTGGCCTATTAAAATTTAGCCACGGTTTTAGTTTATCGACCGCGACTATCGTGGAATAACCTCTACCACCCTTTTTTGTGAGAGGTGTGTCTTCGACATGATATCGGTCGTGATCCAATACTTTTGTAATTCTGTATGGACCTTGAAATTTAGGTATTAACTTTCTACTGTGCCCTGTAGAAGGCACCTGACGCTCAATACGTACTAAATCCCCTTCCTGATATTTTACTGGGGCACAACGTTTTTTATCAAAGTAAGATTTATCTTTGTCCTGACTGGTGGCTATATGCTCACTGATTTCGTCACGGATTTCTATTATATTTTGTTCATTAGTCTTAGTAATATCACCCTCTAGTTCGGAAATAATTTTGTTCTCACTACTTCCCGTTAATCGTTTGCCAAATAAAGCTTCCGCAGGAGTCCGATTAATACCCTTGTTTAACGTATTATTTATTCCCCATTGTATCTCCGGCAAGTGATCGTCCCATTTATTTTCAGCTACACCAATAGTTTTTGCTGTTAATGAATCTACAATTGTCTTATTATATCTTTCTACCTGCCCATTCGCTCGGGGGGTAGCAACAGCATTAAGTACATGTTTGATTCCCTTTTCTTTAATAAATGCTTTAAAACTGTCACTTGTAAATGAGGATCCCCTATCAGAAATTATTCTTCTAGGAACCCCAAAGATGCCAAAATACTCTTTAAGTACTTTAATGGACGTACTAGTTTTAGTATTTCTTACTGCTTTCAAATAAATATATTTAGTAAAAGCATCTATTAAAACCAAAATATACATATTGCCTTTACTACTTCGCACAAAGGGACCTGTGTGATCAATGTGTATTGTGTCAAAAGGAGCTGCTATTTTTGGTATTGGGTTAAGATAACCAGGTTTTTTCCCACCAGATGATTTTGCATATGCGCATTCCAGGCATGAATCTACGTATTTTTTTATGAAACGTCGCATTTTATTAAACCAGTAATTGGATTTAATTTTATCTAAAGTTTTTTCAAAACCAAAATGACCTATATCATCATGGTTTTGCTTTACAATTTGCCAACGCACTCCTTTAGGCACAACCCATCTATCCCCATCAGCAGTTATTCGAAACAATTTGTCATTTTTTAGTTTGAAACTAGATTTTATATCGACCAAGTCATCAAATTTTGGATCTTTAAGAATGCCTATTATTCTTTGTATATCATCATCGGCATTTTGCACAGTAGCCAACCATGTAGACTCTGACACCACAAAAACTTCGGTTTCCGAACTTGGTACCGGATTCCTACTGAGCGCATCAACGTGGGACATGGATGAGCCTGGTCTGTAATCAATTGAAAAATTGTACTCTTGCATCTGTTCCCACCATCGCGCGACACGAGGAAGCATATCCCTTTTTTGGAACGTTGCTTTTAACGAGTTGCAATCCGTGATTATTTTAAATGATAAACCAACTAAGTAAACACGAAATTTTTGAAGAGCGGATACAACCGCTAATGTTTCCAAGTCATACGACGAGTAATTCTGTTCTTCGGGGGTCGTTTGTCTACTGAAATATGCAATTGGTCTGAGAACTAAATTTTCATCTCTTTGTAAAAGAATTCCAGCTATGCCTATTTTGCAAGCATCGGTATGTAATTCTGTTAAAGCGTTAGGATTATATAATGCCAAAGTAGGTTTTTGAGATAATTCTTTTTGTAAAATTCTAAATGCTGTGTCTTGGTCTGGTCCCCATTGCCATGGAATATTCTTTTTTAACAAATGGGTAAGTGGCTTTGCCAGAATAGAGAACTTGGGAACAAATCTCCTAAAAAAGCTAGCCAGTCCTAGAAACTGACGGACGTTATGCTGGTTTTGTGGTACAGGGAAACGTTCAACAGCTTCAATTTTTTTTGAACCTGGCCGAATACCTTTCTCCGATACTTCAAACCCTAAGTAGTCTACTGCGCGTTTAAAGAAAAAACACTTAGATGGTTTAAGAGAAAGTCCAGCGTTTTTAAATAAATCTAGTACAGACTGCAACCTTTCCATACCTTCAGAAAAAGTTTTACTGGGTATGATTACGTCGTCTAAGTATGCCAAAGCTTCCCCATGACGAGCATTCCCTAATATCTGATTCATTAACCGCTGAAATATTGCTGGCGCATTAGCAAGACCAAATGGCATACGATTAAACTCGTAATGCCCATCAGGCGTGACAAATGCAGTTTTATGTTTGTCATTTTCAGCAATAGGCACCTGATAATATCCGGATGCCAGATCTAACGTGGTAAACAACTTATTCCCTGATAAAATATCCAATTGATCGTCAATGAGAGGCATTGGATAATTTTCTTTAATCGTTTTTTTGTTGAGCGCTCGATAGTCAATACAAAGTCGGAATTCACCGGTTTTCTTCTTAACGAGAACTATGGGACTCGCATAAGCTGAAGTAGAGGAGCGTATAATATTATTATCTAATAACTCCTTGATCATTCCTCTAACTACTTCCTTTTCTGGAATTGCCAGTCTATAAGGCCTATACACTACCGGTTGATCATCACACAAGTCTATTTTCATGTTACCGACCGACGTACTACCCAATTCCGTTAAATCCAGAGCAAAACATTCTCGGTAATCATTTAGTAACGACAATAGTTTTTCTTTATCTTCAGCAAATAGATCATCGGCAATATTTAATTGGGCTTCTGTTAAGGTTGAAGGCACACGTGCTGTACAGTTTATGACATTTAAAACGTGACATGCTTCCTCTTCGTGGGCTAATAGGCCTCGCGCTATGAAAAAGTCAGGGTCAAAGCTTAATCTCAAAGAGGGAGCACAAGTAATAACTATAAGTCCGATTCCATTCCGAACATAATACATACCGGACAGAACTGAGTATTTGATGTGTTCTTTATATCGTACACTACCTTCTACGAATACTTCTCCATCAAAACTAGGGTCGTTACTATATACCTCGACAATAGTAAGTCCGGACACTTCAGTTTTGTTTTTACAAAATAATTTAATTTTGTGGTTATAGCTTTCAAGAATGCCCAGGCTTGATATATCTAAACAATCGCTTGTTTTTTTAATTATTATGTGCGATTGTTCCGTAAACGTTTGACCAATCATAAGGGGAAAAGGCATGACGTTGTCTGGGACTATGAGTAGGTCTACATTGGCGGCAGCACTGTCTACGATAATATGAGCGTTAAATTTACCGATGACACTGACTATTGAATTACCGAAACCTCTCAGGATCGGTAGGTTCTTGGTGTCAAACTGATTACTGATCTTTCGAAACTCAGAATCTTTAATCATGGAGCATTCGCTACCTAAATCAATGAAGGCCTGCACAGAGACCCCATTGACAACAGCCTGTTTGAAATATTTTTGATTAGGCTTTAACAAAACAGAGGCATCGGATGATAAGCCTACTTCATTACTAGCTACTCTTAAAACGGTTTTATCTGGGGCTGGAATTTTAGAGTAGCATTGTTCGGTTTCGTGGCCGATTTTACTGCATTTACCGCATTTCTTAATTGGACGCTGACACTGAGCAACGAAATGACCTTCTTGTTTACAATTTAAACAACGGGTTTGCTTGCTATTGCCAGAAGTTCGAGACTGAGTGTCATTGTTTTTACTCAAAGGACCTTTAACGTTTTTACGGTCATTTAGCGGTTTTATATTTCTCACGTTACGCAAATACGATAATAATTTATCTGGGTCTGAAAACTTAACAGCCTCGGCGCCCAACCTTACAGATCGGTCGTCAATACCGTGCAAAACACATTCTACAGCGCGAGTGCCTTCTATACCACATCGATTTATTAGACCAATTTTTTCATAGAAGTATTCCTCTAACGAATCGTTAAATCGGGCCCTTTTAGCCAACATGTCACTGAGCATTTGCCCGTAATTTTCCTCCGGAGGGAATGCAGACAGAAGCTTTTGTTGCCATTCGTTCCAGGAGTAAAGGACAGACGATAGACCCTCGTACCACCTCTTGGCGACGCCTCTTAACTTGGGTAACGCAAAGTGTACAATTTGTTTTTCAGTCAAACTGTAAATGAGTGCACATTCGTTTACTTTGTGTAGCCACATGGTCATCGTCTGTTCTTTCCTGGCTGGATCAAATTCTGGTATAGTGTTTTGCATAGACCCTAGTTTATCCAACGAATCAGTTTGGTTTACGGTTTTTATCATTTGAAAAATCTGAGCAATATCGTCAATTTTATAAGAATGTGCAGCTGACTCACCCGGATTCCGGATCTGTTCTTCACCAAGATAGCGGAGTGGCTGATGAACTCCTAAAGGCTGTTCCTGTGTGCCAGAAGCCCATTGGTCACTTCGGCTGCAGGACTGCCCACCACGCTGAAGACTGCGTGACCTCCCGTCACCTCGGCTGCACATCGAACGCCTGTCGCGTTGGCTTCGTGGCGACTGCTCATCGCGTCGGCTGCGGGATGACTGCCCATCGCGTCGACTGCGTGGCGACTGCCCATCGCGTCGACTGCGCGGCGAACGCACATCGCGTCGACTGCGTGGCGACTGCCCATCGCGTCGACTGCGCGGCGACCGCACATCGCGTCGACTGCGTGGCGACTGCCCATCGCGTCGACTGCGTGGCGACTGCCCATCGCGTCGACTGCGCGGCGACTGCCCATCGCGTCGACTGCGCGGCGATTGCCCATCGCGACGACTGCGCGGCGACTGCCCATCGAGACGTCTGCGCGGCGACTGCCCATCGCGACGACTGCGCGGCGACTGCCCATCGCGACGACTGCGCGACGACTGCCCATCGCGACGACTGCGCGGCGACTGCCCATCGCGTCGACTGCGCGGCGACAGCCCATCGTGCCAACTACGTGGTGAGCACCCATCGCGTCGACTGCGTGGCGAGCACCCATCGCGTTGACTGCGTGGCGAGCGCCCATCGCGTCGACTGCGTGGCGAGCACCCATCGCGTCGACTGCGGAGTTGTAACTCACGACTGTTCGGCTGCTCTATGAGTTCTCTGCGTGTCCTCGTTGTCAATATAGGACTTGGAGTGCGATGTACGGGGCTGCGCGATCGATGTGCATCAGATCGGCCCGCAGAGTGCCGCGAGGGTATTTGCCCCGCAGCAGTACCAGTAAATTCTTCCATTTTTATCTGGAATTTAAAAAAAATAACGAAAGCAAACTACGCAGGTTTAGCCGTTACACAATTTAAAAAAAGAGAGAGAAAAAAAATATATATTTATAATTATTTATTTAAACAAATTTCAAATTCGAATCCCACTTCTGATAATGTAGGATCGCCGTACCTTTTTGTAGGACAATCCTACCTTATCTATTTTATTTAAATTGTGTGGACCATATAGTTATAAGGATATAATTATATAAATATAGGCATGAAATAAATATACAAAGCTTGGCTTTACAAGATTATATTTTATTAAGTATATTGTAAAACAATACATTCAAAATCACAACAGCAATCATTGTTGCGTACAATTAATAATAAATCATAGTACTTACGTTTTAAGTTTAGACTCAGAGGTGCGCACTCTACAATCGCTCGAACTCAACTGCCCCGTTTGCTTGTGCAACAACCGTTTTTATACGCCTACTCAGTGGCGGGGGTTATGAATCACACAACACGTGCGTTTGCATTTGCAGGCGCACGTTTCGTTTTACGGTGAGCACAAACATACTAGGTTTTACATTTTAGCATTTTATATTTAATTATACATCCATATTGTCTACCCTACTATTAAATTATACATTCTGACACTATAGTACAGTCACAAGCACCAATATGTCAACACTTGGCAACTTTAAATTGCGATTTTTTCACAAAATAACGAATACAACGTTGAAATACGACACTTTACATATACCTTTTCGGAAATACTATGTTCCTACTAATATAAAATTTCATTCAAAAATAAAGGAGAAAATCGCCTTTGAATAAAGCCAAGTGTATACCTACATACTTTTGCTCGTGACTGTACAGGCTCATTTCGCCAGTTATATTTAAGTCCCATGTAATAGGGGGCTAGCCTATTGCCGTCAACCGGGCACAAAACCCCGGACTGCTACTGAAAAATTCCAGATAGAAAAATCCAAGAACACCTTCTTGAAAACAGTCATGATTTTTTAAAGTGTTAATCCAGACTCATCATCTGCCTAGCCTTTCCCAACTACGTTAGTGTCGGCTTCCAGTCTAACCGGATGCAGCTGAATACCAGTATTTCACATGGAGCGGCTGCCTGTCTGACCTCCACAACCCAGTTACTGGGTAATACGATACCCCTTGGTAAGACTGGATGTCAGAATTTCGGGCTTCAGACTACCCGTGACGACTCAACCCCCGTAAAGTGTTAATTCAGAATGCCCAAGTCAATTTTAACTCTAATCATGTATCAACACAAACTTCCACATAAACTTTATTGTATTGTTACAAAATAATCACAAATTAAGTTTAATGTTGTTAAAGGCAAAATAATAATTATGTCTGAATTAAAAAGATTTTATTTTTATTTTTTAATATTAAAAACGAAAAATAGGTCCCACGGCCAGAATGTTAATTGTAATTCATTATTTTAATTGTGTATGTTTAAAATACGTAATGTGGAATACGTGGTTTCAATCAATGTGATAACCAAATCGCCACACTGTTTAAAAATAAATAAATAACTCAATAAGTTCAAATGAAGTCAAATTAAAACAAAATCAAATTAAATAGAAACAAAATAAATCAATTTCAATGAAATCAAAATAAAATCGAATATCATGCGCATGGCTTTGGTCACCACACACTGAGTGCCGTGTTCAATTCCCAGATTGGACAAGTCTGGACTTGTGGTTGATGTCATGATTTGTAGAAAGTGAAAATTCTGAATGTCTAATTCAATTTTAATTTTATGACTAAGTAAACGTTACATGGAAACATCAGTGTCGTCAGAATCTCAATGGTTGTGCTAGTGCCAACGTTTTTCGGGAAAACACCTTTATTTTTTCCCGGAGAAAAATAATGAGCCACAGTTGCGCAACAGTTTCCGGCAACATTAAATTTCAGGACAGAGTGGTTTTTTGTGGTTTTGGTGGCCAATTCTCGTAATTGAAAACGTTCAAAATCTAGTCGCAGTCTCATCTCAGCGACAATCAATTTCAAAAACTTGTCAAAAATGTATGTACAGACGCCAGCACATCAAGCTACCCGGAACTGTCAAATTTTCCCGATCAACTTTGAACCTTAATCTTTAGCGATAAAGTTGAAAATCTGTTAAAGAAATTTGACAGATTTATAGTAGCTTGATGTGCTGCGTCTGTACCAAAATTTTTTTTTTTTTTTTAAACGTTGCCCCACACTAGGAATTTCTCCTGTATCGTGGGTGCGTTTACAAACATTTAATCTCACATACACAAACAGCCAGACCCGGAACAACTACTTGTAGGTCAATTGATTGTATTTTTGACAGATTGTGTCCGAGATTAGAATGCGGACATTCTTAAACATACGGGAATTACCCCTCTGTCTGGGACATATTACTCGTAATACACAATAAGACAGTAGATATTCTCAGAAATATGTATTTCTTTTTATCTTCATCGAACGGATGTTGTTTTCTTTATCTATTTCTCGCTCACTCGTGCGGTTTGGCGATAAGAATGTAAGGTGCTTGTACTCATCACACTATATTTATCGTTTAAATCATTCGTTATTTATGAAATGGACAAACTTCCAATACTAAATAAACTAAAAAACTACTAAAATAAAAATATAATATCCTAACATAGCTAGCAGCGCCCCGGTTTCACCCGCATAAGTGTCGATCCAGTGGGAATATCGGGATAAAAACTATCCTATGTCCTTTCCCGGTATGCAATCTATCTCTCTGCCAAATTTTATCGAAATCCGTTCAGTGGTTAGGCGTGAAAAGGTAACATACAGTCAGACAGACAGAGTTACTTTCGAATTTATAATATTAGTATAGGTTAGCAGAACAATAATTAGAAGCCGAACAAGTCCCTTATTTCTACTTAAACGTACAAAAAAACACAAAAAGTGCATAATCATTGTACGCACTTTAACTTAATAAGAATTATCGATTTTCTTCTTACCAATTGGTAACTACATTCCGTACGCCGCCGCCGCCGAAGCAGTGGTGGCCAAGTGGTAACGGCCGCGACTTACGAGTTGTAGGTCGTAGGTTCGAACCCAGACAGGCGCTTTACTTTGTGTAAATTATTTCATCACCACTGCTCTCAAAACGGTGAAGGAAAACATCGTGAGGAAACCGGCATGTCCTAGAACCAAAAATTCGAAGACATGTGACATCTACCAATCCGCACTGGGCCCGCGTGGTGAATTACGGCCCACTCCCTCTCACCGAGAGGAGGCCTGTGTCCCAGCAGTGGGAACATTATGGGCTGATTATGGTTATGGTTATGGTATTCCGTACTTTGCCCAAGGGCATAATGTACCCACATTGTGCCCTTGGACAAAGTATGAAGGGAAAACCCTTTATTAGTTGGGATTTTAATTAATAAATGACGTTTTAAATAAAGTTCGAGGAATGTTTATACATCATTATGAACTAATTATTGTTTGTCACATTTTATCTATCAGCACTTGGTGCTGATATCGGACACGCAGGATACGATATTAAGTGTCCCATCGTTTGTGGAACAGCACCACAATTACACTCCAAGGCGGAGTCGTCTATGAATCGTTGTTATCTGTATTTTATTTTTATAGATTAATAACAAAATGTATACCAAGACGCATACAAAGCTATTTGTAAACTAAAACTTCGCATTTGGCTATTAAATCTAGACTACATTGCCACCAAAAACCAGTAACTTAACACTCATACATTTTCACTCACACACAGAATGGAAAATGAAGAATGTTGAGTGTATGATGTTTGTAAGTCTACACTTACAAACATTCTTCATTTTATGTAGATACTTAAATATGTATCAGTGATTAATATAGTAGTTTTTTCGTGAAAGAGTAACAAACATCTATCCATCCATCCATTCTCACAAACTTTCGCGTTTATAATATTACTAGCTGCGCCCCGCGATTTCACCCGCGTAAATGTCGATCCCGTGGGAATATCGGGATAAAAATAGTAGTCTATATGTTAATCCAGGGTGTCAGCCAACTAGGCCACGCCGCGATAGCGGCGGTAAGACCCGTGATGAAGGAGTGGCTGGAGAGACGCCACGGCGCCCTCAGCTTCCGGCTGACGCAGGTGCTTGCCGGACATGGGTGTTTCGGGAAGTACCTGTGTCGGATAGGCCGGGAGCCGACGCCCGAATGTCACCACTGTGACAGCTGCCGCGGGGACACGGCGCTGCACACGTTGGAGGAGTGCCCAGCTTGGGCAGTGCAGCGCCGTGACTTAGTCGCGGCAGTCGATGCTGCGGGCGACCTCTCGCTTCCGGCCGTCATTTCATGCATGGTCGGGAGCGAGAGCGGCTGGACGGCCGTCGCCTCCTTTTGTGAGGACGTAATGTCGGCAAAGGAGGCGGCGGAAAGGGAGAGAGAAGCTGTTACCTCTCTCCCGGCCCGCAGTAGACGCACCGGGCGTCGCAGGGTGGCGGACGACCTCCGGCCACCATAGGGCGCGGCCTGCGGGCGACAGACTAGGGGCGTCTGTCGCCCGATCAGAAACAGGCCTCGAGGCGGCGGCGTAGTGTTCCGCGCGCGCCTCTCAGTTGGAGTACCTGCGGCCGCTGGGTGACGGCCGCAGAGGGTGACGGGGCCCGCCTACAAACATCTGGCGGGCCAATACCTGTCGGGGGCGCGGATGAATGCGCAAGCGATACCCGTACCCCCGGCAATAGGTACAGGAAGGGAACACCGGGGTGGTTTTTAGTCAGTAAGAGTCTGACAGACCCCGCCGCCCACCCCAGGGCGGCGGACATCCATGAGGATTTTCCCCCCGAAAAAAAAAAAAAAAAAAAAAAAAAAAAAAAAAAAAAAAAAAAAAAGGTGTCAGACACCTAGGGCAAGACCCGTGATGAAGGAGTGGCTGGAGAGACGCCGCGGCGCCCTCAGCTTCCGGCTGACGCAGGTGCTTGCCGGACATGGGTGTTTCGGGAAGTACCTGTGTCGGATAGGCCGGGAGCCGACGCCCGAATGTCACCACTGTGACAGCTGCCGCGGGGACACGGCGCTGCACACGTTGGAGGAGTGCCCAGCTTGGGCAGTGCAGCGCCGTGACTTAGTCGCGGCAGTCGATGCTGCGGGCGACCTCTCGCTTCCGGCCGTCATTTCATGCATGGTCGGGAGCGAGAGCGGCTGGACGGCCGTCGCCTCCTTTTGTGAGGACGTAATGTCGGCAAAGGAGGCGGCGGAAAGGGAGAGAGAAGCTGTTACCTCTCTCCCGGCCCGCAGCAGACGCACCGCGCGTCGCAGGGTGGCGGACGATCTCCGGCCACCATAGGGCGCGGCCTGCGGGCGACAGACTAGGGGCGTCTGTCGCCCGATCAGAAACAGGCCTCGAGGTGGCGGCGTAGTGTTCCGCGCGCGCCTCTCAGTTGGAGTTCCTGCGGCCGCTGGGTGACGGCCGCAGAGGGTGACGGGGCCCGCCTACAAACATCTGGCGGGCTAATACCTGCCGGGGGCGCGGATGGAAGGAAGAGAACACCGGGGTGGTTTTTAGTCAGTAACAGTCTGACAGACCCCGCCGCCCACCCCAGGGCGGGGCGGCGGACATCCATGAGGATTTTCCCCCGGCAAAAAAAAAAAAAGGTGTCAGCCACCTTCATACAAAATTTTATCAAAATTGGTCCAGCCGCTTGAGCGTGAAGGAGTAAAAAACATAAACACACACATACACTCACAAACTTTCGCCTTTATAATATTAGTGTGGTTTACCACCATGCAATTATCTTTACAGGTTTGTCACCTAATGCGATAATGTAGACAACTTACAAACTACAGTTACACCGTTACAAACAAGATGATGATGCCGATGATTGCCGCAACATAAGCAGTATTCTCGGTGTGGTCGCAAATCGGTGGGATTCCCCGTTGTTGATGAGTGACGCAACACGATTTCGTCACCTTATCACCTGAAATATTGCCGATAAGTTCAGAGTCACACAGGAAGACTTACTAGGTAGGTCCGTACAACAGGGACACTAGACTCCCTACATCGTAATTCTCAATAAATCACCACAGTGCATTGTTCAAAACTTCTATTATCTAAAACTTGGCGTGTATGACAAACTTCAGCAAAGTCCGGCCAACTTAAGGGCGAGTTCCCAAGTAGCCGGACCGCGGTTCCGTTCACAAGATTATGACGCGTGGACGCGCTGGAAACTTCGCCTTAACGCTTTGTCTTACTAAACATGGTCAGTTTGGACTCATGTCGTGGGCTATTTTGAAACTATGTTGTAATAGGAGATAGTTGCTTTATCAGAAATACGAGAGGAAGTTGTTTGTTAAAATTTGTCCAGTTGGTGAACTTGAAAAAAATTTTTTTTTTAATAACCTTTCATAATTCAAACACATGCAAGACAAGACCCAAGACCCCTCCCTCTGAAAGCACGTTAAGCCGTTGGTCCCGGCTGTCATTCGTAGATCTTTGACAGTCGTTACGGGTAGTCAGAAGCCCGAATGTCTGACAACCTGTCTTACCAAGGAGTCTCGTATTACCCAATAACTGGGTTGTGGAGGTCAAATAGGCAGTAAGACGGGCATGCGCCGGGGGGGTTGTGGATGCAAAGGCTGAGCCAGATTCCCATGATCTCCCCATCAAGGCGATGAGGGAACACCGCTGAGTTTTAGTGGGTATACTGCCACCCTGGCAGGGAGTCCCACATACTCCGTCTGTTCCCCCGACGAGCGGAGATGCGTAACGTCATTTCTCAGCGAAAAAAAAAAAGGCAGTCGCTCCATGTAACATACTGGTATTCAGCTGCGTCAGGTTAGACTGGAAGCCCATCCCAACATTTTTGGGAAAAGGTTAGGCAGATGATGATCATAATTCAGACATAGAAAAAAAACTTAAACAGTATTCTCGGTGTGGTCGCAGATCGGTCGGATTCCCCGTTGTTGCGGAGGTGGATGCAGCTCAACGCTGAATTTTAATTGTAAGTGTCTAAACATACTATGCCGCCGTAAGGTACGCGACCGAAGTTCGGCATGATTACGCCTGCAACCTGCAATGCTATTTGAATTATTGGCGACACATTATGCCGAAATTACGTTGCGTTAAATAGCATTGCAGGCGTAATCATGCCGAACTTCGGTTGCGTAACTTCGGCATAGTGTGTTTAGACAATAAGTGACGCGGCCAAAAACGCTCTCTAAGAAAAAAAAACAACGTTTCAGTGACGTCATTCGCCGATAAATGGGGGACGCAATTTGCTGGTCGACGCAATCTTAGCCTCCCTAGCTTTATTATCTACAATATTGGTAAAGATACCTACTTTACGAGTTTACGTAATTTTTTTGAGTTTATACCAAAAACGGTAAGTATTTATTTCCTTTGGAAACTGGACTAGTCATCAGAATTAGTCATTATGGTCGGGAAAGTACCAACATAGATAAACATGGTAATACTTCCGCTTTAAAAGCAATCCAAATATCCTTGAGGCCTAAAAAGGTCAATTTGGTAGAAATAACATAAAAGGATAACATTATGAATCATAATGGACAGTTAACTGTTTTAAGTTAATCGTATCAAATCCCATTGGTGAAGTTTTTCAGTTAGATATTTTTTTGTCTGTGCTAAAATACCAATCAATCCAATCCAAATCCAATCCCAATCTCTTTGATTAGGTATACCTACGTAGAGCAACGAAAAAAAGAATAACACGAACTGTCTTCGCCATATTATGATTCATAATGTAATCCTTTTATGATTCTGCCAAAGTGGCCTTTTTAGGCCCGGTGCTATACCTAAAGATATTTTGGCACTCGAATGACATTGTCAGGCGTAATCAGCCTATAATGTTCCCACTGCTGCTGGGACACAGGCCTCCTCTCGGTGAGAGGGAGTGGGCCGTAATCCATCACGCGGGCCCAGTGCGGGTTGGTAGATGTCACATGTCTTCGAATTTTTTTTCTAGGACACGCCAGTTTCCACACGATGTTTTCCTTCACCGTTTTGAGAGTCGTGATGAAATAATTTACACAAAGCAAAGCGCCTGTCTGGGTTCGAACCTACGTCCTACCTACTACTCATAATCATCTGCCTAGCCTTTTCCCAACTATGTAGGGGTCGGCTTCCAGTCTAATCAGATGCAGCTGAATACCAGTATTTTACATGGAGCGACTGCCTATCTGACCTCCACAACCCAGTTACTAAGTAATACGATACTCCTTGGTAAGACTGGTTGTCCGACTTTCGGGCTTGTGACTACCGGTAACGACTGTCAAAGATTCACGAATGACAGCCGCGACCAACGGCTTAACGTACTTTCCGAGGCACGGAGTGGTCTCGGTATGTAAAGATGGTCACCCATCCACAGACCAACCGCGGCAAGCGTAGCTTAACCTGATCGATCGACCTGTGCGGCTGTTATTATTTAGCCACGGGCCCCTCAACTACTCGTAAGTCGTAAAAAATTTAAATCATTTTATTTTCAAATCATTAGTATCGATTGTTCATTGCGCTCCAAAGTGGAATGCGATATCACCGGAACAACTACCTATTTGACGTTCGTACGACCACGATCATACGTACAATACAAATTCGCGTCCAAAACGCGCGCGGCTTTATTTCCTATAAAGGGCACACAGAAATATTTACCTATAGATCTCTACCTGTTCATTACCTTAATAAATAGCCATTTTCAAATGCCTCATCATTAGCCACTTGTCTCCAAAGGGTTGCATTTTTTAACCCTTTCCTCCTCGGAGTGGTTCTAACACAAATTGGGTGTTAAATTAGACGAAGACGTGACTCTTTAGTATCGGGGGGGGGTTAAATAAATAACCCTTCTTCGTTTTAAAATTACTTAAAAAAAAAGATACGATTAAAACGAGCGTGAAAATGAATTCTTGTTAGTAATCGATATATTTTTTCAGGGTACCAGAGAGCCCTAATAGGTAAGTTACATACATACATAATCAGCCTTCCCACTGCTGGGACACAGGCCTCTCGGTGAGAGGGAATGGGCCGTAATCTACCACGCGGGCCCAGTGCGGGTTGGTAGATGTCACATGTCTTCGAATTTTTGATTCTAGGACATGCCGGTTTCCTCACGATGTTTTCCTTCACCATTTTGAGAGCAGTGGTGATGAAATAATTTACACAAAGTAAAGCGCCTGTCTGGGTTCGAACCTACGACCTACAACTCGTAAGTCTCGGCCGTTACAACTGGGCCACCCCTGCTCTCGGTAAGTTACTAAGGTTGAATTCAACAATGAAAGTGAACGCAATTATCGCATCTAAGCCTAGTTCAAGAGCTGTCAGTGTCATTTTGTTCTTAGCGTGTGGATGCGCAAAACGGCCATTGCTCAGCAAATGTAGAGGATAGGAATATCATCATCGTCGGCTTCCAGTCTAACCGGATGCAGCTGAATACCAGTATTTTACATGGAGCGACTGCCTATCTGACCTCCACAACCCAGTTACTGGGTAATACGATACCCCTTGGAAAGGTTGACAGATTTTTTAGTCCAAACAATAGATTTTTTGTAAATAGATAATTGCTTCATATTTTGCAATAAATTACCAGCGTTGTGTCATCGCGCTTCTCTTTCTTTTCTATGCAGTCCGACAGTGACCGCGCTTTAGGTCATGTAGTCCCCTTAAATCATAGTGAGTCATACCTTGCCCAGGAGACGACATTATCAAAAAAATATATACGGTCGAATTGAGAAACCTTCTCCTTTTTTTGAATTCGGTTAAAAATAGCAAACTTTGACAATATACCAGCGTTGCTCCGGTCATTGAGTAGGCGTTTCCTGGAAATACCTTACATGCATAAATCTAGGTCCACATTGTAGAATAGGCTATTTGACTGGTTTCTGATAAACATCTCAGATTATTTAATGGTGTCTAACGAGCCCACAAAAACCTATTACTTCAAATTGCATAATGTATTTCTTTTAGAAAATAGTAAATAAAAATGTACTGTTTAAATAAGCCGCCAAAACGCTATCTTTAACAATATGGCGTCGTGACGTCACAATACACGTAAACAAACGTTGAAACGGTCGAGATACTAGACAAAAGTCATCTGTTCTGTCAACGATAGACAGAAATTGACTATATCATGACGTCATCATAAGTTCAGCCAATCCAGACCGTTTTCGATTACGTGGCGCCAGATTTAAAAAGATGAAGTTTTTTCGGGATTTTTTTAATAAATAATACATTGTTTTGTAGTAAAATTAATGCAAATCGATTTTAAAAGCGATAATCTATACGAGTGTCAATAATTATGACCTTATTTTTTACATTGTCAAATAGCCTATTGGAAAATGCATAATAATTATATTTTACTAGCTTTTGCCCGCGACTTCGTCCCGTGAAATTTCTTGTTCATCGACCCACCCCTTCGCATTACTTGTTTTTCGCTTAGTGATCTTTCTTTCTTCTTGTTTTCTTTCTTTCGTGTTTTCTTTCTTTTTTTTCTTTTCTTTCTTTGTTTTTTTTCTCTTCTTTTTACTCGGCTCCTAAGGGTCTTAGCGTGATGTTAAATAGTCAATAGCCTCAATAATAGGGCTAACAAAAAAAAAAAAAAAATCCGACTGGCAGTTCCAGAGATTAACGCGTTCAGACAAACAGGCAAACAAACAAACTCTTCAGCTTTATTATATTAATAAGTACAGATATAGATAGACTGAATTATGGGCTACGACACAATGTTTCAAGGTTCCGTCGACCTAATTCAACGAGGAAACTAATAAAAAAACAAACGATTTTAAAAGATACTTACACAAAAATCCATTTGATTTGGTGGAACTTTCTACTTTCCAGAGTTCTTGGACTAAAATAGTAAACATAGATTGAATTCTATACTCAAATAAGTCGTAAATTAACTAAGAAATCCCCCCATTCCACACACAGATCCAGCCACAATGTACCAGGAACACAGCTCCCGCAAGAGATAAAACGACACCTCAACATTCTGACTCAGCTTAATGCGGCTGTCAATCCGTAGTTTCCCGCGTTTTGTGGCGCTTTTATAGTCCACACCTCGCGCTTATGGGCCGAAGCACTATACTTTCAATTATATCATTGTTTACCTTTAGTTTCAGAATAAAATTATACTATTATTTGTGGGCATTATTTGCAATGGGATTCGTGCATCACTGGCTTTTGCTTGCGACTTCGTCCACGTGAAATTTTTTGTTCCCCCGACCCACCCCGTCGCATCGCATTGCCTGCCCGCGCCACTACTTTGTTTTTGGGAACCATTCTTTCTTACTTTTTGCCCGGCTCCTAAGTGTCCTAGCGTGATGTTAAATAGCCTTCTGCAAAAATATTTTTTCAAATCTGACTGGTTATTTCAAAGAACTCTTGAGCTTTATTAAGTAACTAGTATAGATAGATAGGTATACAGGGTTATTGGTAAAACATTAAGAACCTCTTAAGAAGTCATTGTACTCATCATTAGGAACAACTTTTACTATGGGAACAAAGCTAAAATCGCGAAAAAAAAATCAGCTGTTCCCTACATTTGTGTTCGTATAACTCGTTAATATTGATATGGTCACTATAAGATGTTGTTGGGTTAGCTAATTACGTAATAACTTAAGACAGAAGGTCCCTTAAGTAGGGACTGAATAAATTAACTGACTTGGTATTATATGCATCTCACAACTTTTTACGGTAGAAGAACTGAGTTGCGAGATTTGGCTTTTTTTTACAAGTTATGCTTTTGATTCGAGGTAGACCAAGGCAAAGGTGGCGTGAGGATCTAGTAACATTTGCAGGGCCAACATGGCCAGAGATCGCACAAGACAGGGTGGTTTGGAAGGAAAAAGGGGAGGCCTTTGCCCAGCAGTGGGACACAAAATAGGCTAACAAAAAAAAATGGTTTTGATGGCATATAGGTTTTTCGTACAATAGAACTCAGTTTGTACTGGTTATTTATAGCTTGATGTGTAGCCGAGCGCACAACTGGTTTTCATAACATCTTAATTGTAATAATTACATTTGATAAGAAGAAAATCTTCTGTGTTTAGATATGTAAAAACCATCCACAGTCCAATCAAAAGAAATGAACCACAATAATTTATAGAATTTTTGTAAACGTTACAAAACAAACGCCTGGCAAAATAATGACAGCAACAAAACCAGTGAACAAAACAAAACACACAACATTCATTCCATAAAAACAAAAATCATTCATTCTCCACAAAAACTACATTGAATTACTTTGAATAAAAATCTAACAACACTTAAATCCGCCATTTTGAATAATTCATAAAAAAATAATTTTACCAATCATTTAACATCCTGCCAAATTTGCCGTAAGTAAAGGACGGTATAAAAATTTTACTATCCCCATTTTCCGGCAGTAAAGTGTGGTCAATCCAGTTGTCGCATATAGGGGATGTCCCGGTTTTATGTTGCCCATAACTTGGGCACCCTACTTCCCTAAAGGTAGGGTATTTGCTCACAAATTGTCCATCGTATGTTTTATTGGGTATTCTGTCGAAGCCAAATAAAGTTATTAAGGGTTTGCCAGAATGATTTTTCTAAGGGGTAAAGTAAAATAAAATCATAGGGGTGCCTATGATTATAATTATATTAAAAAAAATCAACCAACTGTCTAATGTTTTGCGTACTGATACGTTTTTGGAATAATAAATACTGTGTGTCATAAATATGAAAAATATGCCTTTTTTTATATATTTCTATGATTTTGTTTCGTTTAGTTTGTGATCTTCCTGTGCGAATTCTAATAAATACTTTTTCTTTCTTTAGACGAAAACAATTTGCTGCCTAGCAAAAGGACTGCGGTAAAAAACTTAAGTTAAAAAACTGAAAAGTTAACAGCAAGCCCATTTTAAAATTAAATAAAAGTTGGAACCAGGCGACCCATATCATTTTTATTAAGGATATTTTGAAATTCAATTTCTTTTCTCTTTTTTTTTTTCTTTTTTTTTTGCCTTTTTTTTTCCTTATTTTCTTCCTTGCTTAGGTATCACATATTTTTCTCCATACTATCTGCACAGAAAAATCTGCTATATCAACGTTGTCCGGCAATTTACGGTAAACACAGGCCACATAACCGCGCGAAGTCGTAAAAAAAATCTTTCATTACATCAGTGTCCAAGACGCGCGATGTCGCGACTTCTCGTAAAAATCCGTCACGATTTGCCACAATAAGGCACACAGGCCGCGCCCGCGCTGCGAATGACGAATACGTGATGGCTGTGAATGTTATTGTGTAAGAACTTACAACGGTATAGACAAGGCATTTTTTTGAAGTTTTGAAAATGTTGGTTGAAGCTTAAAATGTTGGTTGAAGCTGAAAATGTTGGTTGAAGCTGAAAACGTGGGTTGAAGCTGAAAATGTTGGTTCAAGCTGAAAAATGGGTTGAAGCTGAAAATGTGGGTTGAAGTTGAAAATGTGGATTGCAGCGTCAGATTGTACACCATGTGTTGTCATCTGACATTATGCTGAGGCCCTGATGGCATTATAATCTTTGTTTTCTGTTTTTTATAGTTCACCTTTTTTGCTGTAATGCCAATAGACTCATTTTTATTTCATTCTTTATTACCAACGCCGTCTATCTGTCTATCAGAACAGTTTATTTTTAATCGATAAGTAGGTATCAATTAATGAATTAATATAAATACTCATTTTCATAAAATGGACGATTTATCAGGCGGAAATATTTTTCTGTCTATACTAACAGATCCCCCCCCAAACCGCCCCCCCCCTCCTCCCCCCTCTGTTCTCAAAACCGCCTCTATCCGTTCCTTAGTCTACGTATCGACTTTTACGCGCGCCTAGGTAAATATAAAGGTATAAAAGTGACGGATACGAGCCACTGTTTGAAGGATAGAGACGTCCGTATAGAGATATTTGTAGAGATGTAGAGGCATGACGAATCACAGTCAGACGTGCGCGGAATAAGACCCTTCGGTCATTTTGTGGAGATGAAATGTAGAGTTGTAGCTGAGTTTGGCAGGTGTGACTGGTGGTATCAATCTTGATTTTAACACGCTTTTATTAACTTCACTTATACTTAACTAACAGACAATGTAGGAAAATCTTGGAAGTCAATTTTAACCGACTTCTAATTGTCGTATCGAAATTAAAATTTGCATGTATATGTAGTTTGGATGACAAAACTATAATCTGGTATCTTAGAGCTGATCCGATGATAGAGCCAGGAGGTGGATGGTGGATCTTATCAGTGGTTACTAGTAAACTTCTCGTTTGGGCTCATATCTCATATTTGACGATTTGATTTGACCTGAATTTTTTTTGAGGTCCGTGCCACTTATGCATAGTACCTATCAACAAAAACAAAAAGTACAACTATGTTATAGAAAAATTCTAGTACAAATACCACACTCTTCCTTTTTTGAAGTCGGTTAAAACATAGATATCAACTCAACACAATCTTCCAATATTTTTCTTCCATTAATGCTCACATTTTTTCGTAAACATACCGCGAATCACTTGCAAAACCCTCGCCATCTGCATATATAAAGGGTGTTGCTAAATCAGGGCGGTTACCGAGATCAGACATGCTGATCTGAGAGAGACATCAATAACGAACACCCCTGTTGTCAGGAGATCACATTTGGTGTACATCAAGTATTGAACATTAGGCTCGAGTGTGGAATATACGGGGTTTAGTTTTGTACGTTTTTTTTAAAGTTTACATTTTATGGCCGTTATGCCCCGAAGGGTTGAGCACAGGTACAGTCAACAAAAGAGAAAAGTATGCAGGATTGTCGGATATAGTTGAAGTTTAGTAAGAAACCGATGGATGTTGTCGACTGAAATTTAATTTGATAAATGAGCTGTTTTTTTTCTATTATTGAAATTAAATTTTAGTCGAGAACATCTATCGGTTTCGTACTAAACTTCAACTATATCCGACGATCCTGCATACTTATCTCTTTTGTTGACTGTACATTGATGTAGGTATCCACATTTGGTCAGTTAAGTTAGTGGCCGATGTAAAAACGAGGCGAGAATATTGCCATCAACCAGGCACAATGCAGACTCCGAAATTCTTCTGAGAAATTCCAATTGGAAAAACCCAATAACACTTCGCCCGTGCGCAGTGTAATTGCGTAACGCACTAACAGTAGGAATGACTTTCATTTTGACAGTTTAACAACATTCATTGGTTGTTGAGCAGGCAAATTTTTCGAGCATATGCAGCAATGTATCAGCAATATCCTTAAAAAGTGTTCAGATTGAGATTTATAGTGTGTTACGCAATTAAAGTGGTGGTGATTGAAACCAAGATCTCGCGCTTGCAAACTCACCAACCAGCCAGGCGGGTTTTTAAGTTACTGGGCAAACAAGCAGGCAACTGAAAACCATTTTTTTGACGTTTACAACCAAACTCTACTCCCATATATTTTCCCCACACATGAAACATCAAGATCTTCAGCACACACGTAAATTTGAGTTTTAAAACCTTAACGACAAAGTCCAAACTCCCCTAAACGTTACATAAGTCATTGTTAAGGCAAAGCTATCGAAAAGAAATTGTAAAATAAAATCAAATGTAATTTGTTCTTTCCCAATTTGGTGTCGTTTGCTTGAGGCGTAGTAAGGCACACGTATGGGGGTGTCCCTTACAATACTTTGCCTTAAGTGAAATTGAATTGTTCGTGTTTTCGTTGTCTTGTTATCAAACATTGTGAGAATTGAGCCGTGAAGATATTGCTTTACAGGTTCTGAAAGGATTTTCTTTATTTGCATGGTTTTCCCTACGTGAGCAGTTGTTAAAGGAGCAAGATATTTTTAGCTACCAACATTTTTTTTATAAAACGTTGCCCCACACTAGGAATTTATCCTGTATTGTGGGTGCGTTTACAAACATTTAAACTCACATACACAAACAGCCAGACCCGGAACAACTACTTGTAGGTCATACAAATATTTGTTCCGTGCAGGAATCGAACCCGCGACACGCAGAGCAGCAGTCAATCGCTTAACCACTGCGCCAACCGTGCCGTCAAAGCTACCAACATTGAAATGCAGAAAATTTTTTGATTTAGACAAAGCACTTTTTTTAACATGCTAATTTTAACGATGCGAGAAACATATTTTTATGTAAAGGAGAAGGGAATGACTCCATAGGTTCCTGGGCCCAAGTGTTAACTGAATCAAACTAGCCTTATTTGTAAGAGGATACAATAACAAGGCTTCACTGAAAATTTGGTGAAATTTGGCTATCCAGGAACCAAGTTATATGAATTATAGTAAAACTGAGGTTATATTATAACATTGTAGTTTTTTATGTTATTTACGAAATACTTTGAATGTGTAATGGTAATTTAGAGTAGCAAGATCCGTCAAATAGTCCGTTATAATGTGCAAAGCCGAGGTCGTGGGGCTAAACAATAAAACAAGGAAAATACCTGCGCACTCAGAACGAAAGAAAACAAACGAGTGCATCTGTCAGTCAGTGTCTCAGTGACTGACGGATGTCAGGCACAAGTGTTGCCAGAAGAAAAAAATCACTACGAATCTATTCAATCGATTCCACGAAAGCTTGAAATGCACTTGTCACTCGATTTTCATACATATTCTCATATTTTACCGATTTATTCATAATCGATTAGTAGATTTAATCGATTATTTAGTTTCATTAACTTAATTTAAGTTTTCTCGGTTTCTAGGTAGAAACATGGTACCATATTTTGTGATTTCCTTTAGAAAAATATAACAGTTTTTTTAATACACATTTCAACTAGTTAACTGCTGGGCCCAGAAGTCCCCTTCTCCTTTAGTAGTAGGTACTTAATCTAAAAAAATCTCAGATATAAAAATATCCAGAAACTCACCATTTTAATTTTGTATGACATGCAGCATTCTGATTTCAGGGCCAAGCCCAATTCCACATCGTGGGTCAATCCTACCTTTGCAAATAGGTCTCCCAAAACAAATGACAAAAGAAACAGTGACGTATGCAGGAAATCGTTTGGCAAACGCGAAATAATAAATTGTTTAACATAACAAATTCAATATAAATAGTTGCGTCCCTCGCAGTTGGAGCGCTATCAAAAATCCCTCTTCTACACTACATCTATCTGCATTAGGGGTGGCAGGAGTTATGCTGTATGTAGCTAAGAAAGTTTTAGGGATATTTTTTTACTCAAATTAGCTCCCTTTAGCTGACTATGTTGCCTGCAGAAAAGCTCCCAGAGGGCCATCAACTACCATGGAAATCTCGAAGCCGGATGGGCCACTGAAGGTACAACTTAGTCAGGTGGGGGTACTATGATGACACACACACAGTGCGACTTTAGATCCACATCACAGACGATGCCTCATCTCTTGTCGTGCACTTCCATAGTGCAGGTGTTATTGCACCCTTGCGAGACCAACGCTGAAGCTGTCGAAGTGGCTGAAGCTTATTTAAAACTTATAAATAAAATTCATCTAAGAAAAGTCAATTAACAGACATTTTTGAAAGTCAAAAATTAAACAGGGTTGTTGGTAAAACATTATCAACCTCTTAAGAGGTCATTGTACTCATCATTATGAACAACTTTTATTATGGGACCAACCCTGAAATCGCGAAAAATAAATCAGCTGTTCCCTACATTTTGACGAGTTATACGAACATAAATGTAGGGAACAGCTGATTTATTTTTAACAGCGCGATTTTTTTTTTCCTCCTTCCTTATCGCTGCAACAAACGAATATTCGCCAGTGATATATACAGGCAGCTACTAACTAATAATATATGTATCTCTTCTACGTATACGCGACGTTTCTTGAGCAAGAAAATCGCTGATAGCTAGTCGCTTCCCCGTCACACGTGCTACAGGTGCCTTTAAAACTATAATTTGACAGATAAGCAGTGAAAAACGCCAAAATTCGACGTTAATAAAAAACTTCCTGACCCACTCTAGCAAACACCATCCACAATTTAAAAGAAGCAAATCAATGTCACGTATGACGGCGGTGGAGACATTACGTCATATTATTCTGAATACCGTCATATATCGTGATAAAATACTGTACTCTGCTCACAAAACCAATGGTAGTTTGATGAATGAAGAGCTTAGAGACGTATTTTGTATTATATTTATGTAAGGGAAATATTTAATTCATCCCCTAAAAACATTTTGATCATTGATGATGACATTTTTTTTTCAAAATTTATATTTTAGGGTCCTCAAAGTACGAAATTTTAATAGCCACGGAACTACGACCAACTTGGATGTCTAAACTCATTGGATAGTTAAAAAGAAGCTCAATTATTTAAAAATGTGTGCATCATTAGAAGCGCAAAAAAATTTTAGAGATTTAATAATTTTAATATTAATCAATATTATTCATATAATTATATAATTAATGTATACAAAATATTGTAAAATATTTTAAAAGAGTAACCCGGTGGAGTGTCTTGCCCATAGATATTCGTGGACTTGCCCATTTTTCTCCATACAAAAACTTCCTTTTGGAAAGTGCGACAAGAATACGTTCAAAAGTGCATTTTATGTGCCCATTTGAAATAAATACTTTAACTTTGAAAAAGTACCCATCATTAGAAGTTCATTAAGTGTTTAGCAGATCAGTTCAATATTTTACAAGATTTTTTTTATTTTTTTTTTATCGGTTGCGGCTGTTGCCTTGCTGGTACTCAACAATACAAATAACACGGATTAAAAAAGCATTCATATAAACAGGGACCCAATATTCCTATAATGGCTGTCCCATCAACACCACACTCCTGCCACCCCACGCCAGTCCAAAGCATATGACATATGACACATATGATATTATTGTTTCCAACATAGACTTATGTGCGATATAATTTTCCAATTTTCTAAACAAATGTCTCGTTGTGAAAGGCGTGTATGCAAAGCTGTCTGTGTATTGTTGTGGATAGTCTGTTAGACCCGAAAGTTTTATAGGTTATTTATTTATTTTTATTTTTTATTCGATTCTGACATTTTTATAATTTTATTTTTTTAACAGATTTCATTAAGTACCTACTTATTTATTTTTAAATGATCACAATTTTATTTTGGGTTTTTATCTATTTTGAATTTAATATTATATTTTATAACTAATTTTAATGTATGAGTTTGAAACTATGGACTAGAATTATGTCTGAAATAAATAAATAATTATTATTATGATATTCGCATTTAGCCGGTTTTTCACACGCTAGCATAATCAGCCTCCTCTCTGTGAGCGGACATGGGCCGAAATCCACCACGCGGGCCTAGTGCGGGTTGGTAGATGTCACATGTCTTCGAATTTTTGGTGGACTTGCCGGTTTCCTTACGATGTTTTCCTTCACCGTTTTTGAGAGCAATAGTGATGATGAGTGATGAAATAAATTACATAAACTAGAGCGGCTGCTTGGGTTCGAACCCACAACCTCGTAAATCGGGGCCGTTACCACTGAGCCACTACTGCTCTCTTTTTGTATGAATCAAAAAGATATGGTCAAATTTAAGGGTGTGGTACAGGCCAACAAACTGATAAAATTAAGTTCCCATGGAGAAAGTTGTTCAGTTTGATATTTATTTATTTATGGACTTAATGCCATAGGCATTTTCTACCCAAGTATCTAATGCAGTAACATAAATGCGAACACCACGGCGCGGAGGAAACATCGTATCACTGAAGGAATCAAACGCCGGAAGCGGAAAGGAACGTATTTTTCGAATTTGAATTCCGAACTCCGACTACTTCCGGAGCGGAAACTTGAAGATTTTACGAGATGGAAGTTTTAAACGGAATGGCGGATTTATATTCTTTCATTTTTACGATGAGGAGTTAATAATTTATGCCGTTCAAACTTAACTTGCGAATGGTATTTAGGATGTTTTATTAGGGCTCCGAATGAAAAAAACAGGACCTTTATAGAATCACTCGTGTGTCTGTCTGTTCGTCTGTCACAGCCGCACGGATCGATCGATCAGGTTAAGCTACGCTTGCCGCAGTCAGGCCGTGGATGGGTGATCTTTACATACCGAGACCCACCCCTCTGTGTCTCGGAAAGTACGTAAAGCCGTTGACCCCGGTTGTCATTCGTGGATCTTTGACAGTCGTTACAAGACGTCAGAAGCCCGAAAGTCTGACAACCAGTCTTACCAAGGGGTATTGTGTTACCCAGTAATAGGGTTGTGGAGGTCAGATAGGCAGTCCCTCCACGTAAAATACTGGTATTCAGTTGCATCTGGTTAGACTGGAAGCCGTCCCCAAAAATAGTTGGGAAAGGCTAGATGATGACTTTTTTTTTGTTGTCGGGGGGAACCCTTCAAAAGTCACCCGACCTCGGGGGAGGGAGGTGGGGGAGTGTGGGTTTTTTGCCTCACTAAAACCACCCCGGTGATCACCATCAGCACATAGGGGTGGTCCCGGTTCCTCTTAAAAGACCAATTCCAGAACCCCCCGTGCAACGCCTGCCAGGCACATCCCAATTACAATTTATTTTACTTTTTAATCAAAGTATTTAGGTCTAGTGAATTGTTCTTTTCAATGAATGCTAAGTACTTAGGTTAATTATGAACAACTTTTACTATGGGACCAAACCTGAAATCGCGAAAAAAATCAGCTGTTCCCTACATTTTGACGAGTTATACGAACATAAATGTACAGCAGAATTTTTCAAACACACAATTTCCTTGCCCCATTCATCCCCTTACTACTATCGAACCTTATAGATATGTATCGAATAAAACCGGTCAAGAGCGGACGGACTCGCGCACCGAGGGTTCCGTACAAATTTGTAGGTATGTAAATAGTTTATCACGGTTTTTTTTTAAACGTTACTGCAAATTTACGGTTTTTGGATTTTTTCCTTTACTTGTGCTACTTGACCTTGCTTCTTGTCAAGTTTTATGATTCTTGGTCAACAGGAAGTACTATATACCCCTTTAAATTTGATCCCCTTGAGAGTGTCGAAACGTTTTTTGACTTAGAAGTTTGATTTTTTCACAACTTCAAGGGACCGCAGACCTGAGCTTAAGGTTTTAATTTCAACTCGATGCCTCGACGCGTTCCCGAGATAAAGGGTATTGACAGACAGACAGACGGACAACAGAGTGATCGTATTTAATAAGGGTTCCTTTTTTTTACTTTTGAGGTACGGAACCCTAAAAACGAGCCAAACATACATTTGTTCATGTAATTGGTTCAATCTTCACATTGACAATCGTTTTGCGCGATAAGGCGCCATAAAAAACGTGGTAACGTCCTTTATTCCTCTCAAATTGGGTATAGATTTTATTTGATCATAGATACGGAAGCAGTTTGTATGGAAATGTGTTATTTTTTATATGTTTTGCTAGCTTTTTTGTTGATTTATATCAACAACTAGCTTCTGCTCGCAGGTTCGCCCGTCTTTCTTCCGGCGTTGCGCGGGGGGGTTCCGGAATTGGTCTTTCAAGAGGAACCGGGACCACCCCTATGTGCTGATGGTGATCACCGGGGTGGTTTTAGTGAGGTAAAAATCCCACATTCCCCGGAGGTCGGGTGCCTTTTGAAGGTTTCACCCCGACAACAAAAAAAAAAGAGGTTCGCCCGTCTGAATGTTGGAAAGTAGCCTTAGTTACTCCTTTTAAAATTAGCTATATGCCAGTGACAATCCCGTCAAAATCGGGCAGCCGTTTCGGAGATTAGCGGGAACAAACAGAAAGTCAGACAAAATTTAAAAAAAAATATGTAAGTACCGTATACATACTTTATATGCATTGAGTAAAAAGCTGTTAATTTGACATTACAAACAGACGAATCAATTTTGTTCATTTGTAGGAGTTGCGTAATTTTCAACGCTTGGCCAGCGTTCTACAGAAATGGTATCACACTAATATTATAAAGGCAAAAGTTTGGGAGTGTGTGTGTGGGAGGGTGTGTGTGGGGGTGTGTTTATATGTTTGTTACTTCTTCACGCTCAAACGGCTGGATCAATTTTGATAAAATTTTGAATGGAGGTAGCTGACATCCTGGATTAACATATAGGCTATTTTTTATCCCGATATTCCCACGGGATCGACACTTATGCGGGTGAAACCGCGGGGCGCAGCTAGTAAGATAATATAATTATGTTGTAAAATGTAGTTAAAATATTGATTAACATTACAACGAATATTTAAACTGCAAAAATGTTCTCGCAATGCCAACAAATAAACAACCTGTTTGTAGAGAAAAAAAAAGACACAAAATGTACAATCCACTTTAAAGAGTATTACATTGTACTCCTCAATAAAATTGCGATACCAGTAGGTACCTAAGTTTGGGGTTGCCATCGATATAAATTTTAATACATGCAACATTTAATAATAACTTATGGTGCGTAAGAGGGTGGATATTGGTGGTTTTATATCGAAAATTGATATTTTTTGATCTCAATATGGAAGGAAATCTGTTCGTGAATATTGAGGATACAGGATGAATAACTATGGACATACTATGTGCCATATTTGGGCCTGGTACCAATGAGGACGTAAAATGTGACATTGAGTCAATATCATTTAAATGTTCAAACTGGAGCACATCAAGCTACTATAAACTCTGCCAAACTTTAAGGCTACACCGACCGCGCAGTGGCGCCTTCATCACAACAAACAACAACAACAACATTGTTTAGTTGTTAATGTAAAACTACCGTTTATAATAATATTAACGTATGATCTTGTGGAGCACAACATAACGTGCTTATTTTTTGCATTTTCATTCTAAAATAATAGAAATAACCAAACAAACGATGAGGGCGCCAATGCGCGGTCGGCGTAGCCTTTATAAATTTTCAACTTCTTCGCTAAAGCATTAGGTTTAAAGTTGATTGGGAAAATTTTACAGTTTCGGGTAGCTAGATGGGCGTCTGTAGGTACTTACGATAAATGGGATAAAGCAAACAACATAATCTACTTGCAATTCATTAACATCTGCCTAGCATTTTGGGTATAATTAAACCTTATAACTGAGAATGGAGATCTTTAATTTTTTCGAGTTTTACCTCTATATCTAATTAAGAATTTGTAGTTCAATAGCCTCTATAAGTAAGACAACTTATAATAAATTCTCATTATGAATATTGGTCTGGACATTTTTAATGGCATTTTCAATCAACATTTTTACCTCCACGTTTATAAAAAACAGTACATTGCGACTTGTTTTAGCGGCCCTCTGCAAATAAGACAACTGTCATTTTAAACCTGACTTATTGGGAAATTAGGTAAATGAAAAACCTCAAGTGATAGATCATCCTAGGTCCCTTGAGATCCCGCTTATCCAGGTAGCACTGTATTAGCACAAGTTCTAGCTTAATATTGAATTCTATGATAATATATTAAATTTTTCCATAACAAACGGACCTTATGTTCTAAACACGGTTCTGACCGAGTGACAGCGCCATGTTGCGTTGACAACCTCACGCCACAAACTTCATTACGTGTCCGAAACGTCAAAGGGAGAGGTGGTCACCCTATCAGCGGAGAGCGGGAGACCAGATGATCTATTCAAAATGTATGTGAAGTGAGCGTAAAGTGAACTGTGAATATTGTCTCTAATCTCTAATAAACAATTATTTTCTTTCTTTAAACTTTAATTAGCCAAAACACGTCCTGTAACAAATATAACAAAATCCAGATATAAAGCCTGTTTCCCGCTAACGCTGCAACCTGGGGTTTATAACCCGTCAAGCCGCGCGTGTCGCGGACGCGATGACGCGCCGACGCGCGTCCACCTAATTGTTAATTAATGTGCTAATGCTAATGCCGCGATCGGTGATGGATGCGAATCGGATTTGTGCGTTTAAATTGACATATCGCGCGTCTAACAATCGCGTAATGTGTTATTAATCAGGCTTAATATTGTTGATTGTACTATGTAATTTAGTGGTTATGAATCCGTTATTTTGTGGTTGTATCAAAGGCTTCGATTGTTCGAGTGATTAGTGGTTATGGTAATTAATTTAATTGACTAACCGGGGTAATTAATGAGTTGGTTATTTGTATTTCAATGGAATATCACAAGCTAAAATGACAGGCAGTAGAGGATTTACCTTTTTTGCCATGCGCAGTACAGCATTTTACTACGTCTAATAGCAAAGTCAAACACATTCCAAATGTCTCCAATTCCCAAAACCACGGCGTAATTGCGTAACACACTATCAATAGCAATGTCTTTTAGTTTGACAGTTCAACGACATTCATTGCGCTATTTACGTTGCTAAGCAAACAAAGTTTCTGAATACATGAAGCAATGGATAAGTAGTTGTCAAATTGATTCAGATAGAGATTGATAGTGTGTTACGCAATTAGGGCGGAGGATATTACCCCACTGGGTATTATGGTCCTTCGAGCCGGATTCAAATCTTATTATTTACCGTTTTTCTCTTTGTCACCTGAAGTATATTACCCCACTCTTCTTTTAGGGTGCTGGTTTAAAATTCTAGAATTACCTACTTGATGATCAGCAAACGACTGAGCATGTTATGTAGGTATACTCACACTCACTTAACCCTTGAATGCTCACGTCATTTTACATCCACTCATATCATGTTTGGGATACTTTTAAAAAGTCTCAATGAAAAAGTCACTTGTTTTAAAAAAGTTTCCTCTCAATAGTAATCGCGATCATTTCTCCAAAAAGCCGCGTACGACAGTTCGGACTCATCGATCGGCGCGGCTCAAATAGATCGTGACAAATTTAACACTCGCATGCTTGACGTTGTTTTATTGCTGTCTTAATTCTGGATGGGGTGCAAGTTGAAAGCGAGTTTTTGGTAGGAATTAATTTATTTAGTTGTCGCACCCATATCACTATCTTACAGTCAAATCTTGCGAGTCCAGAACCAGCCTGGAGTCCAGAATACTTATTTCTCTAAGTTTTGTTATTAAACTAGCTGCGCCCCGCGGTTTCACCCGCATAAGTTTCGATCCCGTCGGAATATCGGGATAAAAAGTCTATATGTTAATTCAGGGTGTCAGCTACCTCCATACAAAATTTTATCAAAATTGGTCCAGCGTGAGTAACAAACATATAAACACACACACTCACAAACTTTTGGCTTTATAATATTAGTGTGATGTGATAGGCTTTATTTTTTATTTATCTTTTTGATAGATTATTTTATATTTTGTGAATGTGAGGATGTTGCAGGCCTTGTAAACTAGATCTGTAGACCAATTTTTTTTTTATTAATTATCCCTGGTACTTGTTGACAGGTCTACGCTCTCTTCCCATACCTATTAATACTGAATTTGAAAACATTGTAAAAGCCAATTATTTTTAAAAGAGTAACCGTGGAGTTTTTGCCGGCTCTTCTCCATAGGAAACGACCAATTGGAACCGTGCACCTAGCTTTTGACGTTTCATAAGTGCCCATGTAGGTTTATGTGAAATAAAAGAATTTGATTTTTTTTTTTAAAGCAAACGTGTCAATTTCACACAATACACTCATATTTTCTTTCAGTCTTCACTTGTTCCTATAGTCACGGCATACATACTCAAAAATTATCTCACGTCACGTCCCAGCCGGTCGATTCTGTAAAAATCTCACCGTGAAAACTTAGGTGAAGTGAGTTTGTTTTTGCTAGAAATTGACACTATTGACACCTCACTCCACGCTCACTTCACCTAAGTTTTCACGGTGAGATTTTTACAGAATAACTGCATCATGTACCATGACAACCTATATACAGACAACTTATCGGTCACCAGAGAGCAGTGGTGGCCCAGTGGTAACAGTCGCGACTTACGAGTCGTAGGTCCGAACCCAGACAGGCGCTTTACTATGTGTAAATTATTCCATCACCACTGCTCTCAAAACGGTGAAGGAAAACATCGTGAGGAAACCGGCATGTCCTAGAACCAAAAATTAGAAGACATGTGACATCTACCAAGCCGCACTGGGCCCGTGTGGTGGATTACAGCCCACTCCCTCTCACTGAGAGGAGGCCTGTGTCCCAGCAGTGGGAACGTTATAGGCTGATTACGTACGTTACGTACGTATCGGTCATCAGACTTCAGGCTACATTCAGTCTTCCCAGACATACTCAGAATGCCTGAATTACCAGAATTACCTAAAATCGCTATGAACGCCTTAGTCGCTACTGCCTTTCATTTACACCAACTCCTTTATTCTCTTCCTACTGTCAAAGTTTAAACTCCTTTTTAAAAATGTATTCCGATTGTGAAGGGGAGTTCAAACTGTTTTATTTTTATTGGATGCGGCAACTTTTATTGTTACCTTCTTGTTAAGCTAAATGCATGAAAATAAAAAAGGGAGATTTACGTAGCAGTGTAAGGTTTTTGTTTTATATGTAATCACTAGCTTCAGCCCACGACTTTACCTGCGTGAAATTTCGCCACCGCGTCGTATTTCATCGCCCGCTCGCGTTATTACCTCGTTTTCGCTTAGCGTTCGATTCATTTCATCTGATACTACGGATTAACTCTATTGGCAGCTCACTTCATCTAGGTATTCATGGTAAGAGTTCCACAAAATAGATCAACTGTGTTCATAGATAAACGTCCGTCAGAAGTTGGGCGACACGTCCCAGTGCTGATTCGTTTACCCATTCTCCTCTACCTATCGTTATTTACCTTTATTTATTTTCTCCAGACTCATTTTGTGAACTGCCTGGAGAAATAAAACACGTTAAGCCGTTGTTAGTAACAGCCGCAAGGGTCCATCGATCCGGTTAAGCTACGCTTGCTTCACGTTACGATAACACGTTAAGCCGTTGGTCCCGGCTGTCATTCGTGGACCTTTGACAGTCGTTACGGGGTAGTCGGAAGCCCGAAAGTCTGACAACCAGTCTTACCAAGGGGTATCGTATTACCCAGTAACTGGGTTGTGGAGGTCAGATAGGCAGTCGCTCCATGAAAATACTGGTATTCAGATGCATACGGTTAGACTGGAAGTCGACCCCAATATAGTTGGAAAAAGGCTAGGCAGATGATGACAGTTATTTTGTTAATAATTATGTATGTAATAATATGTATATTATGGTCATTTCCGAACTATTTATCCCGTATGTTGCACCTGCCATGTTTTGTCTCTGCATCACCCTAAGGTTGACTGGTTGAAAATGCCTCATGCATTACTCGTAAGTCCGCCTTTGTACAGTTTTGTTTTACTTGTGGATAAAGTTTTAATAAATAATTATAGAACAGTAGAAGACCAAATACTTAGGTACCGAAAAAGTTGCAAAATGAACCCACCATTCCACCAGTACCACCAAAACCCATAAATAAAACTACCACATTCTTCCCATATTCCTCCCGAACCCACACTCTATGATATACAGCCCTGCTTCGCTTATTGAGACGCGAACGAATGAAATATTGGTCGCGAGCATTACCCAGATCCGACTTTGATCCAGTGATAAATATGGTGCGAATGTGACGGTCTTAAGAACCCGATGTGGCACGTATCGGGAATTTTAAAAATGTGCTCGTGTGTAACCCTAAAGGTTACATGTTGAGAATGTTTTTTTTTTTTAATGTCTTAATTTTATTATTAATACTTATTAAAATGGTTTTATACGATTATTATTTATACGATTTATAAAATGGTTTTATACGAGAGCAGTGGTGGCCAAGTGGTAACGGCCGCGACTTACGAGTTGTAGGTCGTAGGTTCGAACCCAGACAGGCGCTTTACTTTGTGTAAATTATTTCATCACCACTGCTCTCAAAACGGTGAAGGAAAACATCGTGAGGAAACCGGCATGTCCTAGAACCAAAAATTCGAAGACATGTGACATCTACCAATCCGCACTGGGCCCGCGTGGTGGATTACGGCCCACTCCCTCTCACCGAGAGGAGGCCTGTGTCCCAGCAGTGGGAACATTATAGGCTGATTATGGTTATGGTTATTTATACTAGGTATTAAAATGACTAATAAATAAAATAAATACACAATAACAATAGGATATTTTAAAATTATATTTGGGTTGGATTTTTCTTTAGTTGTTCTGCTGTCCTTGTCACATTTTTTTATGTAAAGATCGGGCCCAACACATATAATTTTAAAACATAAAATACAAAATAATGTTTTGTCAAATTGAACGGTTATTCTTTTATATTGCTGTGAATAATATTAAAATATAGAGCCATTATTATATGACTGGCCAATTAAATTGTAGCTGTCATTTAAAATTGTGGATTTTAGCCACGAAATGTCTGCAGTGTTTGTAATATAGCTTCTTTAAACATTTCGTACCTACTTACATTACCCTCCAATCTTATAAAAAATGCTATACCTCCAATATTATGTTAAAAATAAGTGCCGAAGTGAGCCGTTCCAAATTTTAATAAAAACGCACTTTTAGTCTCCCATTAAGATCGCCAAACAATCCGTGACACTTCCATAATAACACAAAGACGTCGTCGAACACTCAGATGAGTACCTACACTAGGAAAATACCCTGAATTTTCCTGTAAAAAGCATATTTTTTAAAGTGTAAATCTTGGAAGGTCTTTCAGAAAAATACAACAAAGAAACATCGTATTGGTGCATAATTATCAGGGATTTTATGTAAATCATAAAAACTTAAAGTAAGTAATTCACTTCCGGATGTCATTTTATACTATATTGTAAAAAGGGAGCTAATAACTACATGAACATAAACAAAGCAAAATGAGTATATAAGAATCGTAGCAGAGTATGCAAAGTATGACTTTCTAGCAACAATCAGCTTTGCCCATCAAATGAAACACATCAGTTTTCTAGATGTAAGCACACAGACATGCGGACATACTTTCTTAATCTTGTAATGCTATGACAACACTGAGACCCTCGTTTTTAATATCAGCTGTATAATAAATAGGTTAGCATTCCCTTTATGAAGGAAAAACCTATTAACGAACGGCAAATGTATCAGGGGGTGGATTGTGAAGGTGCTCGATATTAATAGCGATCATGATTTAAGAGTACCTATTATTACGATGGTTATACAATATTTTGATGGTTTTGAAGGTGGCTAGAACAGACTGGATGCCAAAGGACAGGGTGTTGTGCCGCAGCCTGGGAGAGGCCTAGACTGATTGACGATAGAATTTGTATCATGGTTGTATTAAATCCCCAGAAACAAACGATATTACCTTCTTTTTCTTTCACTAGGTGTGCAAACAAAAATTAGATGATACCGTTAGGTATCTATTAAATTCACTTTTTTCATGTTTAAATAATGTTTTTCTCAGTGGTACTGGCCTACGGGGACAACGGGAATACAGGTAAAAATACACACAAATATTACGAAAAGTACTCGATAAATAGTCGTTTTTTGTCAGGCCTGCGTTTCTAATAAAAAACGGATATTTATCGAACACTTCTCGTGATAGCACCCCAAGAATATTGTGTAAACACCCCAAAGCGAAACGCGACAAAATAAAATATCTATTACTATTAAGGATAATGACGAACCTTCTTAAACATGACTTAATATCAGTTGGGAAAAATATTACGCTCATCAGTGGCGTTCAGCATTTCTTTTTTAAAGGAGGATTTATTTCGCATGCGATTTTTTCGCCGATGTCATTAATCGGTAATGGGGATAGCGAATGGCGTTGATAATAATATTACCTATTTTGTTTTTTTTTCTTCGTATAATGTATTTTATTTTTCTGTTGCTTTAATTCGGCTCATTAGCTTTGTGCTGGTATAATAATGTTTAATCAGTTGGTTATCTACTTGAAGTTTTTGTTATAATCTATTTATTGAGTACCTACTTGTTTTTGCTTAGCATTCTTTCTGAACTTTTTTTTTGCTCTGCATCTAAAGCTCATAGTGTGATGTTAAATAGCCTGTAGCCTTCCTCAAGAATTGGGCTATCGAATGCAAAAATATTTTTTCAAATCCGACCAGAAGTTTCAGAGATTACCCTCTACATACAAACTTACAAAAAAAAAACTTCTCTAAAACACATATTATTATGTAGGGGTGCAGATCGAAATGATACTAAATAAAAAATACACTTTTTAGCTCGTTACTTCATCTTGCTTCATCTTTTTCTCTGTCAAATAATTTCAAATTTAGAACTCACTCCATTCAATAAGTATAGATAAAGGCCAATTCTTATGATTACATACCCCACTAGGTATCCCAACCTAACCTTGGTGGGGATACCCTAACCTAGATACTGTGACAAAAGGCCAGAAAGTTAAAAAGAGGCTCAATCATTAAAAAAAGTATGCACCATTAGAAGCGCAAAAATATTTTTAGAGGTTCATTAATTTAAGGAAAGCGTACATCATTAGTCCCCACGACACAGGGAATCCTAGTGTCGGATCCAAGGCATTTGTAAATATCTAGCATCTAAGGCTCTTGTAATCTGTTAATATTTTTTTTTATATTTTACAGACAAGCTACCCGTAACTGCCACATTTTCCCAATCAACTTTGAACCTTATGCTTTAGCGATAAAGTTGAAAATCTATTAAAGGAATTTGACAGATATCTAGATAGTAACTTGATGTGCTGGTGGCGTCTGTACCGTGTTTAGAATGAAAAGTTTTTATTTATTTATTTTTTAGAAGATCAACAAGTTATAAAAGGATCATTTAAATATTTCCCCATGTGTACTACTCAATAACTTAAAATAAAAACTGCAGTTTTCCTTGTACGGGTCCAACTTGAGTAAGAAAAGATAAAAGTATCCGCTAACGACAATAGTTTGAAACAATCGTTTATCATCTGCGGTATATGCTGACTGTAACTACACGCTTCAATAGTATTTATACAGTTAGCAAATAAAATTGGAAAAAAAATACTTCGCCAATGAAAGAAAGAAAAATAGATTTATTTGTCACAGAAATATGTCATGCATGTTTCTGTGACAAATAAATCTGTTTCTCTTCTTATTTCTTAATTGTTGTGTTGCACATCTAGACAAGTAGGTATAATATATGACGGGGAAGGTATGGTGTGTCTCGTTATTATCAGCCATATTTTAACTACTCGTGGGCTACTGTGGGTATGTGTGGGCTACTGTGGGTATGTGTTGGATAATGCGCAATAGAAAAACGGTTTGCAGTTTAAATCAGATTATAATTTTACGAACAGTTTAATCACACTAGCAAATTACACACTGTAGGCACACGACACAACCAGATACGGAACGCGGACAGTTTCTGAGCACATGTTGTTCGTACGATGTCCAATGTCCAAGAGCTACTTCACATTCGTTCTGTCGAGCTGTCGTCGACCCCCACGAACTCAAGCTAGACTCTGTCGAGCGCCACCAGATGGCGCTAGCGTTCCGAATAGTCAAACGAATGACCGGATGCGACATATACCTATATTATGACTCTTTCAATTCATAACAAAATTTTGTTTCAGTGCGGTTAGTGGAAGTGCTCAGGTGCGGTTTGTCCAGGTGCGGTTGAAATCAGTGCTCTGAGTGGAATGCCTCTTTCTACTTTCTGAGTTTATCTTGGACATTACTGACATCAGTAACATCATCGGCATCGGCAAAAGTCTCGAGGAAACCAGCGGGTAATTACGTAACACATTATCAGTAGCAATGGGTTTCTTTTTGACAGTTCAACAACATTCATTGCGTTGTTTACATTGTTGAGCAGACACATTTTTCGAACATATGAAGCAATGAATTAGCAATATCCTTCAAAGTTATTCAGATTGAGATTAATAGTGTGTTACGCAATTAGGGTGCTGGACTTATAGACAACTAGCAGCGCCCCGCGGTTTCACCCGCGTAAGTTTCGATCCCGTGGAAATATCGGGATAAAAAGTATCCTTTGTCCAGGAAATGGTCTACTCGTATCTATGTGCAAATTTTCATCCAAATATGTTCAATGGTTTACGCGTGATTGAGTAACAAACATCCAAACATCTTCACAAATTTTCACATTTATTTATAACTAGCGGCGCCCCGTGGTTTTACCCACGTAAATGTCGATCCCGTGGGAATATCGGGATAAAAAGTAGCCTATATGTTAATCCAGGGTGTCACCTACCTCCATACAAAATTTTATCAAAATTGGTACAGCTGTTTGAGCGTGAAGAAGTAACAAACATATAAACACACACTCACACAGTCAGAAACTTTCGCCTTTATAATATTAGTGTGATCATGTAGGATGTAGGTCTGAAATCACCAACCCGTCTTGACTAAGTGTGGAATACTCGTGCCCTTTCTGCATGCGAAGAAGCCTTTGACCTGCAGTGGGACAATAATAAGCTGGTGTTATTATTATTATGTCTCAGAAAAAACAGTGCCTATAACAAAATAAAAACAGTGGCACTCCAGGAGTGCCGACAGAAGTGAAAACATGAACAATAACGTGTGTATTTTTTTTATTGTCGTATAAGTAAAACACGCGCGGTGTCGGTTACGGTAACAGTGTCGCGAGTTCAATGGTTTTTTCTCATCTCAAAAACTGCCCAACGCGCCATAAGAAGTTTTCACTTAAAAAAAAATGCAAGTCTTTTTTCTGTTCAGCCTTTTTATTCTAACCGTACCGCAGGCCCGTGAGGCCGTGACATAGTACGTAAACTTACATCATTATCGAGTGGTAAACGTATCTTAATCGACGGGGAAACGTTGAAACTACAGTTTACTATACTACCACTACTACGGTTACAAACTCGAAACAGAGTCACCAAAAACTACTACAAGGTTCTTTTAAATTGGTTAACGTCTTAAGAAAAGATATGCAATCAGTTAATTTTATTATCCGACTCCAAGAATGGAAAAAGTTACGGAATAGTCGAGATTTTTGCAAAAAAAATCTATCGAAAAGCGACTACAAAGTGAAAAATCATTTGTTTTACAAGAAGTCGGTTCAGTGCCAAAAAATCAAACCAAAGACATCAACTTTCGAATTGAAAATAATTTTTCACTTTTTATCCGATATGAGCAGTGGTGGCCAAGTGGTAACGGCCACGACTTACGAGTTGTAGGTCGTTGGTTCGAACCCAGGCAGGCGCTTTACTTTGTGTGAATTATTTCATCACCACTGCTCTCAAAACGGTGAAGGAAAACATCGTAAGGAAACCGGCATGTCCTAGAACCAAAAATTCGAAGACATGTGATATCTGTCAACCCGCACTGGGCCCGCGTGGTAGATTACGGCCCACTCCCTCTCACCAAGAGGAGGCCGGTGTCCCAGCAGTGGGAACATTATAGGCTGATTATGTATCCGATATGTGTGGTGTTCTTGAGGACTGCGAATCGGCAAACGTAAGGCAGGACCGCCCTCTAGCTAGGTGGAGCAACGATCTTCGCAGGGTCGCAGCTGGATGAGAGTTGCCGAGAACCGAGCTAAATGACGTCCGATTGGAGAAGCCTATGTCCAGCAATGGACTGCTGTACCCAACTATGGTGGAATCCAGAAGGTGATTAATGCTACTGTTTTAGTTGTCAGTAATTTATGTGATAAAATTTTTGTGATTCACTCACTTTTCACTCAAGGACAAACTCACTAGAGTGTCAACACCTTTCGAGTTGCAATAGTACCTCTTCTCGGAACCCTCACCAATCTCTCGTACATTATTTATAGAGTAAACTTTGTTATTGTTTTTCGCTATAAGTGGTATAATATTTTGTAATACAATAGCGGCAGAACTTTGTATCGGTCTCTTTGCTAAACTTATGGTTCTGGTTGATCGCTTGCCCAATGGGGGGGTGCTTGTAATCGGGGTAGAATTTGTATAATTATACAAATAAAAATAAATAATTAAATATATCTTCATACAAATAACAGCCGCACAAGTCGATCGATCAGGTTAAGCTACGCTTGCCGCGGTTGGTCTGTGGATGGGTGACCATCTTTACATACCGAGACCCCTCCGTGCCTCGGAAAGCACGTTAAGCCGTTGGTCTCGGCTGTCATTCGTGGATCTTTGACAGTCGTTACGGGTAGTCAGAAGCCCGAAAATCTGACAAGCAGTTTCACCAAAGGGTATCGTATTACCCAGTAACTGGGTTGTGGAGTACAGATAGGCAGTCGCTCCATGTAAAACACTGGTATTCAGCAGCATCCGGTTAGACTGGAAGCCGACCCCAACATAGTTGGGAAAAGGCTAGGCAGATGATGAATATTAGTGTGATAGTGTGGTGATTGTAATCCGAATTTCCGATACAACTTAAAACCAACCTTAAAAGCTTACCAGCACAAAGCTAACATTTAAATGTTGTCTTTGATAGGCTTAACCCTATAATGTTTTAATAATGACGTGTGTACCAACGAATCAATTTGTAGTTCAACCCTTCGGCCGCCGCACAGGTGTGGCGCGGCTGTCAATTTTAATAAACGATCGCTAGGCGTGTATTTTTGATTTAATTGCGTTAGCATTGGAGGGTTGGGCATTGATACTGTTTGTTTAAAGTAGGGTATGTGTTGGTGACTAATCAAAATTGTAGGTGCTATTGTATTTCTATACAGGGTTATTGGTAAAACACCAGCAACCTCTTAAGAGGTCATTGTACTCATCATTATGAACAACTTTTACTATGGGACCAAACCTGAAATCGCGAAAAAAAATCAGCTGTTCCCTTTTGTTGTTACATTTTAACGAGTTAAACGAACATAAATGTAGGGAACAGCTGTTCTTTTTTTCGCGATTTCAGGTTTGGTCCCATAGTAAAAGTTGTTCATAATGATGAGTACAATGACCTCTTAAGAGGTTGCTGGTGTTTTACCAATAACCCTGTATAAGGTGTATTTGGGACAGAAACAAATTCACTTTGCCTTCAGTGATTTTTGTTAAAAAAACAATCTGCCTGCCTTTTTCCAAATATGTTGGGGTTGGTTCCCAGTCTAACCGAATACCAGTATTTTACATGAAGCGAGTGCTTATTTGACCTCCACAATCCAGTTCCTGGGTAACACTATACCCCTTGGTATGACTGATTGTCAGACTTTCGGGTTTCTGACGACCCGTAACGACTGTCAAAAATCCAAGACTGACAGCCGGAACCCTCCGTGCCTCGAAAAGCACGTTAAGCAGTTGGTGCTTGACGTGCTTTTCGAGGCATGTAAAGATGGTCACCCATCCACGGATCGACCGCGGCAAGCGTAGCTTAACCTGGTTGATCGACCCGTGCGGCTGTTATTATTTAGCCATGAGAACCTCCTCATTCTACTAATAGTATCTCTCCCAATTCCGACACACTTTTAACCTCAATCTAAATCATTTTGAAGGAAAGGTATTGAAATCTTTTTGAATGATATTGCTAATCCATTGCTTCATTATACGGAACCTTAGCCAAAAAACAATTTTAAACATTTTTGTCTGTCTGTTTATTCCGGCTAATCTCCGAAATGGCTGGACTGATTTTGACGGGACTGTCACCGGCAGATAGCTGATGTTATTATAAGGAGTAACTTGGGCTACTATAAGTTTAGAAAATAAATAGGGTACCGCGCAAAAAGAAACCCATGACTATCCGACTTCCACGCGAAGCCGCGGGTGCTAGTTTATAGTAAGTGGCGCCACCTTATCACACTATCATGTAGGTACAAGTCCCTTATAATTTTCGCGCCAAAACCGACAGCCATTACACTAAATCCCCATCATAATCACCACCCATCCCTACTTTAAATTATAATTTTTCAATGACCGCAGGAAAGCCTAAGCAAACAAATAAATAACGTAATTAAGTAAAATTAGCGGCTCATGTAATAATATCGTAGGGCTCCAAACAATAAGGGGATAAATATTTATTAAAGGGCCTGAAACTGTCCACTATTGGGTCAAAACATGGAGGGGGAAGGTAGAGTAATGTGGATACGCGGCTTGCGGAATTGGGTTGTAATAACTTTATGGATCATCATCTGCCTAGCCTTTTCCCAACTATGTTGGGGTCGGCGTACAGTCTAACCGGATGCAGCTGAATACCAGTATTTTACATGGAGGGACTGCCCAGTAACTGGGTAGTACGATACCCCTTGGTAAGACTGGTTGTCAGACTTTCGGGCTTCTGACTACCCGTAGCGACTGTCAAAGATCCGCGAATGACAGCCGGGACCAACGGCTTAACGTGCTTTCCGAGGCACGGAGGGGTCACGGTATCTAAAGATCCACAGCCACAGCTATAGTTTTCAGGATGCTGTTGTGACTCCCCCGCACACTCCTCATAAGTGACAGAACTTTTTTCCGAATGACGGCATGAAAACCGTCAGTAATCAATGAGCCTGCGCGAACATCTCGGAGGCACTGCAGAAACGAAGTAGTCCGATATCGTCCAGATATCGTCTAGACTTAAAAATCTAGCATGGAATAGCATATCAGCATATAATGTTCCCACTGCTGGGACACAGGCCTCTCGGTGAGAGGGAGTGGGCCGGAATCCACCACGCGACCCCAGTGCGGGTTGGTAGATGTCACATGTCTTCGAATTTTTGGTTCTAGGACATGCCGGTTTCCTCACGATGTTTTCCTTCACCGTTTTGAGAGCAGTGGTGGTGAAATAATTTACACAAAGTAATGCGCCTGTCTGGGTTCGAACCTACGACCTACAACTCGTAAGTCGCGGCCGTTACGACTGGGCCGCCCCTGCTCTGGTGCACTGGCACCGGTGGATCTAGTTGTCCCAAAATAAATAATTTTGAATTTGATATCATTGTCATATCCAACCCTTTCCTCGTTGCATGTGTCTTGTTGGTCAAGCTGCGTTAACCTATGTAGCCCTGGGGGCGTCCCTTCGTTGCCACCAACTGTCATAGCATGTTTTATTATTTATACCGCACTATGCTCTACGCAGCCTGTTTGCGTAGTTTGGTTCCTGGGAATAGCGGTCACAACTTCATTTGTGAGGTAATTAAACGTTACTTCTGAAGGTTGCATGAATAAAGGAGTAACTGAATAGTTTTACGCCTCGAAAAATACTATTTTTAGGGTTCCGTACCTTAAAAAAAGAAAAAACGGATCCCTTTTTCTCAGGAACTCGTGGAGTTATCAAGTTGAAATTAATATCAAATATTCAAGGTTACAGTCTCTTGAAGTAGTGAAAAAATCAAACTTCTAAGTCAACGCAATCAGAAGATACGGGCGTTTATGTTCCGGAATCAAAACCTATAGCGTACTTCCCGTTGACCTAGAATCATGAAATTTGGCAAGATGCAATGTCATGTAGCACAATTAAAGGAAAAAAACCAAAAACCGTAAATTTGTAGTTACATTACAAAAAAATAAATCCCGTGTTAAACTATTTACATGCCTACAATATTCAAAAGTTTAAATAAATTCAAATAAGCCGTGTCCGTCCTTACTGACAGCGCCCGTTCACGAAGATGACGTATGGATCAGAACCTTTGTACGGAACCCTCGGTGCGCGAGTCCGACTCACAGTTAAGATTGTGCTCCATACCTACTAAGATTTTATTCTTAAACACTATTTTTTCTATTTAACTGTGTCACAGATTTTTCCTAGTGCAGATACCAGTCCCACAAAGGATTTATCAGATGTGGTGTCTCATATTTTTAAGGCGCCTTTGTGGAAGAGAAATAAAAAACGATTATTTATTTATTTTTAAATGATAAGATTGTTTTTTTTATTAAACATTCTGTTATTTTATCCCCACACGGACCAACGCAATTTGTAATAATAATACACCACACAAATCAATGATCAACTTCTTCCATTCGATAAACAAACAAAACTTACAAACCAATAGTTACTGGTACTAGTTTCCATTAACTCCTTAATCATCAAAATCACAATAACTAAACACCATTTAAAAGGTTCGATCGCGTGATACCCACGGTTTAAGTTAACCCATTAAGTTAACTACCAATACATAATGGCTTCATAGTAAAGGGTTAAGTCTGATAATGATTGGGCCTCACCCTTTGAATTAGGAAAATTACTTGCTTTGTTATATTTAAACTATTGGTGGTCTGTGGTGCTACGTCATCTATGACGTAGCATAATCAGCATATAACGTTCCCACTGCTGGGACACAGGCCTCCTCTCTGTGAGAGGGAGTGGGCTGTAATCCACCACACGGGCCCAGTGCAGGTTGGTAGATGTCACATGTCTTTGAATTTTTGGGTCTAGGACATGCCGGTTTGACGGGGCCCGTGACTAAATAATAGCACAGGTCGATCGATCAGGTTAAGCTACGATTGCCGCGGTTGGTCTGTGGATGGGTGACCATCTTTGCATTTCGAGACCCCTCCGTGCCTCGGAAAGCAAGTGGTCCCGGCTGTCATTCGTGGGTCTTTGACAGTCGTTACGGTCAGTCTTACCAAGGGGTATCGTATTATTACCCAGTAACTGGGCTGTGGAGGTAAGATAGACAGTCGCTCCATGTAAAATACTGGTATCAGCTGCATCCGGTTAGACTGGAAGCTGACCCCAACATAGTTGGAAAAAGGCTAGGCAGATGATGAGTACATGCCGGTTTCCTCACGATGTTTTCCTTCACCGTTTTGAGAGCAGTGGTGATGAAATTAAATACACAAAGTAAAGCGCCTGCCTGGATTCGAACTCACGACCTACAAACTCGTAAGTCGGGGACGATACCACTCGGCCAACGCTACGCATATCAGACGGAATACAATCGGTTACCAATTACACCTCAGCTAAATGAAACAGTAGAGATCAAATGTTTTAAAGCTCACGTTGCACAAAACGAAGGACATACAAAAATATTTGAACTGATTGTGAAACCTACAAAAAGTATGCCATGTGCAAGCGCGCAAATCCAAACACCTGGCCGCTACTCAAAAATTCACCACAACCCAACACAACTTTACCCAACCTAGGAACCGAACCCAGGACCTCAGAGGTAACAGGGTTACTACCAAACCTAAAACGGTTCAAATAAATTCAAATAGCGTCAACTCACGCAGGTTATTTCTAAAATTGGGCAAAGTAAACAAACTATATCAATATTAGCGGTACTTACTATTTTCCTTTATGTCAATACAGACTTCGGGCTTAGTAGGTTCAAGTAAATATTCAGAATGTAATAGTGACATGGATGAAGATGTGAAGGAAGTGTTTAGAGTGTAGTTCAACTGCGGTGTTGAGCTGAGTTTAAACTAAAGACGCCTCGCAAAAGAGTTTTAAAAGATCAGTAGTTCTATTCTGTAAAAATATCACAGTGAAAACATAGGTGAAGTGAGCTTAAAGTGAGCTGACAATAGTGTAGCATCAGGTGGAAATGATAGCTCACTTAAGGCTAAGAGCTGAGCTGAGCTTTGAGCTGTTGAGCTGAGAGCTTTCACCTAAGTTATCACGGTGACATTTTTACAGAATAGCACCGCTAATGACTGATACAAAAACTCAATATAGCTGGGAGCGAAACCCAAGGCCAGGAGTTATATTTAATAGCACTTACAACCACTAGCTCTGCTGCTAGACTGACCAGGGTGTCAAAACAATTCTTTCTCTTTTTTTCGTGTGCTGAGCAAAGGCATGTACCGTTTCTCATCTCTCTATCTTTTGCTATATTACCATGATGATAAGTGATATTTATTTCTGGATTATACAAGCATTTTAACACATAAACAATATTTTAAAATCTAGACGAGGTCGGTGTTGTCCATCCGACTACTCTGGTCAGATCATGTGAAAGACATGTGTGCTGATCGTCATATCAGACGTTCATAGATAGATAGATAGTTAAAACGTTCAGTAACATACATCGCAGTAAAGAACTTTCGCAACAACGAACGTCGCAATAGTAAACTTTCGCGCTAACGTACATCGCGGTAATGAACTTCGCAATTATGATTTACACTCTAACAAAAGACACAATACAGGTATTAAAAAAGACATCAAAATCGGTGGAAAAAAAACAAAGAATAAAAAGATAAATTGACCCATAGACACCTAGCTCATATACATCTATAACAGTCGATCACTACTGGGCGGTGTGTGTCTCATGGTTGCACCAAATGGGAGTCTAGCTCAGCATATGCCAGGTACAATACCTAACGCTGGTAGTCTGCTGCATCTCGTTAGTGACACACGGATGTCGAGAAGAAACATCTGAGTTTCAAAATGGTACTTCATAGCGATGAACCTCAAAAGCAATGTCTTGTCTTCCTAATATTGTAAGAATAAATTCGCTTCCATCCCCACTATATCCCTGTATATCGCTACGAGGTCCCCAGACAACTAGCTAGTTATGCGTTCCCAAGTTAGCTATTAAGAATTTTTAATTTGTCCACAAACAGATCGTTTGTGTCGATAACGTGTTGGTGACACGCTACCGTTACTGATATTGTTGTTATAGAGGTTAATAAAACATTTAATTTTGTAATATTTTAGTTTATTGTAATTAGGAAATTCGGTATAACAGTTTAAACTTTAACTTTTGGTCATGGACTTTTGAAAAGTAAATGGGTTCTAGGAAATAAGTTAAAAGGGTTCTAGGAAATAAGTAATAGGTTTCATCGGCTTTCATTCATATTGAATTTAAAAATGTTAAGTGCCAGAAAGAAAAAAATACTCAATTCGGACTGGAAAAATGTCCTTTAATTTCTTTTCTACTAGGTGCCCCCCGCGGTTTTACCCGCATCCCGTGGATCCCGTGGGAATGTCGGGATAAAAAGTAGCCTATATGTTAATCCAGGGTGTCGGCTACCTCCATACAAAATTTTATCAAAATTGGTCCAGCCGTTTGAGCGTGAAGAAGTAACAAACATATAAACACACACACTCACAAACTTTCGCCTTTATAATATTAGTGTGATAGTGTTATTAGGATCAAGAAACACCTTTGTTCAAAAGTTTAAAAAAAACTAAAACACCGTATCCTCTCGTAAAAACATTCAGAATGTTAAGTGCCGTACCAAAGAAATCAAGTTTTTTTTTTTCAAAATATTCGACCTCTAAATAGTCAAAGTCAAATTATTTATTTCAAATAGGCTCATAAAACGGCATTTATGAATGTCAAAACTTACAAGAAAATAGAATTGATTCTAGTCGCCCCTTCCAAAGCATAGTTTCGAATGGAGGAGAATGGGCGAGAAACTCCACATTTAGATACTCTTTTAAAATATTCTGTGTACATTCATTATTTTATAAATTTTTATCATCCGTAAAAACACATATCAAAACCTGAAGGAGGAGGGTATCCTCCTCTTCAAAAATCATCATCATACTCAAACTCAAACTCTTTATTGCATTCATGTGTTCATATAGTTGTTGCAATATACTGCATCTGCCTAGCCTTTTCCCAACCAACAATACCATACAAATACAATCCATTTTTGGGGACGGCTTCCAGTCTAACCGGATGCAGCTGAATAATACGATACCCCTTGGTAAGACTGCTTGTCAGATTTTCGGGCTTCTGACTACCCCGTAACGACTGTCAAAAATCCACGAATGACAGCCGAGACCAAGGGCTTAACATGCTTTCCGAGGCACGGAGGGGTCTCGGTATGTAAAGATGGTCACCCATCCACAGACCAACCGCGGCAAGCGTAGCTTAACCTGATCGATCAACCTGTGCGGCTGTTATTATTTAGCCACGAGCCCCTCCTCTTCAAAAATCAATAACAAAAAATAAGGCAACAGTCCAACGGTAGGTAGTAAATCAAGTTGTCCCCTCTAAAATCGAAGCCAGAACACTCGCGGTATCTTCATAAGAATTGATGTGGCGAATAAATCAGGGAACGACAACCTTGTGTCCGGAGTACGCCCAAACACTTGACTAATCTGGATTTATGGATGTGCGTACGTAGCTAGAGGATTTTTGGGAGGAATTTTCGACTTAGGTGACTACTCATCCGCGGATGAAACGTTACCCTTTTAAAATTGTAAGGCGACGAATCATCCGCAAGTTCGGATGAGTCGTCCTCTGATATTAATGCTGGGTTAGTTAGTTTTTGCACATATAGAGGTATGAGGAACAGGGTGTAAAGTTCACTCATACTCTATAGAAAAGGGAGGATCCTCCGACCAGACGGGTGTTATGTCTGGCGGGCAACTGCCCAATGATTCATGTCGGGCCGTTGTATCTATGCTAATTGCGCGGTAAACTCTGCTTGCGCGATGCAGGATTTGTGTGACGTCAGTATGACGCGTTGTTTCCATGTGGCGCTGTAGATACCGCTACACACACATGAAAACACTGAAACAGGTCAACTTTCCCAAATAAGACCTTTGGAGAGATTCTAAGAGAAACTTTTGATCTTTGAACCTATTTGCCTAAGTTTCTCAATTAAATCCCAATATTGGTTGCGGTAAGCAACGCAACTTTCATATTACGTAAACTAAGGTCAAAATTAAATTATTGTCAACTTGAAAATTCCATTATTTACAACTAGCAGCGCCCCGCGGTTTCACCCCCATAAGTGTCGATCCCGTTCGAAAGGCATGTGGCGCCATCTATTATAATAATAACGTTATTGTTGTTTTCCTCGGGAACAGCACTTTTTTTCGGGATGAAAGGTACTCTATGTCCGTTTCTGTACACCTGACAACGTATATGCAAAATTTCAGGATGATCGGTTCAGTGGTTTAGTCGTGAAAAGGTAACAAACAAACTTACCTACTTAAGTTAGGAAATTAGGATTACCAAGACCTTGACAGATCTTGTTGATCGTAAACGTGGGGTCCTACAGGGTAATTGCGTAACAAACTATCAGTAGCAGTAGGTTTCATTTTGACAGGTCAACAATATTCATTGCGTTATTTACGTTGTTGAGCAGACACATTTTTCGAACATATGTAGCAATGGATTAGCAATATCCTTCAAAATTATTCAGATTGAGATTGATAGTGTGTTCCGCAATTCGGGTGCAGGGTTCTATTTTCTGTTTTGGCAAAGTGTACCTAATATATTTTCCGATTAGGAATTTGTCAGTACTTACAGCTTAATATGTGCTCGCCACTTAGGGCCTTTTCACGCCTAAACCACTAAACGGATTTCGATAAAATTTGGCAGAGAGATAGATTGCATCCCGGGGAAGGACATAGGGTAGTTTTTATCGACATACCTGTCTGGCGAAGCCGCGGGCGGAAGCTAGTGTTTTGTAAACAGAACAACATTTTTCTCTAACAACAAAAAGTCCCCTACACTGTACGCTCACAGCTGCCCGATGAAGCATTAGTGAGAGCCCACATTTTTACCTATCACACGCACTTTCCGATCCTCGATACTAATGGACGCCGATGATCAGACGCAGAACCTGGAAAATGTGTTGTTGGTTCAGAAAAATGGCTGCGAATTTGTTTGGAAATACGCTAATTCGTTATATTTTAATTGGGTTACAATAAAGTATGTACTTACATAAACTAATCGTTCAAATCAAATCAATGACATCAACCTAAATTATTATATAACTATTTATTTTTAAATAAATATAATTTAAAAAAAAATCATACCTAATAAAAATATGTTTTATGAAAATTTAATTTACTACAAATTTACCTTATCTGTAAAAAAATTGTTATTTAATAGATTTTTTCATAAAACCTATTATTGTGATTATTTAATTTCCATGGAATAAGAGGCTGTTTTATTTTATTTATTTAATACTAACAGTTTTCTAGGCTGAGTTGATTGATTCAATAATCTCCATTTTTTTTTATTTGCATGTATAAATTACAAATTTAGAGTTAATATATTTAAATCATTCTTAAATTACTAAAACATTTTAGTATTGCGCGTTGAATATCAACAACAACAAACAATTTTCTATCTTTGTATATTATGTTAGCGGAAAAAATCTTTTGTTAATTAATTTTGCAGTCTCTGTGAGCATTCTATGCACATTAAACCATTATTTCTCTTCTAATAAATCAATTACGATTCTCATCGCACAAAAACACCAAAACCCGACGCCCACATACCGTGTTCTCGTCCACACCACACTCATCATTTGTCTCGATTTTGACAACAGCATATCGGCTGAAAAATGTGCCGATATACATCTCCCAATTACAAGACCGCTAAGTGAAAAACCGGCTTTTGCCATATTTCGCGGGTTTTTCGACAGCTGGGCTTTCGACAGCTTTGATTTGCTTTTTTTGTTACACAGGACACGTCAATTTGTGTTGAATCAAGATTTATTTGTGTTCTGTTATGGTTTTTTGCCTATTTTTTAGCTGCCCAGTTTTCGATTTTTGTTGAAACAGTGCCCGTGCAGTGTCCTTGTTCTAGATCGCCTTGTTTTATTACCACCATTGAATCATCAATACTGGAATTTAATATACTCCGCTTTCCGTACCCGTCTGTCACCAGGCTGAATCTCACGAACCGTGATAGTTAGACAGTTAAAATTTTACAGATGATGTATTTCTGTTGCCGCTATAACAACAAATACTAAAAACCGAATAAAATAAATATTTAATGGCCAGTTTTTATTTAAACTGTTCTATATTAACTCGGAATGTTTATTGTCACACTGTTGCAACAACTACTTTACTAAAAAGTTCTTTACTTTTCTATAGTACCCATGTACTATTTTATCCATGCTTCTAGATTTGACTTAGACCTTTGCAAATAAGTCTAAAACAAATAAAAAACTATTATAGACTTTAAATTAGTAGAATAATTAAACGTTTAATTAATTAATTTCATCCCCAACCATTCACCAACCGCAATCACCAAGGCTTTAAATCGATGCAAAAACTGTAGCCATAGACGCATCATCTGCCTAGCCTTTTCCCAACTACGTTGGGGTCGGCTTCCAGTCTAACCGGATGCAGCTAAATACCAGTATTTTACATGAAGCGACTGCCTATCTGACCTCCACAACCCAGTTACTAGGTAATACGATACCCCTTGGTAATACTGGTTATCAGACTTTCGGGCTTCTGACTACCCCTAACGACTTTAAAAGATCCACGAATGACAGCCTGGACCAACGACTTAACGTGCTTTCCGAGGCACGGAGGTGTCTCGGTATGTAAAGATTCACACATCCACACATAAACCGCGGCAAGCGCAGCTTAACCTGATCGATCGAGCTGTGCGGCTGTTATTATTTAGCCACCTGCCCCCTGTAGCCGTCGACGCAAGACACAGTAACTACCACAGTGACTGCACGTAATTGCCCAAAAATCGATGGCAACCAATCGATCTTGCCCGCACACCTGGATATTGCCCGCGAACACGCTAACTGGAAATCAGCCGGTAATCGGCGCTGATCAATCATTGGGCTAGATTCTATAGGTCGCTACACAACCCGGGTTGAATTATTTTTCTGTGTTATTTCCTGAATGAAGTATTTGAATAATGGCGAAGACTAGAATATTTGCTTTCCAGTTTATTGGCTACTAAAGATTCTGTTTTCCTCTAAAATGTAAGCTAACAGTCTTGAAATAATAATTTGTAAATTATAAAAAACCGGCCAAGTGCGAGTCGGCCTTGCACGCAAAGGGTATCGTACAATATTTTAACACTACATTATAAAACACGATACTTTTATCGGAACCCCCTTAAATTTTTAACATTATTTTATTTTTATTATCTGTTGTTATAGCGGCAATATAAATACACACTCTGTGAAAATTTCAACTGTGTACCTATCGCATTTCATGAGACGCAGCCCGTTGACAGGCAGACGGACGGATGGACAGCGGAGCCTTAGTAATAGGGTTCCGTTGGCACCCTTTGGGTACTGAACCCTAAAAAGAGGGAAAAGAATCATAGTCAAGTGATAAATGATTTCATTTTTTAAGTAGGTTTGCACAAACACTTTTACACGTCAATCATTTTTTTTAAACTAGATGAGGTCGGCGTTTCCTATCTGACTAGGTACTCTGAGAAGAAAGGCCGAAACAAACTCAGAGGTCACAGTCTCTTTTAAAGTTCAGACATAATCTTGGTCAGGTTATATCAAGACTATGTAGATCGATGTCTGAGATGGTCTTTTGAGGAAAGAACCACACATATTGAGAGGACCTGTCAAGTCGCGGGCAACAACTAGTTTCCCATATTTACAACTACAGAAGGCATTCCCCCAATCACTACAAACATTGTCACTAAAGCCTGGGACACACTAAACATAGCTATACTACCCTATAGCCCTGTATCGGTCCCGCCAGTGAAATCGCCCGTGACGCCCTCTAGGGGAGGTTATAGCCCCAATTAGAAATAGGACGTTTTCGTAAAATGCATGTCTGTGTGTACAATGGTTTAGGAGATCGTGTATGTCATGAGTCAATAACTAATATTATTGAGAACTGCAGTGAACATTAGCGTTATAAACTAATAGGTACGTTTACATGGTACTTGTAGGTCTGATATCTATTGATATAAATAAAAATACTTAACAGTAGTATGCGAAAACAAAAAAAAACCCCGTGGCTAAATAATAGCAGCCGCACAGGTCGATTGATCAGGTTAAGCTACGCTTGCCGCGTTTTGTCTGTGGATGGTTGACCATCTTTACATACCGTGACCCCTCCGTTCCTCGGAAAGCACGTTAAGTCACTGGTCCCGGCTGTCATTCGCGGATCTTTGACAGGCAGTCGCTCCATGTAAAATACTGGTACTCAATTGCATCCGGTTAGACTGGAAGCCGACCCCAACATAGTTGGGAAAAGGCTAGGCAGATGATGATTGATAAAACCCCAGTAAAAGCCTTTGACCCCTCCCAACTTGGAGTTGCATCTGAAAAATGCTGAATATCAGACAGTTTACTTTTGCCTTAATATGTTTATAGTTACAGCCTCAGCGCTACGCGACACATCAACGGTGAAGAATAATTATTCAAATATAATAGAGCAATATTCCAGACAAGGTAGGGATAGCAAAAAAAGTTGCAAAAGGAAACCGTTTATAAATAAAAGTTAAATTTCTAATCAGCCAGGCTGAAGTGTGAAATGTGGATCTACTAAGATATCCAAGGATCGTCAACCACAGGACATTTGAGTGGAGTGTCGATGTGAACATAATATTTGAACGTCTAACGTGGTTAGAAATGCCTCGGAAAAAAACTTTAACCTGTTGGTCGCGGGCGGCTGTCATTCGTAGATCTTTGACAGTCGTTACGGGCAGTCAGAAGGCCAAAATTCTGACAACTAGTCTTACCATGGGGTATCGTGTTATCCAGTAACTGAGTTGTGGACGTCAGATAGGTAGTAGCTCCATGTAAAATACAGCACCAGCAGCGTATGCTGCATCCGGTAAGACTAGAAGCCGACTCCAACATAGTTGGAAAAAGGTGGCAAAAGATGAAAAAGTTCTTTATCTTTCTTTAGAAGGTGAAAGGGGTGGCCTTTGCCCAGAAGTTGTTATAAAAAAAATATCTACGTATGTTTTGCCAACGGTACAAGGTTGAACATTATCGAGGCCGATCTCTGCGCAAAAATTATGATTATCGCGAGCCACATTACTAACAAATGAGATACAGGCGGAGACACGAGTACCTAATAGTATCATCATTTGTAAAGTTGTTTGTGCTACTCTTAATTTACCTTGTTCTATGTATTATTTAAAGGGGCTTACATGACCTAAAGCGCGGTCACTGTCGGACTGCATAGAAAAGAAAGAGAAGCGCGATGACACAAAACTGGTAATTTATTGCTGCTTTTAAAGACAATCAAGAGGTGTATTTGAAGATTTTTTTGATGCATTTAATGTATGTTTAGTTATGATTTAAGTTCCATCACTGTAATAAGACTTGAAAATATCATTATTTTTTTTGGTCAAAATTATTTACGGTTTACGAGATACACGGTTTAAAAAACCAACTTTTTGACCGTTTTCAAGAAATCTCCTCCTTAAGTAGCACTGAAGTGGCAGTGGGCTGGCCATGTTTGTCGAAGGACCGATGACGGGTGGAGCAGACGAGTCCTGGAGAGGAGACCGCGTATCGGCAAGCGTAGTGTGGGACGCCCCCCAGCTAGATGGATGGACCGATGACCTTAAGAAGGTGGCTGGGACAGACTGGATGCGGAAGGCGGAGGACAGGGTGTCGTGGCGCAGCCTGGGAGAAAGCTATGTCCAGCAGTGGACTGCGATAGGCTGAGTTGAGTAATACTATACTATGTAAACTCGACTAACAAGTGCGTCGGTCAAAGGTTCTTCGGACAAATTAACTTCTATAAAACGTTTAACATTTTTTTTTTATTTGAAACGGCTTTTCTCTTGACTCTAGTCTAGGTCAGAGATGACAGAGACAAAGTCGACGATGGAGTGAGCTTACCCATAAGAATCCTGTTCACTCTTACTTTGAAGATATTCGGGTTCAAGTATGCGCTCAGAAACACAGACGCAGATAGAGAGTTTCACTCTTTTGTTTGCTGTGCGCATTAGGACATTTGAAAACGCTTAGTGCGAATTGGTGGAATAGCAACTAGGCAGGGATGGGAACTTGCAGTGCGTCTGGATGTCCGAAGGTAGGAGGGGGCCGGTGGAATAAGGTCGTGGAGTTCTTGGGCACACTCACCGAAGTACAATCTGTAGAAGATCGACAAGCAGGCAACCTTGCGGCGACGAGCCAAGCTGTGAAGCTTGGCATCCATCGATAATATATTATTATGTTTTTCATTCACTCAATAATAAAAGGCAACGATCCTCTAAAGCCGTATCACCAATCATCCGTCCCGTCCCCAAGGGGCCGGGCAGGATGAACGGAAAAATGCGCAGCTTCAAGTGTATTCAATCTTTCAACCGACATAATTATCGTCAGATATCCACGTTCAAGTCTTATGTAGATGTAGTGTCTATGGAAGAGGGGGGACGTGGTTTTGGGAGGTTAGCGAGCGTGGGTTGAATTTTGTTCTTGTTTTGTACGCCTTGACGGTCATGATTAATCACACTAATATTATAAAGGCGAAAGTGAGTGTGTATATGTGTTTGTTTATATGTTTGTAATTACTTCTTCACGCTCTAACGGCCGGACCAATTTTGTTAAAATTTTGTATGGAGGTAGCTGACACCCTGGATTAACATATCGGCTACTTTTTATCCCGATATTTATTTATTTATTAACACTTTATGCAGAAGTAAAAGAAATACTGTACAAAGGCGGACTTAATGCCTGAGGCATTTTCTACCAGTCAACGTACTACCGCCGACCGTGATATTCCCACGGGATCGATATTTACGCGGGTGAAACCGCGTGTGGTACGGAACCCTTCGTGTGCGAGTCCGACTCGCTCGCACTTGGCCAGTTTTTTTTAATAATTTTGTCCGAACTGATGCTGAACGATAGATAAACTCTGCTTATTTAAACTTGTAACAAGCCCATCGAGTACACCACAATACTCATTGATAACAAGATTTGAAGAAAATATGGTGACAGTATTGTACTTTCCCAGATCCCCATTTTCCACAGTTCTACCACTTTTTGCAAACAAAAACTTTAACACATTCTCAAAAAATATTTGCCATAGACAAGCTAGGAAACACCTACTAATAATGAAAATGAGAAAGACCTACTAATGATCTTTTCACAATTGTCCCTTCCATCCAACTATCTCCTCACTCAACCACCCTTAGGCGATGCGAAGGGGGAGTGGCGGGGGGGGGCTTCAGGGTGGTTTGTCTCTTGAAAAAGTCTCAATAACTCGACAGCGCGGAACGCGAATGACATCGTTAGTGCAAGTGGCTCGAAGAAAAGGCGAACTATCTACTTGGTACCTTGATATCTATCGGATGCTGGTACAGGATGTGACTGAGACTGGGACTCCTCCAGGAATTTTTATCATGATTACAAGCGGTATCTACAACGCCAAATGCGAACTACGCGTCATAACATCAAACAACAACAACATCGACAACAACAACATTACATCACCAACAACAAAAACAACAACAACATCTACAACATTAAACAACAACATCAACAACAACATTAACAACAACATCAACAACAACGTCATTATTTATTTAATTATTTAATAAGGCTTACCAACTAAACACTTACACAGCATTAACCCAGAGGCGTTGACATAATATTGATCCCGCATGTATTTACATAATTTATGCTAATACCTATTTAAAATAATAATAATATGTACATTTATATAAAAAAAAATAAGCAAAATGATCATAGGGCATCAAAAAATTCGTCCGCACCGCTGTCAACAGGAACAGTGCCCAAAAGGCTGGCAGCATTGCCACGTTGTATGGCATGTATTTAAATTATAGGAAAGCACGGCACTATCAATTGTTAGCGTACTAGTACAACATACAATATATAGAAACTTAGACACTAAAACAAATCAAAACAATTAAAAGAGAATTTGAATACTACTTTACTACTTTATAGCTTAAAAATGCTGTTTCTTATAAACTTAACGATTTACATATTAGTAAAAATACTTTTCTTAAATATACACAATTTACCAATTTGTCATCTTCATCATCATTTCAGCCCGGAATCTGCAGGGCACCAGCCTCGCCTTTTTTCTGCCATACTTCCCTATTCCGTGCGCACCTCATCCAGGTGTTTTCCGCGATTTTGACGATATTGTCGACCTAACCCACTTTTGGCGTGCAATTGGAGAGGCCTTTGTCCAGCAGTGGACTGCTGAAGGCTGATGATGATGAACATACTTTTGGACGACTCTGATTTCTTTGGCCACAATTCGGTCACAGGTTTACTCAAACGGCTACCTCCCTATTTAGCTAGATGTCCGGGCCAGCTCCACTTGAGGTGCATCGCCCTGTCCCCGACGATGTAGACTTTCGACAGACGATGAATTTCGGTGTTACGCACTCGGTCTGTAGGATTTTGTTTAATTTTTATTATGACGTATATCCATACTAATATTATAAATTCAAAATTAACTCTGTCTGTCTGTGTGTCTGTATGTTACCTTTTCACGCCTATACCAGTGATCAAATTTCGATAAAATTTGGCAGAGAGACAGACTGCATCCCGGGGAAGAACATAGGATAGTTTTTATCCCGATATAGTGACACCGCGGGGCGCAGCTTGTATTTTATATATTCTAAAACGAGTATGAACAGAACTTTAAATACATTCAGCCATGTCTGCAATACTCTCATGATCTAAATGATTTTAACGACCTTCATACTTGAACGAAAACTGCGAAAAGCAACATTTTTTCCATTTCACATTTACCACCACCCTGTATTCAAGTATTGGCTAGATCTGAATAACAGCGTCGCGTAAAAACTCGCGACTATGTTCATTTTGCGGACTTTCTGGCCAAGCACCTCTGATCTAAAACCAACCTTATGTTTTAACATTAAGGTGGTAAATCCCTCGGCGATGGCAACCTGACCCATGTTTTAAAGGCGCACTTGAGTTTTGCGCCGTGATCACGCATCACTTGCGTATGAGTGCGGGGTGTAATTATTTTGGATTATTAAGTCTTGAATATTGGAATTTTATAGTTATTTTTGTAGTGCGAATTGATTTCTGTGTTTTTAAAGAAAATAGTATGGTAAAATCCGTGCCTCGGAAAGCACGTTAAGCCGTTGGTCCCGCACCCTAAGCGTAACACACTATTACTCTCAATTTCAATCATTTTGAAGCAGATTTCTAATCCATTGCTCCATATGTTCAAAAAATGTGCCTGCTCAACAACGCAAATAACGCAATGAATTTAGTTGAACTGTCAAAATGAAACCCATTGCTACTGATAGTGTGTTACGCAATTACCCTGCAGGCTGTCATTTGTGGATCTTTGACAGTCGCTACGGGTAGTCAGAATGTCGAAAGTCTGACAACCAGTCTTACCAGGGGTATCGTATTACCCAGTAATTGGGTTGTGGAGGTCAGATAGGCAGTCGCTTCGTGTAAAATACTGGTATTCAGCTGCATCCGGTTAGAATGGAAGCCAACCCCAACATAGTTGGGAAAAGGCGAGGCAGATGATGATGAGCAAGGTAAAATAAATAGTTTTCTTTCGATTTTCATGGTAAAATACGAAATGAACTATGTAGTTGTCAGACATTCGGGGTTAACTGCTATTAGTAACGACTTTCATTATATCTATAATTATAAATTAAAGTACAGTTCAACAACATTCATTGCGTTATTTACGTGTTGAGCAGACAAATTTTTCGAACTTATGAAGCAATGAATTAGCAATTTGCTTCAAAATGATTCAGATTCCGATTGATAGTGTGCTACGCAATTAATACTGGTCAGACACGCATACCAGTTGAGTACAAGGCACCTGACCTTTCTGTAGAACATCATTGGTAAGGTTACTATATGTACTTGTAGGGCCTAGGGTCCCCCCTCCCAGCGTTTCTACTAAAACCTGCCTCTTATCCTGGCCCCAATTCAGGCTGGTATTAAAACAAAGGTCTGGGGACTAGAAATTTTCTCTTGACTGTACTTACCTGTCAAAAAGAGTAACCTTGATAAAGTGGATAAGACAGGGATTAAAACAAAAGACGAACTAGCAGGGGATCGAGGAGGGGGTGGAGGGGGGTTCAGGGGATCAGACCGGAATAAATCAAATCTCCAAAGCCATCAACTTCTTCTTATACAATGCACTAAACAACTCTAAAGGTATGAGGAACAGGGTGTATGTAAAGTTCACTCATACATACTCCATAGAAAAGGGAGGATCCTCCCACCAGACGGGTGTTGTGTCTGGCGGGCAACTGCCCGGTGATTCATGTCTGGTCGTTGTATCTATGCTAGTTGCGCGGTAAACTCTGCTTACGAGATGCAGGATTTGTGTGACGCCAGTATGACGCGTTGTTCTCATGTGATGTTGTAGATACCGCTACAAAACCAACTGACAAACGAACAAAGATTTTGCATGCGATAGCAAAACAGTTACTGAAAATTTATTACACGAACTAATTTCAGATTCTAGTCTGTCATTGCATTTGACATGAAATATTGATCTAGACAAAAGATTTATGTCTAGGTAAATGGTACGTAGACTGAAATCGATTGTACTCGAGCTGGTCTAATAAGGTCACGACATGGCCTTCCGTTTGGCTTGCTGTCTGTACTGTATGTACGGAGTGAGGTACTAGGGCTGCAGTTTTTGAAGGAGCTGTTTTTATGTGACATGTTTGAGAGAGAAATAGAAGGGCCCGTGGCTAAATAATAACAGCCGCACAGGTCGATCGATCAGGTTAAGCTACGCTTGCCGCGGTTGGTCTGTGGATGGGTGACCATCTTTACATACCGAGACCCCTCCGTACGTCGGAAAGCATGTTAAGCCGTTGGTCCCGGCTGTCATTAGTGGATCTTTGACATTGGTTACGGGTAGTCAAAAGCCCGAAGGTCTGACAACCAGTCTTATCAAGGGGTATCGTATTACCCAGTAATTGGGTTGTGGAGGTCAGATAGGCAGTCGCTCCATGTAAAATACTGGTATTCAGCTGCATTCCGTTAGACTGGAAGCCGACCCCAACATAGTTGGGAAAAGGCTAGACAGATGAACTAAATAAAACCGACTCCAGCACAATTGCACTTGCCGTCAACACATATTTATATGCTCTTATCAATGTTGACTTGCAAATACGCGTTTCCTTTTACGAATGTCTACTGTTCATGTAACTAGGTGAGAATTATCATATTACACCTAGATTAACCTTCAGGCAATGCATTCACCAACCTCTTACTAAGTGTGTATACTCACGAGCGATACACGTTAACGACAGAGCTAACTGCAGCCGTCGACGCGCCCGCGGCAGCCGTCGACACGCGTTGACGGCAGAGGTAACTGCAGCCGTCGACGCGCCCGCGGCAGCCGTCGACACGCGTTGACGGCAGAGGTAACTGCAGCCGTCGACGCGCCCGCGGCAGCCGTTGACACGCGTTGACGGCAGAGGTAACTGCAGCCGTCGACGCGCCCGGGGCAGCCGTTGACACGCGTTGACGGCAGAGGTAACTGCAGCCGTCGACGCGCCCGCGGCAGCCGTCGACACGCGTTGACGGCTGCAGTCGCTCGTGAGTATGAGCACTAACAATGAAGAGGGGGGAACTAAGGGCAAGCAATAAAAGCACACGTATTTTCATTGTGAAACAGCTGATCTTACAAATCCATACTAATATTATAAATGCGAAGGTGTGTCTGTCTGTCACCTCTTCACGCTTAAACTGCTGAACCGATTTAAATGAAATTTAATATAGAGATAGTTTGAGTCCCGGGAAAGGGAATATCGGATAAAAACCATCCTATGTGGATGGTTTTTAAACCGCGGGGCGCTGCTAGTTTATTCATAAAACAGAACATCACGCCTGTATTACCCGAAAGGTTAGGCAGAGGTATACTTATAGTACGCCCACATTTCAAAGTCATGTTTAAGTCCCAGGTAATAAGGGACGACCCTATTGCCGTCAACGGGACACAACTTCAGACTCCAGGATGCTACTGAAAAATTCCTGACGGAAAAACCGAAAAATACTTAACCCGACCTGGGAATGGAAACCGAGACCTTATGTTTAGCAGTAGCGCATGCGACCACTAGACCAACGATGGCAGAGGGTACTGGAAAATGTGGCTTGAAATCGTCTTAATTAATTCAGCCGAAAGACGTTCACTGCTGGACATAGGCCTCCCCCAAGCACCTCCACTTCGACCGGTTCTGTGCTTCTCGCATCCAACGGGTTCCTGCGGCCTTCACAAGATATATCGTCGGTCCACCTTGTGGGAGGCCTTCCAACGCTACGTCTTCCGCCACTCCGAAACCTTTCAGCCCCATCGGCCATCTGTTCTGCGAGCAATGTGCCCTGCCCACTTAAGTTTGGCAATTCTTCGGGCTATGTCGGTTACCGTAGTTCTCCTGCTATGCTTGGAGTTTCCCTGCGTGATCGAATAATTCAGACTATGACTAATCAAACCACTTATTTCAAAGTCCCCTACCCTGTACGCGACTAGCACTTAAAACAAAACCGTATCGGTTCGGTATCGGGTCGCAATCGACGCGGCCGGCACGCCACCGGCACGCGACCGTAACGGTGGCGTGCCGTATCGACTGCATTCAAATCGGACGCTCGTAGAAATTGATTTACGATGGCATGTCAAGGGTTGAGTTGTGTTGTGTGGAGATAGACTTCGATAAAAAAAGTCTTAATTATTTTTTAAAGGACAGACAATACAATAGTATTTATTTAAAGAAAATGTAGGTAATACGGGCTGGTTTCCGCAACTCCACGTCAAAGCGCGTATTTTGCGTACAGTAGAGAAAATGTAACTAACTATTTACACTAGATACTAACTTACTATACAAATAAATACAAAAACAAAGGACACTTAGGCGTCGAAGTACTCGTCTGCATCGCTGTCATCCTGTAACGTGCCCAGAAGACTGGCAGCATTGCCACGTTGAATGGCAATGCTAGATTCTTTGGCCAAAGAACGGCCCAGGCCTCTGGTCACGTGAAGTGTCGACCAGCCGGCGAGAAATTTTCTTAAAAAGAAGGCGCGTACTAATTAATTAAATTAATTAATAATTTAATAGAGGTGTGGTAAATTCAATAGTCGTTTGATTCATTACTCTTATCAAAATAATAAAAATTGCAAAGAGTACTTGGAACATAAACTATTAGCATGAAAAAAAAAATGGCCGAAAAACGTGCTTTGTACAAGAATTTCTTTCGAAAATGCACACGCTCTCTTTTTAAGTTATATGGTAACTAGTATGTTTTAGTGGGCGAGCCTATTATCACAAAAAAAAACCGGGCACAAATGTAAGCCCCGGGCTGCTACTATCACATTATGCCAGGATCGAACCAAGAACCCAACAGTCGGGCTTGCATCTACAAAACCAATGAGGCACTCTGGATAAACTAGAAATAAAATATAAAAACTTTCAACTTTCTTTTATCCCGATATTTCTACGGGATCGCGATTTATGCGGGTGAAACCGCGGGGCGCTTCTAGTATTAAAAATTAACCAAAGCATCTACAAAATAGTAGACCATCTGCTACAAAGTGTTTAAAAAAAAAATCTAAAAAGCCAACCAATAAATACCATAACTTTAAAGAAGCCTATTCCATCCTCCTTAGCCAGTAATATCACAAGAATGTCACGACAAGTTGCATTCATATTGTCTTATCTCGTATTGGCGGGAAGTCGGTGACATGACCTTCTACCCTGGATTTATTGCTGGACGGCTTCCGAAGCACCATGGCAGTTATAGTCGCAGGTATATCGGCAGATGTGGTAGATAAGGCTGGTATGGATTTTTTGTAGTGCATTTTATGACTGTGTGCAGTTTTTTGATGAAAAGTTATGTCAGTGATAGCAAATTCAAGGTAGCGATAAGAATTTCAGGTTTTCTTTTATTGCTCTCTTTTATAAGATATCCGTAGTTGATGAAATAGAAGCCAAACATTAATACAAGGTAGACATAGTTCTACCTAGACTCCTACTTTTACTTCCCGACTCCGATTTCCACTTTTTAAATATGTAAATACTGGAAGTAACTCATAAACAAGAAACACCAAGGCGATCTTATAAAGGTAACATATCGTACTCAATAGCAATGCTTGCTTGCTTATAATATTAGTAGGGATGGTGGCAACCCTTTTGCCCATTGAACAGAAGTGGTAGACCAATGGTGTTAATGGCCCCGACTTGTGTAAATAATTTCATCATTATTGCTTTCAAAACGGTGAAGGAAAACATCGTGTGGAAATCGGCATTTCCTAGAACCGAAAATTCGAAGACATGTGACATCTACCAACCCACACTGGGCCCGCGTGGTGGACTACGGCCGACTCTCACTGCGAGGTCTAACCTGTGTCCCAGCAGTGGGAACATTATAGGCATTGCTATTGCCACTAACCGGACAGCAAAAACCAAAAATTCTTTATAGAATAGAATAGAATAGAATACTCTTTATTATGTACACCATATAAATTACATACATAAATAATTATAGAAACTGTACAAAAGGAAAAAAAAAATAAGTAAAGACAAAAAAAAATATATTAAAAAAAATAGAATAGAAAGAAAAAACATAGAAAAAAAAAACAAATACAAACGAAACGAATAGAATATAGAAATCCCAATAATTCCTCCAAAAATCTTAAACAAATTCGCCAACAATAATTCGGGTAGAATCAAATTCTCTTCGGAGTATGTAGCACCACGCAACCATAAGTAGTAGTTACAAATGTTCGGTAGGGGTGCAATATTTATCTACCCCGGGATGGTAGTCAGGTTTTATAGGGAGGGACTGGTCACTTCGGAATTTGCGCTATTTATTTATTGTGTCGTGGCCAGCCAGTGACATATGTTACGGGTATGCGGAGAGAAAAGTGGATACCGAATTTTTTCTAAAATTTTTATTCTTGAAGTGAAAACTTTTTAGGCGCGTTCAGAGATTTTTGGTAGACGAACATCTTAGGGGTTCGCGTCACCGACACGCTAATGTTAACAGTAAATCTGTAGTTATGAGTATGACGTGATGGGCTTGGCCAGCAGTGACCGTATACGTAAAAACTTCTTCTTCTTAGCGTGTCGATAGCAATCTAAATATGCTCGACCCAGAATTCGGCCACTTGTTTGGCGCCTCCACCAGCGTCCATCAGCGTAAAAACGTAAAAACTTAAAATTAAATACGAATTTATACGTATATTATTATTTTAAGTTTTTACTTCTTTCGGAAAAATAAGTTTTTTTTTTCTAGACCTGATTTAATATTGAATATCTATTTAATTAGAATTGTTGTTGATACTAAAATTATTTGGTAAAATATTGTTTGAACTTAACTAAAAGTTCAATTGCACAGGCACTCTGAATGTAATGACTTAAGTAAATTGATTTTACAGATTACTACTTCAAGTAAATAATTTAACTTTAACAAAACATAATCAGCCTATTATAATATTTAACATATAATTATTATTTTCGTAGAAACGTAAATTATAAAAGATCAACAATATTAGATTTGAACTTAATATTATTTTTATGACCACAAATGCATTTTTTATTTTTAATATAGCTCAAAACTTACCTTTATTTCAGCAGCTTCTACAATTCGACGCCATATTTAAAATGCAGTCCCAATTTTTCCTTTACACTTTTGTGCCCGCCTGTACCCAGGAGTATATTAAACGTCGGAGGAGCCGGCAGAGCTCGCCAACATTTGGTTTTTATACACCAATACTTTGTCGCATTCTTGCCGACTTTTGTATATTGGATGCTGCAGCCACAAGCTTGAACAGACATGGCATGGGTGTTGAGCAAATTTCAATGTTACCATGCGGGTGATGTGAAAGAAAGAAAAATGTTTATTTGGACACAGTTCGTGAAACACAAAATGATGATGAGGAGGTGATGCGGGTGATGTGTTGAAGAAAGCAAAAGTTTGAAATTACAATGTAAAGCGAACTAATATTGTTTATTCTAACCCGCCATTTCTATGAAGTAATTTGGGGTAGTGGCTATTCAAATTATTTTGTTTTGGTCCATCCTGTTATTACCTGAAGCATTCAGCCATTACAGGACCAGAAAATTGATCAGTTTTTAGTTAAAATAAAACAATTTATTTTTAAGTAACTAGATATAGACGATATTAAAATGTTTGTTTGGATCAAATAAAAATGATCTAGGTATAGGTGTCGTAGGTATCGTCGGTAGTGTGTGATGTGTGTGGTGGTGATGTGGACCACCACATCACCACCACACACATCACACACCACCACACAGATAAGATAAGATACCTACCCCACCCACGCCCACCTACCTGGTGGTAGGTGGGCGTGGGTGGGGTAGGTATCTTATCTGTCAGTTGCTGCACAGTTAAGTAATTTCCTTGATTTCCATTATTTTACTAAGATAGTCACGTCTAAACGTTCCAAACCCTACATAGTTTAACGCGAATACGTCCGGCGGACTAATAAGCCCACACTACGATAATAAATCTCGCATAATGTCGTCTGCGAGCTTATTGATTCTCGTCATTTAGATTTGTTTGTTTACTACACCATTACTTGTACTTAAGTGTAGACGTAGCTTTATTTATTGGCGATATGATTTATAATTTTAAAAAATACTTTTATTACAGACCTACCTATTTATTCAAAATCAAAATATTTTATTTCACATAAGCCTACATGGGCACTTATGAAACGTCAGAAGCTAGGTGCATGGTTCCAATTGGTCGTTTCCTATGGAGAAGAACCGGCAAGAAACTCCACGGTTACTCTTTTTAAAAATAATTGGCTTTTACAATATTTTCAAATTACAGTAGGTATGGGAGGATAGCGTAGGCCTGTCAACAAGTATCAGGTACTTGATAAAATAAAAAATGGTCTACAGATCTAAAGTCTACAAGGCCTACAAAGTCCTCACATTTACAAAATAAGAATCTATCAAAAGGATAAATAAAAAATATTAACCAAATAGGTCGGTAATAAAAGTATTATATACGACATATGACTTAGAAACTAGTTTTAGTACATTTACCAGAAAAACAACACAACACAATAAAACTTTATAAAACTCATGATTTTTTTTAATGGTTTTTACCGATTTCAAAAAAAAGGAGGTTATCAATTCGACGCGTATTAATATATATATATTTTAAATTATGAAGACATAATCAGGCTATAGGGTTGCCACTCAGCAGTGGCAACCCTATAGCCCTATAGGCCTGTGTCCCAGCGGACACAGGCCTCCTCTGTGTGACAGAGAGTGGACCGTAATCCACCACGCGGGCCGAGTACAGGTTGATAGATGTCACATGTCTTCGAATTTTTGGTGCTAGGACATGTCGGTTTCCTCACAATCTTTTCCTTCACCGTTTTTGAATAATAACATAAAGTAAAGCCTGCTTGGGTTCAAACCCACGACCTACAACTCGTAAGTCAGGCCTGTTACCTATGAGCCTCCACTGCCCCAATCTCCTGTCACTCGCCTGTCATGAAGACATAATTTGTTAAATAGCCAACTATAAAATGCAAAACCAATACCTGCATCACTGTTATTTCAATTCGCTTTTATATCCACTTCATAAATGACACAATGACAGAATCATTGTCATGACGTCACGGCAATGACGTTCTGATGGCATATGAATTCGGTGGCGATGGCTCGCAATACAATTATAATATTGGTTGAATAATTAACACGATTGCTGCATCGTATCGCCGCAATTGTTCTGTTATGGCTATCGCTTTAGGGAGGGGATGAGGCGATATCGTTTTCGATAAAAAGAAACTAAAAAAGTCTAATGACAAACAAGTAGGCAGCCTGGTGGTAAGGTAAGGCATCCAAGGGTTCCTACGGCTTTCACAAGGTTGTGGGACCACCTTGTAGGAGGCCTTCCAACGCTACGTCTTCCGGTACGCGGTCGCCACTCCAGAACCCGTCGGCCCCATGGGCCATCTGTTCTGCGAGCAATGTGCCCTGCCCACTGCCACTTAAGTTTGGCAATTCTTCGGGCTATGTCGGTTACCTTGGCATTCACAGTCTGTCACTTGGTAATTACAAATAATGAACGCGTCATTTCATGAGATAAAAATGCCCTAAGTAGGCTTAGTAGATACCTAATATGTATTACAATCATTCGTATAAAAGTAACAGTAACTTCACAAACCTTCCAAAACACCAAAAGATCGATAAAAACACTCGATTAATTCAGCCAGCAGTGGTTTAATCGAGTGTAGGCCATCCTTTCGCCTATACAGGTTGTTCCAATACGAGTGGCACATTACCTACGTCGGCAACACGAATTAATGGTGATTTTATTCCGCACAGTGATCGTTATTTTGCAAAGTTTACTGCCATTGTTTTGTTTCGTTATGACGTCACTCGTTTGATTGAATGGTCGGCAATCGTTGGGCATGAATTTTCGTGTTTTTTTGGGATTGTGTTGTTTGAATAATTTGTTCGTTTTTTTTTGGGTGTTTTTGAATTTCTCTGAAGCAGCCCTGTGTCTGGATTGGTGTCCCTATTACATTGAACTTAAGGGACAGGACAGGACCTAAACGCAAAAAAACGCAAGTTTTAGAAGCAATAAAAGTAGGTATATAATCGACTACAATAAACAAGATCAGAAAAATATATGATATTCTTCAGGATATATGCTAGGTAGATAGTGTGTTGAAAACATAATACAACTAATTTGGTGCGATAGAAAAAAAACATGAAGATACCTCTTAAAACTTTCCTTTTACAATAAAAACCATACAAGATCATTCTGATTTTTTGTCAGATTAATCTACAAGCAACATACTAAAGCACTAGTGTTTTAATTTTTTAGTCCAAACAATAGATTTTTTGTAAATAGATAATTAATAATAATAATAATAATAAATAATAAATTTTATTTGACTTATAAAGGTAAGTACACAAATACAGAGTGACAATTTAAGCATGCGAATATCCTAGTCCAAAATAAATGACCAATGACCCCCGTGCTAGGCAAAACCTGTGTTACAGGGGTCATCCATCCGTCCATTCTGAACATTACAATAATTACTTACAAATTGGTAATGTGTACTTTTGTAAAAAAAAAATAAACTAGACTAATACAATTAATTTTGAAGATAAGAAACGGGGAAAAGCGGGTAAAAATAGTTTTAGTGGATTTATATCAAATAAAAGGGAGTAACTACATAAGTGCCAGTTGTGTGTGATTGTGTGAGTGTAGCTGTGTATGTGTGAGTGTAGATGTATGAGTAAGTGTATGTGAGTGCTATGAGTGGGTGCCTGATTTGTTTAAGTTAAGGTTTGAGTAATTCTTCCGTGCCGTCATAGTCTAGGGATAGCAAATATTCTTTTATTTTTTGTTTGCATTGGAATTTGTTCAAAGAGTGGATGCTTAGGGTGTTGTGCAGTTTATTATATAATAATGTGCTTAAATAACGGTTATGCCGCCGTGCAAAGGTGGTATTTGTACAGATTTTTGGACAAACGGGTTTGGGTCTTCTTCTGGGCGTAGGGCTTTTACAACTACTGGGAGGGGTAATTTTATGTGCACGTGTGATTGCACGAAGCTTATACATTTGGCGAACTGTGAGTACCTTAAATTCCGAATACACTTGCTGGGTTGGGTACCTAAATGGTTTGCTTAACAGGACTTTGATTACTGCCCGCTGGGCTCTTTCAGCTTGTATGAAAATAGTTTTGGCTGCACCACCCCACACTGCGATACAGTAACTTAGTGTTGATTCACATAGAGCGGTGTAAACCATTTTTAGGATATCTTTATGGGCGGAAGTTCTCAACTTTTTGAAGACATAAATGAGTTTTCTAGTGCGCGCAGACAGAGACTCAATGTGGGTCTTCCAGCTTAGACAGGAATCAAGGTAAAGGCCGAGATACTTGACAGAGGAGGCTCTCGTCACAGACTGGCATGAACAGGGATTGTTGCGGTTTTGCCCATCACAAACATGAGCCTTAATTTGTAGTGAGAGGTCAGATGGAAGGGTAGAGGGTCTGGAACCAAAGGTTATGAAGTTGGTTTTGCTGACGTTTAAGGTTAAGCTGTTATTGCCCAACCAGTTCAATACTTGGGTCAAGGACCCTTCAGCAGCCTCCCTAGCCGTTTCCCAGTCACGTCCACTGGACAGTAAAACAGTGTCATCGGCGTACGCTATAATATGAGTAGAGGGGAGGGTGAGTAGACAGAGTTCGTTAACATAGATTTGGAAGAGGAGGGGGCTGAGCAAACTTCCTTGTGGCACACCGAAATCTAGAAGTTGTTCACTACTGACATACTCTCCTATTTTAACGCATTGGGTCCGGTCCGATAGAAAATCCTTGAGCAATTTTAGAGCTGTGCCGCGTATTCCGATCTGTTCTAATTTTCTGAGTAAAATAGGGACAGAGACAGTGTCGAAGGCCTTAGAGAGGTCCAAAAATATGCCGACACACTTGTGTTTACAGTCAATTTTATTGACAACAGTCTCCAGAAGAGCTAATACAGCGTCTTCCGTTGATACCCCCTTTCTAAAGCCGTACTGGTTATTAGCGATGATTTTATATTTGTTCAGAAAGTTGAGGAGATTTTTGTAGATGATTCTTTCCAATATTTTGGAGATGGCTGGAAGTACTGAGATTGGTCGATAATTATTTACACTGCCTCTGTCGCCAGTTTTGAAGATTGGATGAACAATGGCTTCATATTTTGCAATAAATTACCAGCATTGTGTCATCGCGCTTCTCTTTCTTTTCTATACAGTCCGCCAGTGACCGCACTTTAGGTCATGTAGCCCCCTTAATCATAAATGGCGAAATGTGGGTGTACTGTAGGTACACATCTGCCTAACCTATTCTGGGATTATAAGCGTGATGTTGTTACTTTTTTTTTGTGGTTTGGAACCATTTATTTTATTTTCAACATGCTAGACGTAGCATAGCTAGTTCGTGAACGGGCGCCGTCAGTAGGGACTGGTCATCTCTTTGCTGCCATGGCTTATTTTAATTATTTTTTTTTGAAAGGTAGAAAAAAATATGTAATATTTTAAATGTTTTTTTTTCTTTCTTTCGTCTTTTCATTACGGACGCTTTTAACATCGTTCTCACATGCATAATTTTTAACATGAATGATGTAAACAAGACTTTGTAACCATATTATTTTGATTTAAAAGAGTGTTCATGGAGTTTCTTGCCCGTTCTTCTCCATAGGTACCTTCGCTTTGGAATGGGCAACTAGCTTCATCTTTCTGACTGACCGACCCCTTGACAATTCAAAAGTGCCCGTAATTGGTTTAATTGAAATAAATGCTTTGAGTTTGAGTGTGAATTGTGCTGAACGATATCCGTTTTGTTTTTGTGAAAGTGACTTGTTCTTTTTTGTGTTTGTGAGCTTTCCCTGCGTCATGTTACGCAACGTAAACGTATTTTCCTTCTTTCTCCTAAAAACATCTCCAAGTACCTCAAACAGAGCAATCAATAGCCAAATCTAGCAAAAACACGAAATAAATACATCGCAATAAGGAAAACAGTTCACCACACACACAGGGGGCGCACAATAATAAAAACTAATAGAAATGGTCGCCATTAGCCGTTGTCGACTATTGGCGATCTGTGTTAAGTACTGTCGGTCAGTGTACGTTGGTATAGATAGATTTGTTGAAGGAAAGGTCTTTTTCCTTGTAGTGTAGTACCTAGAAAAAATATCGGTCAAAATATTGAGGAGTTATGTGAAAAATAAAACAATAAAAAGTGTTAAACAAGTGTTTGTTTACATTACATAACATACTTAATTTAAATTCATAAAAAATATCCATGATTTATCCTTATTGAATCAATTTATTATTTTAAATGTTATAAATAACTATCTAGTTTCAGTTTCTGTTATTCTAGTTTAGCCCACGAGACAGTAACTCATTTGTTTTTTAACAAAAAACTAATAACCATTCATAATTTTTCACGAAAGAATTCGCGACAAAAAAAGTCGCAAGTCTATGTATAAAGTCGCAAGTATGTATCTCGGGGACTGTCAAGCGTTGTCATCCCACGTGCATTACAAGAAGTATGCCCCGAGCGGTACTGGGTACAGTCGGCACGAAAAATTGCTTACCTTTTGTGAAAAATATTTACCGATCATTCTTTTGTACAGTAAAATCAATCTTTGATATAGCGCGATACAAGGATCTTTCAGCGCTCGAATTACGTTGACATGGGGACGCTTATTACCCGACTGCGGCGAAGCCCAAAAGGAGGGTTATTAGCATTAATGTTTTAAGAAATGTTTTGAAACATTCAAGATGGTGGCGTTAGTTCTATAGAGGTATGAGGACCAGCGTATAAAGTTCTCATCATCCTCCATAGAAAAGGGAGGATCCTCCAACCAGACGGGTGTTGTATCTGACGGGCAACTGCCCGATGATTCACGTCAGGCCGTTGTATCTATGCTAGTTGCGCGGTAAACTCTACTTGCGCGATGCAGGATTTTGCGTGACGTCAGTACGACGCGTTGTTCGCATGTGGTTTTGTGGATACCGCTACAGTTCCAATACACGCGCCTAAATATCCTTGTAGAGCTATAAGTAGAGTAGGTATGTATGAGTCGTCACATCATAATATATAATATCGTGCCTGTCATCTTGGCATTACTAAAATGAAAATTTCCTGATGGTTTTCGTCTATGATCGTGTCATGAACAATTTAAATAGTTTTAGAATAAGTCCCATTCCGTTAATTAAAAACGTTTAAAATCTAGTCGCAAATCTCATCTCAGCGACTAAATTAAAGGTATTTTTGACAGATTGAGATTAGAATGCGGTTTATATTATTTAAACAACTAGCTGTGCCTCGCGGTTTCATAAGTGTTGATCCCGTGGGAATATCGGGATAAAAAGTAGCCCATATGTTAATCCAGGGTGTCAGCTACCTCCATACAAAATTTTATCAAAATTGGTTCAGCCGTTTGAGCGTGAAGAAGTAACCAACATATAAACACACACACACTCCCCTACAAACTTTCGCCTTTATAATATTAGTGTGACAGGAAATTTAAATAGCTTCTAAATACTTCTTTTATGACATACTTAGCAAATTCGAAACAAAAAAGTTAAACAAGAAAACAAGAGATATTTAACACCAACAAAAAAATTGAAACATATTTCCCACCCCGACTGTCCCTCCCATAATCGAAAACTCCCAACATATACAAAGAAAAATAATAACCTTTGCACACGACTGTACATAGAGGTACAGTCAAGCACAATGCAAACAATAGCGCGAGCCAACAGCGCACAAATCTTAATCTTAGCATTCATTATGGCGCAGAAACGAACCTGAATTTATTCTAGGTAACCCCGCACCAACGCTTATGAACTACAGGTAGCTTCACTGGGAGTTTTATTTATTTTAGGGAATATTTTTAACTGAATAGTATCGTGTTACCTAATAACTAAATTGGAGGTCAGATAGAAAGAAACAGAAAGACATTTGGCATAGAATGCTTATTGACGGCTATGTGATAGGTATTTTTACACCCTCTTTTTTTTCAGGATGGCAAATCATCAAATGACCCCTCCCGCTCTGGGTGGAGCGGAAGGGAGTGTCAGTCTCTTACTGACTAAAACCCACCAGTGTTCCTTCCCTAGCCCTTTATGTTCCGGGCCAGCGGTAACCCTTTCGGACAATCCCGCTGACGGCCCTAACGGGCCCCTTCTCTGATGCTGACATCTCTTTGAGGCGCGCGTGGAACATGTATGCGCCGTCCGGCACGGGCCTGGTCCTGATCGGACGGTGAGCTACCCATTACTCTCCGCCCGCAGGCCCGCGCCTACGGTGGCCGGGAGTCGTCGCGCGGCTCCCGACGCCCGGAGCGTCTCCCGCGGCGGCTGGGACGGGAGGCTCTCTCCCTCATCCATCCCGCTACCTCCTTCGCTAGCATGATTGCTTTGCAGAAGGAGGTAACTGCCTCCCACTTCCTCTCGCTCCGGACCATGGCTTGCACCAGGGCCGGACGCGAGAGGTCGCCGTCGCTGCGGTACGCCTCTACGAGGAAACGGCAGACCTTCACCGTATGCTCCACCGTGTCCTCTGGGCGATCCTCGCAGTGGTGACACCCGGAAGTTATGTAGCTTAGGGGCCGTATTTTTACACCCTTAGATCATCAAATTAAATAATAATGACTGCCTAGCGTTCTCCCAACTATATTGGTCGGCTTTCAGTCTAACCGAATGCCAGTACATGGAGCGACTGCCTATCTGACCTCCACAACCCAGTTACTGGGTAATACTATACCCTTTGGAAAGACTGGTTGTCTACGGACTACCCTGTTCTTAGTTGATAGTTACAGAATAAAACGACAGATTTTTTAAACGAAGCAAACCCTTGCTTACAAAGCTCACCCGAATTGGTAATTACGTCCCCAAAAAGAAACCTTCGGTACTTAAACTAACCACACCCGAAAACCGAACACCGACCCACAATTCTTCAAAACTTTTCCACCACACATCCGTATTCCGCTCCCACAATTTTTACACAATACACCTGAAACAGGCAATCGTTCCCTTTCTGTAATGAGAGAGAATATTACTCAATCGCCCTCAGGCGTTTTTAATTTGCCACAAGATCACCTACAGTATATAAGTTCTTTTTTTTCGGCGTTATATGCCGTTCTGAGTTACTCAGCGTTTATATAACATCGATCAGGAGTTATGATTGTGCGGAGAATGAGCTTGTTTTCTTCGTATCTTTTTCGAGGATCTTGTGGTTGGTGAAATGGCTAGCGTTTCTTTTTGCTTTCTTTTTTGTAAGAGGTGGTTTTAATGTGCAGTTTTTCTTTGTAATTTTTGTGACATACGTTGGAATAAATGCGGGGGCCCGTGGCTAAATAATAACAGCCGCACAGGTCGATCGATCAGGTTAAGCTACGCTTGCCGCGGTTTGACCATCTTTACATACCGAGACCCCTCCGTGCCTCGGATAGCACGCTAAGCCGTTGCTGCCGGCTGTCATTCGTGGATCTTTGACAGTCGTTACGGGTAGTCAAAAGCCCGAAAGTCTGACAACCACTCTTACTAAGGGGTATCGTATTACCCAGTAACTGGGTTGTCCGATAGGCAGTCGCTCCATGTAAAATACTGTTATTCAGCTGTATCTGGTTACACTGGAAGCCGAATCGTCCCATAATCCATACTAATATTATAAATTCGAAAGTAACTCTGTCTGTCTGTATGTTACCTTTTCACGCCTAAACCAGTGAACGGATTGCGATAAAATTTAGCAGAAATATAGATGGCATTCCGGGGAAGGACATAGGATAGTTTTTATCCCGATATACACACAGGATCGACACTTATGCGGGTATTGTATAATTATTGCCTGTTCTCTTCCCCACCAAGTTATCACATGTCCCATTAAATCAATACTTTTACACCCCACTTACACACCATAATAATATCTTAATCCAAATTAGATGACCGGCATCAATATACCGTCGGTTTGGACAAGATATAACCGTAATATTTTTATAAGGTTATAAAAATAATGTGCTAGGATTTTATGGGCATAACTCGTAATTATTATGAGGTATGGCACATCCCTGGTGAGGCGGTGATCGCCTTTATAGTTTCCTCTGATTGGATTGTTGATTTATTTTGTCATTAAGTTTGTTGATTACTGATTAAGGCTAAGTTTGGCATAATTCTTAAAGGGTACAATTTAAATGCTCACCAAAATAATTTTTGAACCTACCAAAATGGATAAATGCTCACCAAATCTTGACTCAATGAAATAGTAACATTAATACCCAAAATGAAAAACATTGGCGACATAGGATGCAAGAGCGGGCGAAGGGCACCCCGAGTTTAGGTTTGGTTAGGTTACTTTAAACCCTTTACACAGAAATAGGGCCCGGCGAAGCGGGGCTCCGTCGACATAGGATGTGGCATAAAATAAAAAGAAAAATAGGTTAATTTCTACAATACTTTATGAAACACAATTTGGTGATCATTTATCCATTCTGGCAGGTATTTCGAATTTTATGGTAGTAAAATAGGTACTTTTCTGGTAGGCGTTTAAACACAAGCCATTATTAAAAAACCTATTTATTATATACCTTTCTCAATAATTGGGCTATCAAATGCAAATATATTTTTTTTTTATCCGACTGGCAGTTCCAGAGATTAGCGCGTTCAAACAAACAAACTCTTCAGCTTTTTTATTAAGTAGTATAGATTAGTGATTTATAATTTGACCAGCAGCGCCCCGCGGTTTCACCCGCATAAGTGTCGATCCCGTGGGAATATCGGGATTCAAACTATTCTATGTCCTTCCCCGGGATGCAATTTATCTCTCTGCCAAATTTTATCGAAATCCGTTCAGTGGTTTAGGCGTGAAAATGTAACATACCGACAGACAGACAGACACATTCGAATTGATTTAATTTTTGAAAATTTTTCGTCTAAATGTATTCACAAAGTTTTCCTTACAATGTTTATTTAATAGAAAAACAAAAGGAACTACCCATCGTTGCGTCCAGCTGCCAACAATACAGCCTGATCAATACATACGGCAGCGCAAATTGCGCGGTACAGTCGAACGCATTTTCTTTTACGATCGCACACCACTGTTTACGTGTTTCGCGAAGATACGGACGATAGCCACGATGTGGGAACCTATTGATTTGTTTTGGAGGTGGCAAGAATATAAATTTTCAGGGGATCAAACCGGAATAAATCGTAGATGTATATAGTCGACGATGAACACTTATTCATATCATCATCATCTGCCTAGCCCTTTCCCAACTATGTTGGAGTCGGCTTCCAGTCTAACCGAATGCAGCTGAATACCAGTATGTTACATGGAGCGACTGTCTATCCGACCTCCACAACCCAGTTACTGGATAATACGATACCCCTTGGTAACACTTATTATCAACCACGGATGTTATCAACCGATATATTCCGTAAAGATATCATACCGTGAAAACTTAGGTGAAGTAAACTGACATGCCATGTCACCTGGAGGGCTCCGTGGCTAAATAATAACAGCCGCACAGGTCGATCGATCAGGTTAAGCTACGCTTGCTTCGGTTAGTCTGTGGATGGGTGACCCTCTATACATATCGAGACTCCTCCGTGCCTTAAATTGGAAAGCACGTTAAGCGCGTTGGTCCCGGCTGTCATTCGTGGATCTTTGACAATCGTTACAGGCAGTCAGAAGCCTGAAAGTCTGACAACCAGTCTTACCAAGGGGTATCGTATAACCCAGTAACTGGGTTATGGAGGTCAGATAGGCAGCGCTCCATGTAAAATACTGGTATTCAGCTGCATTCGGTTAGACTGGAAGCCGACCCCAACATAGTTGGGAAAAGGCTAGGCAGATGATGATGCTAGGGATTGTCACTATTGACTTCACCCAAGTTTTCACAGTAATTTTTTTACAGCATTGATCGACTGGTGGGTCATTTTATTCTTTGACTAGCTGCGCCCCGCAGTTTCACCCGCGTAAATTTCGATCCCGTGGCAATATCGGGCTAAAAAGCCTTTAAGTTAATCCAGGGTGTCAGCTACCTCCATAATTTTTTTTATCAAAATTGGTATAGCCGTTTGAGCGTGAATAAGTAACAAACATATAAATACATACACACACTTTCGCCTTTATAATATTAGTGTGATAACAGAATACATCGACTGGTCAATTCCTTGTTTACTATCAAAAAACATAAAATCCACCGCATCCAATCCCTCTGGCATCCGAAGTTAATAGCGATCTCGTAATGGCGGTTTGCTAGTTGTAGCCCCATAAAGACATCCCCACCGTTTATTGGCCTCTGGTCGACGTACCTAACCTATACGATTAGTGGTGAAAAATCAATTTGGCCTCCCTTGTGTGGTACAGACATGCTATGGGACAGTTGTTTTTGTTGGTGACTGAACTTTGTACCAGTAATAATATATTGGTATCAACTTGCTTCCTTGGTCTTGCTAAGCATGAGGTCCCGGGGGTCTACTCCGAAGCGGTTAACCACTGTATCGGCCGAATGTTCGGTCATTTTCTGATTCGAATATTGTTGTCCTACTACGAATTAAAAAAAAAAAAGGGTTAAGAGTTCTAAAAAGGTTCGGATTGGCACAGTTTGGTCGGGACCAATAGTCAATATAGCAAATTAATGGTAGTAGAAAATGACCGAACATTCGGCCGATACAGTGGTTAACCGCTTTTTTTTTTTTTTTTTTTTTGCGGATGGGAAATCATCAAATGACCCCTCCCGCTCTGGGTGGAGCGGAAGGGAGTGTCAGACTCTTACTGACTAAAACCCACCCGTGTTCCTTCCTTAGCCCTTTATGTTCCGGGCCAGCGGTAACCCTTTCGGACAATCCCGCTGACCCGGCAGGCTTCGGCCCTATGGGGCCCCTCCTCGATGCTGGCATCTCTTTGATCTTTTGACACCGCCGGTTAACCGCTTCGGAGTAGACCCCCTGGGTTCGAGGCAATGTGTTATTGGGATTTTTCACAGTAGCAATGGACATTTTGACAGTTCAACAACATTCATTGCGTTATTTAAGTTGTTGAGCAGGCTAATTTTTGGAAAATCAGCAATGGATTAGCAATATCTTTCAAACTGATTCAGATTATCATTGAGAGTTTGTTACGCAATTAGGGTAGTGGGTTTGTACCCGGTTGATGGTAATAGGCTGCCCCTATTACGGATTAAAGGTCATAGCACACGTATCAAATCGAAAAGGGATTGGCACCGTATCGCCTTTCGCCTCGCCGTCAAACAGGCGTCAACCTGACGTAAGCACGTAACCAAAGCGGATCTGAAGCTCCGGTACGTCGACTCGGCTACGGCTAGGCGACGCCGCGCTTACGGCTTGCCGACCGCTGGTTGATTGTGCAGCAGGCAGCCTGGAGGGGTGAGAGGGGCAAGGGTGGACGAAGAGACGTAAGCGCGGGGACGACGATCCGTAAACGCGACGACCAGCCGTAACGCACCGCATCGCGGTTCGTGAGCTTGTCCCTAGGCGAGGTGATTACGTTACGATTCCGATTAGTGTGCGTTGCAGTAGGGAGTTTCGTACAAAGAATACTGAACGGCTCGAGTTAATACGGTGCCGATCCCTTTCCGATTTGATACGTGTGCTATGACCTTTATGGTACTTAAACATAACTAGCGAAATGTGAGTGTATGAGATGTTGGTCCCATAGAATTTATGGTCCACACCCTTAAATATAACCACAAATTTCTGAAACACGCTGTATATAAAACGCAAAACTTTTAAACCTTCCAGAAAATCCCTAATTCCAATTCAAAACAAAATGATTCCTAATTCTAATTCATTGCCATCAAAGTCATCGCTAGTGAAAGTTTAGTAATGACTAATTAACAAACATCAAGTGGGGGTCGTGTTCCGAATATTTTTACTCACTGTACTAACAATCCAGTTGTGATAAGGAAAGTTGGTAGCGTTGGGCCGCTAAAATGTTGCACTAAAGCTACCGTTGTCTGGAATAGTGGTGGCCGGAGTGACGGCCCGTCATGAAAATGATGGCAGCGTGGTTTGACATTACGGTGTCAAAAAAACTGGCCAAGTGCGAGTCGGACTCGCACACGAAGGGTTCCGTACCACAAGGCAAAAACACCGAAAAAAAAAACAGGTTTGTTGTATGGGAGCCCCGCTTAAATATTTGTTTTTAGTATTTGTTGTTATAGCGGCAACAGACATACATAATTTGTAAAAATTTCAACAGTCTAGCTATCGCGGTTCTTGAGATACAGCCTGGTGACAGACAGACGGACGGAGGGACAGGCAGCGAAGTCTTAGTAATAGGGTTCCGTTTTTACCCTTTGGGTACGGAACCCTAAAAACGATCACTAGAAAAAACACGTCTTACAACTTGTGGCCAATAAGGCCGCCCATTGTATATTTTGTAGTGTTTAATGTATTTTCTATGCTATGTATTTTTGTGGTCTACAATCTTCTTTTTCTTCATGCCACTGGCACGACTGTATTTTAGATCTTATTGGCCCAAAACTTTGCCACTTCCACGGCGTTGTCAGTGGCAGCGCTGAGGTCACTTTGACCACAGTATAAAGATATACAGTATTTCGACTTCATACAAACGGACGAAACGCGAGCTATACCTACGCGCCTCGACCTCGGCATGCGCTTGGCATGCAGACAGTCGCGACTGTGCCGCAGTGACGAACGGACGGTGTGTTGTTTTTTTTAACAATAACCGCGCAAAATAAATTGAAGTACATATTTAATATGACGAGTAGGATATATTGTGCTGTTTTTGGTTGCATGAATTCGTCAATAACGCATCCAGAGATAACTTTTTTTAGATTACCTGGAAACTCTGAAAGGTAAGACTATAAAATAATTTTACTTACTAGTAGGTAGGTACATAATGTGTGTCTTTTTAATGGATAAGTATTTCCTTTTATCTCCCGAAAAACAAGATGTCTGGATTAATAAATAAAGTGAATAGAGTAAAGGAAAGTGATAGACACGAGTGAAATAGGTAGTTATAGGCGGTTCATGAATCATTATACGGTAGGTACGCTTGTGTTAAAACCGGGGCATGTGTGTTTTGTTTTGTTAGTTTGTAAAATTCAAAGTAAAGACGTGGTTTTTATTATTAATATTTATGTACACACAGTAAAATACAATAACAAAACTAAATGGAAACACAAAGTAGGCAAATGTAATTAAAATGCTGGAGGCGGGCAGCCCTATCGCATGTTTACGTACCGCGCGGCTGTAGGCATTTATTTCAAGGTTACGGCCGAGTTACAATACTGTATGATCTTTATACTGTGCTTTGACTGTATGCTTTGGGACACAGTGGGCAGGATAGGAGGTGGAGCATGGTTTGCGACATAGCTCCAAAATTACACCCTTCTGCTGTTTCGTCAAGGTAGCTCCACTTAACCAGGTTGGACTTACATCTTCCCACTTGTGTCCGGATACGGTGGTGTACTATAAACTATCCGTTTCAGTGACGTCTTTCGCCGGTGAATTGCGAACGCTTTAGCAATAGCTACCGTTGCTTGCTAGTAATTTTACATGTGATCTTGTACAATGAGATGTATAACAATTTTGATGTACAATAGAATTATTGTTCTATTCTTTTTTGTTGTGTTTGATTTAAGTAATTTTAATATCGGTCTGTCGACGTCTACTACTGGGTAAAGAGTCTTCTGTAGTGCTTGCACTGGTATTTTTTTACCAAACATAACAGTAATAACAATGATGACAGTGAGATGTGCTTTAATTAAGCGAGTCTCGTTGACGACCTGGAGGATAAAACTCAAGTTATTTTATGAAATAATTCTTTTAATTACCCTTTAGGTTTAGCATGTTTATTTGTACAGAAGATGATAATACGATGATGTTTTACATACCAAGTATTGTCATCTGTAGAAATCATCACAACTGTGTTCAACAATGACCCTAAATAGACAGGCTCAAACTCAATAAAAAACTCATTACATAGAATGTAGCAGCATGAAAATTTAATGTCCAAATCACCTTCACTACAATTCTCCTAAAAGCGCCATTTTAGCACCCCTAACGGATGCAACAAGACGACCCTTTGACATCGACTAACGTATTTAAATTCATAGTCTTATGAAGTTAGCCCGGACAGGGGGTGGCGGGGGTCGCGGGGTCCGTGGGGGGGTCGCGGGGGGCGTGAGGCGTGACTGTACACTTTTTGGCTTCGGTTAAGTCGGATCGCCACTAACCGCCCGTGTGGAAAAGGGGTAAGTATGGATTTCGATTTTTAACCGACTTCAAAAAGGAGGAGGTTCTCAATTCGTCGGAACCTTTTTTTTTTTTTTGTGCAAGGTCCTTTTTTCTCTAATTCTTATTTTTTATTATATTCTGTGACTTTACGATTATTATTTGCAATGGCTTGTTTAAACGACTACCAGAAAAGTACCTATTTTACTACCAAAAAATTCGAAATACCTGCCAGAATGGATAAATGCTCACCAAATTGTGTTTCATAAAGTATTGTAGAAATGAACCTATTTTCCTTTCTATTCTATGCCACATCCTATGTCGACGGAGCCTCTATTTCTGTGTAAAGGGTTTAAAGTAACCTAACCTCGGGGTGCCCTTCGCTCGCTCATTTCGGGTATTAATGTTACTATTTCAGGGAAACAAGATTTGGTGAGCAATTTATCCATTTTGGTAGGTTCAAAAATTATTTTGGTGAGCATTTAAATCGTACCCATTTGCAATACCAGCGACGTCGGCGATGCGTTGTTATCCCAGAGACAAAAACAGAAACTGTTACCGGTGCCAATCCCTTCATATCGGAGCTCAGCCACTCTGCTTAGTGGCAGAAGTATGGTGTTAGTGACTAGCTTCTTTACAAAAAAATGCTTATAAAGACGATTATTGCTGATCCAAAATAAACAAATACAAAAAGTAAAAAAAAAAACACCAACAAACCATATAAATAACAAGTGCTTTATCCTTCACTGCAACATCTACTATACTGTATACTTTTTAGGGTTCCGTACCAAAAGGGTAAAAACGACCTTATTACTAAGACTCCACTGTCCGTCTGTCTTTCTGTCTGTCACCAGGCTGTATCTCATGAACCGTATTAACTATAAAGTAGAAATTTTCACAGATGGTGTATTTCAGTTGCCGCTCTAACAAAAAATAATAAAAATAAAATAAAGTTAAAATATAAACTTTTTTAGGCGTTTTTTTAAGGGTTCGTATGCGAGTCCGACCCGCAAACGAAGTTTTAAGCTTTATTCTCAAAAACCCGAAATTCTCAAAACCAGATTTACCCACTTCTCGCCCCGGCCACTATCTCCGAAGGAGTTAAAAAGCTATAGTTCGTGTTGTGGCATAAATTAACTGTGTAACTCGCAAGAAACCGCGGCGCATATTATCACCATTTTGTTCAAGATTAACGAAATATTCACCCCGTTGTGTTCGGAGTTTCGATTAGCTTGCTTTGATGCCGGATTATTATGCTGATGTATGGTTTATGTGGTTGAAAATATACAAGGAGTAACCTAAAACATTTTAAGGGGTCTTTGTAGTTACCATTATTTAAAACTAGCTGCGTCCCGCGCTTTCACCCGCTAAAGTTTCGATCCCGTGGGAATAACGGGATAAAAAGAAGCCTATATGTTAATCCAGGGTGTTAGCTACCTCCATACAACAATTTTATAAAAATTGGTCCAGCCATTTAAGCGTGAAGAAGTAACAAACATATAAAAACACACTCACAAAGTTTCGCCTTTATAATATTAGCGTGACAACTTTTACTACGGGATATAACAGAAAATCGCGAAAAAAAAAAACTACTGGTTTTTTTTTTTCACATAAATCGTCAATATTCGAGAACACTGGTGGCCCAGCAGTAATGCCGCCGGACTTACGAGTTGTAGGCCGTAGGTTCGTTACTTTTTATTTTAAGTAATTTCATCACCTGCTCTCAAAACGGTGAAGGAAAACATCGTGAGGAAACCGGTTTGTCCTAGAATCAAACATTTGAAGACATGTGACATCTACCAACCCGCACTGGGCCCGCCGAGTACTTTTAATTAGCTGCAGTAAAATGACAGTTTATTTATTTATTTTACCATTTCTGAACATACATAATCATATAAACAGACAAGAAAAAAACAGAACAGAAAAATAGGTACAAAGGTTTCATAAGAAATCTCTTCCAGCATACCTGCGATAGGACAATAAATAGAGAGATGTAGACAGCATGTGAAAGAGTAAAGGAGACAAAAAAATAATACATAAATGTATGTGTTACTTAAATGACTAAACTTGTTTTTCTAGTACAGACTAGTGTAACAAACGAAACTTATTTGACATGCATATCTCTAAACTCAGTCCGAAATGAGTAATGAAATCCAATGAAGGAATTGCAACTATGACCATTGTTATATTGTCCGTGTAGTTACTCGCTCGTTTCTAATTACAGGGTGCTCGTTAACTCAAACTGTCGATGTAAAACTATGTAGCACCCTATCGGTACAGCATTTAATTGTTTGGCAGAGAATTTATTATTTGGCATTAGGGGAAAATCTCTATTAAAATTACTTATGAACATGAACGAAGCAAGCTATGAAAAAATCTTAACATTAATCATTCAGATAATGGCCTATTTCCTGATATTCCTGTAAAAGTATTTACTATCTAAACTTTATTTCAGTGGTAAATAAGTTGATTTCAGAGTAACTAGCACAATTGAAAAAGATATAAAAAAATTTGAAGTTGTAGCGTAAACTGAACGTTACTGTGTAGGAATTAAAATTGTTTTTCAAAAAACTCATATTTGTTTACATGTTTGGCAAGTAAATCGCGAACGCAGATTAGGTACCAATCCCATCTATTTCGAAATTTAGTATGATCATCAACATTGATTGGGAGCTTTTTTTTTGGTTGGGAAATCATCAAATGACCCCTCCCGCTCTGGGCGGAGCGGAAGGGAGTGTCAGACTCTTACTGACTAAAACCCACCCGTATTCATTCAGTTGCCTGTGCCAGGAGCCACGGTATCTCTTTCGAACAACCCGCAACCCAGGCATCGGCCCTAGCGGACCCCGTCAGTTAGCGCTGACATCTCTTTGAGGCGCGCGTGGAACACAACGCGCCGCACTGCTGCCACTGCCACTGCTGAGTTAAAAGTCCTCGTGCGTTTCCTGCCATGCTTCCCTGCCCTGGCGAATCTCAACCAGGTCTTCCCCACGATCTTCTGTAGGTCATCCACCCACCTGACCGTTGGTCTGCCAACACTCATTTTTCCATCTATCGGCAACCATTCCGTTAGAGCTCTGCTTCACCTGCCAACACCTCGTCAAAGTAGGTTATAATACTTGTTACAGGAGTGGGTTTACGTCTACAGTGTATCAACTTAGGTTCGAACTCATAACCGCTTCTAAGTCAGTCCTACGCTTTAATTCACAAAGCGGCATAAGACTCCCGGAAGTCTAGCAATTTTTGATAACTCATAAGTCACCACTTGATAAGATACAAAATGAAAAATTGGGTGTTTATAAATAGCCAAAACGATACAAATGAATGTGGTCTAACCGGAGTTCACGCCATTTTCTCCGGATCTAATAAAATGGCAATTCATCAGCGTCATCAGTCTACAGCAGTCCAATGCTGGACATAAGCCTCTCCAATCGCACGCTATTCATTCTCGGCAACTCTCATCCAGCTACTACCAGCCACCCTGCGAAGATCCTATCTAAATAGCGATCAAATAAGTACACCAACCACCGACCCATTCAACAAATTGATTCCACAAACACATTCCGAACAAAGCCGTTAACATTATCAGGACTGCTCCATCAAAATGGCACTAGACAAACTATCCACCCATTGTCCAGGGTTCGAGTGCCGACCTTTGGACGCCCCCTAAACCCAATTGCCCGTAAAATCGGCTAACCAAGTGGAAAATATATCCGACCGGAATTGTGTGATGGTGCCTTTTTCGTTAATACGGCGGCCGAAGATCGGTGAGGATGGCTACTGGGGCTGTGGACTTGAGGCCCTGCTTTAGGCTGGCGTATTTTTCAAAACGGCAAGAAAGCCATAATATTATTTTAAAACCAATTTTATTAAAAATGGTTGAAAATTCTATTGTTTGCCTTGACTGCTTTTGTCATGATTGAGATCGATTCAAGATGGTTTGAAATTTTTAATAGAGAATCCATGAATTATTAGGGTTCTACCGCCAGTCTCCTAAATATTATATTTAGGAGACTGGCGGTAGAACCTTGCCGACATTCCTGCAGATCTCTCTACAACGTTGAAATGGAACCTGAAAACCACAAAATATAATAACATTGCAGATTTAACGGTCTAAGTTTATAAGTAATAATAAAAAAATACAACTACTAATTTTATGCCAGAAAAGAACCCAAAAACCCAAATGAATCGTGAACTTTTCATTCAAAATTAACAGAGAACCACTCAATTGGTCTCAAGTTCAAACATACCAGAGTCTTACCAATACTAAGGTCAGCATTGCTCTTTACTGTTATAGAGGTTCTGTCCTTGATGACGGCTCTTTGAATACCACTGAACATAATCATCGACAATGCTCTTATTCAAGCTTTATTAAAGAAAAAGACAGCCAGATGAATGAATCAAATATGTATATATTCACAAATGTAGTAGATAAAATATAAATAGAGAAAAATAAATAATATGTGATTCTGTCTTTAGATAGTAAAGAGTATTCTATTCTATGTATTTTATACGATACACACTACAGTGATGTGTCTTGCCTTGGCTGGGGATCAAAGCGCCCACAAGACCAACAATGAGGTCTGAATTATTAAAATGCAAATAAAATATTAAGTAACTCAACGCGAGTAATATTATTATCACAACATTTCCGCACTATTCGTCACGCGCACTGTTATCAGTCTTTATCTGGTCCCAGGAGAAAAAATTGCGCGGCCACCGACCAAGTTCCTGACCATAAATTCATTAGACACCGACGACATTTTTTTTTAAACTCACGTCCGTGTTGTCTATGGTAAGTCTAGAAGTGGCCACTTTTAAAAAAGGCTTTCATTAATTATTTTATTTATTTAAGAATCAGCATTGCCATCCGACGTGGCAACGCTGCCAGCCTTTTGGGCACATTTCCCACTGACAGCGTTGCTGACGATTTTTTTTTAATGCCCAAAGAGCTCTTCTCTTTTTTTTTCTTTGTGGACTTGTATTATATAGGGTGACTGGTACCGCTTATTTTTTTTATCGTTTCTTTGAGAACGTTTGACAGTCGTTATGACTACCCATCAACTCATCATCACTTTCGGGCTTCTGACTACCCATGCTGTGTTATGATGAGTACATGTGTCTAAGTATCCGTCACTAATTACCAGTCACACTATTTAAATATGTTACATTGCTTATTGTATTTAAAAAATTTCAAACCGATTTGGATGATTTTGACACACAAAAATATACAAAAGTTATTAATTGCTATAGCAAATAAACAACTTCATCAATAATTCTTCAAAACTTCAACGTCAAGAAAAAGAAAACCGCCTCATTATCTTTTCGACAACTAACAGGTCACATCCTTAAAAAAAAACCCAAACATTATCCAAAACATAATAATAATAATGATTAATAACAGCCCCTTCTAAAGAACCAAGCTCTGTGCTCCAAAGCGTCGAGTGGCTAAAAACTCCCCACTATATCATAATTTATTTATTCTGATGACCTCGCCGAGTGCGGCCCTGTCCCACCTAATATATACATTAATATAATACGTTTAAAAAGATATAATTTTATCTCAGTCCTGTATTGTTTCTCTCATTTGCAATATGGCGTATTTTTTTATCTTTTATACTGCATAATGTCTTTTTTCTGGGGTAATTAAAATTATTATAGGTATTTATTACTGCAGAAGGCCATTTGGCGTGTTTATTCCGACTCCTAATCGTTCCATGTTTACATTAATTAGCAATGCTTTAGGAGTGTTTCCAGCTTTATTGCCGATAATAAATTTTGGTCGTTTGAATTGTGCGGTGTTATTTTTTTTTTAATTTTGCTCGAATTAGGCTTGGTATATGGTATTTGTCTAGACTTCACAGATAACTATCAAAGATCATCAAAGTAGCAATTCCCGTAAATTTAGAAATTTCCAAATCTGGGGACCTAAAAAGGCCACTTTGGCGGAATCATAAAAGGAACTATGAATCATAATGGACAGTTAACTGTTACGTTAATCGTATCAAATCCCATTGGTGAACGATTTTTTTGTTATTTATTTTTGTCTGTGCTAAAATACCAATCTATCCAATCCAAATCAAATCCCAATCTCTTTGATTATACACCTACGTAAGGCAGCGAAAAAAAGAAAACACGGACTGTCTTCGCTATATTATAATTCATAATGTATCCTTTTATGATTCTGCCAAAGTGGCCTTTTTAGGCCCCCCTCAGTTTCAATCTGTCAAAAATACCTCTAGTTTACATACACTGATTGTCGCTGAGATGAGATTGCGCCTAGGTTGTGAACGTTTTTAATTACGAGAATTGGTTGTCGATTCTCTTGCAATGATCGTTGTACAGTCAACAAAGGAGTTAAGTATACAGGAGCGTCGGATATTGTTGAAGTTTACTAAGAAACCGATGGATATTCTCGAATAAAATTTTAGTTTATTAATAGAAAACAAACAGCTCATTTATTGAATTAAATTTCAGTCCAGAACATCCATCGGTTTCTTAGTAAACTTCAACTATATCCGACGCTCCTGTATACTTAACTCCTTTGTTGACTGTACATACCAACATAAGTTTAAAATAAAATTTCACTGGATATTAATCCCGTGCAATTTTTTATTTCGAAACACTTGAAAGTACAATTTAAGAAAACATACATTAATACTAGTTGTTTCCGGTCTGATCCCCTGAACCCCCCCTCTCCTCGATCCCCTGCTAGTTCGTCTTCTGTTATGATAACTAAACAAAAGATAATATTTTTGCAATGACGTAGTTATCCATACCTATACGCGACCTACAGAACACTCGTCGCAGTCTACCAGAAATTCGTAGCAGCCTACGAAAAATCGTAGCTGGCGTAGCACATAAAATTCGTAGCAGGTCACGAAACTTGGTCATAATTTTATTCGACAAGGATTTACTTCTGTTTATGTATAGACAAGCTTTTCTATAAAAGTATTTTTAATCTACACGTTCCTACAAACAAAGCATAACATCACTTAAAAATAAGAGAAAATTTGAAATTTCAAATATTTACAGACAGGACATGGATATACTATTGGTAAAATATAGGCTCATTTTTTTGAGGTTGGGAAATCATTTAATGACCCCTCCCGCTCGAAGCGCAAGGGAGTGTCAGACTCTTACTGACTAAAACCCACCCGTGTTCCTTCATTTAGCCCTTTATGTTCCGGGGCAGCGGTAACCCTTTAGAACAATCCCACTGACCATATAGGCTCCATTCCATCACCTTCAAATTGCTGCTTACCTTCCAACGCCCTTCAGTTACGTACAATATCTTAACTAAGTTTCGTCCAATATCTTACTAGATGTGTCCGAAGTTGGGCCAGGTGGGCTCTTAATTAATAACAGTAATCATTGACCGCCGCCGGCTGTTATTGGGAGCTATCACAACATTTGGGTCATGAGTCTGCATCCTGACGTATACGCTGATATACGTTTTTGATACTTGCAAGTTTTTAAAGTGATATCATTTTAATTGTGGTCATTGTGGGTACTAAAATGATTGTCTTTTAAACTCTGACTTGATGGGCTTTTTGACATAAGAAGCAATAATAAAAATATGTATTGCAACAAAGTTCCAGCCTTCTGCCTGATAATCACCTAAAGAGCAATAGTGCTATGCTTGGAGTTTCCCTGCGTGATCAATCAGAAATGAAGAGATCCGCAGGAGAACCATGGCAACCAACATAGCCCGAAGAATTTCCAAACTTAAGTAGGTGGCGATGAACCGGAGACCTAAGTGGGCTGAAATGGTGATGATTTTATGCTTTTGATTAATTTATTCTTTTTGTTATATATCGGTTCTTTTAATTTATACGTCTTCGGTGCATATAAACTTATTTTCTTCCATTTGAAGCTTGATTATTTCGACATATGTTTAATCAAAGTATCAAGACCAACCGACCGCAGTACATTCACACGAGTCAGTCACTAATAGCCGTTGGGTGCAATCACGGACGACCTCCAGTTTTGCAGCTGTTTGCTTGCGATGTAGCTCGGCAGATCAATTACACTGTTAATTAATAATCAAAACATTGTGGAGTACAGTCACGAGCATAAGTATGTATACACTTGGCTTTATTCAAAGACGATTTTCTCCTTTAGTTTGGAATTAAATTTTATGTTATTACGAACAAAGTATTTTCGAACCCATAGGTTTGTGTAAAGTGTCGTATTTCAACTTTGCATTCGTTATTTCACGAAAAAATCGCAATTGAAAGTTGCCAAGTGTTGACATATTAGTGCTCATGATTGTATACTCGAATAGATTCTCTTTTATTAACCGACTTCCAAAAAGGAGGAGGTTATATGTTCGACTTTATATATGCTTTTTTTTTTAGTTTAGTTTTTGGTGAGAGTTTAAGGTACACTTCAAATTACAAGCTAAACATAATTTAAAAATTATTTTGTCAATTTCAAACGACCTCTACACATTTTAGTGATATGTGGAACTAGTGTAAGCCTGATTTACACGATGGGAATTACACTGCCGGTGATATTATAAGTTAAAGTAACTGTAAATGTGGTCCTGTTCCACAAACGATAGGACACTTAATATAGTGTCCTGCGTGTCCTGTCAGCTGCACGTTACAGGAACTGGTGGACACTGGTGATGGCGCCAAGCAAGTAGCTGAATTCTGGGCCGATTTAGATGGCTATCGACTCGCTAAGAAGAAGGCTTTGAAGTAACAATAAAATTTGCACCGTATATAGTCCACGCAAGGCATTTAGTTCCTTCAATTTTATTGTATGCCGCAGGCACGAAACGTACATCGTGCAAATGGGGCTTAAATCTGTTAATTGCAAAGTCACAGGTCCAATTGAGACAAAAAGCTGAAAGATTGTTAAACTCATGTTAATTGATGTGATTGGCGGACTGAAATGTTGTTTACAGCCAATCAAATCACTTGACGTAAGTTTGATAATCTACAAATAAATAGTATTTAAGAATCCGTGCGTTCTGGTGGAAGAAATTTATGTGTCACTAGCACCGCTCTGCGGTTTCACCCGCATAAGTGTCGATCCCGTGGGATTATCGGGATAAAAACTATACTATGTCCTTTCCCGCGATTCAAACTATCTCTATACCTTTCATCTAAGTCGGTTCAGCGGTTTAAGCGAGGTAAGAGGTAACAGACAGACAGACACACTTTTGCATTTATAATTATGGATTAAGTATGGATTGTTACTCATTCTTCCGGCTTTACCCTTTCACCAACAAAAAAAACTTTGCACACCAAATTGAATTACAAAAATCATCCTCCAATACTTATCTCCGATCAAAATTCACCGAAAACGGGGACAATAAATTTTAACTTTTTAAGTCTAACTGACCGAAAATCAAGTCACACAGAAAAGGGCTTTTAAAAGAAGAAATAATCTTTAATCTGCCCAACCAACCGTGGTCGAGGGTTGGTGAAATAGCAAGTGATGCGTGAGAAACGATTAAAAATGTTATCTTAGAAAAATGGCCGTCCCCCCTCCCCCCCTCCCCCGGACGATTGGGGGCGATTTCATTAATGTTGAAGAGTTTACGGGGTAAAGGGGTAGTCTGTCTACATTTTTTCTTATTAGGTTCCGAATTATTTAATGCTTGGTACAGAATGCTGGGTTCTATGTAAGTTTGTGTGTAAGGATTTTCTTCTTTGGATAATGCTTTTTGATTGAAATTAGGACATCATATATATTTTCATCATCATATTTTCGCTACATTACTGTTCCTGTTCTTTTCTGTTCTGTTCTTGTTCTGATCTGTTTTGGTTCTGTTCTATTCTGTTGTTCTGTTCTGTGGGTGTGTTGTTCTGTTCTATTGTTTTTGTGTTTGTTCTGTTCTGTTCTGTTCTGTGCTGCATCCGGTTATACTGGAAGCCGGCCCCAACATAGTTGGGAAACGTCTGGACAAACGGTGAAATCCAGGTTTCCTCACGATGTTTTCTTCTTCAACGATGTCAGTAATGTCCAGGAAAAACTCATAAAGTACGTATACATTGAAAAGTTTCAAAATAAAAATTATACAAATTAAATCTTACTAAGCAGTCGCCCAGTCCACCGACAATCCATAACTCGAAAGGGTAGAAAAACAGGCATAAGTAATATCAAATTATGACTAAAAGTAAAGACTTCATAATTTAAAATATGCACAAAGAGTGAATTAACGTGTAGACATAAATAAAAATTAAGGGTTACCCAGGTAGGGGGGTAACCCTTTACCCCTCTAAATATAATTAAGTATAACCCAATAAGCCTTCTGCCACAAACAAAAGCAAAAACCTACGAGATTTTATTATCATTATTTGCATATTAAAATAATTATAATTATACGGGGACGGATAAGAATGGGGTTGTTTCCCCCGATTTAAATCCGAGGTATAGGATGTATAGCCGCGTGAGAGCTGTGAATTTGTTTATTAGTTACTGTAAAAGTTACGTGGTACCTGCTTCAGTGAGTTTAGCCCTTTCCTGTTCACTTTTGTATCAACAATACGACGGAATGACTCCAACTGAAAGCATTATAATGAGATTGTCTGGTATCAAGTTTTTATTTCAAATAGGATAATATTTACATAATCTATGCTGATATTTAAAACAATAACAATATGTACATTTAAGTATATGAAATAATAAGCAATATAATCATAGGGCATCAAAAAATTCGTCTGCATCGCTGTCAATAGGAACAGTGCCCAAAAGGCCGGCTGCATTGCCATATTATTATATTAAAAAAAGTTTTTTTTTAATACAGCAACCCAGTTACTGGGTAATAAGATACCCCTCGGTAAGACTGGTTGTCAGACTGTCAGGCTTCTGACTACCCGTAACGACTGTCAAAGATCCACGAATGACAGCCGGGACCAACGGCTTAACGTGCTTTCCCAGGCACGGAGGGGTCTCGGCAGGAGGAGACCATAGACCTTGTTGCAATCTAATTAAGGTCCTGCAATCAGCGACCAAAAAGCATCAAGTTAAATTAAGCATCAACCCTTTCACGCTTTCTCAATTTTTCCTACCTATTCGAAGTTGATATTAACCCTTTAAACGCGGGGGTCGTTTGTAATTTTTCATAATTTCACGCGCACTGGCCAGTGGTGGGACACAAAGAACGGAATCAAGTAAAAAAGAGCTTAAAAGGAAGACCCGGGCATAAATTACATTATAATATAAATTAATATGGTCACACTATGAAAGAGGTTAAGGTTCTGCCCGGATTTTGTGTGAGGTTCCGTCAACATAATAATTATATTTCTATATTATACAATGTAGCGATTAGGTTATCACATCAATTGAAACCACTTATTCTACATTACGTATTTTAAACATACCCAATTAAAATAATTAATAACAATATAAAATATAATATTTATAATTATTATATTTATAAAATAAATGTATTACAAATTATTTTCAAAGAGTAACGCGGGAGTTTCTTGCCCATTTTTCTCCATACGAAAACTACCTTTTGAAAGGGGCGACTAGAATCAATTCTGTTTTAGATATTTTAAATTTTGACGTTCAAAAATGCCTTTTTGAAATAAATGCTTTGACTTTGACAATTTATTGACATTCTGGCCGTGGAACCTTTTTTCGTTTTAGTATTTAACAACATTAAACTTAATTTGTGATTGGTATCAATACAATAAACTTAGTGTTGAATTGTTTATACTATACCCCCGCACGTGTCTAGTGCCTTATAATCAGGGTTAGTATATTTTGTGCCAATTTTTACGCTATTTGTTTTGAATGAAAAATAAACATATCTATTTTATTATTTTAAAACATTGATAACCACTTGAAATAACCGCTGTACTATTTAATGTTATAACCTAATCAACGAACGACGACGATCGTCGTGTGTGTGGCGAATGGAAGGTGGCAAATAGGTACATAGTGACGATTGCCACTATGTATGTGCCACCTCGGAATTCGCCCCAAAAAATGCAGCCATAAACCCTGAAGTTTTTGGCCAACAAAATTTTATACAACACCACGAAGAACAATTATATTTCTAGTTGAGATTTTTTATGGGTATGTACAGACGCCAGCACATCAAGCAACACAATCTGTCAAATTTCTTTAATAGATTTTCAACTTTATCGCTAAAGTATAAGGTTCAAAGTTGATTGTCCATCATCATTTGTGGTGATTTTAATGTTAATTTGTTAGAAAATTCTGGGTTAAGTACTAAAATTATAAGTTTGTTTCAGTCATACAATCTTGCAAACCAATTTTTGGAGCCCACTAGAATAACTCCTACTAGTGCCACATGCCTAGATAACATTTATACAGATGTTATACCAATCCACAAAGACATTATTAACCTAATAGACTCAGATCATTGTGGTCAATTAATCACTATTCCAAATAAAAACAAAAAAATTACTAAAAAAGATATCACTGTTAATCCAAAAACAACCAATCGCTTGGAAACTTTTAAAACTAAACTCATGGGTAAATTACCACTTTTGTTCACTAATGATGACCCTAATCAACAATATAATGATTTTTTTAATATGTATTGCTCACAATTTGATAACACATTTATTCCAAAAACATTATCGGTTAATAGTATTGCTTCCTTCAGTGACTGGGCCACCATTGGTATACATAAAAGTAGAAAACGACTTTATGAATTATATGAAGAACGGATTTGTATAAACACTGCTGAATTTAATTTATATGTTAAGAATTATTCTAAAATATTTAAAAAAGTTTGTAGTATTGCCAAGTCACGTTATTTGAGTTCAAAAATTAAAAATAGTAGTAACATTATTAAAACGACTTGGAATGTCATTAATAGCGAAACGGGAAGGTCATGCACCCGAAGTAGTGACTACAGCCTTGTTATTGATGACAATATAATTAAATCAGATTGTCAAGTCGCCGCGGCCTTTGAAAATTTCTTTGCAGAGATTCCCGTATCAACTACTAAATCTCTTAACTCATCACCCATTGCTGCAGAGTCTTTACTTAAAGAAAACGTTCCAGTTTGCGATTCTGAATTTCACTTCCAATATGTAACCTGTAAAGATATAATTAAAACTTTTCACACGTTAAATGTTAAAAAGACCGCAGATCTATGGGGTAATTCTGTGGATGTTGCTAAGTCGATTATAGACATTGTAGCACCTACATTAGCTGTTATATTTAATAATTGTATTGACCGTGGTGAGTTTCCTGATCTTATGAAAAACAGTAAAATAATACCGTTGTTTAAATCGGGTAGTACATCAGACCCTACTAATTATAGACCTATTTCAGTACTACCTACCTTTAGTAAAATTTTTGAAAAACTTATTTTAAATCAATTGCAAAGATTTTTTAATAAAAATAAATTACTACATAACAAACAGTTCGGATTTACAAGGGGTCGTTCGACTACCGATGCAGGAGTTGAACTTTTAGGACATATTTATAATGCATGGGAGGACAAATGCGATGCTTTGGGCATCTTTTGCGATTTGTCCAAGGCATTCGATTGTGTTCTTCATGAAACATTAATCAGGAAACTGCACCACTACGGAATCCGGAACGCCTCTCTGGATCTTCTTACTTCTTACTTAAGTGATAGGATTCAGAGAGTTGATGTTAACGGAAAAAGGTCACCCGGATCTGTAGTAAGAATGGGGGTCCCCCAGGGCTCAATTCTCGGCCCATTTTTATTTATTATTTATATAAATGACTTGCCTTACCTCATAAGGGATGAACATGATATAGTGTTGTTTGCAGATGACACTTCACTTTTATTTAAACTCAAACGTCAGCAGCTGGTTACTGACAATGTAAATAACGCCCTTGCAAAAGTAGTTAACTGGTTTAATGTCAATAACCTACTTCTTAACGGAAAAAAAACGAAATGTATTAAGTTTACCATACCCCACGTTAGACAAGTAGAAACTAGTGTTCTCATTAAGGATGAAGAGTTGAAACCCGAAGATACCACAGTATTCCTAGGCATAACGTTGGATGCCAAGCTTCAATGGGGCCCCCATATAGACAAATTGTCAAAAAAGCTTAGCTCTGCAGCATACGCCGTTAGGAAAATTCGTGATTTAACTGATTTAGAGACAGCCCGTTTAGTATACTTTAGTTATTTTCATAGTGTGATGTCGTACGGTATTCTGTTGTGGGGAAATGCCGCCGATATTCAGACAATTTTTATTTTACAAAAAAGGGCAATTCGTTCCATTTATAAATTAAGTCCCAGACACTCCCTCAGAGACAAATTTAAAGAGATTAATATAATGACTGTGCCTTCTCAGTACATTTATGATAATCTTTTGTATGCACATAAAAATATTAATCTGTTTAAAAAATACAGTGATATCCATAACATAAATACTAGGAACAAACACAAATTTGTTGTTCCAACAACAAGGCTCAAAAAAATAGGTGGCTCGTTTAGATGCCAATGTATACGTTTTTATAATAAACTTCCTAGCCACATTCAAGAACTAAGCCTTAATAAATTCAAATCTTTTATAAAGCGAAAACTATGTCAGAAAGCCTATTATACTGTAAAAGACTATATTGAGGACAAAAAGGCTTGGGATTGAGCTGCTCCAATAGGTTTAGAATGTTGTTTTTATTTTTCTAATTTTACACTTTAATATTTTTTTTTTTTTTTAAGTATCTATTTACTTAAATAATGACATGTACATTTACTGTATAAAGTATTATATGATTTTAATTATTGTGAATGTGAGGACTATGTGGGTAATTTTTTGTTTTTTCTCTCTTCGTTTTAATCATGATCTGGCAGTTTGAGTAGTTTATGCGGCCTACCCAAATGTCCTGTCTTTGGTATTGTTCGTCGAATCGTTGAGCTCCTTAAGTTCTGAGTTGAGCTGCACGGTTACTGACAAATGCGTGCACTGACTGGACAGGTCCGCTCAATCTGTGTGGTTCTTTCCTCAAAAGACCATTTCAGACACTAATCTACATGGTCCTCAAAGATTATGTCCGGATTTTTTATATACACATTGACATTGATGAATTTTTATTTAGACAATGACATGAATATTTACTTTGAAAGTAATTTTTATTATTATTATTTTTTTTTTAATTTAATTATTGTGAATGTGAGGACTATGTGGGTCATTTCTTTTTTTTCCTTCTTAGTTTTAATCATGATCTGGCAGTTTGAGTAGTTTATGCGGCCTACCCAAATGTCCTGTCTTTGGTATTGTTCGTCGAATCGTTGAGCTCCTCAAGTTCTGAGTTGAGCTGCACGATTTTTGACAAATGCGTGCACTGATTGGACAGGTCCGCTCAATCTGTGTGGTTCTTTCCTCAAAAGACCATTTCAGACACCAATCTACATGGTCTTCACACGATCTGACCAAGATTTTGTCTGGACTTTAAAAGAGACTGTGACTTCTGAGTTTGTTTCGGCCTTTCTTCTCAGAATAGTCAGTTAGGAAACGCCGACCTCATCTAGTTTAAAAAAAAAAAATATGATTGACGTGTAAAAGTGTTTGTACAAACCTACTTACAGAAATAAAAATCATTTATCATTTATCATTTATCATTGGGAAAATTTGACAGCTTGATGTGCTGGCGCCTGTACAATTTGCATATACCACATGGACTATTATTTGGTGTCTAAATAGTTTTTGGTATTTCTCTAGCGTTTTAATTACACAGCTTAACTTCTAATTTAATAATATTTCATTTCATCATAGTCCAACACTTTTTGAGATATAAAAATATTCAAACACAGGAAAAAAATTAAATATATTTATTTAGCACAGACTGTAAGACACACAATACACGAGATACATACATCAGATAAAAACAAATCAAATAAAAAGTGCAAAGTCCGATGTAAGAAATTAGCAGGAAAGTGTGCCTCACGGCTGCGCCAAAAGAGTAAAGCGGATCTTTTCTAAAAATCATTTAAATTAAAAATTATTATATAAACAAGATACACCTCCTGCCCACCCTTTTAAAGAAAGAAAGAAAGAAAATATGTTTATGTGCGGGAAACATGACGCAATTAAGAACATAAACACAAAAAAAATAAGAAAAGGTTGGGGGAAACATGCGTCACATCCACGCAAAACGGCTATCGCTCAGCATTATGCTGCGACCCTATGCAAGACAGAGCCCCAGTGCTGGTTTTCAGCGACAGCCGGCGATAGAATACAGGTGCGGTATTATGTTATCACGAAAAAGCATTTTTCAGAAACCTGAAAATAAAAAAGTACTTATATGAAAAACACACATTTCCTAGTCAACAGTCCTAACATTCACTGACGGAACTCTAAAATATATTCTTTGATATGAACTTTACATGAATTTGAACGTTATTCCCGGAGGTTTAAAATTAACTTTCCTTTGACACACTTTTATTATAAAACTTGACTCTGGAAAAGTCTATGAATTTCAAAGTCAATTCGTGTATGGGTCACGTTTTTAGAAAAGAGGAGATAATTTATAAAAGGACTTCATATTATTATTAAAATCAATGTTAATAGGATGACAAGATATTTAAAAATATATTTTATATGAGAATACAATAATACAAATATGTATTTTGTTTGTACGAGTACGATACGAGTACCACGTTAGTACTGTTGTCGCAAGCGCTACTGTTGTTGTTCTTAGTGGTTCCTGGGTTCAATTCCCATCTTTTTTTCCATCTGGATTTTTGGCCGGTTGATGCAACTGAATACCAGCATTTTACATGGAGCGAATGCCTATCTGACCTCCACAACCCAGTTACTGGGTAATACGATACCACTTGGTAAGACTGGTTGTCAGACTATCGGGCTTCTGACTACCCGTAACGACTGTCAAAGATCTACGAATGACAGTCAGGCGGCTTAACGTACTTTCCGAGACACGAAGGGGTCTCAATATGTAATGGATCACCCATCCCCGAACCGACCGCGGCAAGTGTAGCTTTACTTTCGATTGACCTGTGCGGCTATTACTTACTTTTTTATATTTATCTAAAAACAATAAATACCGTATGTATTTACTGTAAAATTATTCCCATTTACATACGGCACAAGAAATGTTTTCACTAAATCTAACTCCTGTATTTCCCTGTCCCCTGTTTAGCGTACTTTAGTTTAGTTTAGTGCTGCGGGTTCCCCTGTTTTGGCGTTAGTTTATGGGGAATTAGATCTGTTTCCTACGTCTGGCCGGGGTGCATCGATTGCTAGTCAGGTATATTTTAGTTTTTACTATCCAGGCCCGTCTTCCAACCGAAAGGTTTATAACAGGATGAAATTGAATATTATGTGCGCCAAATGAATGCCGATAAATTCTTGTCTACTTGAAGGCAATAACTTAGCACTATCAAATACGATAATTACACTTTTTTTTTTCAAGAATTTAAATTTGGGAAATGACAATTTTAGTGATTATTTTTTAAGATTATATAAACAGTAGACTAAAATGTTTGCGAATACGGGTCTTTTTCGTCACAAAACTTAGTTTTTTTTTTAAAAGTTATCGTGAATGAAAACCTAGAAAAATTCTAAAAAAATATTGTTAATTTAAGAGTTAATTCAGAACCCAAAGAGTGCCAACAGGACTCTATTACTGTCTCCGCTGTCTGACAGTCCGTCTGTCTGTCGGTTGGCTGCATCTCATGAACCATAATAGGTGGACAGTTGGAATTTTCACACAGTAAGATCCTATTCTATTTTATTCTGCTCTATTGCCGCTATAAATAAAAATATAAAGGGGATCTCTTTATAGGAATCTTGTTTTTTTTCGGCGTTTCTTGCCTTGTGGTTCGGAACCCTTCGTGATCATATAGAGTGACATAGATTAAAATGAAATTTTTGACGTCTTGTTTTTTAACCAGTTTACAGAAATAAATATAATTTATCTTTTTTTTTATTGTGGCGGTCCTTGTTAAGGGAAGATGTCAAAAACCTGTTAAATTACATTCCACGTTAGTTCTCTTTATCACGAGGTTTATTACGATACGTATAGCACGACACTTGTTTACAGTATGTCATTAAGGGGCTTACAGGACCTAAACGCAAGTTTTAGAAATAATAAAAGTATATGATCGACTACAGTAAACAAAATCAGGAAAATATATGATATTCTTCAGGATATATGCTAGTTAGATAGTGTGTTGAAAACATAATACAAATAATTTGATAGAAAAAAATCATGAAGATACCTCTAAAAACTTTCTTTTTACAATAAAAACCATACTAATATACATGCAATCATTCTGATTTATTGTCAGATTATTCTACAAGTAACATACACAAGTGTTTTAATTGTTTAGTTCAAACAATAGAGTTTTTGTAATTAAATAATTGCTTCATATTTTGCATTACCAGCGTTGCGCTTCGCGCTTCTCTTTCTTTTCTATGCAGTCCGACAGTGACCGCGCATTAGGTCATGTAAGCCCCTTAATTTGTACTCTATCGCAGCAACTGAAATTTACACTTCTTCCCAAAAAAAGGCAACAGAAAACAAATCAAAACACATCCGACTCCCAAGTCGATCGTTCTACCAAAGGGTAGAGGCCCTAGTAGTTGGCAATCGGATAATAATATATATATTTTCGCTCCATATTCCGTGGAAGTGCTCTGAATATGATATACTGCGGATAAATCGGTAGCGACTGCCCTCAAGGGGGTGTTTACATCGACAGGGGTAGTTTCAACCCCAGGAAGTTGGGACAAAGTATTTTTCGATAGTTTCTGTTCGATGTTTTTGTGAAAGTTTTTTATTTTTGTTTTGTTGGTTGGTATTACCATTCTGTTTTACGCTTTTATAGTACGAACAGTGGAGTGACTCACGTAAATTAACGCGGACTGACTGAGTATATTATGTACGAGTATGCATCTATACTAATATTTATAAAGAGGTAAAGTTTGTATGTAGGGGGTAATCTCTGGAACAACCAGTCGGATTAAAAAAAAAATGTTTGTATTTGATAGCCCAATTCTTGATGAAGGCTATAGGCTATTTAACATCACGCTATGACTCTTAGAAGCCGAGCAAAAAGAAAAAAAGTCAGAAAGAACGCTAAGCAAAAACGAAGTAATAGCGCGGGCAGGCAATGAGATGCGACGCGAGGAAACATGTTCTAGATTCAAAAATTCGAAGACATGTGACCTCTACCAACCCGCACTGGGCCCGCGTGGTGGATAATGGCCCACTCTCTCTCTCTCAGAGAAGTGGCCTGTGTCCCAGCAGTGGGAACATTATAGGCTGACTTTACTATGCATGCTTATGTTATGGCGTATCGCAGCGTTTTATACCAACTAAACTGTTACCTAAAAACTAAAAAAAAAGTGACACTCCGGGAGTGCCAACAGAAGCGAAAACTTGAACAATTACGTGTGTATTTTTTTAATCGTCTTATAAACAAAACACGCGCGGTGTCGGTTACGGTAACAGTGACGCGAGTTCAATGGTTTTTCCCCATCTCATGCGGCTAAAGAAGTTTTCACTTCAAAAAACTGTGTTCATAGACAATCCCAGAAGATATTCTATTATGTCCAGAGACTATTTCATCCGAAGATCCGAAAGTCAACTTGACATTTTATCACAAAACAAATAATTCTCGGGTACAATATTCAAATAGCTTCAGTAAAATGACACAATCGTTTTCCTACCCTCAAGCAAAAAGGGTACAGTACAGATATGGCAAATAAAGTATAAAATATGATCTCTCAATATCCGCCGTACACTGGCTGTCAATAAAATTTGTAACATAAATCACGGTGGTTTATGGGGAGTGATAGAATGATCCCTTTTTCTTGCACGGAAGTGTGTGGGATGTATTCTTTTCTTTTTTTGTTTTGTTACCTACCGGTTTTTTTTCTTGAGTTGGTACTTTATTTTTGTGTAAGTTTCATAATGTCGTGATGGTGATTGAATTAAAGTTTTTTTTTTTTTTTTTTCTTCTTTGGCTTCGCACGGTTTTGAATTAAAGTTTATTTACTTATTATTTATTGTTTTTTTTTTTTAATTTTTTTTTTGGAGAGTGACATCATTACTAAAACCTTTTTTATATATTATATTCAGTCAGTGTGCTCTTTTAAAAACCCGATATAATTTATCGTGGAAGTCAACGTCTATAAAATATATGGAAATACGTGTGTCGTGCACGTTATAACGTTCCTGTGGAAGGAATTTTAAATGCGTTTCATATATTTTCATACATTTTACTTCCATAGTATGTTGTTTAGAAATTATAAAAGCGAGCATTTAGGATACTTTTCCTAGTTCTAAAAATTTAATCAAAGAAATTAGTAGTATGTACAGACGCCAGCACATCAAGCTACTACAATCTTTCAAAAATCTTTAATACATTTTCAACTTTATCAGTAAAGTTTAAGGTTCAAAGTTGATTGGGAAAATTTGACAGTTTCGGGTGCCTACTTTTAAATTGTCAATTCATCACTAGCTTCGGAGCAATTGTAAGAAAATGCCTCGTATGATAAAGAATCACCATCAAATGTGATTACAAGACATTCTAAGATCCTCCTAAAACATCAAAGTACGCAAAACATAATAAAGTAAACAGCGGCGTTCATTGTGTGTTCTTAATAATATAATAAACAATAACCTTTATATTACTGGTTGATATTAAATAACTCAATTCGTTTGTAATTTGTCGACAATTGTGCCCGACAAAGGCATGGTTCGAGCGAGTGAGCGCGAGTATGAAGGAAGTCGGTAGCTAGGGGGCGTAGGGATGGGGCAATGCTTGTCGATGAAAAGTTGTATTGAGAAAATATATGTGAAAACTAGCTGGCCCCACGGTTTCACCCGCATAAGTTTCGATCCCGTGGGAATATCGGGATAAAAAGTAGCCTTATGTTAATCCAAGGTGTCAGCTACCTCCATACAAAATTTAATCAAAATCGGTTTAGCCGTTTGAGCGTAAAGAAGTAACAAACATATAAACACATACACACTCACGAACTTTCGCCTTTTTATTATTAGTGTGATTAGGCGAAAATCGTTTTGAACTCTAGTAGGGGTGTGCATGACGATTATAATTATTTTGCAGGTAAATTCATCATATATGACCGGGTGTAATGTTTAGAATGGCTGTAGGTACAGTTTTCGCACATACATTTTCATGTTTGTCGGTATGGACAGTGTGATTATACATCCAATGTTTTAGCATAAATATAATATAGTCGCCTTACCTTGACCAGTCGTTACCCACCTACTTATAGGTATAAGTGAAAACTTCAGCTGCAAAAGAGTGATTGACTAGATGAAAACTGTTAGCTATGTAGGTAAGCCTTTTCTATGGTGACCTAACAGACCTAGCTGCTCCCTTGATTATCAATTAATAATTTACAACGTTCTAATTTTATCAATAATTAGGTAAGTATTGACAGACGTTCTTGTGTTCAGGGGGCCTAAAAAGGTCACTTTGGCAGAATCATAAAAGGATAACATTATGATTTATAATATTGCGAAGACAGTCCGTGTTTTTGGTTTTTTTCGCTGCACTACTAGCTATTGCCAGCTTAAGTGTTTTTGGTGTCGAATTGAATGTGACTGTAGTATTAACAAATCCTGCATGATGAACAGTTAACTGTCCATTATGATTCATAATGTTATCCTTTTTTGATTCTGCCAAAGTGGTATTTTTAGGCCCACAGAAGTTTTGTTAAATAAAACAATAGTTGTTTTGACATCAGGTGAGATAGTAGCCAATTGCGAATATCTTGCTATTCGCAATTGGCCACTACCTCACCTGATGATATAGATGACGTGGATGTGACGGGCGTTAATGGAGCTGACGATAGTCAACGCTTGCCTAGATGTCCTATACTCGAGACTTTAAGACACCCAAAAACTAACAAACATCTGCCTAGCCTTTTCCCTACTATGTTGGAGTCGGCTTCCAGTCTAATCGGATGCAGCTGAATACCAGTATTTTACATGGAGCGACTGCCTCCTCAACCCAGTTACTGGATAATACGATACCCCCTTGGTAAGACTGGTTGTCAGACTTTCGGGCTTCTGACTACCCGTAACGACTGTCAAATATCCACGAATGACAGCCGGGACCAACGGCTTAACATGCTTTCCGAGGCATGGAGGGGTCACGGTATGTAAAGATGGTCGTAGCTTAACCTGATCGATCGACCTGTGCGGCTGTTATTATTTAGCTACGGGCCCCTCCAAACTAACAAGAACTTACAATGCAAGGTCAGCTAAAATTGGAAATATTAATGTGGCACTTTGTGCTTTTTTTGAGAAGTCAATTTATACTGAAAATGTATAGCTTGATATGTGGTCGTGCGTACAACCAGCTTACAAAATACTGGGTCGAACAACGCGTCAAAATAATTTTGACGAAACATGAAAAAAAAAACTTTATCTCAATGGGGAAAAAGATTGTCAGTCTTCGTTTTTCGGTGTAAAAACGGTTTGGCCTAAAAACTAACAATCACACTAATATTATAAAGGCGAAAGTTTGTGAGCGTGTGTGTGTGGGGGTGTGTTTATATGTTTGTTACTTCTTCACGCTCAAACGGCTGGACCAATTTTGCTAAAATTTGGTATGGAGGTAGCTGACACCCTGGATTAACATATAGGCTCATTTTTATCCCAATATTCCCACGGGATCGACATTTACGCGGGTAAAACCGCGGGACGCTGCTATAATATAAAATCTATCGACAACTACCCTGTCCCCTCTCGCACCCAACAAAGCAAACGCCATTGCCAGTGGCGTTGTCGGAGCGGTGCGCCGATGCGTTTATAATATTTCATTTATTCGTTATAAATTATAATCGAGAATGAAGACGTGGGACTTAATTCTGTTTATGTCTAGCGTTTAGCCGCAAACTTGTGACTTGTCTTCAATTTAATTAGTCATCTTTGTTTTGTTTCAGTTCATTTTAAAGATGGCTGGGTTATGGTGAGGGAAAATACCTAAATAAAAGCGAGTCAAAACGAGTAAGGGCTGATTTTTAGGGTTCCGTCCCCAAAGGGTAAAAACGGGACCCTATTACTAAGACTTCGCCGTCTGTCCGTCCGTCTGTCACCACGCTGTATCTCAAGAACCGCGATAGCTAGCCAGTTGAAATTTTCACAAATTATGTAGGTACTTATTTCTGTTGCCGCTATAACAACGAATACTAAAAACAAAATAAAATAGATATTTAAGGCTCCCATACAACAAACGTGTTTTTTTTCGGAGTTTTTGCCTTGTGGTACGGAACTCTTCGTGTGCGAGTCCGACTCGCACTTGGCCAGTTTTTTAATAGTCAGATAACTTTTATCTGAGGAATAACTATTGCGGTATGACAGCTATTGTATAGAAAATATTTCAAACTGTCATAATATTCATTCTTCAGATAAAAGTTATCTGACTATTGAAAACTCAGACCTAAGAGTAAAAGCAAGTTGTCAACACTCAGGTTGTAATACAGATAATAATCCATTACAGAACCATGTACATGAGCTAAACAATAACAACCGCACAGGTCGATCGATCAGGGTAAGCTACGCTTGCCGCGGTTGGTCTGTGGATGGGTGAACATCTTTACATACCGTGACCCCTCTGTGCCTCGGAACACAGGTCCCGGCTGTCATTCGTGGATCTTTGACAGTCGTTACGGGTAGTCAGAAGCCCGAAAGTCTGACAACCAGTCTTACCAAGGGGTATCGTATTACCCAGTAACTGGGTCAGATACGTCAGATAGGCAGTCGCTCCATGTAAAACACTGGTATTCAGCTGCATCCGGTTAGACTGGAAGCCGACTCCAACATAGTTGGGAAAAGGCTAGGCAGATGATGATGAGAACCATATACATACATGAGTATATTGATGATCACAACATTTTATTCGTGGCAAAATTACAGTTATTGCAATTTTTGTAATAGCAAAAGTATGAGCTTATGTACTCCGGCGTAAATATGTGGCGGCTATCACACAGATACAACGCTACACAAACCCGATTTTTTTGTGAAACTCGATGTGCCGAAGATGATGATCATGGTCGTGCTACATACATACAAAAACTCACTCCCACTCCCACTCCCACTCCCATGAGGGTCCGTAGAAACTACAGAACCTGCTACGATTCTTAGCATACTCCTTTTGCCTCGTTTACGTTCCATGCATCTGTGGCCTTAGTATGAGTTTTTTCGACTCACGTTCGATTGCGAGCGCGCGCGCGGTTGAATTTTGTATGGGAAATTAGGTTTCTCCTAGTGACCACCAGGTGGCGCTATAACTTTTTTCCATATAAAATTCTAACGAGCTCTCAATCGAACGTGAGTGAATAGACTCACACTAAGGCCACACGCACGCCGGTTGCGAGTATTACGCACTTGACCTTTGCGAAGAACATCACACTAATATTATAAAGGCGAAAGTTTGTGAGTGTGTGTGTGTGGGGGTGTGATTATATGTTTGTTACTTCTTCACGCTCAAACGGCTGGACCAATTTTGATAAAATTTTGTATGGTAGCTAACACCTTGGATTAACATTTTTTTTTAATCTGAAAAACGCAGCATTTAACGAAACACAACTTTATTCCTACATGCAAATACACTATAACCATAATAAACAATGTATCACAATTCAACGCAAAAATCGTCAAACAATACTTGGCAAGACTTATCCGTTCCAGCGGCAATAATTCAAGAAGGCACAAAGGGACTTGCTTTCTACCAAGTTTGGTACAGGTTTCTTGAAGGAGCCGAGAACAGCGAGAACAATACTGAGAGTTATTGCTCTCCGTGTCCGGGGGAAGCCGGAAGCTCTGGAAAAATGGCCGCTGAACAAAGTCTCTTCGATGCAGCAAGGGAAACTGGTGCGAACTGGTTTTGGCTGGTTTGAACCGGTTCGGGTGATGAGTGAATGATGGTTTTAGAGAATTTTTTAACTTTTTGTGAATTAATTTGGAAAAAGGCGGGTGGTATTTTCTCCATAGAAACGTTCTCGCCCGTTTTCTTTCTGGTTAATGACCATAAACCAATGATTTTTTACAAAATAATAAATATTAACTACTTGTATGTCCCTATCTTTAATTTTTGATGATACATTATTTTTACCGACTTCAAAAAAAAGGAGGTTAGCAATTCGATACGTATGTATGTAATATTATTGGAATTGCATTATATTCACATATGACAATCTACTAAGGCTTCCAAACAAATATACAAAATTTCATAGACGTATGTTGTATGTATGTATATATGTATGTATGTATGTTTGTCCACGCATATCTCCGCAACTATTAATCGGATCGTGACCATTTTTTTTATTGGCTTACATTTACTTCAACTTAGGGAACAGTGCAAGTTTCATCAAAATCGGTTCAGTAATTTTCAAGATATGGACTAATACGTGTAAGTGTGACGGCCTGGCGTATTGATACGAGCTACGGGTGTAGTGTCAAAGGGAAAACATCTCAAAACCTTGGTCAAATTCTAGTGCAAAAACTAAAAATTACGAAATAAAAAGTAATTTAAAAAAATTAAACCGACTTCAAAAAGAAATCAACTCAAAATTATGAAATAACTTTAATTTCGGAAGTCGGTGGCAAAAAACTAATAAAATACAGATCCCAAGACACCGACTTCCGAAATTAAAGTTATTTCATAATTTTGAGTTGATTTCTTTTTGAAGTCGGTTTAATTTTTTTAAATTACTTTTTATTTTTATTTCAATCGGTTTATGGTAGGTAGGTCATAAAATAGATATGTTGAGAATTGACTTTTGACTTTAATGTGCGGGTATTAAAGTTATTTTTCCAAATAGGTACTCATACTTATTTGTTTACATGTTTGGCAAATAAATCGCGAACTGTGATTAGATGGTTTGTGAAATTTTCCAATCGCTCTTTTTTTTTGTATAAGTACCTATTGTCCTAATTGTACGTAGTACTTAATTATCTACGAAATCTAATACTGAATTTTGCGGCAGTCAATAATAGGTATTTATAAGTTTTCTTTGCAATGCTTGTAAAGATATACCTATAATCTCTGTTTCGTTGGTATAGTCGTCGCAAGCGCTTCTGCTGAGCAGGAGGCCCTGGGTTTGATTCCCGGGTAAGGCAATGATATTGGTTTTTTCTATCCGGAATTTCTCAGTAGCAGCCCGGAGTCTGGATTTGTGCCAACATAATCATATACTGTTCTGTTCCCACTGCTGGGACACAGGCCTCCTCTCTGTGAGAGGGAATGGGCCGTATTCCACCACGCGGACCCAGTGCGGGTTGGTAGATGTCACATGTCTTCGAATTTTTGGTTCTAGGACATGCCGGTTTTCTCACGATGATTTTCTTCACCGTCTTTGAGAGCAATGCTGATGAAACAAATTACACAAAGTAAAGCGCCTGTCTGGGTCCGAACCTACGACCTACAACTCGTAAGTCGGGACTGTTACCACAGGGCCACCACAAATTTGTGCCCGGTTGATAGCAATAGACTCGCCCCCTCCCTCTCGCCCCCTATTACATGGGTACACAAACAGGTGTACTATGGGTACACTGTGGGTACACTGTGGGTACACTTCTGCCTTACCCTTCGAATTACAGGCGAGATGATAAATGATAAATGATTTATTTTCTGTAAGTAGGCTTGTACAAACACTTTTACACGTCAATCATATATTTTTTTAAACTAGACGAGGTCGGCGTTTCCTATCTGACTATTCTGAGAAGAAAGACCGAAACAAACTCCGAAGTCACAGTCTCTTTTAAAGTCCAGACAAAATCTTGGTCAGATCGTGTGGAGACCATGTAGATTGGTGTCTGAAATGGCCTTTTGAGGAAAGAACCACACAGATTGAGCGGACCTGTCTAATCAGTGCACGCATTTGTCAAAAATCGTGCAGCTCAACTCAGAACGTAAGGAGCTCAGATGTTATATGTATGTAGTTTCAGGAAAAGAACAGCTAAACCAAAGGAGTGAAGTAAAAGCAAAAGCACCTATTAAACATCCATCGCAGCATTACGTACCTAATTATTTTAATTAAAACTCCCCTAATGTGTACTCGCTTTAAAGAATCGTGATAATTGTACAATTTGTACATAGTTAACTTATGAGAGCACAATTAAACTCAAATTGTCTCGCATTCTAACGTGTAATGGACATTACATTATTTTACTGTCATGTAAATTTGTTACTTACTGTTTTTACCACAGATATAGATAGGTACACCTAGATAACGCAAGAGCAACTACTTCGCCAAAAATCGCACCAGTTTACGTTTAAAAATCGTAAGCCGAAACTTTCGCGCTCAGTCCTGTGTACTGCTGGCTGGGTGTGCGTGAGCGCTGGCTGGTGGGACAAGACGAGTGCCGCATGCGGCGGCGTCGTTGAATCGATTTGATTTTCCCATCACTAAATAGTGCTTGTGACGTCATAGTAGGTAGTCAAATAATGGCACGCTTGGTTTTTATAATACAGATCGTGATACTTGCGTTATCTAGGTCTAATATTATGTATATCTGTGATTTTTACCTCTACAGACGAAATTGTGAAATTAAATTGTTTATTCTGTAATTATGATATCGGAATTATTTTTAAAGGTCATAAAAAACAGGTTTGTAAGGACATTGACGCGAAACCAGTTACATGGGTTCAGTACATGATTCTGACCCCACTGCGTTGTAATTTTTCGCCGGTTTTGATTCCGAAAATTCTTACACTTATGGATTCGTCCATTAGTGAAAGAATTCGTCATCATCATCTGCCTAGCCTTTTCCCAATTATGTAGGGGTCGGCTTCCAGTCTAACCGGATGCAGCTGAATACCAGTATTTTCATCTAGCGACTGCTTATCTGACCTCCACAACCCAGTTACTGGGTAATACGATACGAGTACCCCTTGGTAAGACTGGTTGATATGATGAGTGAGTGAAAGAATTATGGGAATCAAATCAGTAATTCCAAGGACTAAAGTTACTTCGTTCCAAAACACAAATTGCAGACGTGGGCAACACAGCCGCCAACCTGAAGTGGAATTGGGCAGGCCACCTCTGCCGCATGTCGCAACAGAATTGGGCAAAAGTAGCCACTGACTGGATTCCGAATAACAGGAATCGGCGACGCGGTAGGCCCAGAAAGAGATGGCGTGACGAATTGGACGCCTACCTAAGGGATTGGCCAGATTTGGCTAGAGACAGGAAAAAATGGAAAGACGGAAGGGAGGCCTTTGCCCTGCAGTGGGACATAACAGGCTCATAATAATAATAATAAAGTTACCCCCTACATACAAATTCACTAATTTGACCTCTCTATAATATGTAGTAGTGTCCCAAGGGTATCGCACTCACATCACGCTATGACCTTTAGGAGCCGAGCAAATAAAAAAAAAAACTGGCCAAGTGCAAGATGGACTCGCACACGAAGGGTTCCGTACCACAAGTCAAAAACGCCAAAAAAAACACGTTTGCTGTATGGGACCCCCCCCCCCCCTAAATATTTATTATTTTATTTTGTTTTTAGTATTTGTTGTTATAGCGGCAACAGAAATAAATAATTTGTGAAAATTTCAACTGTATAGCTATCGCGGTTCTTGAGATACAGCCTGGTGACAGACAGATCGACGGACGGACAGGCGGACAGACAGCGAAGTCTTAGTAACAGGGTCCTGTTTTTACCCTTTGGGTACGGAACCCTGAAAACCAGAAAATACGCTAAGCAAAGAATAAGTAAAAGCGCGGGCAGGCGATGCGATGCGACGGGGTGGGACGGGGGAACAAAAAATTTCACGCGGGAAAAGTCACGGGCAGAAGCTAGTACCTTATATTATCAACCCTAATTTCACAAGAAAGCACAAAAACACCTGTACCAATGGATAAATTCCTCTCTCCTTTTTTCAGCCACGTGGGACATTTGTAATGTCCCAAAAATACCGCAAAAAATAATTAATACCCCACGCATGTATCAAGTTGTCTCACCGTGCACCTTGACATCTTTATGGATGCTTTTTTTGTATCTTTATTTTTGGAGTTACTTAGGAAAATATTAAAAACGCCCAAGTAGCGGAAGTTTTTTTATTAAAAAATATACTTATATGATCCTCTTATCAATTTCTCATGACGAACACTTTTTTAAATTAATTCACCTCTAAAAACTTTTCGCGCTTCTAATGATGCACACGTTTTTTAAATAATTGGGCATTTTTAAAACCCGTTGGATGCGAGAAGCACAGAACCGGTCGGGGTGGAGGTGCTTGGGGGAGGCCTATGGCCAGCAGTGGACGTCTTTCGGCTGAATTATGAGGTACCTTAAGACTGCGTCAGTGAGCAGAGTTCGCACAGCTGATTTTTGGGCCAAAGATGTTTGAACTGTTTGATACGCTATCGATACGCTATGGAGAGCAGTACCTACCTAGTATTTTGTTTCAGTTAAGTACAGACGCCAGTACATCAACCTGTCAAATTTCATTAATAGAGTTTCAACTTCATCGCTAAAGCATAAGGTTCAAAGTTGATTGGGAAAATTTTACAGTTTCGGGTAGCTTTATGTGCTGGCGTCTGTACATATAAATTTTTATTCATAAGTTTAGATATTAAAGTTGTAATAATTTCATCTTTCAACAGTAGCACAGACACCTATGCCTAACTTTATACAGACTTTTTGGTTAGTTAGTCATTTAATTTAGAACCTAGACTAAATAATAAGTTGTCTTAAAAATTGTAAAAATTATACTAAAGCCGAAGAGTTTACATCAATATTACATTTTTAACAAACATTAATTAAAACTACTAGTAGTACTTTTTCCGTGCCTCCCAGCTGTCATTCGTGGATCTTTAACAGACGTTACGGGTAGTCAGAAACCTGAAAGTCTGACAAACAGTCTTACCAAGGGGTATCGTATTACCCAGTAACTGGGTTGTGGAAGTCAGACAGGCAGTTGCTCCATATAAAATACTGGTATTCAGCTGCATCCGGTTAGACTGGAAGCCGACCCCAATATAGTTGGGAAAAGGCTAGGCAGATGACGAATTATAACTAAAAGAATATTTCCTCAAATATCGTACGGAACCTTTCTTAAGAACCTGTGCTCCTATTATTTGGGCAATAAATACGTCTTCGCAACGTATATATCACTCGTTCACGCCAACGCACATAAATAATTGTAGACGTCTACGCACTTTCGGCGTACGACTTGCGTACCTACAATTAATTTATTTTGTATTTGTGTAAGGAGGTTAGACCGAAGACTTGTTAGGATCAGTGTTGGGCAAAAAACGGGATTCATCATCATCATCATCATCATCAGCCTATAGCAGTCCACTGCTGGACATAGGCCTCCCCTAATGAGCGCCATAGCGCCCTGTCTTCAGCTTGACGCATCCAGCATCTGCCTGCAGTCTTTCGCAGATTAATGAAAGACAATTGCATGCATAGAATACAAGGATCGATGTGTGGTGCTACGTGAATTGATAGAATATACCTTCTTTTTTTTTGTTGGGAAATTATCAAATAACTTCAGGTGGAGCGGGAGGGCATGTCAGAGTTTTACTGATTAAAACCCACCCGTGTTCCTTCAGTTGCCTGTGCCAGGGGCCACGGTAACTCTTTCGAACAACCCACGACCCTGGCAGGCATCGGCCCTAGCGGACGTTTGACATTCAAAAGTGCCTTTAATGTGTCTATTTGAAATAAATGATTTGACTTTGACTTTTAATACAGGCTGGCAGGAGGTCGACGCGCAAAGTGTAACCATGAAATCAGTACTTGATTCTAAACCGTAGAAAATGTTTGACTTTTAAATATGTCCTGTGACGTTCTGGCTACTAGGCTGCCCCTTTTCAAAACCTAGTACTTAAGGATTTAAAACGAAATTGCAGGAAAAAAAAAGAAAGCGTACTAACGTAAAATAGGTCAACCTATATAAAGTATTAGTAAAAAAATATATGGGTTTTAAATAATAATAATAATAACATCTATCGAGGCTCTAGTTAGGCGGTTGGATCAAGGGCCTGATGCAGTACTCCTCGATACGGCTAGCATTGTGAGGAGGCTCCTGTCTCTGGAGCCCTAACCATCGGTAGCTTGGACCCAGTTCCCGATATCTCGGTGGATAACTATTTTTTTATATTTTTAAATGATATATTAACTTATTTTATATTTTAAGAAATATTTAAAAATGTAATTAGATTATTTATTAGACGAATAAAAGAAATGATAATAATATTATTATGTTTTTTTAATATTATTATGAATCTGAATTATTATTATTATAATAATATTAATATTATCGCTATTGTTTGTAAAAAATACTAAATAATGAACATTTGCAATACCTACGCGGTCAATATGTATTTGTTTATATGTATTTTTTTTAATAACTTACGAAAAATTACAATACTGTGGGGTTTAGAATGATGTACTGTATCTATGGTAACTGGTTGCAGGCCGATACCCTGCAACCTCTGAATAGCGAAACTGTGCACGAAGGAATTATTTTTTTAAGCTTACCCCTAGAACAGGGGAAGAATATTTATATCAAAGTTTATCAATTTTGCCGATAGGAAAACTGTATTTTTCGGAGAGTTAAAAGCCATTGTTTATCCCTCCGAAAAATATTAACATTTCACCATTTAGTTTAAGACTCATGTAAAAGGAAACGAAGTCACAAAAAATTTATAAATGTTAGCATAAATATTGTGTATACCTTGTACCAGTTTCTAAAGAAATATTTTGTTAGAATCGTCTTACGAAATTATAATCCAGTCAAACATTTTGTGGAGCGCGTAACGCCATCTAGCGTCGAGTAGTGGAATCAAAAACTTGTTCTTGTGAAAGTTTCAGGACAATATTAAGTTAAAAGCTATGTTCGATTTCACATTATTAAATAATAACTAAGGAGATTTTTTTTTATTATCACGCTTTTTATTTCATATGTTTTTTTTAATGATTATGCCTCATCAATATTTATAAAGTAATTGTATTGTTAAAATAATGTTATTTCGGGCACAAATAATTTAGCAACTATTTAGTTTGCATTTTCAAGTATTAAAACATAATGTCATTAAATCAAGTTGTAGCAAGCATCGTAGACGCGTAGCTGTAGCAAGTGCTACGAAGCTACGAACTACGTTGCTACGCGGTACGCGCTTCCTTAGTTTAGCTTTTACAAGCTTTTTTATACTGTTTATTACAAATTAAAGTAACTTCTTGTGTCTTTCTGAGTGACCGCGTTTTTCGAGCAGAATTTTGAGAGCAGAGGACATGAAATAATTTACACAAAGTAAAGCGCTTGTCCGGGTTCGAACTTACGACCTACAACTCGTAAGTCGCGTCCGTTACCACTGGACCACCGCTGCTCCTAAGTGTAGTACATATTGCAATTAAATGAAAAAAAAATCCTAGTAAAGTACCTACACTTTGTAAACAATGATACATCAAATTAGAGGATTATATCCAAGATAAGAATGCTTGAAAACATGTTGATTCCGCTCCATAGGACAATCTAGAATCTAGACGAAATCAAACACAAAACATTTTTTTAAATTTTATGACATTGATTTTTAAATTCTGTGACTATACAGTAACTCACACACTTGTTAAAATTCTAGGAAAATCATCTAGTTTTACAATATTTGTAAATATGTGAGCACCATGTACCTATCTATCACATAAGTAATTTATTTACCTGTCATTGCTTTATTTTTAATTAATTTTACGTTTTGTGGAATTTTATTCTACGTGCATCGTCTTCACATTTAATAATATAAAAAACCTTGTAAAACATTTTAAAAGAGTAACGGTGGAGTTTCTTGTCCATTCTTCTCCATACGAACTCTTTTTGGAAGGGGCGACTAGAATCAAATAATTGTAATATTTTTGACGTTCAAAAGTGCCTTTAATGTGCCTATCACACTAATATTTTAAAGGCAAAAGTTTATGAGTGTGTGTGTGTTTATATGTTTGTTACTTCTTCACGCTCATACGGCTGGACCAATTTTGATAAAATTTTGTATGGAGATACTTTTTATACCGATATTCCCACGGGATCGACATTTACGCGGGTGAAACTGCAGGGTGCAGCTCGTTTGACATAAATGATTTGACTTTGAATTTAGTAACGTGTGTATTTTTCCACCCCTTTAAGACCTGTATCCCATGGCGCCCTCATTAAGTAATGAGACAAGGCTATAAATATCACTTCCTTACTCATTACCTGGTACAGCATTTTCGTTTTAAGCCGCCCACGACAACTCTTTGCGGTTATTTATATTAATAAGTTTGTTTTACTCTGTGTGCTAGTATAAAGGTCGTAATTGGGCTGGTTAGATGAAATGGGTTGATTGTAATTAATAATTAGAAGTATAGAATGGTATTGTCCATGGAGTTTCTTGCCCGTTCTTCTCCATAGGTACCTACGCTTTGGAATGGGCAACTAGCTTCATATTTCTGACTGACCGACCCCGTGACAATTCAAAAGTGCCTGTAATTGGTTTAATTGAAATAAATGTTTTGACTTTGAGTTTGAGTTTATTGTGTCCCTGATTTTAATGAATTACAGTGACCAGAACCCTAATTTCATAATACACTATCAATCTCAATCTGAATCATTTTGAAGGATATTGCTAATCCATTGCTTCATATGTTCGAAAAGTGTGTCTGGTCAACAACGTAAAGAACGCAATGGATGTTGTTGAACTGTCAAAATGAAATCCATAACATAACCCTTACTTAAACCAAACATCAATGGTATTACAAAGGCTTTTAATAGAACTTGAAATTAACCAGACGGGAAGGCCAATTCTTGTAATTTAAAACGTTCAAAATATAGTCGTCGTCTCATCTCGGCGACAAATAAATGTAAAAAATATATGGAAATTAGAGGTATTTTTGACAGATTGAGGGGGGGCCTAAAACAGGCCACTTTGGCAGAATCATAAAAGGATAACATTATGAATCATAATATATGGCGAAGACAGTCCGTGTTTTTCTTTTTTTCGCTGCACTACGTAGGTATAAGTAATCAAAGAGATTGGGATTGGATTTGGTTTGGATTGATTGGTAATTTAGCACAGGCAAAAAAAAAATTAACAGAAAAATCCTTCGCCAATGGGATTTGATACGATTAACGTAGCAGTTAACTGTCCATTATGATTCATAGTGTTATCCTTTGGATGTTTCTACCAAAGTGGCCTTTTTAGGTCCCCAACTGTGAACGTTCTTAAAATTACGAGAATTGCTCCTCTGCTCTGACGTTGCTCAAATTTTTAGTTTCTTAAAACGGGCACGGGAAAGGACATAAGCTAATACTTTGTCTCAAAAATAATCCTGAATGGGTATAGAGGATAAAAGTTTGTATAGAAAACCCAGAATTTCTTAAGTCAGGGATATGAAAATTCGACTTTATGCTTTTGGGAAAAAAATAAAGAATTATAGTTTTAGCGTTTGTGTAGAAACGCCCTTTGAGGGTCAAATCATCATCATCATCATTTCAGCCGAAAGACGTCCACTGCTGGACATAGGCACCAAGCACTTCCACTCGACCGGTTCTGTGCTTCTCGCATCCAACGGGTTCCTGCGGCCTTCACAAGGTCGTCAAATACGTGGGATAATTCCCAACATTCACGCGGGCGAACCCGCGTGAAAAAGCTAGTTTGAAATAAATACTTTAAGCCTAAATTGAAATAATCGGAAATAATTGTACAGACGCCAAGCACATCAAGCTACTACAATCTGTCAACATTATCGCTAAAGTATATTATTTTGACAGTTAAAACATCGAAATCTGCACAATAATAAATCCTTTTCTTATGAAACTCGCATAATAACTTTCAATTTTCACAATAACCAGTAGGTATGTTCAGCACACGCCCCGCCCACTCACGTATTGGTTTCGAGTATCGGTTCGAGTCTGCGCACTGGGCGTATTGAGTTACAACTTCGCTTGCTAACGCCCCGTGGCGTTGTCTGTTGTCACAGCTTATATTCACACATGATCATGATCCAAGATTTAGTGATAACAATTGAAAAGAATATGTTTAGGCGGTTTGGTTATGTTGAGAGGATATGAATGAAAGGCAACTAACTAAAGGTAGCGACTAACAAGAAGGATGTCAGTGGAAACGCCGGGCGGGGACCCCCCTAAAGCCATACCCGTATACAACGTGTCCCAAAAGTACTTATATAAAATTCAAAGTCCTGACTGACTGATATATCAACGCACAGCCTAAACCGCTGGTCCTAGAGACATGAAATTTGGAGGGTGTGTTCTTTGTGAAGAGTAGATATCCACTAAGGAAGGGTTTTTCTAAATTCCACCCCTAAGAGGGTGAATGGGGGGAGGGTGAAATTTCGCGCGGACGAAGTCGCGGGCGGAAGCTAGTTCAACTATAAGCGGGCCCCAGAGGGTGGACCTCCCCATGATTACTCGAGAAATAAAAAAAAAAAAGAATTTTTGGTAGTTACAATAAATACATTGACATCCTTCGAAAATTGACATCACTTAGGATATTTTTAACTACCATGACCCAAAATTTTTCAAATATTTCTGTTTTTTTTTTTGTATCGGCAACCTAAGTAGCACTGCTATCCCCCACAACCCTTAAAAATCCCAGAATGCCTGTAGTTTTACACAAAAATCGATCAAAATGATTTTTCAAAGTTTTTACTTTCATTTCAGTCCACTTTGTAATTTAAAAAAAAAGTTTTTTGACGTGACAACGTCTTAAATTAGGTTGCGGCTGGGAGTCACTTATGAAAAAGTGTAACGCTCGGTAACGTTACGTTCTTATTGACGTGACAACGTCTTAAATTAGGTTGCGGCTGGGAGTCACTTATGAAAAAGTGTAACGCTCGGTAACGTTACGTTCTTATTTTCATTTAATTCCTTGTTCCTATTGTGCAATTTAATTATATTCATATCAATAAATATTCTACCGAGAAAAAGACGTTGTCACGTAAAATCTTCGCCCGTAAAACCGACTTTACAGGCAACCATTTTTTTTCTTTATGTTTTCTCTAATAGTCATGAGCAGGTCCACCCTCTGGTGCCCGGTTATCGTTGAATTTCGGAACACGTTGTATACAGTGACTTTATTGTGATGATTTTCAGAAATGTCAGGTGCATAGTACTCACAACCGGCGTGTGAAAATTTGCGTTAAATCGAATTAACACCAACTTGCTTTAATTCTTACTCGTATTGTGACACCATTATTTATTTTCAGATTTTAGTACAAAAACAGAAATAAAATTCGCTGTTATCCAGCCGGTCGATTCTGTAAAAATTTCACCGTGAAAACTTAGGAGATGTGAGTTTGTTTTTGCTAGGAAATTACAATATTGACAGCTCACTCCACGCTCACTTCACCTAAGTTTTCCCGGTGAGATTTTTACAGAATAGCACCGCTGGACTGGAACCAATCGTTGTTATCTAAATGTATCTTGAATGAAAACGATACATAGGAATTATTATTCGTTCGGATTCCTACCAAGTAATTAATATTAGGGAAAAGGCAAAAACCACTACCTTATAAAGCGTGGGCGTGAATACACATTATCGTATCGACAGGTCGTAAGGGCGTGGTGTATCGGTATCGATAGCTATCGAAGTATCGAAGGCCACGCCCCACAGAAAAAAATACACCGATGCGCGCATGTCCAGTCTGATCGGTTTGAAGATAGGAAGCATCTTTAGACATTTGTATACAATGTCGAGCATCAATATGAATAGGCAAGATCCTTTACGACGTACGGCATTTCATACAAACTTTCAAGCCCTTGTTTTTCGAAATTAATGAACCGATTTTAATGAAACTTCATACGCATAAGCAGGATGCAAAGATCTAAAGAAAAATAAGAACATTTTCGAAATGTCTTATTTAAAAAAAGATAACTAGAAATCTCCGTTTCTATGGAAAATTTAAAATCGGTCTAATTTGCCTGTAACATTTCAAGTTTGGTCCCATAGTAAAAGTTGTTCATAATGATGACTACAATGACCTCTTAAGAGGTTTTGCGCATTTAACGTTACACGTTGTATAGTTTACGATTGATCTAGGATATTTATGTGTCCTCTTGACTTGTAAAAATAAACGTCAGTGTCACCTATCCGTCACTTCATTTCTCCTTCTTAAATTACAGATATTAGAGGGAAATTAGAGATATTTTTGACAGATTGACACTGAGATTAGACTGTGAACGTTCTTAAAATACGAGAATTTGCCCCTTAGGTCTCGGGGTAAAAAATAATAACATAGATAAATAAAAGTATCTTACTCATAATATCTGACACTTATAATATCAGTTCATAATATCGTTTGACAACTTGCCAAAGTCGTAGATAAAATTTTAAAGACGCACTTTTTCCTGTAACCCTATTGCACAGATATGTTTCCTTGTCACCAAAGCCAAAGTCAAAGTCAAATCATTTATTTCAAACAGGCACATACAGTCACGAGCACTAATATGTCAACACTTGGCAACTTTCAATTGCGATTTTTTGGTGAAATGACGAATGCAACGTTGAAATACGACACTTTACCCTATGCCGATATTTAACCTATGCCGAAAATATGTTCGAAAATACTATGTTCGTAATAAAATAAATTTTCATTATAAATTAAAGGAGGAAATTGCCTTTGAATAAAGCCAAGTGTATACATGCTTATGCTCGTGACTGTACAAGGCAGTTTTGAACGTCAAAATTTACAGGAAAATAGAATTGATTCGAGTTGCCCCTTCCAAAAGGTAGTTTCGTATGGAGATGAATGGGCAAGAAACTTCATCTTTTACCAATAAATAACTTTTCCTGCCCACACATCTCGTGTAGAGGCGTGTGCATACGGGCGTGCCAGCCTTCGCTCCGGTTGGCTGATCGGAAACCAATCGATAACCGATAACCGCCTCACGCCCGCTTCCGGTCGCCGTAGGGCGGGCGGCGTGACGTAGATTTTTTATGCGAAGGCTCTATTTTATCGTAATGGTTTTTGGATGGTGTAGGTTTTGGTGTAAAGAAAAAATAATGGTGTTTTTTGTGTGACGTAGTGTCTAAAAATAATTGAAAGTATTTTTTAGATGTTCCAGAAATTGTTGTTAAATGTTTGAAATTGGTTGTTTGTTTGATAATGTACTTTTAGTAATGACGTAAAATCACGCCACTATTTTCCGAGGGGGTAGACAAAGGTGTATATAATACCTACGTTGCCAGTAATGAATTTACTCCTATATAAGGGGTAAAACCGTTTGAGGGTACAAATCAAGACTCTTTGCTGTAACACCCGTGACTGAGAATGTCATTTTTCCCAACCCTGGATCGAACCCACGCTCATAGATAGAAGCATTCTACGAGTACCTGCAGCCCTTACCTCTTTTGCTTCGCTCACTAAATCACTGTGATCTTTATTCTAATGACAAGAAGGTTGCTATTGGGTCAATGCTGTCAGAGGGTAAATCTTCTATACAGTGTGAGTTTTCATAATGTAAATTTTCATATCGAAATGAAATCACTACTTAAGCTTAATTTTATCGACGGAAAAAATATTAAAAAAAAACAAAAATTGTAGAATTTTTATTAAAATTCTTGTTCGCTGCTGTGACCCCTGTGTAAACAATCGCCCTCAATTGAGAATTATGGTTTTTTTTTAACAAAAATCTGATATTTTTTCATAAATTTTTACAATAATTGTAAAATTACTCAATAAAAGCCCCGATTAAATACTCTTTTTTATTACTTTAAATTATTCTCCATCGTATCAGATTTCTAAACGTATAATACCATGTTTATAACTCAATCACAACATTTCCTATCAACTGTTAAAGAAAGGCCTTGCAATCACCAGATCCTTTTAAATATTTTTTTATTATTTCAAATAGTTTTTTCCGTCGATAAAATTAAGCTATGTTTCCCTCATTTCGTTATGTGCACATTATGAAGACTCACACTGTATAAAAGAAAGTTGGGTTAGTTACTCCATATAAAATTCAAGAACAGTGGGACCGATTTTTATGATCTTTGGTTTGTTGGATTTGTATCTATCCCGAATAGCAGAATAACTATTAAAACATGGGGAAAATTCACAAAGAAAAAAAAAAGATTTTCTCATACATTTTGTATGGATCAGTTTTTTTCTTCTGAGGCGGTACGAAGTTCGCCGAGTCAGCTAGTAACTACATATAAAAGGACTGTACACTGTCTTTTTATTCCATACTTCTCTATAAGTCGTCATCTCGGAAGTCACCCTTGTTAGGCACCAAATTAAAACCAAGGTAAGGTGCAAGAGGGTATAATCATCATCATCATCATCATCATCATTTCAGCCAAAAGACGTCCACTGCTGGACATAGGCCTCCCCCAAGCACTTCCACTTCGACCGGTTCTGTGCTTCTCGCATCCAACGGGTTCCTGCGGCCTTCACAAGGTCGTCGGTCCACCTTGTGGGAGGCCTTCCAACTCTACGTCTTCCGGTGCGTGGTCGCCACTCCAGAACCTTTCGGCCCCATCGGCCATCTGTTCTGCGAGCAATGTGCCCTGCCCACTGCCACTTAAGTTTGGCAATTCTGCGGGCTATGTCGGTTACCTTGGTTCTCCTGCGGATCTCCTCATTCCTGAGAGGGTATAATAAAATTAAATAAAGATCACAAGAATAGCTTATAAAAAGGTAAGAAACACGCAAGCCGCCCGGTCGCTAGCCAACCAACAATAACAAGACCCCTAGCAACCGGGTTGCCAGATCTGTCGCCAACAACCCCTTTCTAACCACATCATCACTCACACAATTCATCCATCGTTTCTTTGGTCTTCCCCTACTCTTATAGCCATCGAAATTTATACCTAAAACTTTCCTCATGACATTTTCCTCATTCCTCCGCTTCATACCAACCGATGACAACCGATGTCCACACAAATTTTAAGTCAACGGTGTCACTTTCAGACTGCACTGTGTTATAATATTAGTATAATCAACCTATAACGTTCCCACTGCTGGGACACAGGCCTCCTCTCTGTGGGAGGGAGTGGGCCGTAATCCATCACGTGGGCTGCGGGTTGGTAGATGTCACATGTCATCGAATTTTTGGCTTTAGGACATGCCGGTTTCCTCACGATGCTTTTCTTCATCGTTAGAGCATTGGTGATGAATTTATTAATTTACACAAAGTACAGCGCCTATCAGAGTTCGAACCTACGACCTACAACTCGTAAGTCCACTGGGCCACCACAAATCTTATGATATATTTTTTTTTTTCATTTATACAATTGAATACAGGATTATTCATATTAAATAGCCACCTATCTCAATATCGAACTATACAATGAAGCATTTTATAATATGTATGCGTTATAGTCGATACAATTAATAACATCTTTAGGTCTTTAAATAGTTACAATCATTCCTACATAAAACTTCAGTAATATTGCTTAAGTTTACATTTGATATTTTTTTGTAATACATTTTTTTTTTCATACATTTTACTTACAGCTCTGCTGATCCCTCTTCTTAAGACAAGCGTGTCACGTAGAAGTATGCCCTTAGCATTAATGTTCATTTGTCAGCTTATTATTATTGTGCCTTAGCAAAGAATTGTCTCAAAAGGGTTAATTACTATGGACTAAGAATTGAATTAAAACATGCCGATGTAATGTTGTGGACACGACTTTTCAAAACTAGTTGTTTAGAAATTCAAAATGGTTTAAAAATAATTAATAATAATAATGTTTATTTGTATACAAAAACCAAACAATACAATTTATTGTCAGGATTTAGTTGTACAGCAGAGACAGTTTATGAATGAACGTTTGACTTCTAAACTAGGCAAGAAGCCTGTGTCTTAGAAGACATTTGTTCCCCGAAGTGCGGTGATATACATACAAAAACATCGTGCAAGTACTTTTAATTTTCTTTGTACAAATAGGTAACTGAATATATGCTAACCATTTCTGAACTATTTTCTAATATAAATTATGAACCCATTCTAATCAGACTTTCAGTTTCGTCATACATAACACTTAGTAAGATTACATTTATAACTGGATAAAGCCTTATTGACATTATTGTATTTGGAAGTTGGAACTTGTTATGATATAAAAACAGACAGATTAAAGTAAGGCAGGTTTCGGAACGAAGTCCCACTGCAGGGCAGAGGTCCGGGGGTGTATAAAGTCCACTTTGGCAGAATCATAAAAGGATAACATTATGAATCAGTGAAGGATTTTTCAGTTATTCTTTTTTTGTCTGTGTTAAAATACCAATCAATCCAATCTCTTTGGTTATACCTATGCTACGTAGTGCAGCGAAAAAAAGAAAAACACGGACTGTCTTCCCCGCGGTTTCACCCGCGTAAGTTTCAATCGAAATAAAAATTATCCTATGTGTTAATCCAGGAAATGGTCTATCTATGTGCCAATTTTCATGCAAATCTGTTCAACGGTTTACGCGTGATTGAGTAACAAACATCCAAACATCTTCACAAGCTTTCACATTTATAATATTATTAAGTAGGATTTAATTTATTTTCTCTCTTCATAATCCACACTATTCTAACGACCAGCCAATGGATAACACAATGAGACGGCGACAGATCGCGTCTCGAGCCAAAGAAAAAGCAAAAAAAGCGTAAAAAAGCGCCTGCAAGGAAATATCTTTCATCTTGTAATTATTTTTATCCTTTTAGCGAAATAAAGATAAAGAAAAAAGACGAACATATAATCAGTTTGTCTAATCCACTCGCTGGACTATTGTCGTACGGGTATTGTGCTCATTTTTTAATGAAAAATTCCTTATTGTTTTTGATTTTCGTATCGCGCGTGTTGTTGGCACGAAAGAGAGTGAGTTCCAGCTGACGTCTTTGTTACACACAAATACATTTTCATTTGTAAGAGTTCTTCAGATTACCTACATCGAAAAATTAATTGTATAAAACTCGTTTTTCTTAGTTTTGTTTTGCTTACCTATATATATGTATACCATACCGTGGCCCCTCCGTGCCTCGGAAAGCACGTTAAGCCGTTGGTCCCGGCTGTCATTCGTGGATCTTTGACAGTCGTTACGAGGTAGTTAGAAGCCCGAAAGTCTGTCAACCAGTCTGACCAAGGGGATTACCCAGTAACTGGGTTGTAGTGGTCAGAGGTGGAGGTGGTTTTTTCATAAAACTCGATTTTCCGAAGCACTTTTCGCGCCTATTTGTTCAAAACGGTGTTTCTGTGCGTGAGAACTGGACGTTGTTCGTGTAGACTAGCGTTTAACTGCTCATCACTGATACTAGCTTTGTCGGACACGAAGCCAGATGAGACAGCGTGCTTTTTGGTCATGACCACCAGTGTGTTCAAGCTCGCGACTAGTTTACCCTTAAACTTTATACATGCTGTTCCTTTCGTTCGTTACTTCCTAAAGAACATTTTAATAACTATATAACCAGTGTTTCTCATATTATAACAAATTAATGTAAAAAACCATAAAAGTATCCGAGTATCCGTGTAGTAGTAGTAGTAGTACTTTAAACCTATCGCACACTTTTCGATACTAATAAATACTACGATTTCATTCAAAAAATGCTTTAAGCCACGTCTACACTTGAGGTTCTAAAACCGACACATCAAAGGTCCGGGAAGTAATTAGCACTTTTATAAAAACCCCTTTTAGAACAAATAACGGAGTTCCGTTAATCCTGGAGACAGGTAGGCCCGCATTAAACTTGTGTCCTACCCCTTACTTTCTCTGGTCATTACAGCCTTGGCATAGATTAAAAGGTAGATGTGAGATGGGATACCAACGCAGAAATGTTACTTAAGTATCAATTTCCTTTCCGTTTAAAAAAAAAACAACAGACAAGCCAAGAAAATACGTATAGATTATGTGAAAAATTATTAAGTATGGCTGAAAATTAAGTAAATCCTATGATGACTGCTAAAGGCTCCCCGCAGACAGGCGCGACGCGACTCTAGCAGAACAATTTTTATGAAAACTTCATGGAAATTTTTCTACTAGATTCGCGTAGCACTGTCGTGTCGCGCCTGACTGTGGGAGCCTTAATACGGAAGGGAAATACATGGTGCGACGGCCCCTAAATAAATCCAGGTAAAAGCAAGAGTATTTCATGTCATATTCTGACTGACTGGCCTGTTGGTCTAGTGGTCAGTGACTATGACTGCTATGCCGGAGGTCGTGGGTTCGATTCCCACCCAGGACAAATGTTTGTGTGATGAGCATGATCATTTGTTCTGTGTCTGGGTGTAATTTATCTATATATGTATGTATTTAGAAATATATAAGTATGTTTATCAGTTGTCTAGTACTCATAACACAAGCTCTGCTTAGCTTGAGACTAGACGGCGTTGTGTGATAGTTGTGGAATATTATTATTATTATTATTCCGAGCGAGGTTATCGCCATAATCCGGGCTCAATTCTAGACTCCATGAGCTACATGCTCAAGTGACTCGACTGCGGAGAAAACAAACGAAAGAAGTTGTATAAAACGTGTCACGAGACACCGCGATGGACTTGCGGACCGACGTGACAAGCGCACGTGTCGCTTGACGCAGGTCGCGTCGCAAGTCGCATCGTCAAGGCTGTGAACAGCAGCCTAGATGTAGGTTCCCTTATTAGATTGGACTTGCACCATAACTGATAACTGTCAAACTCATTTTCTGTTGTTTTTTATTGTTTGTATTTCCTGTGAAATTATTGGACACGCACAGGAAATTTCTTTTTTTCTTTATTTCTTTCTTTCGTTATTTCTCTGTTTGTTTCTTTCCTTCTTTCTTCTTTCCTTCTTTCTTTCTTTAACTGGCAAAATGTAAGTATAATGAAGGCATCTGTTTACTCCTTCAGGAAATACAGGCGCGTTGTTAAGTTATGTAGTAATACATAATTAGAGTGTTTCAAATCTTCCGTTTATTTTGTTATTCTTCTTTGTGAGCACTCTGTAAAAGAAAGAAGAAAGAAATAAAATACGTTTAATTGCGGTAAACCTGACGCAGTGAAACAACACAAAAAAAATAACAAGTTGTAGGAAAACATGCGTCTTAACCACGCAAGATTTAAAAAAAAAACTTTATTTTTATAACTCATCCAAATGCAAAAATCTGTCGTATCTGCATTTTAATCTATAATCGAACCAACCCCACCGGTCATCTTAATCAACCCTTCAAAGGACAATCGGTCCACTTGACCCCCGAGGGATCGGGACCCAAATCGCCAAACTAATTATTGTTATAACCCATTATTAGTGTATTAACGGAGCTCAATTATTTATGTTTTCATTAGGTACCGAATTTTGTGGGTTACAAGTTTCTTATTGAAGATGCTGTATTGATAGGGTTAGGTTTTGTTTGATGTTAGATTAAGATATAAATCGTTTGTGGTGCGGGTTCCAACTCAGTACCTAGAAACCCTCATGAAGGAAGAGTTTGGTCCGAAATGTGTAGCGTACCGACGTTTTCGATTTTTCCTGTGGCAACACTACAGCTAACAGCTGTTAAAAATTTGTTCTTGTAATTTTAATCTTAAATATTAAATTTCGTTGTTTTTTGGGCCTATTTCCAACTACTCCTCAAGTAAATAGGATAATAATGTGTATATTGTGTTAGATTCAAATAGCTAGTGCAAATTAAGTGTAAATATTTCTATGTAAATCGGTGACAGTTACCGGCGTAAGTGAATTTTGCATTGTCATCTTGATATCAGGTACAATACTCTATATTTTACTTGCTATTAGTTTGTTTACGTACTACAATTAAACCAGCAATTAGTTTGTTCATTTTTAGTAAGGCTTTTTATTGATGCCAATGACCTTTGAACGTAAACATAACCTTGCATTGGTTTGGTGACAGAACTCCTTAGAATTACATCTAAATTTCATTTTTCCTTTTAAACTAATCATCTTCTCTACTGCTGCCACAACTACCTTCTCTCTTCTAATTTCTTGTCGCTTCCTTACTAGTTTTAATCATGATTATGACTCGCAGCGCCCGTGCTCGCCTCGGAGAGTCCAAACTCAATGAGGCTTTGAGCGCCTTAAAGGCGTCAAAGGAGTCCTGTGACCAACTAATTAAGGAAATAGATGACAATGAAAAGGTGCTCTTTGATGCCCATGAAAAGAATAGGAAGTTAAAAATTGAAATGGCTCAGATATATAATCAATACACTGATGCCATAGAAGAACGGGATAGACTTCGACTTGTTGTGGACGGGTTCAGCCAGTGTAGCACAGAGTATGAACAAGCTCTTAGTCAAAAACATATATTACAACAGCAGCTACATGAGGCTCAAAGTCAAATAACACAACTTGAGACGACCAATCTTAACATCACCGCCTCGCTGAACCAAAGTCTGTTCAATGAGTTGATGCCTATTGCCCCGTCAATGGTTTCTACCATAAACCCCACATACACTATGGATTTGACAGCTGATGATGAATCAAAATCATATAATTCAGTGAGGGTAGTAAGTAGTAAAAATAAACTTAAAAAATACATTAAAATTAATAAATACATTGTTAAAACACAAAAAATGGTAAAAAGACAAAAGTTCTTTATCAAAAACGTTAAATTGAATAGAGAAAGGTTGAATTTAATTAAACAATTAGACATGTATTCTTATAATTTGGAGCAGAGTACTAGGAAGTACAACATTGACACAGAGACCTTGCAATCTGAACTTGACCATCTACAGGAGAAACTTAGTTCAATGACCAACAAATATAATACCTCTGAAGACCTAATGAGGGAATATGTGTTGGCAATGAATGAGCTGGTAAACTCACAAAAAACCAACTGTGAGCATTGTCAAACACCAACCAATGTCACACCGGACCATTCATTGACAACTTGTAATACCACCTTAGTGCAGCCCTGTGTTGATTTGATAATTCCTTCTACTAATAGTTCGTATAAACAGTGTAAACAAACTTTAAATAATGATATTGTGTTATTTTGTGATGAGATCGGTAAGGACTTAGGACACTTGTTAACAGCTGAATATCCGGGACACTCAATAATAAATTACTGTATGCCTGGTTGTTCTTTGTTTCATATTATGAAAAAAATTATTAAATGTAACTTTACCCAGGATACAACTTTATTAATTTTTATAGGTAATAGGGGAAATGTAAACAAAGGAGAACTGCTCCAGTATCATAGAACATTATGCAATCTTAGTTTAAGAAAAGTTGTATTGTTTACATTCCCTTATAGTAACAGTTTGCCACAGGAAGAAAATAGCTTAAGATTTGAATTGAATATGACAATGCATAACTTGACATTTAATAATAACATGTTCCATTTAGTTGATATTAACAATTATGTTAGTAATAATTTCTATTTGACAAAAGATAGATATAACATTGTTATGTACTATCTTTCTGACTATTATAAAAGACAGATAGCTGTGTCGCTATCTTATTTTTTTTCTATTACAGCCAAAAATTTGGCTAAACAACTTGCTTCTTTTGAGCAATGCAATGACATTATAAATAATTCTGCCAATAATTTGGTCTCTATTAATGACATTGCTAATAATTTAAATTAGAAATTAAGACAATAGAGGCAACCTCTAGCAATAATGTATGCAAAAAAAGCTTAAAATCAGTCAATAGTATCAACCTAGTGCATCAAAATATTCAAGGATTTATGAACAAAGAATTAGAAGTAGAATTATTTATGAATTTTAATAGTATTGACATACTTTGTATAACAGAACATTGGCTGAAAAGCCACCAGTTCTTGTTCAATTTTAATAATCACCAGGTTGGTAGTTCGTTTAGCAGAATAAATGCTATACATGGTGGCTCATTAATTTTAGTAAGTAACCAGCTCAAATTTAAAGATCGTATAGATATTGTGAGCCTATCAGTTGAGCGTACGGTTGAAATTGCCTGTGTAGAATTGGAGCACTCTATTGTATTAAGTGTGTATAGACCCCCTTCAGGATTGTATGACTGCTTTGAAAAGGTAATGGATGAAGTGTTACACAGGATTTGTAACTCAAACAAGTCCGTTATCATTTGCGGTGATTTTAATGTCAATCTATTAGAAAACTCAGGTTCTTGTAGTAAAATTTTAAGTCTGTTTCAGTCCTACAATCTTCTAAACCTATTTTTGGAGCCCACAAGAATAACCCCTACTAGTGCCACATGCCTAGATAATATATATACAGATATTATACCAAGCCACAAAGAAATTATAACTTTACTAGATTCTGATCATTGCTGGCAAAGGATTACTATTCAAAATCAAAACAAAAAAGTGGCTAAAAAGGATATCACTGTTAACCCCAAAACTGCAAGTCGCTTGGAGGCTTTTAAAGTTAAACTCATTGATAAATTACCAGTTTTGTCTATTCAGGCTGATCCTAATCATCTTTATGATAATTTTTTCAATGTATACTGTAAACAATTTGATTCCACCTTTATTCCCAAGACTATTTCGGTTAATAGTAATGCATCGTTCAGTGATTGGGCTACCATTGGTATTCATAAAAGTAGAACACGGCTTTATGAACTGTACAATGAAAGGACTTATATTAACACTGATGAATTTAATTTGTATGTTAAAAATTATTCAAAATTATTTAAAAAAGTTTGTTATATGGCCAAGTCACGTTATTTGGGTTCAAAGATTAAAAACAGCAGTAATGTAATTAAAACGACTTGGAATATTATTAATAGTGAAACGGGAAGATCTAGTAACCGAAATACTGACTACAGCCTGTCTATTAATGACAACATAATAAAATCAGACACACAAGTCGCCGAGGCATTTGAAAATTTCTTTTCGGATATTCCCGTTTCAACTACTAAATCACTAAACTCATCACCTTCTGTTGCTGAGTCTTTGCTTAAGGAAAATGTTAATGGTTGCGATTCGGAATTTCGTTTTGAATATATTACCTGTAGAGATATAATTAAAACCTTTCACACTTTAAATGTAAAAAAGACTGCAGATCTTTGGGGTAATTCTGTAGAAGTAGCCAAGTCTATTATTGACATTGTAGCGCCTACTCTAGCTGTTATCTTTAATAGTTGTATTGACAATGGGGAGTTTCCTGACCTTATGAAAAATAGTAAAATAATACCTTTGTTTAAATCAGGTAGTACATCAGACCCCACAAATTATAGACCTATTTCTGTACTACCTACCTTTAGTAAAATTTTTGAGAAATTAATTTTAGACCAAATGCAAAGATTTTTTAATAAACATAAATTATTACATAGCAAACAGTTTGGTTTTACAAGGGGTCGTTCAACTACTGATGCCGGCGTTGAACTATTAGGACATATTTATAATGCATGGGAAGATAAATGCGATGCCTTGGGCATCTTTTGTGATTTGTCCAAGGCATTCGATTGCGTTCTTCACGACACGTTAATCAGGAAACTCCGCCACTACGGGATCCGAAACACTGCTCTGGATCTTCTTATTTCATACTTGAGTAAAAGGATTCAGAGCGTTGACGTTAATGGAAAAAGATCACCCGGATCTATAGTAACAATGGGAGTCCCACAGGGCTCAATTCTTGGTCCTTTCTTGTTTCTCATTTATATTAATGACTTGCCGTACCTCATAAAGGATCATCATGATATAGTGTTGTTTGCAGATGACACTTCTCTTTTGTTTAAACTTAAACGTCAGCAGTTGGTTACTGACGATGTAAATAGCGCGATCTCGAAAGTAGTCCACTGGTTCAATGTTAATAATTTGCTTCTAAACGAGAAGAAAACCAAATGCATTAAGTTTACGCTACCCCACGTAAGGCAGGTGAAAACTAATGTGTTGATAAAGGGCGAGGAATTGAATCCTGAAGACAACACAGTATTCCTGGGCATAACTTTGGATGCTAAGCTTCAGTGGGGTCCACATATAGATAAATTGTCAAAAAAGCTAAGTTCTGCAGCATACGCTGTTAGAAAAATTCGTAATTTAACTGATATAGAGACTGCTCGTTTAGTGTACTTTAGCTATTTTCATAGTGTAATGTCGTACGGTATTCTATTGTGGGGAAATGCCGCCGATATTCAGACTATCTTTGTTTTGCAGAAGCGAGCTGTTCGATCAATTTATAAATTAAGTCCGAGACACTCTCTCAGAGACAAATTTAAAGAGATTAATGTAATGACTGTGCCTTCTCAGTACATTTATGAAAATCTTTTATATGCCCATAAAAATATAAAATTGTTTAAAAAATACAGTGATATCCATAATATAAATACTAGAAACAAACACAAATATGTTGTACCTACAACCAGGCTCAAGAAAATATGTGGCTCGTTCAGATGCCAATGTATACGCTTTTACAATAAACTACCAAGCCACGTTCAAGATCTAAGCCTTAATAAATTCAAATCTTTCATTAAACGTAAGTTGTGCCAGAAAGCCTTTTATACCGTTAAAGATTATATTGAGGACAAAAAGGCTTGGGATTGAGCTGCTTCCAATTTCTGCATTTTGAATGATTTTTTTCTTTTTTATATACACATTGACATTGATGATTTTTTTTTTTTAAACAATGACATTTGCTTACTTTGTAAAGTATTATATTATTTTTTCATTGTGAATGTGAAGACGATGTGGGTCATTTTACATATATATATATATATTTTTTTTTTATTATTCTCTCTGTTCTGTTTTTTTTTCATGGTCTGGCAGTTTGAGTTATTTATGTGGCCTACCCAAATGTCCTTTCTTTGGTATTGTTCGTCGAATCGTTGAGCTCCTTAAGTCTTGAGTTGAGCTCCACGATTTTTGACAAATGCGTGCACTGACTGGACAGGTCCTCTCAATCTGTGTGGTTCTTTCCTCAAAAGACCACTTCAGACATCGATCTACATGGTCTTCTTATAACCTGACCAAGATTATGTCTGGACTTTAAAAGAGACTGTGACCTCTGAGTTTGTTTCGGCCTTTCTTCTCAGAGTAGTCAGATAGGAAACGCCGACTTCATCTAGTTTTAAAAAAACATGATTGACGTGTAAAAGTGTTTGTACAAACCTACTTACAAAAATAAAAATCATTTCATCATTTCATCATTTCATTTCATTTCATTTTCACCACCACGCAGCGCAACACGACGCCGATACAGTCATCACTTCGTGCAGAATAGTTAATTTTTAACCGACTTCATTATAAAATAAATAATGTATGTTTAGGTTAAGGTATTTATCTATGGGCCTGCGTTGCCTGAAATAAATGGATTATTATTATTTATTGGATTATTATATCTAATAACATAATAGATATTGCATTGTTTTTAGATGTAGATAGGTTCAGATCGGAATAACTCGTATAAAAGGAGTTCCTATGGAACCTTTTACGTCTATTTTTCATAGGAAATTACATTTTGCAATGGGCAAACCAATTGTCTTTTTTCTTTGTAATTGTTGACTTTCAAAATTGTCTTGTAAATGATTTAATGAAATAAATTATTAAATGACTTTTATTATATTGCAGTGTTTCAACATTTGGAATACTTTTATTTGTCAAAATGTCTACGCGGAACGTAGATCTATGCCAACTAATTTGATTGTGTCTGTTATAATTTTGCAATATACGAGTTGCCTTGGTCGGGTTAGTTACACCATTTATAACTCAAGAACGGTTGGATCGATTTTTATGAACTTTGATTTATTGGATTTATCTCCGCACCGAATAGCAGAAAAACTATTAAAACATGGGAAAAATTCACAAAAAAACAATTATGAAGATAATTAATCTTCTCATGTATTTGTTCTTATTGATTCTCAGGCGGTATGAACTTCAAGTCAGCTAGTTTATAATAAAAACCACACATGCATTAGTTGGGTTCTGTTCGAATATGCACACATTAGCATCAACAGCCATAATACTATCGTCGTATAAATATTTCCAGTCTTACTAAGAAGTATCGTATTACCCAGTAACTGGTTTGTGGAGGTCAATAAGGCCGTCGCTCCATGAAAAATACTGGTATTCAGCACCATGCGGTCAGCCAGGAAACCAACCCCAACATAATTGGAAAAAGGCTAGGCAGACAAAATTGCAGCTTATGAGTTGCCATCTCAAAGCCATATTAATTTTAATTACTGGTTTCTTATTTCTTGTTTGTAATAAATAAAACACATGCATTAGTTAACTGTTCAAACATGCCTTGTATTACCATCAGCATTCATAATAACATCACCGCAAAAGATTTTCAAACCATACCCAGACAATCATCTTATGTAGCCCAAGATTTCATCCCTCCTCCCATTATATTGTAGCGTACAGTACTTAGGGGCACACATAATGGTTATTTGTAAGGCCCGGTCGGTCGATCGCGAGAGCTCGATTTGTTACTATACTATTACTACTGTAGTTTACAGTGACCAAGTGCTAGTACAGATATAGTGTAGGTGAAGATAATGGGAGAAATCAAAAAGAGAAGGGGAGAAATCAAAATAGAGAATGGGAGAAATCAAAAATGAGAATGGGAATGGTGTATTGTCTTTGGTCCTTGGCCCTGACATCTAGCATTGGACGAAATTGTCTACTTTTTTTTTTGCTTGCTTTTATGTTTGCTTGCTTTTGTATGTTGCGTTTTGTTTGCGCAGAATAAACAATTTTTCTTAAATCTACTTCTGACGATTTATTCTGTAAAAATCATATTTAGCTGAAGTGGGCCTGAAGTGAGCTGTCAAGGGTCTCAATCACCGATGCCGACACCGATGGTGGAATGACGTCATTGTTGAGGAATATTGACACTGACAGCTCTTGAACGTGGTTTATATTTGCTGGTCGCGTTCAGCTTCATTGGTGAAATTCGCCCTAAATAGTAACGGTGTATGTACGTTCATGTCCGAGTACGTTCTCGTAAACCGGAGGGCGGAGAGTGACCCTTTCGGTTTAGTGTCGCGCCGATATCTTTACGATATCCGACCTCTGATGAACTGACCTACAGGGGGACGGATTGCTTCTGACAAAACAACTGCTTTTTACACGTAATTTACAAAACATTATAGGTACACAGTTTGGCCGTATTTTTATATTTCATTTTAGATTTAAAAATCTTACCATAAAAGTGATTAAATAAAATGTTTTGTTAAACGATTGCAAATGTGTTAATGGGATATTTTTTATTCAATTATTTTGATAAGACTTATGGATTTGAACATCCTCTACTACTCTACGACGCTATTATCTTCTATTATATGAGCTGTATATAATAAATGAGCTACCACATACAGATACTCTACATTTTGATTGAGTACCTACACATTGCATTTCTGTATGTACACTATTATATTACGGATTTTTGGATGAGCATTTATTTTTTAGAAGCAAACAGCGCTACCATACTCTGTCATCACTTTTTATATGTCTTAATTTTGAAAAACAAATAAAAAAATACCAACTAGTATCGATTTAGCCCCTCAATACATCATGCACCACAAATTCTGAGTCATAAAACGGAGTCCGGCCCTGTCCAGCCAATGGGCCGTACATGACCGAATTTAATCGTGTTCGGACAACTGGCCGGGCCGAGTGGAAACTGTTTAATGTGAAAACTAGCCAGTGTATACCGCCCCTTAGACTTATGATGAAGTCTTAGAGGGGATATGACTTTCTGTGATGTGTTGCTGACTAAGCAACTAAGAAAAAATAATATGTTAGATGCTTTGTAGCCATAGGTAGTTTTTTTTTTTTGTTAAAAATACTTTTTTTAAACAAAATGTAGGGACAAGGCAGATGTGAGTGGAAAAACTGCGACGGGACGGCCCAGAAGGACATATTATACAGACTTCAGAAATGTTTGATGCGTAGTACTCGCAACCAGCGTGTGTGTTTGACCAGGGGCAAAAAGGCCATTTTGGCAGAATCATAAAAGCATAACATTATGAATCCTAATGGACAGTTAACTGTTAAGTTAATCGTATATCAAATCCCATTGGCGAATGATTTTTCAGTTATTTTTTTTTTGTCTGTGCTAAAAAACCAATCAATCCAATCCAATCTCTTTGATTATACCTACGTAGTGCAGCGAAAAGAAGAAAAACACAGACTTTCTTCACCATATTATGATTCATAACGTTATCCTTTTATGATTCTGCTAAAGTGGCCTTTTTAGGCCCCCTGATATATGAACGTAAACGAAGCGAAAGGAGTAGGTATGCAAGGATCGTAGCGGGTGGCGTTCTGTAGTTTCTGACTACCCCCAGGCGAAGAAGGAGTGAGTTCTTGTATTATTTATTTATATACTAGCTTCTGCCCGCGGCTTTGCCCGCAAGGTATGTCAATAAAAACTATCCCAAGTCCTTCCCCGGGATGCAATCTATCTCTCTGCCAAATTTTATCGAAATCCGTTCAGTGGTTTAGGCGTGAAAAGGTAACATACAGACAGACAGAGTTACTTTCGAATTTATAATATTAAGTATGGATACTTTTTTGTACACCACAAAAATACATACCATAGAAAATACATCGAGCACTACAGAAAATATACAATGGGCAGCCTTATCGCTTTCTGCGATCTCTTCCAGGCAACCTTGGAATGGAGAGAGGTCCAGTGGGGTGTGGTGAGTGTGTATACTATGGGTGGTTTCAGTAGCTTTGCCTTTTTCTTTGGTATTTTGATCTCCATGATGCTATACCTCTGGTATTGTAGATAACTGAGAAATGGAGGATAGAAGAAGCACAGGATCGGTCGAGATAAAAAAAAAAATTAAATAATAAGTTTACAAAAAGATATGGCGAAACATAGGGCCTATGTCCAATTGTGGATGTTTTTGAATTAAAATAATCCACTTACCATCAAAAAGAAACACAATCTGAATCATTTAAAATATAGGTATTGCTAATCCATTGCTGTATATGTTCGAAAAATTTGTCGGCTCAACAACGTAAATAACGCAATGAATGTTGTTGAACTGTCAAAATGAAAGCTATTGTACTGTTAGTGTGTTACGCAATAACACCACAGTTTGTTTGCCATCCATTGAAAGAATAAGCTTATTAAAAAGAAAAGTATTGAATTTTAATTTGAACCATAGCTTTTTATATCAAGAAGTAATAAAGTGACAAGAATAGAGAAAAGAGTACAAAACCATAACTTTTTGTAACACACCTATTTGTCTGTCCTTCCTCTTTTTAATTCATCAAAAGGTTGTCTTTAAAAGATCGCTTTTAGCGATAAGACCGCCCATTGTGTCACCCTTTGTACAGTTTCTATAATTATGTCATTAATTTATATTGTGAATATAATAAATAGTATTCTATTCTATTCTAAAAAAGTAACAATATACAACACAATAACATAATACCAACTACCTATGTAGTTCAAAGGAACCTTTTAAGTTAAATAAAAATATCACCTATGTCCACTCAAAACTATCGTATCGTTAGCCATTACGAACACGGAATTACAGTGGGAACAAATAAGTCTTAGGGAGGGTCGCAGGTTCGATCACCGGTTGTGTATATGTTGACTTTTGATTGCTCCGTTTTAATGGGTGTCGGCGAGTCAAGCACTATTCTTGTGAGGAAACGCCGAAATAAACACGTTTGTTGTATGGGGGTACTCCCTTAAATATTTATTTTATTCTGTTTTTAGTATTTGTTGTTATAGCGGCAACAGAAATACATCACCTGTAAAAATTTCAGCTGTCTCATAGCTATCACGGTTCATGACATACAGCCTGGTAACAGACAGACGGACAGTGGATCTTATTAATAGTTTCCCGTTTTTACCCTTTGGGTACGGAACCCTTTAGGGTTCAAAAAAATGAAAACGCGATCGAAGTCGCGGCCACAGCTAGTAGACAACACGGAGTAGTCAAACAAAACAGAGAAAGCGACGATAATTACACATTCATTATCGGAACCCACCCAATTTGGGCCCGTTAATCAACAATCCAACACAAAGAGATCCACATAAAAAGGGGTTGTTTGTTAAATCAAGTCTTACAGATAAAAAAAAGACAATCACGTCCCTCCGTCCCCCTTTGTCCCTTTTATTTTTTCTTAATTTCAACTTGATCCCAATCAGGAGTAAATTATAATGGTGAGTTGACTAGAAGAATGTTCTGTTGTATTGTCTCTGGCACTGCTTTTGCTTTTTACTTTGGTCTTTGGAGATCATCGGTATTTGTATAGAGCTGAATACTGCAGTATTTTACATGAAGCGATTGCCTATCTGACCTACACAACCCAGTTACTGGGTAATACGATACCCCTTGGTAAGACTGTTACTGACTGTACTTGTTAATGACTATCAAAGTCAGCCAGAACCACCGGCTTAACGTGTTTTCCGAAGCACTGAGGGGTCTTGGTATGTGAAGATGGTCATCCATCCACGAACCAACCTCGGCAAGCGTAGCTTAACCTGATCGATCGACCCGTGCGGCTGTTATTACTTAGCCACAAGCCCCTCGATCTTTTCTGCAAAAATCTCAGCGTCAAAACTCAGGCGAAGTAAGCTTAAAGTAAGCTATCATTCGACCTTAATCCTAGGGATTGACAATATTGACAGCGAACTTCATATATTAAGTTTTCACTGCGAGATTTTTTAGATTAGATTGAATTTTTATTTTTCGCATTTTCTTTCGAGTTAGTGTTTGGTGTTTTTATTTTTTAATGCGCTGGCATAAAAGTTCAAAAAAAAATTATTCGTCTTAAAACTATTCTGTGACTGTCGTAAGGAGAAGGTTTTGGCATTTTCATTTCTTTTTATAGTACAAATAAACGTAAACAGATGCATAACGTGATGTTTGTAAAAATCAAATAATATTTTTTACATAATGTAAGTATATGACGTAAACTACGAGTACCAACCCTAATAATACCAATTTTAAAAATAAACGGATTTTAAAACCAATAGAGGATTGATACTATTATGCAAATTTATAATTATCATAATTATTAACGTTTCATATTATTTTGGCACACTAAAACCTTCAAAAAACACACCACCAACCAACCTTACAAAATAAATAAAATATCAAAAAAAAAATTCTTTGCCACGACTTCGTTTCCTCGCTCGAAGTTAAATTAACTTTTTTTTCGCCTTTTTTTGTTTATCGGCCGCCATCTTAACCCCTTCCTTTGCTATATCGGCAACAGAATTGTCAAAGATGAGAGCAATGAACGTCGTTTTTAAATTGAATTTGTTATCGAGATGCCAATTTAGGGTTAACGATTCGATTAGGCTCGAAAAAGTGTTTTTTTTTTTCAAAAGTCGCGCCTCTAATGTTTTGAGTTTCAAAACAAGATGGCCGCCATTTTGGCGGGAATTTCCGTTCTATGGTTGAAATTACAGGTTATGTTTGATGATTTGACATTTCCTAAGTGTAAAGGGTTGTTTTTGTTTTAAAACTTGATCCACTTTGTTTTATTTAGGTTTATAAATGTGGCAAGATTATTGCTAATGAAAACTGTTCAATTCAGAACCATCTTTTTACTCGGATAAGTGTTACAAAATATAAAGTAAACACGATTAATAGAAAAGAATTAAATCACCATTAAATTAACTATGTGCTCAATACTAATATGTCGTATCTGTACCCATTTTACTGTATAAATAATAAAATACATAAATATACAATATTTTGTAGTATTAAATTATTTTTTTGAAATCATTATTACTTTGCAAACATGGGTACATACATGAGACACTTGACATTTTTACATTTTCTTTAAACATGATTTTAATGGCATTGTCGGCTCTAATAACTCCTTTTATAACCCCTATCTCCATGTTAGTATCTTATTGAGAGTAACATTGATATCTCCTTCAATTATATCCAACGAAAACAGTTTAAAATATTATTTATCTAACAAAAAATTACATCTTTCAAGTGCCCTTCGAAACCGCTCCTACTCGCACCATTAGCTGAAAATTCAAGTTAAATCCTTTAAAAAACATTCTGTTTTCCGTCCCATAGACACTAAACAATACACTCTGGTTCTCGTATTAATTAGCTGTGGCATACTAGAGGTGCACTCCACTAGAGGGGTGCTAACTGTTCGTCAGTTTGCTAATTGAAGTCTTCGTGACGAATCACTGACGTCTAATACAATACATTTGTTACAATGCGCATTTTTTGCATATCTTTTTGTTATCCAGTAAATTCTAAAGCTCCTGGTTACGTTGTAAATTAATTTATAAGGGATTTTAGTTAGGTATATTTTACAAAGAGAGCGATTTTTCCACTAATTAAAAAAAACTGGCCAAGCGCGAGTCGGACTCGCACGCGAAGGGTTCCGTACCACAAAGCAAAAACGCCGAAAAAACACGTTTGTTTTATGGTAGCCCTCCTTAAATATTTATTTCATTCTGTTTTTAGTATTTGTTGTTATATCGGCAACAGAAATACATTATCTGTGAAAATTTCAACTGTCTATCACGGTTCATGAGATACAGCCTGGTGACAGACGTACAGACGGACAGCGGAGTCTTAGTAATAGGGTCCCGTTTTACCCTTTGGGTACGGAACCTTAAAAATACACTGCATCGGTGGTCCAGTGGTCGCAAGGACTACTGCTGAGCATGAAGTCCTAGGTTTGATTCCTAGGTCAGGCGAAGCGTATTTGGGTTGTTCTATCAAGAATTCCTTAGTAGCAGTCCGGAGTCTGGATTTGTGATAGGCTCACCCCTATTACATGAAACTTAAACATAACTGGTGAAATGTGGGTTTAAACCTGGTACGTCTCTGCCTACCCCTTCAACGTCATGTTCCGTACTCTGTAGGTACCTATGTAAATAGTTTATCACGGGAATCGTGTCTCGAATATTTTTCCCGTTTTTTTTTTTTGTAATTTAATTACAAATTTACGGTTCGGATTTTTTCCTTTACTTGTGCTACATGACATTGCTTCTTGCCAAATTTCATGATTCTAGGTCAACGGGAAGTACCCTATAGGTTTTGATTCCCTTGTGAGTGTCAAAATATGCGGAATAAACGGAACATGAACGCCCGTACCTTTTGATTGCGTTGACTTACTAATTTGATTTTTTCAATGCTTCAAGGGATTGCAGCCCTGATTTCAAATTAATTTCAACTTGATAACTTTTCGTTAGAAAAAGGATCTTGACAGACGGACAGACAGACTGACAAAGATCTTATAAGGGTTCCGTTTTCCTTTTGAAGTACGGAACCCTAAAAATACATTGAATTGAATCCTACGTGTTTGTGAGATTTGAGACCTGCACCTTTACAAAAATATAGATATTCGAGGACTTCGGTCTCCGTCAACAAGGAGATCAGGAGAATAAAATAATACTCTCTGATACCGAGTTTTCTGTGCCATCTAATAATTATTATTTGTTATCCAAAACATTAATGTGCCACCAACCCGATAAAAATGTCTCCCTCCAATTTTCCCATCTCCCTATCTTGAACTCACTAAGATACAGAACAGAACAGAAATGATAAAATTCAAAATTTGTCCCGCCAAAAATTATGCCGAAACATTTGAGCCAGAAAATACAGGCTTATTACTCAAAAACGCCGATCCCCGATCCAGTTTTTGGAAGACGTCAACTATTCGACCGCTGAGCGTCTTATCCGAGGCGTATTTGAATAATTTTTACATTTAAAATCATTCGCTACGACAACATCCAAAGGGTAACCACTCTGAATCGCGACCATTGCCACGAGATAAGGAGAAAACTCGATGGAGCGGTGCAGGGGAAAAGCGTTCGAGGGAAATCGGAATAGGGACGCCATTAATACCTACTTTATTTATTATTGGTGTTGAAATTAGTAGGTATAAATGTTTCGTAAAACGGTGATAGTCAACTATGGTATGTCTTTATGTTACATCATCATCATCTGCCTAGCCTTTTCCCAACTATGTTGGGGTCGGCTTCCAGTCTAACCGGATGCAACTGAATACCAGTATTTTACATGGAGCAACTGCCTATCTGACCTCCACAACCTAGTGACTGGTTAATTTGATACCCCTAGGTAAGACTTGTTGTCAGACTTTCGGGCTTCTGACTACCCGTAACGGCTGTTAAAATATTGTGTCTTTATGTTACGATTGAGAATTTTAAATCAATTTTATTGCTCACACAGAAAATAAGACAAGAAATTCAGTCCAACTTTCTGAGGTAAGGGTTTGAATACGCATTTTTGGTAAGCTTAACTACTTCGGGGTTTTCACTTGAACTTGAATTAAATGATTTGACTTGATTTAACGATAGTGCCGGAAAATATCTGAGACGGATCACACAACAAAACGCCACGAGACGGGGCGTTGGAAACGGAGCCATATTCCTCGTTTTTATTGATGTTGTGTGTAAATCGGGGGCGCGTTGTAGTGTGTGCTCTGCCTAAAAGTTGAAATGTTAATAACAATAGACTAAGCCCACGTTTTGTAACAAGAGGGAATGAATAATGGGCAGTCTATCTATCCTGCCCTCTGAGTCCCGAAACATGCGGTCAAAGTGACCTCTGCGCTACCACCGATGGCGCCGTGGAAGTGACGAAGTTTTGGGCCAACAAGATGTACCATACAGTCGTGTGAGGGACGCGAAGAAGAAGTATATCACCTTCTAGTCCTTCTTTCAAAAATTCGCGTTTCCCTCATCTCTTGCACCGCCTAACAAATAAATTCCGAGTGATTCTTTTAATACGGATTTTAAGCAGATTTTCTGTGGAATAAGTAAAAACGAATCCGTCACTCCAGCTAAAGGTTTAACTCCGCTCTGTGAATATTTATAAGTTTTTCTATTATTTTATATTAAGCGTCTTCGGGGGATTCCACCAGCTTTTATTTTCATCGTTCTATAGATTAATTTTAATTTCACTTATTTAAATAAGCCTCTTTTGGAATATTTCCATTTGTTGTAATGAAATGATTTTGGAAGGATACTTTTTTGTGGGAATTTTATTTCATTTTTAATGTTAAACAAATAAATAATAGTTTACTTGAGTGATTGGAGCAGTCGTGGCCCAGTGGTAACGGCCGCGACTTACAAGTTTTAGGTCGTAGGTTCGAAGGTATCTATCTATATTAACATTATCAAGAGGTAAAATTTTTAAGTTTGTATGTCAGGTAGGTAATCGCCGGAACTGAAAAATCAGTAGGATTTAAAAAAAAATCATTTGATAGTCCAATTCTTCAGGAACGATATAGGCTATATAACCTCACGCTAAGACCCTAAGGAAGAAAACACAGATAATATTAATATATTATTATTAATTTTGATTTAGATTTTAGTGTAATTAAATAGTAAAATACAGCAGCCTACAAACGAGGCGACCTAAATCCGCAGACTTACAAATTCAGGTAGTTGCACAGCCTAACATCACATTACAAAATCTAATGAACAAACAAGATAATGTTACAACTAGCGCACTATTTAGTGCCAACGCTGCCTCCGCGGGGTTGCTGCTGAAAACCTTTTAATATCAAATGAACTCAAAATTGGTACATGTCAAACGGTATTATTAGGTGGAAGTTTTAAGAGTGGATGATACCGTTTGGGCAGGTTGAAGTTGACTCATCTTGTTATAGATAGAGTCTGGTACGGTTAGCCGAACTTTTTATAAAACTTGATGTGCCAGCTGCTGTTTTTTTATAAGTATGGTAATGTTATATACGTGTGATCATAAGTTTAATTCTCGTTAACAACTTGGTACCATTAACACAATCATAATCAGCCTATAATGTTCCCACTGGTGGGACACAGGCCTCCTCTCTTTGAAAGGGAGTGGGCTCTAATCTACCACGTAGACCAGTGCGGGTTGGTAGATGTCACATGTCATCGAATTTTTGGTTCTAGGACATGCCGGTTTCCTCACGATGTTTTCCTTAATCGTTTTTGGTTCCCTTAGTGATTGTTAACTTGATTATTAATAAATTCGACTTACGGACACGCTTTCAAAACCATTTTTGTTGCTTTTTGCTAGTTGCTTGGAATGGTCAACTTACTAACTAGCCAGCAGGATTTAGATTCTTACATACATTCTTTAAAAAATCGTCTTTCTCACAAATAAATATACAAAGCCGGTGGTATCACCAGCTCTATATCACACCGCGACCATCCTACACTAAATAATGATGGTAGCGCGCGTATGATTACGTATTAGAGCGACGCGACTAGTTTCGTTCGCGGCGCTGCAACATTCATGTATCGACGTGTGTAGCTAGCCTTATGCGCTCACGTTATGTGCTAGTTTTGATTAGGTTTGCTAATTTTGTGGTGCTTGTTCTAGGGTCAATTTTGTGGTACTTGTTGAGTTCTGGGTTCCAGATTTTTTAAATATTATTCCGGTTTTTATTTTTCATAAAAATCAATAGATTCTTTCTTTTTGTCGTAGTGAAATGTTTTGCCTATGCTACTGTGTGCCAATGTCATGAGTTTCAAAAAAAAAAATGGAAAAAAAAAAATCTGTTTCCAGATTTTGGCAGTGAGTAAATTGTGTGTGTATTAATCAAAGGATAGATATAAGTTTGGTCAAAGTAAACTACAATAATAAACACTAGGTAGGCAGTTGTTTTATTTCAAAAAATTATACATAAAAAAAAGGTAATAATAATATTTTATTTTTCGTTACTATCTGGGGGGGCAATTCTCGTAATTTTAAGTACGTTCAGTCTGATCTCAGTCTCAGTCTGTCAAAAATACCTCTAATTTCCCTACATTTTTGACAAGTTTTTGACATCGATTGTCGCTGAGATGAGATTGGGACTACATTTTGAACGTTTTTAATTACGGCAATTGGTCTTCAGAAATCATAGAATACTCTTTATTATTTACACCATACGAATAACAGTTATAAATGTACAAATTCTAAATAGGTAAACACAACGGGCGGTTTTATTGCAGAAACGGAATCTTTTAACGACAACCTTTAGATGGTTTTAAAGGGAGAAAGAGAGACAATCAAATCTGTATTACTTTCTTCAAAAGACCATTTCAGACACCAATCTACATAGGGTTAATGGATGAACACCAAAGGAAAGACCGTTCTAAGGATTTCAATAATACGTTTATTAATCCTTATATTTATATATTGGAACGTGTGTTTACTATGTATATGGTATATATGATCGGACCAAGATTACCTACGTCTGAATTTGAAAGAGACTGAGTCCTCTGAATTTGTTTCAGCCTTTCGTCTCAGAGTAGTCAGATAGGAAATGGCGACCTCATCTAGCTTATTTTAATTTTTTTATTATATGACGTGTAAAAGTGATTCTGATATCCTATTTACAGAATAATAAAAATCATTTCATTTCAATATATTTTTCATTCCTTCTTTAACAACAAAATAAAACAAACCCACATCGAAACCACTTTCCTTACAACAATAAATCCAGACACAAGCAAAGTAATAATTGCAATTATAATTATACACGCTGACGTGACGACGCGGAGTAATGCGTTATACAGTTTTGAAAATTTGATAACTTTACAAATTCGTAGGTCGGTAGTACACGTTGGGGAAATCTGCGGGACTCATTATTGTTTCTAGTGAAGCCCTGGGAGGATGCGTTGACGGAACACTAATGCCACCTTTTCGGAGACGAGCTGGAAAGACTTGGATGTGGCAGTTTTGAAAATTTAAGGTGAAATCACACTAATATTATAAAGGCGAAAGTTTGTGTGTGAGTGTGTGGCGGGGTGTGTGTGTGTTTATATGTTTGTTACTTCTTCACGCTCAAAGGGTTGGACCAATTTTGATAAAATTTTGAATGGAGGTAGCTGACACCCTGGATTAACAGATACGCTACTTTTAATCCCTATATTCCCACGGAATCGACATTTACGCGGGTGAAACCGCGTGGTGCAGCTAGTTATAGTAATAAAATTATATATTTTTATTTTGGTAACAAAAATCAGTAGATGGGCGTAAGTGAAAGGAGGGAAGGGGGGAGGCTTTTACCCTGCATTAGGACACAAAGAGCTGATAGTAAAAAATAAAAATGTTAAAAAAATTTATTGGTATGATCCTTTTAAATACTTTTTTATTTTTTTTTAATATTTTTTCCGTCAATAAAATTAAGCTATGTTTCCCTCATTTCGTTATGTGGACATTATGAAGACTCACACTGTAGATAGACTTCTAGAAATTTTATTAAAAAAATTACACGCATTATTTTCGCAACAGAACTTCCTACTTTCATACCCAAGCATATTCCACGAAGCCGTGTCTACGAAACCTCTACGCCGTAGCGTTCGTAGCTCGTAGCAAGAACGTAGCGAGTGGTCGAGTTATCAACTGGAGAGCCCTTAAGAGCGAAGTTCGAGATGGATTTTTGCTGTAACCGACTGCGCCTAATTGTGTAATGTTATTGAGAGAATATGTGTCAGCTTTCAGGAGTGGCTTCAGGGATATTTAAATTCATTAGGCAACCTTCTTATAGTACTTAATGGGGCATTATTGCCCCTCAGGACAGATGGTTTCTAAAAGGCCTAGAAACAGAAGTTGTGTCGTAATAAAATTAGTTGGTTCTGTGTTAATGGGTAGGTTGGCTGTTGGCTAAGTAGGTTAAAAATTTACAGAATATTCGTTGCTGAGAAAATATAGTGAGACAGTTTGTGAATACAGAACGAAATCTTCAAGTTTTCAAACTTCACACATAACTTGGTAAGACTGGTTGTCAGACTCGGACTTCTGACAACCTTTAATGACTGTCAAAGATCCACGAATGACAGCCGCGACCCGACTTAACGTGCTTTTCGAGGCACGGAGGGGTCTTGGTGTGTCAAGATGGTCGCCCATCCGCGGCGTGGCTTAACCTGATCGATCGTTCCATGCGGCTGTTATTACTTAGCCCCAAGCCCCTCAAACAAACACCTGATTTAAATTAATAGCCATCTTCACAAGCTAACAAATAACAACAGTTAGCAACAAACGCAATTGCAGTAACAGTGACTACCATCCAAACTTCCAAACATAAGTCCATTTAAAAAAACAAAACTGCTTTCAAGAATTGCCATAAAAATGGTGAATTATTATCTAAAGATAAATAATATTGTATTTTATTGCTCCAGTAACACCTTGTGTCTTTTAAAGAGGAGAAGTTTCAACATTAATAGGTCTTCCCGAGTTTGGGGGATTAATAAAATGCGACTGCGACACTTCTTAATTAATAGCACTTTCTAAAGAAAACAATATCATTTTATTAGCATAACCTCTTAGGAGTTGTGTACACTTGCGGAGATTATTATGAGTGGTGAGTTTCAGTTGGCAACTGTAGATCAAACTCGCTGTTTTTTTTTTTATTAATTTCTTTATTGTCGACTAGTGGTTGAGGGGCCCGTGGCTAAATAATAACAGCCGCACAGGTCGATCGATTAGGTTAAGCTACGTCTGAGGAGTCTGAGGATCTTTGTGGGTTCTGGCAATCTGTGTGGTTCTTTCCTCAAAAGTCCACCTCAGACATCGATCTACATGGTCTTCATATAACCTGACCAAGATTATGTCTGGACTTTAAAAGAAACTGTGACCTCTGAGTTTGTTTCGGCCTTTCTTCTCAGAGTAGTCAGATAGGAAACGCCGACTTCATCTAGTTTAAAAAAAAACATGATTGACGTGTAAAAGTGTTTGTACAAACCTACTTACAAAAAATAAAATCATTTCAAAATAATTTCATTTCATTTCATCATTTACATACCGAGACCCCACCGTGACTTGGAAAGCATGTTAAGCTGTTGGTCCCGGCTGTCATTCGTGGCTCTTTGACAGTCGTTACGGGTAGTCAGAAGCCCGGAAGTCTGATAACCAAGGGGTATCGTATTACCCAATAACTGGGTTGTGGAGGTCAGATAGGCAGTCGCTCCATGTAAAATACTGGTACTCAGCTGCATCCGATTAGATTGGAAGCCGACCCCAACATAGTTGGGAAAAGATAATGACACTGATCCAAAAGGTGATTTCGTATGGAGAAGAATGGACAAGAAACTCCATAGTTACTCCTTTAAAATGTTTTACAATACTTCGCAGCGGACCTTACCCCAATGTAAAAGCGTCTTAAGACCAGCCTTAAATAAAGCCAGTGATGACAAGTTAAACAAAGTAGCAGAGTTGAGCAGTTAAGGTTACTTTGTAAAGTTTTTTGTTAACTGTTGGTGTCTGCATTGATACATTATGCTATAATCTACACTTGTGCCTCGTAATCTACCTGCTTATTTTGATCTGTTTTTAAGTTACTGGTAAATTAAAATCAAGTTAAAGTAGACTTTTTAAAAGACTGAATTTAAAAAAAAAATGAGTTTGATCTTTAATCAGAAGGCCAGCGGGGTAGTTGCGTAAATGGCTTTCATTTTGACAGTTCAACAACATTCATTGCGTTATTTACGTTGTTGAGCAGACGAATTTTTCCAACATATGAAGCAATGAATTAGCAATATTCTTCAAAATTATTCAAATTGAGATTGATAGTGTGTTACGCAATGAGGGTGTAGTTCCCGTAATTAAAAACGTTACAAATTTAATCGCAATCTCACCTTGACGACAATCAATGTCAATAAATTAATCGTGTAAAAAACATTAGAAAAATACACTTTTGTTGGGAATACGAAGGAGTGTGTGAAATAATAAGTGCTCGTTATTATTGCAGGGAATAATAGTCATTTATTGGTTGTTCCTGCTGCCTTACATCATATTTTGAACTAGCACAGTTGCTAGGCACACCTATATTAAAATATTTGATTGACCAATAGGAGAACACTGATTTTATTCTACTTAAAACAATCTGCGACTATGATCCACAATGAACGGGCACCCATCTCGCTCTGCCGCGTGCGCGGCGTATAGCGTCGTCTGCACGCACACTATAAATATTACCGGCGCCGCGTTCTGCGCGCCAGTAGATCGTGCGCCGCTGCGCGGGCACGTTGTATGTTCTCATGACTCCCATATCACTCCCCCTCAAGAGAAGCGTACGTTTCTCTTGACCAATCTTCCGCTTCTCGTGATGTAGGGTTTATTTGCAGGTGCCGTGGTAGTGGTCGAGTCATGGTGAGCTGCCGATGTATGGGAGTGTGCCGTTGTCGTCGGGGTGCTCGCTGAACTTGTTTCTGTTTCGCTCACGATGTAGGCTGGTTTTAGTCGATCCAGTGACACCACCGTAGTACGTAGTGGTAGCTGGATTTTGTAACACTTGTCATAACGCTTCAGAACTTCATAGGGGCCATCGTAAGGTGGTGTCATTTTTAAATCAAGTTTCGAGAATATTTTCTTGTTGTGTAATTGGTACGTGAAATCTTGAATGTGAGGTACGGGATAGCGATCCGGTTGGGTGACTGCGTTTAGACGTCTATAGTCGCCACACACGCGTAGTCTTCCATCCTTTTTCTTCACAACATGAAGAGGGCTGGCCCATGGACTTTTTGATGGCTTGCAGATTCCCATTTCTAACATGCGGTCAAACTCTTCTTTGGCTGCCTTATACTTGTCCGGGGGCAGCGGGCGGGGACGAGCGTAGAGTGGGGGGCCGGTAGTTTCAATATGGTGGACCACGTCATGTTTAGGTGGTTCTTTCAGCGACATGGGACGTAGGACATCAGGATATTGCTTCAAAATGTCGTAGAATACTTGATTGTTGCTTAAGATGTGAACTGATTCGGTGTTTGTAGAAACTTCTAAGGCGTCGATAGATAGTTCGGTAACCTTGTCTACTAACTTTTTCTTGTCCAGGTCCACCAACAGTTTAAAGTGACGGAGGAAATCAGCTCCCAGTATTGAGGTTTTGATGTCTGCAACGACGAATGACCAAATAAAGTCTCTTCGTAATCCAAAATTTAGCCTGATAGTTTTCTGTCCGTAGGTCTTGATTGGCGTATTGTTCGCCGCGTATAAATTGTAGGCGCTTGCAGTTTTGTTATTTGTTACGAGTCGTACTAAGCGCTTCTCCTCCACTTTTATTATGCGCACAGCCAAAGTGTGGAACTCTCTGCCGGCATCTGTGTTCCCGCCCACATTTAACCCGTCTGCCTTCAAAGCAAGAGTGAACAGGCATCTTCTGGGCACGCTCGTTCCATCATAGACCTCATCTATCGCTTACCATCAGGCGTGATCGGGGTCAAGAGCGGGCTCATTTAGTAATAAAAAAAAAAAAAAAAAAAAAAAATCTTTTCGCTTGGCGGCCAAAACGGAGATGTCTGCGCTTGTGTCCACGAGGAAACGTTCGTGAGTGTTGCGGTCGTGTACACAAAGGCGATTACTGGTGTACGGGACACCGACGTCCGCCACGGTCGGTGTCAGCTCTAGTTTTCCGACGACTTCTTCCTTCTACAACATGGTGATTCACAGCGTTTTGCTTTGTCTCCGAACCGGTAGTGGTAGCGGCATTCCCAGTTGGCGTCTCCAGGTTTATGTGCTGGTCCACGTTGCGTTGACTGCGAGCGTGAACGGGATCGAAAGCGAGGATTGTACGGGCGGCATCGGTGTCGGTGTGGTGGCCGTCCTCGACGTAGTTCAGCGATCTCGAGCGTGAGCTTCTCCATTTGCTTTGCCAGTGTTTCTAGTTGCGTCATGGAGGTTGTAGACGACGAGGATGGTGCTGGTGCTGGTGCTGAGACTTCGGCTACGCTGGGACTCTCTGCGTACTCGACCATCTTGTCTGCCATCGCAGCTAAGGTGTCCAAAGATGATTCCTTGTTTACGGACAAGACGACTCGAACTTGTGCGGGCAGGTGATTTAGCCATTCTATTTTGAGACCTTCCTCGGTAATCATGCCGCTTGCGAGTTCTCGCATCTTCCTTAACAGCTGGGAGGGCTTCTGGTCTCCCAGTTCTAGTCCGCTGATTAGTTTCTGGAAATTCTTGACATCTGATTTATCGTAGGCTTCGAGTAGGCGTTGTTTTACCTTTTCGTACTTCCCAGTTGCAGGCGGGTTGTAAAGTATGTCGGTCAAATGTTGTAAGTCGACCGCTTGCAGTTGTTGCAGTAGATATCGAAATTTTTGGTCATCTGAGGTCTTCAATGGGTCAATCACGGCTTCAAATTGGATGAACCAGGCACGGGGTATTTCCCTCCAGAAAGGTAAGAGCCGCGACTGCACGGACACCGCGTTCACGTCGTAGTTCATCTCGGCCTGGATTCTCGCTTCTTTCTCTTCAGACATGGCAGCTTGCTCCACAAGAAAAGGTCTTCTTATAAGCGATCACGTCGGGGTCACCAATTGTTGGGAATACGAAGGAGTGTGTGAAATAATAAGTGCTCGTTATTATTGCAGGGAATAATAGTCATTTATTGGTTGTTCCTGCTGCCTTACATCATATTTTGAACTAGCACAGTTGCTAGGCACACCTATATTAAAATATTTGATTGACCAATAGGAGAACACTGATTTTATTCTACTTAAAACAATCTGCGACTATGATCCACAATGAACGGGCACCCATCTCGCTCTGCCGCGTGCGCGGCGTATAGCGTCGTCTGCACGCACACTATAAATATTACCGGCGCCGCGTTTCGGCTTTTCTTCTCAGAGTAGTCAAATAGGAAAAGCCGGCCTCATCATTCTTAAATAATCAAAATCTGACCCAGCCTGTCCCAACTTGCTGCCCTCTCCCCAGCGACGCCCTAAGCCGAGGTTCGTACCCCACAGGGGGTGCCCTTAGCGCAGTCGCTTAGTATATAGTAGATAATTGCCCCTGGCTGGAGGCTTTGAGTTTTCTTAAGGCAACCACAGGATAGACCGGTTAAGTAGTCACGACCTCTCAAGGTCAACTACGAGATGCCATATCAAAAAAAAAAAAAAAAAAAAAAAAAGTTCTGCGCGCCAGTAGATCGTGCGCCGCTGCGCGGGCACGTTGTATGTTCTCATGACTCCCATACTTTTATAAATGCACGTAAAAAAAAGAAACCTCATCGTGTTCAAAGTCCATTACGTGGCCTTTCTCACAAGTGCAAACACGACTATGATACGATATTCTATCATGGAATGCCATGCGGCTTCATCATCAGACCTTGAAACCTAATCGTGGTCAAAGTTCATTACAAGACTTTTCTAAGAAATCCAAAACAGCTATAATACGATTTTCCATCATGAAGTTCCAGTTCATATCTTCCGGCTGATGATTAAATTAGTTACCTTAGATTCCATTACATAGTTAGTCATATCTTCCGGCTCCATCATCAGATCAGTTCGACAGTAACATAGTATTGTATTGTCATCAGAACTACATACAGCTGCCAATTTTCATTACGCTACGACCCTTGGAAGACGGTTAAATTAGTTACCTTAGAGTCCATTACATAGTTAGTTACATACAGGTCGACCTAATAAAAGCGTGTTAAAAATGTAGCGAAATTAGAGGTATTTTTGACAGTTTGAGACTGAGATCAGACTGTGAACTTTCACAAAATTACGAGAATTGGTTCTGATTGGTTGTTTCTTAACTTGGCAGATCGAGATTGTTCACAGCCAGCGATGCGTCATCTCCTTATTACATTAAAGAAACACTGGAATCATCTTTGTTTCATATCATCGATCTTCGACTGCATTATTGCTTGCCATTCGTAAATAAACTGTCAATTCGTATGAAATCGTTTTAGGTGGTTGGTTTTGGTCTACCTATAATTTTTCATTTTTATATAATACTAGCAGCGCCTCGCGGTTTCCCCTGCATAAGGGTCGATCCCGTGGGAATATCGGGATAAAAACTATCCTATCTCTTTTTCCGGGACTCAAACTATCTCTATACCAAATTTCATCTAAATCCGTTGAACGGTTTACGCGTGATTGAGTAACAAACATTCAAACATCTTCATAATATTAAGTAGGATTTTCCCAAAAATCAGTGCCAAAAAATGCGTTAACAATGAAGTCATTGTGAAGCACAAAAAAAACGAAATGAGTACCTGAAAATGGTGACATAAAATGCTCCTTAATAGGTAAGTTAACCTTCACCAACAAACTTCAAACAAAAATTAAAATTCACAATAAAGCAACAACAAACGGACATAATAACTCTGAAGTATTTAAATTAACGAAATCAAAGTTGTAGACGTTGATAACTATAATTTTGAATTAACATAAAACAACACTTAGTATTCGCCCCGTCGCCATCTTAAAGTTTATTAGGAGATATTCCTGTGATAACTTGGAGAAATATAAATAAAATGACAATAGAATAATTGCCTAACACAAACATTCGAGGGTTGGGGGCTGGTTAACCCTTTTGTTGCTTCGCGGCTTTCCAACTGGCAACACTGTGTTTTTGTGTGACTGAAATTAGTAGGAAATCTAATTTCTAATCTCTTTTTATTTTATTTTATTATGCTAACCAAAAACATACCTAGGGACGTCTATGTACAACCTGTTACCATAAATATATGACAAATAAATAATTATATAAATAAATAAATTCAGTACCTAGGTACAGTCAACAAAGGAGTTAAGTATACAGGAGCGTCGGATATAGTTGAAGTTTACTAAGAAACCGATGGATATTCTCGAATAAAATTATTGTTTATTAATAGAAAACAAAAAGCTCATTTATAAAATTAAATTTCAGTCCAGAACATCCATCGGTTTCTTAGTAAACTTCAACTATATCCGACGTTCTTGTATACTTAACTCCTTTGTTGACTGTACATGATTCTGGACTCCATTGAGTTAAAAAAATTCTAAAAAAATTGGTGTTCCGTACACTTTGACCTCGTAGACATTACACTTTTCAATGAAACAGCAGTTTTTTTTTTATAACCGTCGAAAAAGTTTTGTCGTGTACTGGGTTCATGGTTACAGTTTTGTTGTTGTTGTAGTTGTTGAAAAGTGCATTTACTCTTTTGTTTTTTTTTTTTCGTGGAGAAATCAGGGGATCAGACCGGAATAAATCAATTTTTCATATGGAGCGACTACCTATCTCACCTCCACAGCCCAGTTAATGGGTAAAAGGATGCCCTTGGTAAGACTACTTGTTAGACTTTTGGTTACCTGACTACCCGTAACGTCTGTCAAACCGAACGTCAGTCAGCCGGGGCCAACAACGGCTTAACGTGCTTTTTAATACAGTTGCTCAAAAAGTGGTGTATTGCAGGGACGTATAGCGTTCGGGAAGTGGGCTATTACATACTAGTGCTTTTTTTTTACCTTCCCCGAACTCGTGCGTATCTCTTTCCCAACTGTCAAAATAATGTCTATTAAAAAGAAAAACCAACCATGAAGTTTTTACTAAAGAGTTTTTGTGATTCATACAAATACGTATATTTCTAAAAAGAAGCTACTAATTTATTTCAATATCAGATTTAATGATTTAATTGAATGAGTTAGGTTAGGTTTCATTTCATTTCATCTCATTAAATTTCATTTTCATTTCATATCAATAAAAAAAATATACTGAAGACTAAGCTGTATGGATAGTTCCTTTTGCCTACCAAAATGGGTGAAGAAAAAAAAACTCTGCTTATATTCTACGGTTGGCGCCATTTTCCAGAAATTTTCTTTGCGGGTTTAGTTGTTTGTTGCACAAAATGAGTAATTTCGACCCTATTTTTTTTTTTATTAACACCACCGGAACTCAGTATAATTGCACAAAATGCTTCGGAGAACATTTTACCGGAAAAGTCAAAAAGTCGTTACATATCCATATACGACTAATTTTTTTGCGTGGAGAGAAGAGAAAAAAGCAATATTGTGTTTTTATTATTTTATTAAATTGCTTAATTTTTTCGCAACTGTATTAAAAATAGTCGTTCAGTACACCTGCGGAACCGTCATTGCAACTTGTTCCGACTGTCAACCCTCGCCTTCGGCTGCGCCTCGGCTCGGGTAGACATTTGTCGGAACTCTTTGCAATGACAGCCTTTCCGCACTTGTAATGAAATATACTATTCCGCAGCACGTAGGATTCCTCGATATGTAATGGATAGTCACCCATCCAATAACCGACGACGGCAAGCGTAGCTTAACATTCGATAGGCCCGTGTGGCTGTTATCATTTAGCCATGAGCTCACTAAAAGAATAAGTATAGATAACTACTGGCGCCCCGCGGTTTCACCCGCGTCAGTTTCGATTCCGTGGGAATATCGGGATAAAAAGTATCCCATGTGTTAATCCAGAAAATGGTCTATCTATGTGTCAATTTTCATCCAAATCTGTTCAACGATTTACGCGTGATTGAGTAACAAACATCTTCACAAACTTTCACATTTATGATAGTAGGATTATTTATATTATAATAGGTTTAAATCTTCAACAAAATTACTCCAGTTTTACCATGGAAAGTACGTTGATAAACAGCATACAGGTCTTCACTCAATAACCAATATTATGTTTCCGGCACAAGGTTCATTTTAGCAAGTGCTGATTTTGCACAGTGTTTATCTTGAAGGTGGCAATAAAGTGTTGTTATGCAAATAATGATACCGAAGGTATCGCCTTCTCGTAATCAATATTTTAATATCCATAGATACCCCGTGGTGGTTCCGAACTTAATTCCCTTGTTTTATTCAAGAAATAACTGATACTCCGTGTTGCTGGGGAGTTTGTTGCGCCACTTCTTCTTCCCAGCGAAAGCACTAGGAAGTAGGGATAAGCCGGTTCACATTCGGTTCAACCGTAATTCGGCAGCTTGAACCGAACTTCAGCATTCGGCCGAAATTCGGTTCAGATGCCGAACATTCGGCACAAGAAAAATAATACCTACTTGCACTATTTTGACTGAAATTCAATAGAATTAGAATAGCATTACTGTAAAATAAAATTATGTCTTTTACTCAGGTCATTGTCATTTATTTTAGACTAGCTGTGCCCGCGACTTCGTTCACGTGGATGTCGGAACACAATAATGTGTCGCTTAGGAAAGGTGTAAAAGGAAGAATCTTCCGATCTTGTCTGGTAACGCTTCCCTTGTCTGGGGTTCTCAACCATAGCCCTTTCGACTGTACAGAAGTCACTGCGTCTTCAGGGTTCATAATGACAATGCGACGAAGTGTCACTTTGATTTTTGAGGATAAATAAAAATGAAAGCGCCTGCTCGAGGCTGATTGTCTGACCAAATAGCCATATTATGTCCATTTTATTTTGCATTTGTTTTAGAATACTAAGTTAGACCGGAATAAATCGTAAAATCATACCACCATTTTATCTAAAGTATATCTGAGATTAGTAGGTGAAGTTTGAAGTTAGTTTTTATAAGTCTTGTGTTCTTCTCTGCCGCTCTGCGATAAATTTAGAAATTCTTAACTTGGTATTGTAGATATCTTACATACCAATATTAAGACTTTATCATAGCGTCGAGATATCTAGAAGATAAAAAGAAGAATACATCAATGGTGTTACTCTTAAATCGTACCTACTGAAGTTTATCTGAAAAGTAGTTTAAAGTCTTTCTTAACTTATTCTGTAAACCTGTGCCCACATTTGCTAACTACGCACTACGCCGGGGGGAAGATTTGCTTCCGCGGCAAATCGGTGCGGAGCGGACAGATCTCCGGCGCGATCTCATGGCGGCATGGAAAGAGCGACTGTCGCGATAAGACCCCTCTTTAAGGAGTGGCTAGAGAGGCGCCACGGCGCTCTCACCTACCGCCTGACGCAGGTCCTCACCGGACACGGAAGTTTCGGGAGGTTCCTGCACATCATCAGGCGGGAGGAAACGCCCGGGTGTCACCATTGCTAGGATCGCCCAGAGGACACGGTGGAGCACACTGTGGAGGTCTGCCCCGCTTGTGCGGAGCACCGCCGTGTCCTCGTAGAGGCGATCGGCAGCGGCGGCGACCTCTCGCGTCCGGCCCTGGTGCGAGTCATGGTCCGGGGCGAGAGGGAGTGGGAGGCAGTCACCTCCTTCTGCGAAGCAGTCATGCTAGCAAAGGAGGTGGCGGGATGGCTCAGGGAGAGAGCCTCCCGTCCTAGCCACCGTGGGAGACGCTCCGGGCGTCGGGAGCCGCATGACGACTCCCGGCCACCGTAGGCGCGGGCCTGCGAACGGAGAGTAATGGGTAGCTGGGTTTTAGTCAGTAAGAGTCTGACACTCCCTTCCGCTCCACCCAGAGCGGGAGAGGTCATTTGATGATTTCCCATCCGAAAAAAAAGGGGTCGATATGGTTTTAACCAAGACAATGGCTAAAAATTTAGTTATTGTCTCGAAGACATAATTTACAATACCTTTTTACGACATGGCAGTGCTACTTGTATTGGGTGCGCACCTTGACGTATCGCTGCCGGCCGTAGTCGAGTCGACGGCAGCGAAGAGTCCTGGGACGCGGTGGTTTCCTTCTGCGAAACGGTCGTCTCGAAAGGCTGTGGAAAGGGAGAGGGAGATCACCTCACCTCACCTCACCTCACCCGGCCCGCAGTAGGCGCATCGGGCGTCGGCGGAGGGCGGACAACGCCCTCTTCCAGCCCACTAAACGGGTCCAGGGGCGACGAATTCGGGGACGTCTGTCACCGCCAACACATCAGGACTTGAGCTGGCGGCGCGTAGTGTCCCAAGCGCGCCCCTCTTTGCCGTCACCAGTCGGGGGTTGCGGAAGGATCGTACGGTCCCGCAACCCCCGGCGTAGGTGTGAGACGGAACACTGGGGTGATTTTTAGTCAGCAAGAGCCTGACAGACCTCGCCGCCCGCCCCAGGGCGGCGAACATCCATGAAGATTTTCCACCCCGAAAACAAAAAAAAAGGGTGTGCATCTGCCGAACCTATACTCAATAAATCAACAGCCCGTCTGGAGGTGTGCGTTGAAGCGTTATCATGGTAAAGAAATTTTAAAAAATTCGAGAAAAAAGGCAAAAACTATGAAACTGTGATATGATCTTAAAACCTTATGTCACTAAGAAAATGCTTCTCTGTTAACAATGTTAGAAAGGTTGCTTGCCCCTCGAAAGAGCTCCTACATAAAGTTGCCCGTGTGTGTGTTTGTTTCGGCCTTTCTCCTCAGAGTAGTCAGATAGGAAACGCCGACTTCATCTAGTTTAAAAAAAAAACATGATTGACGTGTAAAAGTGTTTGTACAAACCTACTTACAAAAATAAAATCATTTATCATTGCAATCTTTATCACTCAGAACACCACATCACATAATATTATCTTACATTATCCTCACTTTTTATTTGAAATTCTTTTAGCGCCACTAATCAACCAACATTATGTAATCATTATCATTACTTTTTCAAATAACACAGGCAGAAGTGACTGTGATAGTCATCTTATAGGTAAGCCTGCATGACGTGATTATTCACATAATAATGTTATAAACACAATAATTATGTTTTCGTTAGTACTATAAAGCGCCAATAGATGTCATTACGTGTATCCAACTTGCGTAATGAAAGTTGTTGTAGAATACTTTAAATTGATTATATCTTTTGATACAGTGAACCGTTTGCGATGAAACAAAAACTAAACACTACTCCGAGTTCTACACTATATTTGAGTATAAAAATTAACCATATTGGTTTTGGTACTTTTTACGTTGCACCTGTTCAAATGAAATTTTGTCACATCCAAACAGACAAACAGACAAACCGACAAACAGACAAAAATTCTAAAAATTGATGAAATGGCATCTGTTGGTTATCCTATAACACCCCAACAATTTTTTTTTTTTATATTTTCAATGTACAGAAACGCCTCGTCTACAGATTTATTATATGTATAGATATGAAGATTGTAAAATGTAAACCTTAAATTACAGTTTTTCTTATTAGTTTTGAAAATCTTTGCCTAATTAATTAGACATAAGTACTATTACAAAAATGAAATAAACTTAGTATTCTTCTAACAAACATCTGGATTAAAATTCGTAAATTGATTAAAAAAATCAAACAATTGCACGCGACACGCCGATAACGTACCTATTTGCTAATGACCGGCCGGCTCCGGACCACGCGCTGGGAGCGCGGTGTGAGGGCGGGGTACATCTAGCAATAATATTGAAGTAAATGCGTAAACAAGTCACGACGTGTCGCTCTCGAGAAAGCGCTTGAAATTTAACAGAAGTTCGGCCGAACTTTTCATTTTAACCGAATGTTCGGCCGAAGTTCGGATTCGGTTCAAACCACATTCGGCCCATCTCTACTAGGAAGTGGTGAAGGGCGGGTGTTTTAGGGGACTGTCTTATTGTTACAAATTAATATTTGTGACCTCTTACGACAGTCTAGGTAGGTGGTTAGGTAACAAAATAAAAGTAAACAACACACTATGTCAAACACTGTATATTGATAAGGTTCAATTTAGAAATATGTTATCATAAATAAATAAAATAAAAATAAACAACTAATTGGCTAAACTCTAAGTTAGGTAGGTTAATTTAAGTATTATTAATTTATTTATTGCCAGCCAGTTTAAATTTCGGTAGAAAGAGCTATGGGCGTGGGGAGTGGAGATAAACCCAGTATTTATATATAGTTATTAAAATTAAATATTATAAATTGAAAGTTCTAGATACCTAACCTTCCAGTTATTAATAAAACGTTACTATTTAATAAATGGGCGCCAGGGACAATAAAGGTCCCGGATCCCGGAGCCGATGACGGTGTCCAACCATATACTTCCTGATGCACACCGAATGTCGAACCCAAGATCCTTAAGTAAAAGACCGGCTTCCACCAATGAAAACCGGACTATAGTACATAACCGGTTCTTATACCAACCGTACTAAATGTAAGTAGGTAATTTTCTAATTTAAAAAAAAACCGTCCCGCCTGCGTTATCGCAAGACGGACTCCGCCTGCCGCACAGTCGTCCCAGCAAGAGGCTTCCAGCTGACTCGAGGGACGGGTCTCGCGTCCAGGCCCCAGACGCTACTCTCGATCCTGGCGGCGAGACGAACCTCTCGAGGTGCCTCTCCTGGAAACGACAATACGGAGACCTAATAATATAGTTTGAAACTAATTAACATTCCTTGAGGTGACCGGGCTTGGAAATCTAGAAGGCTAGAACGTTAGCCAGTAACTATAGGAGCTACGAGGGTTACCCACGTGGCTGGGCTCATTCCCTTGAACAATATTTTAATCCCGTGGTTAACACTGAGGAATCCATGATAAATAGTCAGCGGGTGAAATACTCACGGTTGATCGATGAAGAAAGCACTTGACTGTGATCCTCGACTGGCTGGACAGTTGTCTGCGTGTGCGCAATTATAATCCTGTAAGTAATATTCATGGATCACGACAATATCCTTTTAACAGCCAGAGAAGGGCTCACAGACCACTTCCAAACACTATTTCAACAAATCCTTACCTTATAAAACAGGGAACAGAATTTGCTCCTGTATCGAGCACGTCTCAATGTAAAAAGGACGCTAACTTATGATTCTCATCCTGTCATGGAGATCAGCCGGAAATAGACGGGGCATTTCTAAAATTTCCCATATTGCAGGTAAAATTATACACACATGATGACGAGGACAAACATTACACCAAGATACTTAATTCTCGAAAATCACTAACAACTACACAACGTGACGTTTAAACGCTGAAACAATAAGAATCTTCATGATCCAGACCAACAAACAAATTATTTTCAATTCCTAATCCTAAAAACCTGTCTAATTAACTAATTACCCCATTGTTTTAATTCGCGCAGAATCGCTTGACACCTCTGGCCACACTATGTCAAAGACAATCCACAGATTAAAAATTTCTAGAAATATGTCTATGCTTAATGAAAAAACTACTTTTATTTCCGCTTTCGGTTATTTAGTTTATTACGTATTTTTACTGAAAGCTGAAAATTATGAAGGATTGCTCCACACGATATTATTTCGATGGTCAGCAATCAATATGTTAGAATATCGATTAAACTACAACTGTGAATCGGCGAACGCCAGAGGTCGCCTCTAAACTGTCAAACTGACGTTCGACTGAATGACATATCAAATTTTGTATGTAAACATTGCAACTTAACCTTTCAATATTTAATCTAATTTATTGTGCAAACTTATTTAATAGGTTTTAGGAAAGTAATTAATTGTGAGAAAGTGATACCTAAAGAGTCTAGTGACAAGATACAGTTGAAGGAATGAGTCCTTCTATCAAGTGCAGGCCAAAGTCAATTGTACAAACTACAATGAAATATAATACTCGGAAACCTCAAAATGTACTACTGATGTTTTCAGGTAAATGCTACTTTACTTATTAGTAACGCAGCTGTGTAGGTTCAAAAAACAACGTAACATTATGTAATTTTTAACGTTGAAAAAGTTCTGTTTCCCAGCCTAATTTGAAGTTCAATCAATCAATCAATCAATCATTTATTTAGTTAATTAATTAATTTGACTTTTGATTTTGACTAATGGGGAGAAAATATAGAATACTTGCAGTAAAAGTAAGAAATATTACATTACTAACTTCTGCCCGCGACTTCTGACCGCGTGAAATGTCTTGTTCCCCCCCCGTTACATTGCATCGCCTACCCGCACTAGTAATTTGATAAATGAGCTGTTTTCTAATAATCTATTAATAAAATTAAATTTTATTCGAGAACACCCACCCCGGTTTCTTACTAAACTTCAACTATATCCGACGATCCTGCATACTTATCTCTTTGGAATGGAATTTCTCCTGTATTGTGGGTGCGTTTACAAACATTGAAACTCGCATACACAAACAGCCAGACCCGGAACAACTACTTGTAGGTCATACAAATATTTGTTCCGTGCGGGAATCGAACCCGCGACACGCAGCGCAGCAGTCAATAGCTTAACCACTGCGCCAACCACTGATATCTATGGCGCCAACCGTGCTTCGTGTCGTCGCCGTCGTGCGTTTTGTTGACTGTACCTACATAGCCTTTGCCATCGAGTATTCAATCTATCAAAGACTGCCTTCAATGGCTGCATGGTATTCACAGTGGTCATGAGACTACAGATGGTCATTCCGCGCCTTTCAGCTCTAAACAAATGTTGACCGACTCGGAGCGAATACCAATGGAGGAGTGTTTGCGTCGGATAGCTGACTCGCCAGCAACTTACTTGCTGTACAAGCTTTGGTTTTCTAAGAAAGCGGTCCTGTCATTTACTTCCTCAGAATGTAAATATGTGAACACCATGTGTAGTGTATAGACATATATAGTCTGTGGTATGTCTGTGGTGTGGCTGTCGTCTCGAGCAGCGCGCGCGCGGGGTCGCGGGGTGGGGGCCACTGGCTTAACGACCGCCGTGGAGTGAAGACGCGGGAACGCTTGCTGCGAGCCGATATCAGTGTGTGGTAGATTGTGTGTAATTGAGTTACTTGTTCTTTCCTAATCAACCTCAGAGTCCTGGTGGACATTACAAGTGGCGACGAGGATAAACTGTGAGTTTTTACATTTAATAACAAAAGAAAGAAGAGGAAGGCATACATGGACAAAATATTTATACTATCCGACTACAATCGTTGAATACATAAAACTTACGGATCACGAGACACTGGCTATAGATTCATGCATGACAGGCTTTTATCAAAGTGATTATTGTGTAGGTAACTAGGTGAGTACCCGCTGGGTTTCTTCAAAGATGTTATTTCATTCGGTCATGCCCGTGGTGGGTGAGTACTGAGTAACCTACAAGTTACCTACCTACGTACTTAAATTCGAGCCCCAGTTGTTTTTGTGATTTTCAACTACAGATAACTGATTTTTATTTAGATATAGAAGATAGATTTCGATAGATTTCGTAATGCCGATATCACCACACGGCCTATGGCACAAATGTAGGTACTACATCTAACCATACAAGAACCTGGAACGCAAGCAATACTCCCGGACAAAATCACAAAAAAAAAAAAAAAAAAAAAAAAAAAAAAAAAAAAAAAAAAAAAACTGCGGTGTGGAAAGTGCTTGCTGTCACAGTTTTCTCAATGTCTATTTGTAGCTTTGTAGTGGATGGACATTTTAGGATTTTCCGGGCGCGTCTATTTGCAGCAATGTACGCGTGAGTGGGGCAGGTAATAGTTACTTACTATTCTAAATTAATGAATTGGTTCACGGTATTTATTAGTACTTACCTATAAAATAAAGTGTGTTTTTACTGTTATCATTGTTATTCTAATGTTGACTGTACATAACATTTTGATTAAGAAAAATAGAAGTAAATGTAAGGTAACTAGGGACTCTGTTGGATACTAGGGTCAGTGGGTCGTCTTAGGTAGGTCTGATTTGGTGTCACAATAAAAGACGAATTGCCCTGCGTTCCGAGATGGAAAGTGGTCTATGTGAGCGTGCTTGAACCCGTACCGAATTGGCGTGGGCGCGGTGGCGGCGTCCCGTGGGTCGTCGTGGGTGGCGTCATGGCATGCGCCGTCTTGCGATGGCGCCGACCGTGCCCTGGAATGGTGTCGCCGTGGGCGCTGTCGGGAATGGCAGTGTGTGTGTGAGGGTGTGTCGGTGTGTTTTGTTTTGATTTGCATCTTATCATAGAATTGGACTGGCGTGGCATTTTCGAAGTTGTGCTTCTGGCTGGTGGTCGCCGCCTAACCAAGGAAGAGGGAGTGTGGTGTTTATACAAAGAGGTGCTGTGGTAATATCGTTTTTACATTGAGTAAGCGCTGTGAGCGCGCTCACGGGCGTTCCGAATTGTTGACGGCTCTCAGCTGTCTGGATCGGGACGCATGTGAGATGATGTGGGCGCTGTGAGCGATTGTAGCTGGTTCGGAAAGCGCCCTTGGTAATATCAATACTTAACTATTGTTGCGTATATTCCTTCTATAAAAACAAGCTACGAAAACACTTTACACTTAGCAGGAAAGAGAACAATATTAATGGGTAAGTTATATATATAAAAGTAGCGAGCGATGCGTGATGGCGAGAAGTTTTATTCGATTGTTTCGATTGTTCAACATCTCGATGGTTCTCGATTGTTTCGACTTGGACTCGAGTCTGACTCGGTCGGTTTGGAGCCAGAGACACATTAACTATGTCGTGTTGTGTCGTGACTCGGGATACACCAATCAAACGAATCTGTTCAGGACTACGTCAAATTACAACGAGTTTTGATTAGCTAACACTGCGTCAGATCAGAAGGCGTCACGACACGCCACGACATGTAAGTATGTTTCCGCCATAAGCCGTATTGCGACTGGCGCATGGCGCGTTCATTCGAGAGTTGTTCATCGATGGTTTAGTTTCGCGAGTTCTTGACTTGCGTTATGATTGCGAATCCAACTAATTCTTTCAATAAGAGCAATCGAAAATAATCAATACCGCGACGGGAATAAAATGTAAGTAGTTAACTTACTTACGAATAATTAGATAGCTAACATGCAACTCGAGTTGATGCATGCAATCGACTGACTTTGGTGACCGAGCGAGACTCGGTGAGTGGTCGGTGAGTGTTGGTGAGTGTGTGGTTTTCGAACAGTCGAAAACTAGCAATCGATTCCATTGACTCGAGACAATCGGAAAACATCTCGATTGTTTTGTAGAACGGCGAGTCGATGGTTGACTCGATGGTTTATTTTAACGACTCCGATTCTTTCGATTGTTAATGAACGAAATAGGGATGTCCCGACATCCTATGTAAGATAGTGATGGGACTTGTGGCGTTCCAACAGACTCACTTAGCCGTGAGTTACGTAGGTATTATTTTGTTCGTGTTTTATGTAGGTATCTATGGGTGTACATCAGGGGAGTGACATACCTGCATATTTGTCAACCATACCTACCTACCTATTATGTTCATCGAGAATCACCGGAAGTACCGTGCTGTGAGCGAGTTAGGCTACGGGACATTTCGGGATGCATGAAGAGGCCTCCGCGTGTGGCGCGGTTGGTTCCGCCAGTTGTTTGACTGAACCGGGCGCTCGGCGCGTCCTAGACGGTCGCGCCGGCACCTTGTTTGGCTGGCCAATTCTTCCCTTGCGGGGCGGGGGAGGGGCTGGCGCCCGTCTGGTTTGCGACCGCTGTCCCACCGGCGCCGGGCGGCCTGCTGTGTTTCGTTGCTGCGTGGGAGTTCCGGTGCCTGGCATTCAATTGCGACTGGGCATTTAAATTGCGACTGGGCATTCAATTGCGACTGAGCATTTAAATTGCGACTGGGCATTCAATTGCAACTGAGTATTTAATTGCGGTATGAGATTTGAAAAAAAGGTATGGCATACTTCGCGAAGTTTACCGGTATAGCATTAAATTGCGGATACCGGGCATTAAATTGCGGAGTTTACCGGTATAGCATTAAATTGCGGATACCTGGTATTAAATTGCGGAGTTTACCGGTATAGCATTAAATTGCGGATACCTGGCATTAAATTGCGGATACCTGGCATTAAATTGCGGAGTTTACCGGTATAGCATTAAATTGCGGATACCTGGCATTGAATTGCGGATTTTACCGGTATAGCATTAAATTGCGGATACCTGGCATTAAATTGCGGAGATCTATCGGTATGGCAATAAATTGCGGAGATCTATCGACATGGCATTAAATTTCGGAGATCTATCGGTATGGCATTAAATTGCGGAGATTTACTGGTATAGCATTAAATCCCACATGGCATTAGATTGCGATAGCGTGTTAAAAAAAAACGATAAATATGCAACATAGTTACTTACCTGGTCAACAGGTAGCCTCAAAGAGCACAGTACACCTTAGAGAAGTCCGAATGAAAAGGGGAGGTTGGTTCAGCCTCTGTCCGTTGGGAAAAAGGGAAAAGAAGTCTGAACATTTACCTCGAGGCGGCAGGCATAGACACACAGAGCTAGTCTTTTAGTGGTCCCGAGTTACAATGCATGGATTTGGTCAACAGACTAAGGAAAAAAAAACAAAAGCTATGTAATTGTTACTATAATTAAATACTAGTACCAACCAGTTAAAATAATAAGTATATATACTTTGAAATAAAATGTGTGCAAAGTGAAAATAAAAAGTCACAATAACAAGTAAACTGCTGTTTGATGTTATTGCAATGATTAATTAGAATATCATATTTTCTTATGATATGATGAATAGAGATCGATAAATCAATTTTGTTTGACAAGAGAAGTTCCCTTCTTCTGTTAGAGTATAACTTCTTAATGTGGTAAAGGGTGAAAGGTCAAAGGTCACTAAGTTACAGGTGCCATGTAACATTATATGAAACTAAGACATTGTACTTATAACAATAAAGAATGCTTACCTATTCAAACATAGGTACAGACGCCAGCACATCAAGTTACTACAATCTGTCAGATTTCTTTAATAGATTTTCGACTTTATTGCTAAAACATAAGGTTCAAGGTTGATTGGGAAAATCTGACGGTTTCGGGTGGGTTGACCTGCTGGCGTCTGTACATCTTTCTTTATATAAAGCGGAGTCGGATTGGTTGCACCCTTTGTGGCTCGGGACGGCTGGACCGATTTTGTGGTCTTTGATTTGTTGGATTGGTCTCTGCCCCGAGTGGCGGAGTGATGAAAAGAAAGTGGAGATGATTCATTTTCTCATACACTTTGTGTTTTGACTCTGGTGCGAAGAGGGGTTCGCCGGGTCAGCTAGTAAATACATAAATGTGCTGTGAGAGTGTCTAGCTTTTAAGATTTTCATTATCTTAATAGTAACTAATTATTATAACGGTGGTCTAGTTCGTCTACTATTTGCAAGCGCTACTGCTGGGTGTAGGGTCCTGGGTTCGATGCCCGGGCGGCAACAGGGGTTGTGGGGTTTTTCCATCAGGCAGTTATTGGAGCTTTGTGCAAAATTCATGTCTGTAGACTCGCTCCCTGTTGCATGGGATTTAGCCAGGACTGGCTAAGGTAAGGTAAACGATACTCTATTTCGCTGTCTGGCCCGGCAGGTGGCAGTTGGGAACAGGCGTGATGTTGGGTTATGTGATTATAATTCTTATTTTATCATAAACTTGATAATACTACCCTCTGTGAGGTGCTGTTACAAGTATTACAATGGTCGGTGTGAAAGTATGGATGCCTTTAATATGAGATCAGCACCATCTTTTGTATTGTTTGTCACATTAGGACTCAGCATGTATTGCTGGAAGATCTGTTGGAATTCAAATTAAAATGCATTTATTTGTACACATAGGTACATGATGAAGTACATGATATATTACATAGTGGTACATGATGGTATAAAAAAAAAAAAAAAAAAGGTTTTATCACTATATGCTGCCTTGCAAGGCGTACAAGTACCTATTGGTTACACAGTAAGTAATAGGGGTACAAGAAGGCCTAAATAATTATAAAAATACTGCAAGTCATTGAAGTACTTACCTAATTCTTACTTAATATAGCAAAATTTCAAGGAAACATTTTGTATTGTTACTTGGGTTTTAGACGTAATTAACAATTGCACAGTTATTATAGTAGGTAAGTTGGTTAGGATGCAGCTTTACCCAATATGCTGGAACATGATACGATTAAATGATTTTGATGATTCAGTGTTTAAAATGGGTATTAAACCACAAAGTTAAATAAAATAATATTAGTTTAATTTACCAACATGGAAAAAAAAAAGGTTTTGTCTGATTAAACTTCTTGAACTACGTACCGGAAATGTTGTCAAGTAGTGGGTACCTAATAGGTATTGAAGTGGTTAAAAGTAATGATACTACTAAATTAACATTGATCCTAAAAAGTTCGCATTGACTTATAATAATGTCTTATAAATCAATTATTGTTAAATACTTAAGTATTTAAACTGGAAAAAAAAAAACAACTGAGTGATACTTATATAAACAATCATAACAATAGATTTTATTTCAGCACAACAATGGTGGTGGTCTTGCCCGACTAAAGTCGTGGGTTCGAAACCAGGCAGACATTTTGTGTATTTTCACTCATCACCACTGTTCATTAACGGTGAAGGAAAACACCGTGAGGAAACCGGCATGTCTGAGAACCAATACTTCGAAGACATGTGACATTACCAGTACGGAGAGTATCCGCGTGGTAGATAGACATCCGTTAAATTGGACGCAATGGGCATCCATTAAATTGAACGCATCTGACATCCATTAAATTGGACGTAACAAAGTGGTGAAGGAAAGCATAGCGAAGAAACCATATTATGTAACAATCCATTCAATTGGATGCATAGATTTATAAGTAAATCAATGATTGGATGTATCAAAACGGTGAAGTATCGGTGAAGGAAAGCGTCGCGAGGAAACCATAATGTCTCCATTAAATTGAATTTATCAAAGCGACAAAGGAAGAACCGTGGGGGGCCGGCGTGTCCTGGAGCTAATACTTCAATTCAAGAAACATGACAACAACAAACATCTCAATTCAACAATAATAAGGGAGGGATGTAGTGTATAGACATATATAGTCTGTGGTATGTCTGTGGTGTGGCTGTCGTCTCGAGCAGCGCGCGCGCGGGGTCGCGGGGTGGGGGCCACTGGCTTAACGACCGCCGTGGAGTGAAGACGCGGGAACGCTTGCTGCGAGCCGATATCAGTGTGTGGTAGATTGTGTGTAATTGAGTTACTTGTTCTTTCCTAATCAACCTCAGAGTCCTGGTGGACATTACACCATGTATCTATTACATAATTGATTTACCTGTCATTGCTTCATTTTTAATTCTTTTTACCTTTTGTGGTAGACTAGTTTTATTCTAGTTGCATCGTCTTCACATATAATTATATTATGTTTACAAAACCTTGTAAAACGTTTTAAAAGAGTAACGGTGGGTTTTCTTGCCCATTCTTCTCCATACGAAAACTACCTTTTGGAATGGGCGACTAGAATCAATTCTATTTTGTTGTAATTTTTTGACGTTCAAAAGTGCCTTTAATGTGCTTCATCATCATCGTCATCATTTCAGCCAAAAGACGTCCACTGCTGGACATAGGCCTCCCCCAAGCACTTCCACTTCGACCGGTTCTGTGCTTCTCGCATCCAACGGGTTCCTGCGGCCTTCACAAGGTCGTAATTGAAATAAATTATTTGACTTTGACTTTGAATGAACTCTAAATAAAGAGGGTTTTTTGACACCGTACGTTCAAACTCAAACACACATAGTTATCATATTTCAACTGAGTTGTCTTTTGTGTTTATATTGTGCACCTTATGTGCCAAATAAAGGTACCTATTTTCTTTCTGTTTTTCTTTATAAGCCCGCACGCATGAAGTAATTCATCAATCTGCCTAGCCATTTGCCAACTATGTTGAGGTCAGTTTCCAGTCTAACCGGATGCAGCTGAATACCGCTGTATTTTACAAGGATTGACTGAAGGAATACAGTTTACTAAAAGCTAACCAAAACAAAGAACAGAAATCTATAAATTTCTACCATATGAAGTTCCGGTGAGAGCAGTGGTGTCCCACCCAGTGGTATCTGCCGCGATTTATGAGTTGAACTTCCGAAACTTGGTGGATACGAACCACCACTGTTCTCAAAAAGGTAAAGGAAAACCTCGTGAGGGAACCAGCATGTCCTAGAAACAAAAATTCGAAGACATACGACATCTACCAACCCGCACTGGGCCCGCGTGGTGGATTATGGCGCTACCTGCGCCTGCTGAGCTGTGTCCCAGCAGTGGGAACATTATAGGCTGATTATGTAAGTTCCAGCTTTTCATAGCCAGTTAATCAACCAAGCAACTGGCCTACTATCCGATCTAAACGCACCTCCCCCATCCCGGGCATGTAATGATGTCCTATTGACTTGCCGGTCCGAGCGTGGCATTGAAAGAAACGTCTTCCGGTCAGTGTAAACACAGCCTAATAAGGGTGCATTCATTGCATTCAAAGCCGCGATTGCGACTTTTGGTATCACAGTTGCAAAAGGCCGTAGAACCAGTGGACACCGTTTTATGTGTACGAAGATTAACGGCATCATTTTTCGTATTGAAGGTGGTGGAACATTTGTATAATAAGTAGGTAATAAGTAGGTTACGCCTAAGAGGGGTTTCTTGCTATGTATAACAGTCACACTGGTAGATCAATCAGGTTAAACTAAGCTTGCCGCGGTCGGTCCGTGGATCGGTGTCCATCTTTATATACCGAGACCCCTCCGTGCCGCAGAAAGCACGTTAAGGTGTTGGTCCCGGCTGTCATTCTTGGATCTTTGACAGTCGTTACGGGTCGTCAGAAGCCCGAAAGTCTGACAACCAGTCTTACCAAGGGGCATCGTGTTACCCAGTAACTGGGTTGTGGAGGTCAGATAGGCAGTCGCTCCATGTGAAATACTGGTATTCAGTTGCATTCGGTTAGACTGGAAGCTGACCCCAACATAATTGGGAAAAGGCTAGGCAGATGATGAAAAAAAAATCACACTTATATTATAAAGGCGAAAGTTTGTGAGTGCGTGAGTGACTGAGTGGGGGTGTGTTTATATGTTTGATATCCTCGGATTGTTAAAGTAGAAAAGTTTTTCAACTAAAATGACATAATCAGCCTATAACGTTCCCACTGCTGGGACACAGGCCTCCTCTCTGTGAGAGGGAGTGGGCCGTAATCTACCACGGTATATTCAGTGCGGGTTGGTTGATGTCACATGTCTTCGAATTTTTGGTTCTAGTACATGCCGGTTTCCTCACGATGTTTTCCTTTAATCACCAAATCGGGCACAAATTGTCTAAACAACAATAATCAAAGTCCGCCAGCTGCGGGCGTACCTACTACCCTTACACAAGCAACAACTTACTCAATATGAGAGCTATGTAAGTTAGAGTCAATACTACAACCGGCAGATGATGAGCTGGGGGCACAGATGAGGTAGAAGATGGAATGCTAAGCTTATGCTGCTCATACTCACGTGGCTGTCAATGATTGCGATAAAGGGCTATCCCTTTATCCCTTTATTGGTGACTAATTCTATAATTAGTCAACAATTAGATATGTATTAGTTACGAAAAATTTTTTTTTCCAAATGGTAGAATTTATCTGGAAACAAACTATTAATTGTAACTTGTAACAACTCCTCACCTGTATACCTGCATTCTACGAAAATAAACATTTTCTATTCTATTCTAAAGCCGCCCATTGTATCGCCCTCTTTGCACAGAGCACGGCCATTATTATGACAGTTTTGAAGAAATCTTGAGATCAAATGACGGGTGCAACATAATTTTCGTTTCTGATTGAAAATACGCCACCTGAACGTGGCTTAACGGCGCATTTGCGCAGCATCTACTTTGCTTATGCGTTCGAAGAATGCCTACGCTGACCAAATGCAAGATATAAAGGTGGCTTTAAAGTTAAGTAATTAGATCATTTAAGTCACAACTTCGGTTGAACTAGTCGCATACTAGATTAATAACTAAGTTAGAAATGATTGCCACGGACTGTTTACTTGTTACACACTGATGATGAATGATAGTTATTTCTGTAAATTGGTTCAAGAAAAAACTTTAACTCGTAATAAATAAATTACGTTTTAAAACAAGATTTGGTCGGTGTTTCCTATCCGACAACCCTGAGAAGGTACCCTGGTTTCTTTTAAAGTCCAGTCATAATTTTGGTCAGGCCATTATCGAGGAATACAGGCATGATTTGAAATACTCCATTTACTAATTACTCTGTGACCATATTACTTCGCGATGATATAGCCGGGGAAACTTCCGATACGAAGCCATTGTGGAACACAAATATTGAAACTGAGCCTACGGAGTCGGACCACAGTTAGTTGAGCAACAGTTGCGCAATTATATTGGAAAGTTTGTAGTGGAGATAAATATTTACTTGCACATATGTACCTTCATATAATCATACCTTATTACAAAACTATGTACACTGTACAGCCGAGGCCAGAAAATGTATTCACTTAGTCAAATCAAATCAAAATATTTCATTTCACATGAACCTACATGGGCACTTATGAAACGTCAGAAGCTAGGTGCACGGTTCCAATTGGTCGTTTCCTATGGAGAAGAGTCGGCAAGAAACTCCACGGTTACTCTTTTAAAAATAATTGGCTTTTACAATGTCTTCAAATTACAGTTATGGGAGGACAGTGTAGGCCTATCGACAAGTACCAGGTACTTAACAAAATAGAAAATGGTCCACAAATCTAGTCTACAAGGTCTACAACGATCTCACATTCTCAAAATATACTCGTAAAAGAATCTATTTAAAAGATAAATCATCTACCTAGCCTTTTCCCAACTATGTTGGGGTCGGCTTCCAGTCTAACCGGATGCAGCTGAATTTTACATGAAGCGACTGCCTATCTGACCTCCACAACCCAATTACCGGATAATACGATACCCCTTGGTAAGACTGGTTGTCAGACTTTCGGGCTTATGACTACCCGTAACAACTGTTAAAGATCCACGAATGACAGGCGGGCCCAACGGTTTAATGTGCTTTCCGAGGTACGGAGGGGTCTTGGTATGTGAAAATGGTCACCCATCCACGGACCAACCGCGGCAAGCGAAGCTTAACCGGATCGATCGACCCGTGCGGTTGTTATTACTTAGCCACAAGTTATTACTTAGCCACATTCTCATTGTCAGTTCAAATCAGTACAATCATATCATATCATATTGTTGTAAAATACTGGTTTTTTGGTGGAAGGTTTGTTGCAAAACTAACCAACTTGCCAACTTGCAAATAACTATCTAACTTGTGCATAAAGTTTTAATAAATAAATAAAATAAATTCTAGTTTTCAATCTGGCTATCTTGTAAAAAGCTGTGCCTTCACATCTTGCAAGGTTCCCTATACCAGCATAACCCTAAATCTTATCCAAACATACAAATTCATACATAATCCCTAATTAGCCACCACTGGAAACTTCGCCACCCTTGGATTGATTAGAGATCAAACAATAACCCTTGCGGCGCTCCTGTGAGGAACTATGTCCAAGTTGTACATTTTGAGTTTTGGGTGTAGAGTGACCATCATTCAGGCGGGTTTATTCTAAACCGAAATAGTGCATTAAAACACAGTCGTGTAAATTAGACTTCATACATATTTTTCATTACAAAATAGGGCCTGCGTAACACACTACGAGTATTACTCTCAATTTGAATCATTTTGAAGCATATTGTTAATCCATTGCTCCATATTTTCGAAAAATGTGTCTGCACAACAACGTAAAAAACGCAATGAATGTTGTTGAACTGTCAAAATGAAACCCATTGCTATTGATAGTGTGTTACGCAATTACCTTGCTGATCTTGCCCGCGATTTAATAATCAGATTCAAGAAAATAAGCACTATTTGGAGGTTAAAATTTACATCAGGTAGCGTCTAAAACGGACTAGCGGATGTTTTCGAACTGACTTTCAATAAAAATTGTTTTCTAATTGGCTGTGGTCCTTGATCTATCAGTGATGACATCTCGTTGGCTGTGGTCCTTGATCTATCAGTGATGACATCTCGCGCCAATAAATTGGACCCAGATAAATTATTAGGTACTCCATACACTTAATTGAAAAGTGAGAATTTCAAAGAGATCACCATCAGTACTCTTTGTGAAAAATACTGATGGTGATTCTCTTTGAAATTCAAGCAAGCATCGTGATGCGACGTACGGCAGCCACTATATGCAGCCGATGAAACCATTGCCTTCTCGTTTTCTTTTTATTGTTTTAAGGACATTCCCTCCTTACCGTAATCTACAGGCACACTACCCCAAGACAGGTCCAAAGGTGGAATATTTGCCGAGCAAGTTCCTGACCGTTGTTGACACTAACGATTTGTGCTCCACCATTGCTCTTACACGTTAGTTCGAGTTATTAACACTATCTAATTGATGTGTGCTTGAAGTTCTGGTGGCTGTGGTAGCAGTAACAGGGTTATGAACTTCTGAGGTAGGATGTGGGCTCAAACGAGCCGCGAGTACGTCTTCGTGGTTGTTGATAAACATGCATAGATACACTGTTAATTCTCCTTCCTTTCTTTGGTATTGTTCGTCGAATCGTTGAGCTCCTTAAGTCTTGAGTTGAGCTGCACGATTTCTGACAAATGCGTGCACTGACTGGACAGGTCCTCTCAATCTGTGTGGTTCTTTCCTCAAAAGACCATCTCAGACATCGATCTACATGGTCTTCATATAACCTGACCAAGATTTTGTCTGGACTTTAAAAGAGACTGTGACCTCTGAGTTTCTTTCGGCCTTTCTTCTCAAAGTAGTCAGATAGGAAACGCCGACCTCATCTAGATTATTTTTTTTATTATATGACGTGTAAAAGTGATTCCGATATCCTATTTACAGAAAAAAAAAAACATTTCATTTCAATACATATATTTCAATATAAACCGGCATGTCCTAGAACCAAAAATTCGAAGACCTGTGACATCCACCAACTGGGCCCGCGTGGTGGATTATGGCCCTCTCCCTCGCACAAGGAGGTAGAGGTGGTGTGTGTCCTAGCAGTGGGAACATTAAGGGCTGATTATACTATCTAATACGGAACATAAACCAATGATGCCGAAAGTAATAACCAAAAATTAATCAAATAAAAAGCTTTTATATAAATATGGAGGCTCGGAATCGCGCGTCTATCAAAATCATTAAAATGAACGCGAGGACAGTCGCGGTCGTATTTCGATGGATACGCCCAAATTTTCATCAAATATATGACACGGCTTAAGTGATACGAGGCTAGCTACGAGTATTATCACTTGCAACTAGGGCACTGTTGCTAAAGTTACAGGTTCCTATAGCAGCGGTGGCTGCCATATAGCGTTCGAAATTTACCGGCGAATGACGTCATTGAAACGTTATTTATGACAGTAAGTTGGAGTGTTTTCGAACTAACAGCAGTCATGGTATTATAAATGTGAAGTTTGATTCGATTTCGTGTGACAAATAGTTAAATACAGGGTGGTCAAAAGTAGCTCGAAGCGGTTCGGGTAAATAGTGCACGGCGTACGTGCGGCCTCTTGCTGGAACTTGGCCTGCGCACTGCCGTGCGCTTAGAGAACGGTAAAGGGGACAACGGTAAGGAAATTTTATGACGTCCCGTTGTCCCCATCTGTGTGTGACAACGGGAATACAGGTCACTTAACGGCCGTAGTGACAGCTGTCATGATAATGATGACAGCGGCAAAGATTTAAATCGTTAGATTTGCCCTACCGCGTCAAAAGATAGTCTCGTTTCTGTTTCGTTATGACACTTCTGACACGCAATGACGCAGTGACTTGACTTGATTGTCATGGAGACGCTATTTAATAATGTGTGAACTCACTCTCCCCATTCTGGACCCTTTTTGTGTGACTAACAATTAGTACGGTGAGAGCAAATCTAACGATTTAAATCTTTGGGCACCACCGACATTTGACTTATTGTCAAATACTGATGTAAATGAAAGATTTTCATGATGCCCGTTATAATTTGACGGAACCGCTCTCCTAGGAATTCAAAGCTTAACAGCCGTCACTGCGACCGTAATGTGGCGACCACCGCTCTTCTAGAACACCGTAACTTTATCGGCAAGTCAGGGTAACAGTCAATATATGCCCTGCACATGGTCATCATCTGACTAGCCTTTTCTCAGCTATTTTGGGGTCGGCTTCTAGTCTAACCGGATGCAGCTGAATACCAGTATTCTATATGAAGCTACTGCCTATCTGACCTCCACAACCCAATTACTAGGTAATACGATACCCCTTGGTATGACTGGTTATCAGACTTTCGGGCTTCTGACTACCAGCAACGACTGTCAAAGATCCAGGAATGACAACCGGGACCAACGGCTTGCTTTCCGAGGTACGGAGGGGTCTCCGTTTGTAAAGATGGTCACCCATCCACAGATCAACCGCGGCAAGCGTAGCTTAACCTGATCTATCAACCTGTGCGGCTGTTATTACTTAACCACGGGCCCCTCCACGCTGCTATAATGCTGCGATATTTAAAAAAACAATATCTCGTTTTTGTAACCAAAAAGTTTCACGCTCCCGCTCACGCGGCCGCTCTTGCCTCAGCCCGGCCATCGCATGCTCCGCACGCCCAAATTCTCATATAGACTAACACGATATGCAAATATGGGACATAAAGGTAATATTTCGTGATAACACTGTAAGGTAATTAAAAAATAATGGTTTACTGTAAATAATTTGGTATTAAATGAGAAAAAAACTAAATGCATTAGATTCGCTTTACCGAATGTTAGGAGTAGTGAATGTCATGTTGTATTGAATAAGGAGATACTTGAATTCGTCGAAAATACGGTTTTCCTGGGGATCACGCTTGACTCAAAGCTGCAGTGGGGTCCGCACTTAACATCACTGGCAGGGCGGCTAAGTTCAGCCGCTTACGCTGTTTGGAAAATTCGCCAATTAACAGACGTGGAGACCGCGAGACTGGTTTATTTTAGTTACTTTCATAGCATCATGTCTTACGGCATTTTGTTGTGGGGACGGGCTGCAGATATTGATTCTATCTTCATTCTGCAAAAGAGAGCTGTCAGAGCCATCTACAAGCTCAGCAGACGCGAATCTCTACGGGAACTGTTTAAAAAAATTAACATCATGACGGTTCCTTGTCAATATATATATGAAAACATTATGTACGTTCGAAAAAATCTACACCTTTTTAGTAAGATAAGTGACAGGCATAATTTTAACACTAGAAATAGGGACAAATTAGATCAACCGCGTTTCAGATTGTCTAAAGTAAAAACTTCTTTTTTGGGTTACTGTGTAAAATGTTATAATAAAATACCACTCGATATTCTTCAATTGAATGAGAAGAAATTTAAAACATGCATTAAACGCACACTATGTAGACAAGCATATTACAAGTTGGATGATTATATCGTTGATAAAAATGCTTGGCTTAATGCTGGTCCTGCTTCACAGACACTTGGTCTCACTAGTTAAAATTTCAATATTTGGAAGAGGTGCTTCCCTTTTTCTTTTTTTTGTGTTTCTGTCATTACGAACATAACTTTTTAAATTTATTCACTCAAGTTTTAATTGTTGAATACTTCAATATTAAATATCTCTTCCTGTTTGGTAGGTAATAAAATTCTATTTATCTCTTAAATAAATTGCAAACTGTAGTTTTGTATAATTTAGAAGCATTTTTTTTTTTTTTTAACTTTGTAAATGTAAGAACCATGTTTCCTTTTATTATGATTTTTTGATGTTGACTTGAAAGAGCATGGCAGTTGAGAACGTGTCATGCTCACTTAAATGTCTCACCGATGGTGGCGCGTGTGTTGGATCATTCGGTTCCCTACAAAATGGTTGAGCTGGATGGTGCTGATCCACGCGTCATGTTCGTGAACGGGCGCCGTCGGTTGAGACTGGTCATCTCTTAACTGCCAAGGCTTATTTTTAATCTTATGTATTGAATTGTTTCTTCATTTCTGTCTTTTTTACATTGTTCTCACATATAGAAGCAACAAGAATAATGTACCCAGGATTTTGTAATATCTTGATTTAAAAGAGTGTCCATGGAGTTTCTTGCCCGTTCTTCTCCATAGAGATCTACGCTTTGGAATGGGTAACTAGCTTCAACTTTCTGACTAACTGACAGACTATTTAATTTTGACAATTCAAAAGTGCCTGTACAAGGTTTAATTGAAATAAATGATTTGAGTTTGAGTTTGAGTTTGAAAATATGTCCTCTCAACTAGTGGGCGAGGATTGGGGCCATACGTATTAGATTTGATTGTTTTGCCGCATGATTTATTATTGTTGTTTTGACCTTAATTATTTTCGTATGTGATATTAGAGTGTTTTTGTTTTCAATTATGACAATTTGCGCGAATGTTTAATTCGAAGGGCTGGGATTTTTTCTAGAACAAGGCTTAAAATTAAAACTACGGAGCGGTTACAAAGAGACCTTTAGTCCAAGAGGGATGCTAAGGTTCAGCAGATCAGATTACCTACCCCTGCCGTGGTTGGTTCCTGGATGGGTGACCATCTTTTCATACCGTGGCCCCTCCGTGCCTCGCCGTTAGTCCCGACTGTCATTCGTGGATTTTTGACAGTGGTTACGGGTCGTCAGAAGCCCGAAAGTTTGACAACCAGTCTTACTAAGAGGTATCGTATTACTCAGTAACTGGGTTGTGAAGGTCAGATCATAGGCAGTCGCTCCATGTAAAATACTGGTACTCAGCTGCACCCAGTTAGACTGGAAGTCGATCCCAACATAGTTGGGAAAAGGCTAGGACGGTGAATTTTAATCAAAGATTTCCTTCTTTGGAATAAAAATGGTAAACAGTAAATGCGTCAAAAGTTATATCAGAACTAACTTATCTGTACTAAATACTAAAAAGATGTAAATATTGTGAGTTTGTATGTTATGTAGGCGGTAATCTTCGGAACCACAGACCTGATTCCAAAAATTCTCTCACTAATGGAAGGTTACAGTAATTCCTAGTATCATAGGATATATTTTATGTTAAAACAAGAAATTTCAAGCGGACGAACTCGCGGGCAATAGGTAGTAATAAAATAATAATCAGGCCAAATAATATGCGCTGCTCTATTTTGAGCCTTTAAATCTTTAACGGCCGAACCAAATAACCTATTTTCAGTTAAAGACAGATCGCTACTCATGGTAGCCAGTTTAATAAAATTAACTGCCAGTATCATAATAATGATACAGATCGCTACTGATACAGATTATTGGGACGTTAAAACCAGAGATAGATATGTTTTCTACCTCCAGTATGCCTAAACTTGTGATAGTTAGGCAATAACAATAACCAAAAATTCCTTGCTAACGAACAAAAAAGTTCAAAATATTTGAAGGAACTCTAGCATGTCTATTATCAGAAAAAGGAATGCAAAGATAGTGTTGTCAACCCCCAGAATACCCCACCCTGTAGAGACCAAACACGGGGTCATACACGTAAACTATCCATAATCAAAAAAAGATTTATAATTAAATACATGAACTACCGCGAACACTAGTCAATTAACATTAAAATGCCACAGGTACACGCGCCACCAGAAATATATTAGAAGTAGTAAGTAATATTAATAACGGCTACATTGCATGCGTATGGGCAATTAGTGGACTTCGGTGACACGTTATGTTTGATTTAAATATTGAGAGCGTTGTGCTTGCGAGTGTAGGTACCTAAAGGTTTAATAAGTAGATAATGGAGTCGATTCCCTTGTTCACAAACTGAACTAAATTTAAGTTCAGTGCATCTTTTTCTTTCTATTTCATTATGAAAAGGACAGAAGATACGTTTTAGTTTAGTCCTATCAAATTAATCAGTGCAGCACATCAAGCTACTACAATCTGTTATCATCAATGAGCGCAAGAGGCCCGGCGCGGGTGAGCATGTTTTAGCACGCATTACACGATTAGCTTCATACGACTATCAGTTATCATAGACAAATAAAACTAAAATTATCAGTTACTAATGAAATAAAAAAGATATCTTAAATAAAACCTTAATGGCCTCTTCCTTATCTTGAATTAAATAAAAGATATCTTTACAAAATAAAACTATATTTTCAAGATAGTTTTGGTCAGTAAGCCAACAAATTTCGTGTTGTATAGTTCATCATGTTTGCCAACAAAGTGGTCCTCGTTACGGGCGGCAGCTCCGGCATCGGAGCGGCTACTGTGGAGTTATTTGCCAAGGAGGGAGCTTCGGTTGCCTTCGTCGGAAGAAACGAAGACAAACTAAACGAAGTCGCCAAACGTTGTGAGCAGCATGGAGCCAACACCCTCGTTATCAAAGCAGATGTCTCCAAAGAGGAGGAAGCCAAAACTATCGTCCAACAAACTGTTGACAAGTTCGGAAAACTCGACATACTGGTCAACAACGCTGGTATATTACGGTTTGCGAGTATACTGCAACCCAATCTACTACAGAACTACGATGAGGTCATGAACACGAACCTGCGCCCCGTCGTCCTCGTCACTAACTTAGCGGTCCCACACCTCATAAAAACAAAAGGCAACATCATAAACGTATCCAGTATTGCGTCCACATTAAATCAGATACCAGGAATGATGTCTTACAGCGTTTCCAAAGCTGGTATGGATCATTTTACAAGGTTTGCTGCACTGGAACTGGCTGTTTCTGGCGTGCGAGTGAACTCTGTTAATCCTGGACCAGTAATAACTAACATAGCATCGAATTCTGACTTGCCTCCAGAATTTAAAGTGGGTGGAAATGTAGCGAGTAAGACAGCACTGGGAAGATCTTCAGATGCTGATGAGATTGGTGACATAATCCTGTACCTAGCCAGTGACAAGGCTAGGGGTGTAACCGGCTCCTGTTATGTTATTGATAATGGTTCTAAGCTGAAGTAGGCTCTTTTATTTCTTTTTGTGATTCCCAAGTTTGTCATGGTGTATTCCAATTGTGATTGTAAACAATTGCATGTATGAATATTTTACAATGTGGTTTTATTATGTGATTGGATGGCAAAGTACGTCATCTGCATCATCTGCCTAACCTTTTCCCAACTATGTTGGGGTCGGCTTCTAGTCTAACCGCATGCAGCTAAATACCAGTATTTTAAATGGAGCGACTGCCTATCTGACCTATGATACCCCTTGGTAAGACTGGTTATCAGACTTTCGGGCTTCTGACTACCCGTAATGACTGTCAAAGATCCACGAATGACAGCCGGGACCAACGGCTTAACGTGCTTTCCGAGGGACGGAGCTGCGGAGGGGTCACGGTATGTAAAGATGGTCACCCATCCACAGACCAACCGCGGCAAGCGTAGCTTAACCTGATCGATCGACCTGTGCGGCAGTTATTATTTAGCCACAGGCCCCTGGTAAAGTACCTAAGAGTTGAAATACGTGATGGCTACTTACCATCACGTATTCCACCAATGGACAACTGCAATAACAGAGGAATCGCAGATGTTGCCCCAAAGACAAAGCTTAAATATTGGAAGTTACACCAGCACTGATTCCTTTCAAACCGGAGTACAGCCAGAGCAGTGCAGACAGACCAGGAATCAAGTCCTGCCAAATCCCATAAAAAAAAATAAAAGTCATTTATTCAAACGAGACTGAGGAACACCCCTTTTTGAACGTCAAAATTTTCGACAATTCCGACAGTCCCCAAATACTGTAGCGGTATCTACAACGCCACATGCGAACAACGCGTCATACTGACGTCACGCAAATCCTGCATCGCGCAAGCAGAGTTTACCGCGCAACTAGCATAGATACAACGGCCCGACATGAATCATCGGGCAGTTGCCCCGCCAGACACAACACCCGTCTGGTTGGAGGATCCTCCTTTTTCTAGGTTGAGTGAACTTTGCTCCCTGTTCTTCATAATTCTATAATACAACTTCCTAGTGCTTTAGTGCTGGGAACAAGAAGTGATGCAACAAACTCCCCAGCAGCACAGCTGTCTGTTCAGTAACATTCAAGTTGGACAGCCTTTTGCGTTGCTATCTTTATTTTATAGCGCAGTAGGTATATTGTTACGAACGCAAACCGTTATCACGTAGTGTTAGTGTGTAGTTTCTACCCAGATTAATATTAGATACACATTAAAATAGAAATATACACATTAGAATACAAAATTATCACAGCATCGACGTTGATAAAATAGTATCGGTTGTCTTATCTCATATTGTTTCGGCGACCACATTTTATTTACTCATAATGACTATGCCTTATTTGAGGGGCACGTGGCTAAATAATAACAGCCGCACAGGTCGATCGATCAGGTTAAGCTACTCTTGCCGTGGTTGGTTCCTGGATGGGTGACCATCTTTACATACCGTGACCCCTCCGTGCCTCGCCGTTAGTCCCGACTGTCGTTCGTGGGTCTTTGACAGTCGTTACGGGTCGTCAGAAGCCCGAAAGTTTGACAACCAGTCTTACTAAAAGGTATCGTATTAATCCGTAACTGGGTTGTGGAGGTCAGATAGGCAGTAAAATACTGGTATCCAGCTATATCCGGTCAGACTGGAAGCCAAGCCCAACATAGTTGGGAAAAGGCTAGTAAGGTGACTTACCTTCTTCAAAATAAAAATGATAAACAGTAGGTAAATGCGTAAATCATGAAACTCCTCGAGGCTCCTATTTCTGTGTAAAGGGTTTAAAGTAACCTAACCAAACCTAACCTCGGGGTGCCATTCGCTCGCTCTTGAATCTTACATCGCCTATCGACCGACGGCAACCATGCAACCGATGTCACCCGAAGGGTTTGTCCTATCGCGTGTAGGGACATCTGGTTTGGCCTAGGCGAAACTAGTTCATCCTAAAATCGTTAAGGAGAAGAAAATACAAAAAAAAATATTATAACACAAATATTAATAACAAAGTACCTAGATGTTTTTAAATTACATTAAACGTTACATAAAGAAGATTTTGAATTTATTATACGTAACTGAATATTATACTATTTGAATCAAAATCCTAATTTTAGCAGGTTAATCGGAAAATTGAAAATCGGAATGTCGCTTTTCAGACCGAGAATCCATCGAGCATTTGATTCTTCGAACATATGAACATCAGAAAACAAACAAATCGCATTTATGACTTTCGGTAAAATTTCGTGATATTTAATAATAGACATTATAATTCTTAGGTATTATGAATTTCGCACTTTTGAAAATCGGAACTTCGAAATTCGGAATAAAATATTTCATAATATTTGGGTGTTCCCAAGTAATTATTAATAACGGTTACATTGCATGCGTGTGGGCAATTAGTGGACTTCGGTGACACGTTACGTTTGATTTAAGTAAATATCGAGAGCGTTCTGCTTGCGAGTGTACCTAAAGTAAGTAGATATTGGAGCCGATTCCCTCGTTCACAAACTAAACTAAATCTAAGTTCAGTGGATCTTTTTCTTTCTATTTCATTAAGAAAAGGACAGAAGATACATTTTAGTTTAGTCCTATCAAATGAATCAGCGCCTGACACTAGTCCATACAAGTTTAGACGTGATTAAAAACTTTCCTAAAAAAAAATACCTTAAAATTACGCAAATTTACGTCAGGCGCTGATTAATTTGACAGGACTAAACAAAAATTTATCTTCTGCCCTTTTCTTAATGAAATAATAGGTCGGCTGTTTAGCCATTTGACTGTCACGATTATCGGCACTATAATCACTCACATCCCACATGTTGATGACCTCGCGAGCCAAGTCAAGATACGTCTTGATGGTTGTGAGACTGTTATTGTTACTTGACAATACTATGAAAACTATGATAACCTGAAAAAGGAGACTAGCAAACAACTTGATGAACTAAAGGTATGATAAACAAATTACTATTCCTAAACAAGTGATAATGATTAACCCTACGTTAAATTCAAACGATTCATAAGGTAGTACACGATTAGCTTCATACGACGACGTATCAGTTATCATCACACTAATATTATAAAGGCGATAGTTTGTGTGTGTATGTGTGTGTTTGTTACTTCTTCACGCTCAAACGGCTGGACCAATTTTGATAAAATTTTGTATGGAGGTAGCTGACACCCTGGATTAACATATACTTTTTATCCCAATATTCCCACGGTATCGAGATTTACGCGGGTGAAACCGCGGGGTGCAGCTATCAGTTACTATTGAAATAAAAACTGGCCAAGTGCGAGTCGGACTCGCACACGAAGGGTTCCGTACCACAAGGCAAAAACGGCGAAAAAAATACGTTTGTTGTATGGGAGCCCCCTTAAATATTTATTTTATTTTGTTTTTAGTATTTGTTGTTATAGCGGCAACAGAAATACATCATCTGTAAAAATTTCAACTGTCTAGCTACCGCGGTTCTTGAGATACAACCTGGTGACAGACAGACCGACGGACGGACAGCGAAGTCTTAGTAATAGGGTTCCGTTTTTACCATTTGGGTACGGAACCCTAAAAAGATATCTTAAATAAAACCTTAATGGCCTCTTCCTTATCTTGAATTAAATAAAAGATATCTTTACAAAATAAAACTATATTTTCAAGATAGTTTTGGTCAGTAAGTCAACAAATTTCGTGTTGTATAGTTCATCATGTTTGCCAACAAAGTGGTCCTCGTTACGGGCGGCAGCTCCGGCATCGGAGCGGCTACTGTGGAGTTATTTGCCAAGGAGGGAGCTTCGGTTGCCTTCGTCGGAAGAAACGAAGACAAACTAAACGAAGTCGCCAAACGTTGTGAGCAGCATGGAGCCAACACCCTCGTTATCAAAGCAGATGTCTCCAAAGAGGAGGAAGCCAAAACTATCGTCCAACAAACTGTTGACAAGTTCGGAAAACTCGACATACTGGTCAACAACGCTGGTATATTACGGTTTGCGAGTATACTGCAACCCAATCTACTACAGAACTACGATGAGGTCATGAACACGAACCTGCGCCCCGTCGTCCTCGTCACTAACTTAGCGGTCCCATACCTCATAAAAACAAAAGGCAACATCATAAACGTATCCAGTATTGCGTCCACATTAAATCAGATACCAGGAATGATGTCTTACAGCGTTTCCAAAGCTGGTATGGATCATTTTACAAGGTTTGCTGCACTGGAACTGGCTGCTTCTGGCGTGCGAGTGAACTCTGTTAATCCTGGACCAGTAATAACTAACATAGTATCGAATTCTGACTTGCCTCCAGAATTTAAAGTGGGTGGAAATGTAGCGAGTAAGACAGCACTGGGAAGATCTTCAGATGCTGATGAGATTGGTGACATAATCCTGTACCTAGCCAGTGACAAGGCTAGGGGTGTAACCGGCTCCTGTTATGTTATTGATAATGGTTATATGCTGAAGTAGGCTCTTTTATTTCTTTTTGTGATTCCCAAGTTTGTCATGGTGTATTCCAATTGTGATTGTAAACAATTGCATGTATGAATATTTTACAATGTGGTTTTATTATGTGATTGGATGGCAAAGTACGTCATCTGCATCATCTGCCTAACCTTTTCCCAACTATGTTGGGGTCGGCTTCTAGTCTAACCGCATGCAGCTGAATACCAGTATTTTAAATGGAGCGACTGCCTATCTGACCTATGATACCCCTTGGTAAGACTGGTTATCAGACTTTCGGGCTTCTGACTACCCGTAATGACTGTCAAAGATCCACGAATGACAGCCGGGACCAACGGCTTAACGTGCTTTCCGAGGGACGGAGCTGCGGAGGGGTCACGGTATGTAAAGATGGTCACCCATCCACAGACCAACCGCGGCAAGCGTAGCTTAACCTGATCGATCGACCTGTGCGGCAGTTATTATTTAGCCACAGGCCCCTGGTAAAGTACCTAAGAGTTGAAATACGTGATGGCTACTTACCATCACGTATTCCACCAATGGACAACTGCAATAACAGAGGAATCGCAGATGTTGCCCCAAAGACAAAGCTTAAATATTGGAAGTTACACCAGCACTGATTCCTTTCAAACCGGAGTACAGCCAGAGCAGTGCAGACAGACCAGGAATCAAGTCCTGCCAAATCCCATAAAAAAAAATAAAAGTCATTTATTCAAACGAGACTGAGAAACACCCCTTTTTGAACGTCAAAATTTTCGACAATTCCGACAGTCCCCAAATACTGTAGCGGTATCTACAACGCCACATGCGAACAACGCGTCATACTGACGTCACGCAAATCCTGCATCGCGCAAGCAGAGTTTACCGCGCAACTAGCATAGATACAACGGCCCGACATGAATCATCGGGCAGTTGCCCCGCCAGACACAACACCCGTCTGGTTGGAGGATCCTCCTTTTTCTAGGTTGAGTGAACTTTGCTCCCTGTTCTTCATAATTCTATAATACAACTTCCTAGTGCTTTAGTGCTGGGAACAAGAAGTGATGCAACAAACTCCCCAGCAGCACAGCTGTCTGTTCAGTAACATTCAAGTTGGACAGCCTTTTGCGTTGCTATCTTTATTTTATAGCGCAGTAGGTATATTGTTACGAACGCAAACCGTTATCACGTAGTGTTAGTGTGTAGTTTCTACCCAGATTAATATTAGGTACACATTAAAATAGAAATATACACATTAGAATACAAAATTATCACAGCATCGACGTTGATAAAATAGTATCGGTTGTCTTATCTCATATTGTTTCGGCGACCACATTTTATTTACTCATAATGACTATGCCTTATTTGAGGGGCACGTGGCTAAATAATAACAGCCGCACAGGTCGATCGATCAGGTTAAGCTACTCTTGCCGTGGTTGGTTCCTGGATGGGTGACCATCTTTACATACCGTGACCCCTCCGTGCCTCGCCGTTAGTCCCGACTGTCGTTCGTGGGTCTTTGACAGTCGTTACGGGTCGTCAGAAGCCCGAAAGTTTGACAACCAGTCTTACTAAAAGGTATCGTATTAATCCGTAACTGGGTTGTGGAGGTCAGATAGGCAGTAAAATACTGGTATCCAGCTATATCCGGTCAGACTGGAAGCCGAGCCCAACATAGTTGGGAAAAGGCTAGTAAGGTGACTTACCTTCTTCGAAATAAAAATGATAAACAGTAAGTAAATTCGTAAATCATGAAACTCCTCGAGGCTCCTATTTCTGTGTAAAGGGTTTAAAGTAACCTAACCAAACCTAACCTCGGGGTTCCATTCGTTCGCTCTTGAATCTTACATCGCCTATCGACCGACCGCAACCATGCAACTGATGTCACCCGAAGGGTTTGTCCTATCGCGTTTAGGGACATCTGGTTTGGCCTAGGCGAAACTAGTTCATCCTAAAATCGATAAGGAGAAGAAAATACAAAAAAAATTATTATAACACAAATATTAATAACAAAGTTACATTAAATTACATTAAACGTTACATAAAGATTTTGAATTTATTATACGTAACTGAATATTATATCTACCTACTATTTGAATCAAAATCCTAATTTTAGCAGGTTAATCGGAAAATTGAAAATCGGAATGTCGCTTTTCAGACCGAGAATCCATCGAGCATTTGATTCTTCGAACATATGAACATCAGAAAACAAACAAATCGCATTTATGACTTTCGGTAAAATTTCGTGATATTTAATAATAGACATTATAATTCTTAGGTATTATGAATTTCGCACTTTTGAAAATCGGAACTTCGAAATTCGGAATAAAATATTTCATAATATTTGGGTGTTCCCAAGTAATTATTAATAACGGTTACATTGCATGCGTGTGGGCAATTAGTGGACTTCGGTGACACGTTACGTTTGATTTAAGTAAATATCGAGAGCGTTCTGCTTGCGAGTGTACCTAAAGTAAGTAGATATTGGAGCCGATTCCCTCGTTCACAAACTAAACTAAATCTAAGTTCAGTGCATCTTTTTCTTTCTATTTCATTAAGAAAAGGACAAAAGATACATTTTAGTTTAGTCCTATCAAATGAATCAGCGCCTGACACTAGTCCATACTCATTAGGGTCTGAAATGACAATGGGTGTTCCTCAAGGTTCGATATTGGGTCCATTCCTCTTTTTAGTTTACATTAATGATTTACCCCAATTACTTCAAAATCAACCGAAGATGGTGTTATTTGCAGATGACACATCATTAATCTTTAAAATAGACCGACGGTCACAAAATCTTGACGACGTGAATAACTCTATTCTTCAGGTCCAAGATTGGTTTACGGTAAATAATTTAGTACTTAATGAAAAAAAACCAAATGCATTAGATTTAAATTACCGAATGTTAGAAGTAGCGAATGTGAAATCATATTGAATGGCCAAAAACTAGAATTTATTGATCAGACAGTTTTCCTAGGAATCACGCTAGACGAGAAATTACAATGGGGACCTCATATAACATCTATTGCGGGGCGGCTAAGCTCCGCCGCTTATGCTGTTAGAAAGATAAGACAGTTAACAGATGTAGAAACCGCGCGTTTGGTCTATTTTAGTTACTTCCACAGTATTATGTCATATGGCATTTTACTATGGGGTCGGGCTGCTGACATTGAATCCATTTTTATTTTACAAAAGAGAGCTGTCAGAGCCATTTACAATCTACGTCGTCGCGAATCTCTTAGGGAACTATTTAAAATGGTTAATATCATGACGGTACCTTGCCAATTCATTTATGAAAATATTATGTATGTAAGAAAAAATCAACATCTTTTTAATAAAATAAGTGATAGGCATAATTTTAATACTAGAAATAGAGATAAATTAGATCAACCTTTTTTCAGATTATCGAAAGTACATACATCTTTTATGGGGTACTGTGTTAAATGCTACAACAAAATACCTTGTGACATATTGCAATTAAATGAAAGAAAATTTAAAACTCATATTAAAAGTACACTTTGTAAACAAGGATATTACAAATTAGAGGATTATATGCAAGATAAGAATGTTTGGAAACATGCTGGTCCTGCTCCATAGGACAATCTAAAAGTCTAGACAAAATCAAACTTGTTCCTAATTTAATTTATATGTATATTTTTAATTATGACATCTTATTCTAATTCAATTTTACAATCTGCGACTACAGTGGCTCACACACTTGTTAAAGTTCAACTACTTTTGCATTTTTTCATTTTTCTTTTTTTTTTAATAACTTGTAAATATGTGAGCACCATGTATCTATCACTTATTTGATTTACCTGTCATTGCTTAATTTTTAATTCTTTTTACCTTTTGTGGTAGACTAATTTTATTATGGGTGCATCGTGTTCACATACAAATTTTATTATGTATACAAGACCTTGTAAAACAATTTTAAAAGAGTAACGGTGGAGTTTCTTGTCCATTCTTCTCCATACGAAAACTACCTTTTCGAATGGGCGACTAGAATCATTTCTATTTAGTTTTTTTTTGACGTTCAAAAGTGCCTTTAATGTGCCTATTTGAAATAAATGATTTGACTTTGACTTTGACTTTGACTTTGACTTACAAGTTTAGACGTGATTAAAAACTTTCCTAAAAAAAAATCCTTAAAATTACGCAAATTTACGTCAGGCGCTGATTAATTTGACAGGACTAAACAAAAATTTATCTTCTGTCCTTTTCTTAATGAAATAATAGGTCGGCTGTTTAGCCATTTGACTGTCACGATTATCGGCACTATAATCGCTCACATCCCACATGTCGATGACCTCGCGAGCCAAGTCAAGATACGTCTTGATGGTTGTCAGACTGTTATTGTTACTTGACAATACTATGAAAACTATGATAACCTGAAAAAGGAGACTAGCAAACAACTTGATGAACTAAAGGTATGATAAACAAATTATTATTCCTAAACAAGTGATAATGATTAACCTACGTTAAATTCAAACGATTCATAAGGTAGTACACGATTAGCTTCATACGACGACGTATCAGTTATCATCACACTAATATTATAAAGGCGAAAGTTTGTGTGTGTATGTGTGTGTTTGTTACTTCTTCACGCTCAAACGGCTGGACCAATTTTGATAAAATTTTGTATGGAGGTAGCTGACACCCTGGATTAACATATACTTTTTATCCCAATATTCCCACGGTATCGAGATTTACGCGGGTGAAACCGCGGGGTGCAGCTATCAGTTACTAATGAAATAAAAACTGGCCAAGTGCGAGTCGGACTCGCACACGAAGGGTTCCGTACCACAAGGCAAAAACGGCGAAAAAAATACGTTTGTTGTATGGGAGCCCCCTTAAATATTTATTTTATTTTGTTTTTAGTATTTGTTGTTATAGCGGCAACAGAAATACATCATCTGTAAAAATTTCAACTGTCTAGCTACCGCGGTTCTTGAGATACAACCTGGTGACAGACAGACGGACGGACGGACAGCGAAGTCTTAGTAATAGGGTTCCGTTTTTACCATTTGGGTACGGAACCCTAAAAAGATATCTTAAATAAAACCTTAAGGCCTCTTCCTTATCTTGAGTTAAATAATAGATATCTTTAATAGACAAAACTATATTTTTAAGCTATTTTTGGTCAGTAAGCCAACAAATTTCGTGTCGTATAGTTCATCATGTTTGCCAACAAAGTGGTCCTCGTTACGGGCGGCAGCTCCGGCATCGGAGCGGCTACTGTGGAGTTATTTGCCAAGGAGGGAGCTTCGGTTGCCTTCGTCGGAAGAAACGAAGACAAACTAAACGAAGTCGCCAAACGTTGTGAGCAGCATGGAGCCAACACCCTCGTTATCAAAGCAGATGTCTCCAAAGAGGAGGAAGCCAAAACTATCGTCCAACAAACTGTTGACAAGTTCGGAAAACTCGACATACTCGTCAACAACGCTGGGATATTACGGTTTGCGAGTATACTGCAACCCAATCTACTACAGAACTACGATGAGGTCATGAACACGAACCTGCGCCCCGTCGTCCTCATCACCAACTTAGCGGTCCCACACCTCATAAAAACAAAAGGCAACATCATAAACGTATCCAGTATTGCGTCCACATTAAATCAGATACCAGGAATGATGTCTTACAGCGTTTCCAAAGCTGGTATGGATCATTTTACAAGGTTTGCTGCAATGGAACTGGCTGCTTCTGGCGTGCGAGTGAACTCTGTCAATCCTGGACCAGTAATAACTGACATAATATCGAATTCTGACTTGCCTCCAGAATTTAAAGTGTGTGGAAATGTAGCGAGTAAGACAGCACTGGGAAGATCTTCAGATGCTGATGAGATTGGTGACATAATCCTGTACCTAGCCAGTGACAAGGCTAGGGGTGTAACCGGCTCCTGTTATGTTATTGATAATGGTTATATGCTGAAGTAGGCTCTTTTATTTCTTTTTGTGATTCCCAAGTTTGTCATGGTGTATTCCAATTGTGATTGTAAACAATTGCATGTATGAATATTTTACAATGTGGTTTTATTATGTGATTGGATGGCAAAGTACGTCATCTGCATCATCTGCCTAACCTTTTCCCAACTATGTTGGGGTCGGCTTCTAGTCTAACCGCATGCAGCTGAATACCAGTATTTTAAATGGAGCGACTGCCTATCTGACCTATGATACCCCTTGGTAAGACTGGTTATCAGACTTTCGGGCTTCTGACTACCCGTAATGACTGTCAAAGATCCACGAATGACAGCCGGGACCAACGGCTTAACGTGCTTTCCGAGGGACGGAGCTGCGGAGGGGTCACGGTATGTAAAGATGGTCACCCATCCACAGACCAACCGCGGCAAGCGTAGCTTAACCTGATCGATCGACCTGTGCGGCAGTTATTATTTAGCCACAGGCCCCTGGTAAAGTACCTAAGAGTTGAAATACGTGATGGCTACTTACCATCACGTATTCCACCAATGGACAACTGCAATAACAGAGGAATCGCAGATGTTGCCCCAAAGACAAAGCTTAAATATTGGAAGTTACACCAGCACCGATTCCTTTCAAACCGGAGTACAGCCAGAGCAGTGCAGACAGACCAGGAATCAAGTCCTGCCATATCCCATAAAAAAAAAAAAAGTCCTTTATTCAAACGAGACTGAGGAACACCCCTTTTTGAACGTCAAAATTTTCGACAATTCGGACAGTCCCCAAATACTGTAGCGGTATCTACAACGCCACATGCGAACAACGCGTCATACTGACGTCACGCAAATCCTGCATCGCGCAAGCAGAGTTTACCGCGCAACTAGCATAGATACAACGGCCCGACATGAATCATCGGGCAGTTGCCCCGCCAGACACAACACCCGCTGGGTTGGAGGATCCTCCCTTTTCTAGGTTGAGTGAACTTTGCTCCCTGTTCTTCATAATTCTATAATACAACTTCCTAGTGCTTTAGTGCTGGGAACAAGAAGTGATGCAACAAACTCCCCAGCAGCACAGCTGTCTGTTCAGTAACATTCAAGTTGGACAGCCTTTTGCGTTGCTATCTTTATTTTATAGCGCAGTAGGTATATTGTTACGAACGCAAACCGTTATCACGTAGTGTTAGTGTGTAGTTTCTACCCAGATTAATATTAGATACACATTAAAATAGAAATATACACATTAGAATACAAAATTATCACAGCATCGACGTTGATAAAATAGTATCGGTTGTCTTATCTCATATTGTTTCGGCGACCACATTTTATTTACTCATAATGACTATGCCTTATTTGAGGGGCACGTGGCTAAATAATAACAGCCGCACAGGTCGATCGATCAGGTTAAGCTACTCTTGCCGTGGTTGGTTCCTGGATGGGTGACCATCTTTACATACCGTGACCCCTCCGTGCCTCGCCGTTAGTCCCGACTGTCGTTCGTGGGTCTTTGACAGTCGTTACGGGTCGTCAGAAGCCCGAAAGTTTGACAACCAGTCTTACTAAAAGGTATCGTATTAATCCGTAACTGGGTTGTGGAGGTCAGATAGGCAGTAAAATACTGTGCTGTCCGGACACGGTTGCTTCGGATCGTACCTGCACCGTATCGGGCCGGAGGAGACGCCGTCGTGTCACGACTGTGGCGCGGCGGAGGACACGGCGCAACACACTCTCGAGGTGTGCCCGTCGTGGTCCGGGCCGCGCCGCAGTCTCACCGCGGCGATCGGAACGGACCTCTCGCTCCCCGGCTTGGTCAACGCCATGCTAGGGGATGAGGGGTCCTGGGCGGCAGTCGCCTCCTTCTGCGAACACGTCATGTCCCAGAAGGAGGCGGCGGAGCGCGTGCGGGAGGAAGACCCTCTCGCGGCGCCGCTCCGAAGGCGGAGGAGGGGTCGAAGAAGACGTCAGTATGACAGTCATCTCCGACTCCTCCCAGGTGGAAGCCAGCAGGCGACGGGTGCGGGGGCACCCTCGCCTGTATTGCACAGGCTTCCACCAGTGCCGGACGGGAATGGCCAGGTGTTCCCGGCCATTCCCGTAGCCCCCCAGACGGGGGGACATGCGGGGCCCGCCAGCTAGGCGGGCATGCGCCGGGGGGTTGTGGATGCAAGGGCTGAGCCGGATTCCCATGACCTCCCCATCAAGGCGATGAGGGAACACCGCTGAGTTTTAGTGGGTATACTGCCACCTTGGCAGGGAGTCCCACATACTCCGTCTCTTCCCCCGACGAGCGGAGATGCGTAACGTCATTTCTCAGCGAAAAAAAAAAAAAAAAAAAAAAAAGGCAGTAAAATACTGGTATCCAGCTATATCCGGTCAGACTGGAAGCCAAGCCCAACATAGTTGGGAAAAGGCTAGTAAGGTGACTTACCTTCTTCAAAATAAAAATGATAAACAGTAGGTAAATGCGTAAATCATGAAACTCCTCGAGGCTCCTATTTCTGTGTAAAGGGTTTAAAGTAACCTAACCAAACCTAACCTCGGGGTGCCATTCGCTCGCTCTTGAATCTTACATCGCCTATCGACCGACGGCAACCATGCAACCGATGTCACCCGAAGGGTTTGTCCTATCGCGTGTAGGGACATCTGGTTTGGCCTAGGCGAAACTAGTTCATCCTAAAATCGTTAAGGAGAAGAAAATACAAAAAAAAATATTATAACACAAATATTAATAACAAAGTACCTAGATGTTTTTAAATTACATTAAACGTTACATAAAGAAGATTTTGAATTTATTATACGTAACTGAATATTATACTATTTGAATCAAAATCCTAATTTTAGCAGGTTAATCGGAAAATTGAAAATCGGAATGTCGCTTTTCAGACCGAGAATCCATCGAGCATTTGATTCTTCGAACATATGAACATCAGAAAACAAACAAATCGCATTTATGACTTTCGGTGAAATTTCGTGATATTTAATAATAGACATTATAATTCTTAGGTATTATGAATTTCGCACTTTTGAAAATCGGAACTTCGAAATTCGGAATAAAATATTTCATAATATTTGGGTGTTCCCAAGTAATTATTAATAACGGTTACATTGCATGCGTGTGGGCAATTAGTGGACTTCGGTGACACGTTACGTTTGATTTAAGTAAATATCGAGAGCGTTCTGCTTGCGAGTGTACCTAAAGTAAGTAGATATTGGAGCCGATTCCCTCGTTCACAAACTAAACTAAATCTAAGTTCAGTGGATCTTTTTCTTTCTATTTCATTAAGAAAAGGACAGAAGATACATTTTAGTTTAGTCCTATCAAATGAATCAGCGCCTGACACTAGTCCATACAAGTTTAGACGTGATTAAAAACTTTCCTAAAAAAAAATACCTTAAAATTACGCAAATTTACGTCAGGCGCTGATTAATTTGACAGGACTAAACAAAAATTTATCTTCTGTCCTTTTCTTAATGAAATAATAGGTCGGCTGTTTAGCCATTTGACTGTCACGATTATCGGCACTATAATCGCTCACATCCCACATGTTGATGACCTCGCGAGCCAAGTCAAGATACGTCTTGATGGTTGTGAGACTGTTATTGTTACTTGACAATACTATGAAAACTATGATAACCTGAAAAAGGAGACTAGCAAACAACTTGATGAACTAAAGGTATGATAAACAAATTATTATTCCTAAACAAGTGATAATGATTAACCCTACGTTAAATTCAAACGATTCATAAGGTAGTACACGATTAGCTTCATACGACGACGTATCAGTTATCATCACACTAATATTATAAAGGCGATAGTTTGTGTGTGTATGTGTGTGTTTGTTACTTCTTCACGCTCAAACGGCTTGACCAATTTTGATAAAATTTTGTATGGAGGTAGCTGACACCCTGGATTAACATATACTTTTTATCCCAATATTCCCACGGTATCGAGATTTACGCGGGTGAAACCGCGGGGTGCAGCTATCAGTTACTAATGAAATAAAAACTGGCCAAGTGCGAGTCGGACTCGCACACGAAGGGTTCCGTACCACAAGGCAAAAACGCCGAAAAAAATACGTTTGTTGTTATAGTATCTGTATATTACTGATACTGTACTTACGCTTCATTTTCATTCATTCTCATCATATTTATGATTTTGTATCCTTTTATGATTTTCTTACTAAATATTATATTTCGCACTTTGGCTGTTACACAAAATATAGAACTCGAGTAGTTTCTGTGTTAGCGCTCTGCGAATCACTCTTAAACGAATCTTCTCTAAAGAATTAGGTACCTGATTATAAATTATAATTTTTCATCATTTTACACAATAATATTCTTGTTATGACATTTAAGTCAAACGCGTCAATCTGATGTCTACTTATTCTTCTAATTTCCTATGCAGTCTAATCAAAGAAGGTCGCAGTAGGATTGTATTTTCTAAAAATCATTTTATATCGTTTTGGATAATCTAAATTTTGTTTTTTATACTTAATTGCGTTGTCTACTAAATAATGAAATTCTAAATTATAATTATAATATTCTTAAACGCACTCTCGGCATTAACAAGGAGGTTATATACGTCTTGACGGAGAAAACTAGCAGGTGAGACGGGGATGGCAGGAAAAAGAAAAGGCGGAGGGAGAACGGAGGAATTCGAGAAGAACGGTTTGAAAAATTACGAGAGCGAGGAAGCTAAAAAACTCGGTAAAAAGAAAACTAAGAAAACATTCTTGTTAAGCAAAGACTACTATATGATGCTGTATTAAGGATAACGGAGAGCTGAGGTGTTTTGTGCGGACGGACTGTGTCGCTAATTCGACCCGACCGACGCCTGTTCTGCCGAGCCAATTCGAACGGTAACTGAGCCGTCGACTGGCGTCGACACCCGTTCCCCGGAGCCGTCCTGTAAGCCTACTTCCTATCCACTGTGCGTCGGAGTGCGTAGTGAGTGGGAGTGCGTAGTTGTAGGTTTATCTTTTTTTATTAAAATTTATTGAACTGTCTACTCCTTAATTATTTGTTAGGGATAAGTAGACACGACAGTTTGGCGCCCAACTTTTAGTTCTATTTAGGTCCTAGATAGGATTAAACTCCCTCTTTACTAATTTTAAATTATCCTCTCTTTAACCTCGCTATAACTTTTTAATTTCTTTAAGAAGTGATCTTACTCTTTCTATTACTTACTTGTCCTCCTTCTTATAACTAATTTACTCTTTTGAACACTGTTGTACTTTGACACAGACATAATTAGACCCTCTGTGTCCTCCTCTTGAATTTTTAATCCTTAGATTTTTTTTCTCTTCGTCCCTCTTTCCCTCTTTGTGCCTCTTTCCCTCTTTTACCCTCTTTCCCTCTTTTATACTTTGACCCTCTTGAGTCCTCTCTAACACTCTCTAACCCTCTAAGTTTACTATATTTAATAAACCCTCTCATTTTCCTCCCTTTTTAACCCTTAACCTTTTTTTTGCTAACTTTATTATTAATTTTAGTCATGGATAGAATTATTCACTTCGAACTTTTAAATAAAGCTGAGCTGGAATATGAAGTTAAAATTAGATTAGAAGAACCGAAAGATACAGTTATACTTCTTAAGAAGCAAATTCTCCAACTCGCGCCTCTTACTTTATCACATGATATTTTAGACTCGGTATTCTCAGTCAAAACTGACTTAGACGAACTTTTCTCTACTCTTAATTTTATCGAATCCAAAATATTATTGGTTGAACAGGGCAACAATAAACTTGTCAAAAAAATTAGGACTTTTATTAATCATTTATTTTACAGATTAGAGAGAATCGATATTGATTTAGATACTTCAGAGGAGAGTCGCTTCTCTCAAACTAAGGAAAGGTTTCTCGCCTTGGAATCAAAATTCAATTCATTAATAACTGATACCAACGAACTCAACCCTCAACCTATAGAAGTCAACCGTCCCACTTCGACTCCTAATAGCCCCAATGAGACAATGTTTCATACGATGCTTCCCGATCCTCAGTCCCAACCTTTAAACTCTATTCCTAATAATTCTCTTAATGAACTTAAACGAATAAAATACGACGGAAATTCGTGTCCGCGTTCTTTTATCCAGAAAATTCAGGAATTTAGTATTTCTAGAAATATTTCTCGGGACAAATTATTAGATCATGCGTTTGAATTACTAACTGATAACGCTTTACATTGGTACCGTTTTAAACGTGACTCTTTGTTTTCATGGAACGAACTTTGCGAAGCTTTGATTACAGACTTTAGTGGTTTTGACTATGACCATAAATTACTAGAAGCTATTAATAGTCGAACTCAAGGCAAGGATGAACCTATTATTATTTTTGTTTCCATACTGACTGGTATGTTTTCCAGACTTTCAGAAAAATTAACGGAAGCTAAAAAACTCCAAATTATTATTCGTAACATCCGACCTTGTTATTCACCTTACATCGCGAACAATAATATGAATTCTATTCATACACTAATTTCATGTTGTCAAAAATATGAAGAATTCTTGGACAAAGAGAAACGTTTCAACGAACCACAAACTTCTAATAATCCTTTAACTGTTGAATTTAACTATAAATCTACTAACTTAACGCTAAAACCTTCAACTTCTAACGCGTTCCTTTCTAGAACAAAATTTAATAATCGTTTTAACAATAAACCCCAAGTTAATACAATCAATAAATTTAACTCTAATGCCTTTTGTGTACGCTGCCGCACTAATGGTCATACACTAACTAATTGCTCGCAACCTCATACATTAATTTGTTTTAAATGTGGCTTAAAAGATGTTAAATCTACTGATTGTCCTAACTGCAAAAAATCTAACAACACAAAAAACTAAACAAAGACTTGGTTAATAAAAACTTTAATCAATCAGACTGGCATGATTGGTTACAAACCATAAAAAATTTCTTTCATTGTTACAAAATAAGTTCACTATATAATAATGAAAAAGATTTCAATCGTCCTTTTATTGATATTACTATCTCTAACAAAACATTTTCCGGCTTGTTAGATAGTGGTAGTTCTTTACAATACTTGGTAATAACTCTCACTTGGAAATTTTAAAATTAGGCTTCACGTTATCCAAGTCTTTTTCAATGACGATTACTACTGCCAGTAAACATATAAGTAAATCCCTTGGCTCAATTGACATTCCGATTAGTTACAATAATCAAACTCATCTAATCCAAGCCTTCGTATTCCCTAATATATCTCCTTCAATTATTTTAGGAGTCGACTTTTGGAGAAAGTTTAACCTTGTTCCACACATACTTTCTTCGGCTTTTAAGCCAAATACTAAATGTTCAGTGGTTACTGAGACTACTAAACAAGTACTCCCTTATAATCATCTCTCTTTAGAGCAAAAAACTATTGCTGATGATATGATTAACCGATTTAAAGCTATATCCTTCGAAAGTAGAGGAGTACTGGGCCGCACTCATCTTATTAGCCACCATATTGATACTGGTGATACTCCACCAATTAAACAACGTTGTTACCGACTGTCTCCTGAAAAACAGAAAGCTCTCATTATAGAAGTTGATAAAATGTTAGAATGGGGTGTTATTGAAAAATGCGAAAGCCCTTGGCTTTCTCCAGTTATCATTACACCTAAAAAGAATGGCGAATGGCGATTCTGTGTTGATAGTCGTAAATTAAATTCGGTTACTCGTAGAGATGCGTACAGCCTTCCATTTGTTAATGAAATTTTGGATAACCTTAAAAATGCAAAATTTCTTTCAAGCATCGATATTGCTAAAGCATTTTGGGAGATTCCCTTGAAAGAAGAAGCGGACAAAGATAAAACAGCTTTTTATGTCCCTGGTCGAGGCATGTATCGCTTTGTTATTATGCCCTTTGGGTTAACTAATGCTCCAGCTACTCAACAAAGACTTATGGATATGCTTTTTACTCCTGAATTTGACAATAAGGTTTTTTGTTACTTAGATGACATAATTATCATCTCTGAATCATTTGAGGAGCATATTTCTTATTTAGTTAAAGTTCTTGAGAAATTAACGCTAGCTAAATTGACTATTAACTTCGATAAAAGTCAATTCTTTAAAAATGAACTGTAAAGTATTTAGGGTACATAGTAGATGGAAACGGTTTACGCTCAGATCCAACTAAAATTAAAGCAATACTCGAATTCCCTATCCCCACTACTCGTAAAGAAGTAAGAAAATTTATTGGAACTTGTAGCTGGTTTCGTCGATTTATTCCCAACTTCAGCACAATTGCAACACCACTTAATAAATTAACTTCTTCCGGTAAAAACGCCCCTAAATTCATTTGGGATAAAGACGCTACTCTGGCTTTTAATAAACTAAAAGAAGCTCTTGTTACTACTCCTATACTAGCTTGTCCTGACTACGATCTTCCTTTCTCTGTACACTGCGATGCTTCTAACTTTGGCATCGGAGGTATGTTAACACAATTAAAAGATGACAAAGAAGTAGTTATAGCCTATATGAGCAAATCCCTGAATAAAAATGAGCGCAATTACTCAACTACTGAAAGAGAAACCCTCGCAGTAATTTCAGCTTTAGAACATTGGCGTTGTTATATCGATAATGGTAAACAATTCACTGTTTATACAGATCACGCAGCACTTAAATGGTTTCTTAAGTTATCCAATCCATCCGGTAGACTCGCGCGGTTGGCTCTTAGGTTGTCATCTTTTAATTTTATTTTAAAACACAAAAGGGGAAAAGATAATTTAGTCCCTGATTTACTCTCCCGTAATTCGACATCATTTCCACTTGGCGTTAATCCTGTCTCACTTGATTCCCAATCTGTATCTCCAGCATTGGAACACTATAACAAACTATTTTTTGAATGTCGTAACAATCCTGATCAATATCCCAATTATACTGTTCGCGAAAATAAATTAATGCGTTATACTCACTCTCCTTATGCGTTAACTGAAGATTTTGCGTGGAAAGAAGTTCCTCATCCTAATTTCCGAGAATCCCTAGTCAAAGATAACCATGGGTCCCCAGATCAGCCTCATCTAGGAATTTTTAAAACTTATAAAAAATTATCACTTGTATATTACTGGCCAGCTATGTTTAAAGACATCGCTAAAATAATTTCTATCTGTGATAACTGCTTAGCTTACAAACATGCAAACCACTCTCCCTTTGGCCTTATGGGTAAACCAAAAATTTGTTCCAGGCCATTTCAAACAATTTCTTTGGATTTAATGGGTCCTTTACCTATGACTAGACGTAGAAATCAATTTATTTTAGTAGTTAACTGTTGTTTTACTAAATATTCCCTGATTTTCCTACTAAAACGGGCTACTAGTACTGACATAATTTCCAACTTAGAAAATTCTGTTTTTCTGGTTCATGGAGTACCTCAAACTATTATAATGGACAATGGATCACAATTCCAATCTCATGAATTTCGCAACTTTCTTGGCAGATATAACATACCATACATATTTTTCGCTCCTCACTATTGCCCTCAAGTTAATCCCACAGAAAGATACAATCGTACTATAATCACAGCTTTGTCATCTTTGGTCGGTGAAGACCATAGATCTTGGGACATCCACCTTCCTAAAGTGCGATATGCTATGAACAGCACAACTAATGCTACCACTGGTTTCTCTCCTAACTTTTTGCTCTTTGGACGCGAAACAGTTACTTCTGGCTCACTTTATACGCCAACTACTAATCTTGACGAGATCGTTTTTCTACCTAGGGACATCTATGCTACTAACATAGGTTTATTGTCTGCAATTTTCGATAAAGTTCAGATAGCCCTTCATATTGCTCATACCCGTAACTCTTCTCGCTACAATGAACGTCATTCCTTCAAAGAATATAACGTAGGAGATACAGTCTGGCGAAGAAATTATGTAAATAGTCAGGCTGGAACTTATTTCAGCGCAAAATTAGCTCCAAAATATATAAAGTCCACTGTGTTGCAGAAACTATCTCCATTAGTTTATATATTAGAGGATCCCAATGGCCATCAAGCTAAATGGCACATTAAAGATTTTAAAATGTAATTTATATAATTATGTAAATAAATTCATCCTTCGTATTTCACTCATGATTCATATCTATCTTTCTTCTTTCTTTCTTCTAACTAAAGAGTTCTCTTCGGATTATTAAAACTCTATTTAGTTTTTTTTTTTTTATTTTTTTTTTTCTATTTAGATTAATTCAAATAGAAAATTCATTCTGGTTTTTAAACCATTACCTATAGAAGATTTAATTTAATCTCTCTTTAATATCTGTTCTTAACAGATAACTCTAAGAAGTGTTTTTAGGTACAAATTACCTAATCTTCTTACTAACTCTTCAAATTAGTATAACTAATTTGTTAACTATCAACTCTAACGTTGATTGGAGCGGCTAACAACTCCATAAAAATAAGCCCTTGTTAACTGTCAACTCTAACGTTGATTGGAGCGGCTAACAACTCCATAAAAATAAGCCCTTGTTAATTATCAACTCTAAAGTTCATTGGAGTTCTTTATATTTTTCATCTAATTTAATGGTTTTTGACGAGAGCGGTTAACAACTCCGAAAATAAGCCTACTGTTATTTATTTATCAGGTCGAGTTGTGATCATCGAATGTGAATCCTACCTGACCTAACTTCGTAAGATGATAGTGTGATTGAATGAAGTATGTAAGTTTTGTGAATGTTGTTTTTCTTTAACCTTACAAAATTTTTGTTCTAGACCAAAAATTTTCTCGGGGTCGTTGGGGAAGTATAGTATCTGTATATTACTGATACTGTACTTACGCTTCATTTTCATTCATTCTCATCATATTTATGATTTTGTATCCTTTTATGATTTTCTTACTAAATATTATATTTCGCACTTTGGCTGTTACACAAAATATAGAACTCGAGTAGTTTCTGTGTTAGCGCTCTGCGAATCACTCTTAAACGAATCTTCTCTAAAGAATTAGGTACCTGATTATAAATTATAATGTTTCATCATTTTACACAATAATATTCTTGTTATGACATTTAAGTCAAACGCGTCAATCTGATGTCTACTTATTCTTCTAATTTCCTATGCAGTCTAATCAAAGAAGGTCGCAGTAGGATTGTATTTTCTAAAAATCATTTTATATCGTTTTGGATAATCTAAATTTTGTTTTTTATACTTAATTGCGTTGTCTACTAAATAATGAAATTCTAAATTATAATTATAATATTCTTAAACGCACTCTCGGCATTAACAAGGAGGTTATATACGTCTTGACGGAGAAAACTAGCAGGTGAGACGGGGATGGCAGGAAAAAGAAAAGGCGGAGGGAGAACGGAGGAATTCGAGAAGAACGGTTTGAAAAATTACGAGAGCGAGGAAGCTAAAAAACTCGGTAAAAAGAAAACTAAGAAAACATTCTTGTTAAGCAAAGACTACTATATGATGCTGTATTAAGGATAACGGAGAGCTGAGGTGTTTTGTGCGGACGGACTGTGTCGCTAATTCGACCCGACCGACGCCTGTTCTGCCGAGCCAATTCGAACGGTAACTGAGCCGTCGACTGGCGTCGACACCCGTTCCCCGGAGCCGTCCTGTAAGCCTACTTCCTATCCACTGTGCGTCGGAGTGCGTAGTGAGTGGGAGTGCGTAGTTGTAGGTTTATCTTTTTTTATTAAAATTTATTGAACTGTCTACTCCTTAATTATTTGTTAGGGATAAGTAGACACGACATTGTATGGGAGCCCCCTTAAATATTTATTTTATTTTGTTTTTAGTGTTTGTTGTTATAGCGGCAACAGAAATACATCATCTGTAAAAATTTCAACTGTCTAGCTACCGCGGTTCTTGAGATACAACCTGGTGACAGACAGACGGACGGACGGACAGCGAAGTCTTAGTAATAGGGTTCCGTTTTTACCATTTGGGTACGGAACCCTAAAAAGATATCTTAAATAAAACCTTAAGGCCTCTTCCTTATCTTGAGTTAAATAATAGATATCTTTAATAGACAAAACTATATTTTTAAGCTATTTTTGGTCAGTAAGCCAACAAATTTCGTGTCGTATAGTTCATCATGTTTGCCAACAAAGTGGTCCTCGTTACGGGCGGCAGCTCCGGCATCGGAGCGGCTACTGTGGAGTTATTTGCCAAGGAGGGAGCTTCGGTTGCCTTCGTCGGAAGAAACGAAGACAAACTAAAGGAAGTCGCCAAACGTTGTGAGCAGCATGGAGCCAACACCCTCGTTATCAAAGCAGATGTCTCCAAAGAGGAGCAAGCCAAAACTATCGTCCAACAAACTGTTGACAAGTTCGGAAAACTCGACATACTGGTCAACAACGCTGGGATAATGCGGTTTGCGAGTATACTGCAACCCAATCTACTACAGAACTACGATGAGGTCATGAACACGAACCTGCGCCCCGTCGTCCTCATCACCAACTTAGCGGTCCCACACCTCATAAAAACAAAAGGCAACATCATAAACGTATCCAGTATTGCATCCACATTAATTAAGTTACCAGGAATTATGTCTTACAGCGTTTCCAAAGCTGGTATGGATCATTTTACAAGGTTTGCTGCACTGGAACTGGCTGCTTCTGGCGTGCGAGTGAACTCTGTCAATCCTGGACCAGTAATAACTGACATAATATCGAACTCTGACTTGGCTCCAGAATTAAAAGAGGGTAGAAATGTAGCGAGTAAGACAGCACTGGGAAGATCTTCAGATGCTGATGAGATTGGTGACATAATCCTGTACCTAGCCAGTGACAAGGCTAGGGGTGTAACCGGCTCCTGTTATGTTATTGATAATGGTTATATGCTGAAGTAGGCTCTTTTATTTCTTTTTGTGATTCCCAAGTTTGTCATGGTGTATTTCAATAAATTGTGATTGTAAACAAATGCATGTTTGAATATTTTACAATGTTGCTTTATTATCTGGTTGGATGGCTAAGTACCTCATCTGCATCATCTGCTTAACCTTTTCCCAACTATATTGGGGTCGGCTTCCAGTCTAAACGGATGCAGCTGAATACCAGTATTTTACATGGAGCGACTGCCTATCTGACCTCCACAACTCAGTTACTGGGTAATATGATACCTACCCCTTGGTAAGAGTGGTTGTCAGACTTTCGGGCTTCTGACTACCCGTAATGACTGTCAAAGATCCTTTGGGCCTTTTGCGTTGCTATCTTTTTTTTATAGCGCAGTATATTGTTACGAACGCAAACCGTTATCACTTAGTGTTAGTTAGTGTGTAGTTTCTACCCAGATTAATATAGATACGTTATGGTACACATTAAAATAGAAACACACATACATACATACGTGTCGAATTGATAACCTCCTTTTTTACCGACTTCAAAAAAAAGGAGGCTATCAATTCGACACGTATGTATGTAATATTATTGGAATTTCATTATATTCACATATGACAATCTATTAGGGCTTCCAAACAAATATAAAAAAATGTAAAGACGTATGTATGTTTGTCCACGCATTTCTCCGCAACTATTAATCGGTTCGTGACCATTTTTTTTATTGGCTTACATTTACTTCAACTTAGGGAACAGTGCAAGTTTCATCAAAATCGATTCAGTAATTTTCAAGATATGGACTAATACGTGTAAATGTGACGGCCTGGCTTATTGATACGAGCTACGGGTGTAGTGTCAAAGGGAAAACATCTCAAAACCTTGGTCAAATTCTAGTGCAACAACTAAAAATTACGAAATAAAAAGTAATTTAAAAAAATTAAACCGACTTCAAAAAGAAATATTTATCTATCTTTAAATAAATAAAAAGAAAAGTCCTGACTGACTGATTGACTGACTCATCAACGCCCAGCCCAAACCCTTGGACCTAGAAAGCTGAAATTTTGCACAGAGGTTCCCTTTATAATGTAGACAAGGAATAAGGAAGGATTTTTCTAAATTCAACCCCTAACGGGGGTGAATAGGGAGAGGGTGAAATTTCACGCGGACGACGTCGCAGGCAGAAGCTAGTTTATTATAAGTTTCAACTCAATCATGCTAAAGAAAAGTTTGAAGTCGGTAAAAAGCGATGAAGCTGCAAGCAACTTTATCGCTACAGCATAAGGTTCAAGGTTGATTGGGAAAATTTTAAAGTTGATGTGCTGGCGATTGTACTAAACTTGACAGCTCGTCAAAGTTGTCTTGTTTAGCGAAGTCACATGTTAAAGAAAGAAAGAAAGAAAATACTTTTATTAACGGCAAACAATCCATGTGTCATGCAGAGAAAGAAAACAAACACAAAAAGAACGAGTTGGTGGAATATAATATGCGTTTAAATCTTTAGTACACATTTTGATTAAATTGTGTAATCATTAATAACTGGTTGGTACATACAACATATAGGTGCAAATAACGATAGATATACTTCGTTCCCGACAATATTTGCTATGTTATCACTATCACCCAAGCATAAAATGTGTTGACTGATAATATTACCTCAACAGTACGCCGTTATCAATTACGTAATCAGAGCCAGTAATGCCCTTGGCCTTATCACTGGCTACATACACTATCATATCAGCGATCTCGCAAGTCTCCGATATTCTTTTCAGCGCCGTGTTCTTCTTCAGGCTTTCTTCATTGACTTCCATACCTTCGAAGATATCAGTACGGACTGGACCAGGACTGATTGAATTGACTCTTATTCCATGAGGGGCAAGTTCCAAGGCAAGGCTTCTAGTAAAATGGTTCATTGCAGCCTTTGATGTCCTGTATGCTATGTTGTTCGGTCTTGTGGTGCAGGTTCCAGCAATACTCGACACGTTAATTATGTTTCCTTTAGATTTGATGATGTGGGGAGCAGCGAAGTAGGAAATACGGACAGCACCTCGAATGTTAATATTCATAACTTCATCGTAAGTCTTGAGAAAATGGTCTGACAGAATGCCAGCTTCTCTCAATATTCCAGCATTGTTAACAAGCACATCCAGTTTTCCGAATTTATCTATAGTCTTCTTGACAACTAGGTCTGCTTCTTCATCTTTGGACACATCTGCTTTGATGGCAAGTGTTTCTGCTCCTAGTTTCTTACACCTGTCAGCAACTTCTTTTAGTTTAGCTTCGTTTCTTCCAACAATGGCTACAGAAGCACCTTCTTTAGCGAACAACTCTGCTGTGGTGGCACCGATGCCGGCACTACCTCCTGTGACCAGAACCACCTTTTTCACAAAACTCATTTTAATCAACTTTATTTCTGTACAACGTCTGATCTGTGATGCTGACATGAAATAGACTGATGTGATAAAATTATCACTTATGTACCATTACATATACAAAGATAAGTGTGTTAAAACATTAAGTATGCCGTTCATGATAATGTGCATTGAAATTTCATGATGCTATCTGTGTGTAGAAATTAATTTTGGTCCAATTTTTTTTATTTAGTGACAATTATTTTTAACCTGACTCTATCGGCTTAACCTTTTCCCAACTGTGTTGGGGTCGGGTTCCAGTCTAACCCTATGCAGCTGAATATCAGTATTTTACATGAAGCGACTGCCTATTTGTCCTTCACTACCCAGTTATCGGGTATTATATACTATAGGGCATTTTATGGGCATCAAATTACTTCTTATTTAAGTCCCTTATACCCGAATGCAACTAGTTATTAATACAAAACGAGTAAAGCCGCGGGTATCTTTATAATAACATTGTGATAACAACAATGATGAGAAAACTTGTAGTGGCAATTAATGATAAGTAGTAGGTACCTAGGTTGCGTAATGTAACTGGTATTATTCAAGTAGGAAATAAACAATCCTCTTTAAACGATGTGTTTGAAGTTAATTTGAAGGCAAATGTGATGTTTTTTTTTGTATTTGACGCTTTACGTGTACCTAAGTCTTTTTTTTACAACGTTCTCACATATACTTAATTATAAATTCAATATTAATGATGTAACTAATATTTTTGTAAAAATATAATTTAAAAGAGTGTCCATGGAGTTTCTTGCCCGTTCTTCTCCATAGGTACCTACGCTTTGGAATGGGCAACTAGCTTCATATTTTCTGACTGATCGACTTCTTGACAATTCAAAAGTGCCTGTAACTGGTTTAATTGAAATACATAAATGCTTTGAGTTTGAGATTGAAATTGGATTGCTTGTTAAGGCACATAATTATATCTTAAACCTGCTCTATAGCAGTTTTCGAACTTTTTTCGTTTTAATAAACGAAAAAAGTTTTAACCATCACAGAATTGGCAAAATTTTCCGTTGTTGATGATATTGGTATAATAGTAAAGTCTTCAGTAGGCACATTTCCGGATGACACATACTTCGTCGTTTATATGTACTTTAGTTTTTGTATAGTTAGTCATCCTAGTGTAAAATAGAAGTTGTGTTATACAGTACAGGGTAGCAGAGACATCCACGCGCAAACTGCACATGATTTTAAACATTCTAGCGGAGTTGTAGGCAGACGCCAGCACATCTATGTACTAAATTCTGTCAAATTTCTTTAATAGATTTTCAACTTTATCGCTTCATTGAAAAATGCAATACATACGCGGTCAAAATGTATGGAAAAGCATTTTTTTTTATAACCGACGTAAAATTTTAGTGCAAGGGGATTCAGAATCATGATGTACAGTCACGAGCAAAAGTATGTATACACTTGGCTCTATTCAAAGGCGATTTTCTCTTTTATTTTTTAATGAAATTTTATATTAGTAGGAACATAGTACTTTCGAACCCATAGGTATATGTAAAGTGTCGTATTTCAACGTTGCATTCGTTATTTCGTGAAAAAATCGCAATTTACAGTTGCCAAGTGTTGAGATATTGGTGCTCGTGACTGTACCTATACCATAATCATATTTAAAATATACAATATCATAATTTCAGAGAGCCCACCCTCTATTTGTTAGAGACATAAACATTGACATGACATTGTCATAAAACTATGTTTCCATAACTATTTAATATAACTCCACAACCGGCAATGGAGGTCAGCCAATAGTGAATAGACGGGTGTGGTCAGATTATAGCTAATGTGTGATATAACTGTACAGCTCCAGGTTGAGTGACACTGCAAAAGCAAAAGCTATATAATTATTTTAACTACACCTTTTATGCATTGTTAGAATAGAATACAATTAGAATCTATACTTAAATTCCCACCGTCCAGCAATTCATGAAACGCATCTCCAAACGTTTCTTCGACTCTGATTTAAAGCTTACCGCAATCCCCTGATTACGGCGGCCGCAAGATACACTTCCTCCCACATAAGTAGGATTCGCCGACCGAGGCATACCCTAACCATACCCGACGAGACGCCACTACCCTCCTCCAGGAGAGTAATAAGGCCACCAGTACTCGTAGAAAGTACCAAGTCCCGACCGCCGTTCTTCCGTCCTCGCTGCCGAGGACCACCGCGACGATCCAGTCCATGTCCGCCCCAACCCTTGCTCGAGCCAGCTCATGCCGCTGAGCCTGTAGTTTTAAATTTGTCCCTAAATAATTCCCATCCAACATGTCTCTTGCTGCCCTCCTCCACCGACGCCTTAAGCCGAGGTCTATATCATACCTCACAGCGTAGTCGCTTAGTTTTTAAGTCTTTTAAGCCTTGGCTGGAGGCCTTAATTTATTGAGGCACCCACAGGCAAGTCCAGTTGAGCAGATGACAACCTCCTAGGTTGACCAACGAAATGACATTCCCACAAAAAAAAAAACATAGGGCCAGTCTGCGTGTATTTTTCGTTTTATCATGTTTGGACGTCGATACGCATGACGTCTGCGGAGTTTCGCTAACTAATTTAATTTAACCCTGTATTATTATACACATAAGTGTATACTTAATATTAAACATACATAAAATAAATAAATCTCGACATTTTATCAAGTCGTGTAAACTGGCCGAGCCGCTATTAAAAAAAAGTCAGACGTCATCTGCTAGGGACGCATTTAAACCAGTCGACTTACACGAACCATACATTATATCAGAACACACATTTAAATCTATTAGGAAAATTAAAAAAAATCGCCCCTCTACTCGTTTGATAAGAATCTATTATTACAATAAAATCCTAGTTCGGACCGCTCCCATACAAACTGTATGATTTCATACAATTATTTGTAATGGTGACAAACGTTTTGTGTATCATTAGTTTCTATTTATAATTCCGTTTGGGCTATTCTGAAAGTCATTGTTGTTTGCAGATTGTATATCTTTTTTGTTAATTGTTAATAATTTTGTGTACCTACATATGAATCATACTTCTATGTAAAATGAAGATGTGTGTGTATGTGGTGATGATATGTGCTATAGTGAAAAACTAGCTGCGCCCTGCGGTTTCACCCGCATAAATGTCGATCCGGTGGGAATATCGGGATAAAAAGTAGCCTATATATTAATCCAGGGTGTCAGCTACTTTTATACAAAATTGGTCGAGCCGTTTGAGCGTGAAGAAGTATCAAACATATAAACACACCCCCACACACACACACTCGCAAACTTTTGCGTTTATAATATTAGTGTGATTATAAAGATACGCATTCAAATCCATGGCGCTTAATCCATCTTAAAAACAGATCTTATAATATTTAAAAAGACCCGTAAAAATAAACATATCGACACTCGGGTATCAAAAACGTTACCTATACGTCTCCAAGCCACCCCCACATAAATAATAGACACCCTATTATGACTCAAAGCGACATACGAAGTAAGAAATCAGTCGACGTCCGCGTGTCTGAATATTTCATGTTTCATTTCAGACTTTACAAACTTGTTTTTGCTATTTACCAATAGGATTTTCGACTCTATTCAAAGGGAGTAAGGTTGGTGGATTGAGAAACATGTGTTGGGTAATGTTGTCGTGATTTCGGCATTCAACTCTCAATACGGGATGGCTTATTAGCGTTTTTTAAGAATGTGTGTTTAGGCTTTAGTTATTAATAATACATTCGACTTATTACCCAATAACACCCAGTTTTCTATAATCTATATTTACCTTAAGTGGCTTACATGACCTAAAAAGCGGTCACTATCGGACTGCATAGAAAAGAAAGAGAAGCGCGAAGACACAACGCTGGCGCTGGTAATTTATTGCAAAATATAAAGCAATTGGATGCAAGAAGCACAGAACCGGTCGAAGTGGAGGGGCTTGGGGGAGGCCTATGTCCAGCAGTGGACGTCTTTCGGCTGAAATGATGATGATGAAGCAATTATCTAATTACAAAAAATTTTTTTTTGGACTCATAAATTAAAACACTAGTTTTAGTAGGTATGTTGCTTGTAGAATAATCTGACAAAAAATCAAAATGATTGTATGTATATTAGGATGGTTTTTATTGTAAAAAAAAAGAAAGTTTTTAGAGGTATCTTCATGATTTTTTTCTATCTATCTACCTAGCATATATCCTGAAGAATATCATATATTTTTCTGTAGTCCATCATATACTTGTATAGTTTCTAAAACTTGCGTTTTTTGCGTTTAGGTTCTGTAAGCCCCTTAATAATACATTCGACTTACCTACTAATTGCATCCCGTTTTCTAAATAGTTACAGTCTACTGACAATATTAATTAGGTAATCTAAACTACCTACCTACCTACTATAATAACTTAATTTGTAAATACTTACCATACCATAATCAGCCTATAATGTTCCCACTGCTGGGACACTAGCCTCCTCTCAGTGAGAGGGAGTGGGCCGTAATCCACCACGCGGGCCCAGTGCGGTTTGGCAGATGTCACATGTCTTCGAATTTTTGGTTCTAGGACATGCCGGTTTCCTCACGATGTTTTCCTTCACCGTTTTGAGAGCAGTGGTGATGAAATAATTTACACAAAGTAAAGCGCCTGTCTGGGTTCGAACCTACGACCTACAACTCGTAAGTCGCGGCCGTTACCACTTGGCCACCACTGCTCTCTGTAAATACTAATTTTAATTTTACCCACTGCATGCTTATGATTGGCAAAACAGAGAGTCAACCGATTTTTTTTTAATTCGGTTTCTACACGTGAATCTTGTATGTTTATCGAACCGGTAGAAGTGGCGGTGCTTGGGGGAGGCCTATGTCCAGCAGTGGACGCCTTTCGGCTGAAATGATGATGATGATGAATTACAAACCATAACCAAAGGTACAGTCACGAGCAAAAGTATGTATACACTTGGCTTTATTCAAAGTCGATTTTCTCCTTTACTTTTGAATGAAATTTTATATTAGTAGGAACATAGTATTTTCGAACCCGTAGGTATATGTAAATTGTCGTATTTCAACGTTGCATTCGTTATTTCGTGAACAAATCGCAATTAAAAGTTGCCAAGTGTTGACATATTGGTGCTCGTGACTGTACATACTTAACATATTTTGAGTAATCTCCAAAATAAATCAGCACAAAATAAAACTGTTAATTACTTTGCTGTTTTATTAACTTCGTTACCAAAATAGTTGGTCCAGTAATCCAGCATTATGCTGAACACACGGCGTCTGCACATTGACGTTCAGAAGTGATGCCGAGTGCTGATAATGCAGATCACACACTGCTCAGAAGGATTGCCAGTAACGGTTGATACTTCTATAGTTCTGCGTCTAAGGAAACACTACGCTTGATTGTTTCTTTTGTTTCATCATCATCCACAACCCGCCTTCACCCACTGCGGGGTCATATGCCTCTCCTTTCTTGTGCCAATCTCCACACTGTACAGTCAACAGCAAAAGTAGATGATCAAAATCAGAAATTCAATACTAATGAACGGAGTTCGCGTCAGAACTGTGTGGCGTCGAAGTGATTCAAAAGTATGTGACTGTAAATTATACCAAATCATCAGTGATCAGTTTTGACTCCTATTGAATTTCTGATTTTGATCATCTACGTTTGCTGTTGACTGTACCATTCTCATCCAGGTTTTTTCCCGCGATGGCAACAATATTTCTTCTGTTTATTATTGTTTTATGTTTTTACTATTAACTTCCAAGTAGTAGGTAGTAGCTCATGCAGGAGTTCGATGCCATGATATCTAGACCTTGAAGTTATGTTTAGCTGTGCAAGACTATTGACGCGTGGCCAAAATTGAAACTAACGCAGCTATCTTGTTTATTTCAATACATTTTACAAAACAATTTCACGCATGTTCCTGCAATGCATTTCTGTCAATGGCATTTGAGCGCCAGAAGATCTTTTTAGCTGTCTTACTAAGATTCAAATTACCTGATTTTATCATTCTCATAACGATAAATCGAGCAGGAAGTCACTGCGACACAGCTTCAAAACTTGGCTAATTAGCCTAGTAACGTATCGCCTTGTCTCTTTTTCGCTCCCGATAATTACTACATGCCATCCTACTTCCACGTGTCATCTACTAGTAGGTATGACAGTACCGTTTTTAAAGATCGAATGTTGGTTAAGTAACCTATCATCTACCTCTTTTTTTTTACTTATAGATGAAAACTACTACTGACAAATATACTCGTCGATTTCCAACTCCGTGTGTCACATAAGCCTGGTTTGCAGCGGTTTGTATTGAAATTTTTGAATATGCCAGCCAACACTCGAGCAGCTTGCTTTTGAGTGTATCCGAAAATATTCGGAGCAATTATACACGGTGGGGTATCTCTCGAATTTAGTTTGGCGTGTGTAGTGTTCGTCATGCGGGTATGCTTGCGTTTTTTTTATGTTATTATATAGCAGACAGGTGGCAGACTTGATGATGTTGTAACCGACACCTTAGGATATTAGCAATACCAGTAGGATTATTCTGTAAATCTGTCACCAAGGAAACTTAGGTGAAGCTTAGCTGTCAATAGTGATCGTCCACCACGTGGGCCCAGTACGGGTTGGTAGATGTCACATGTCTTCGAATTATTGGGGACATGCCGGGTTTCTCACGATGCAATGTTTTCCTTCATTTATTATGTAAGACGATTTGAGGGGGAGGGGGTTTCACAGCAGCGTTGCCTGGTGGCAAAAATAGGTGGCTCGTGGCTATGTAGTATACAGCCGCTCGGATCGATCCATCAGGTTAAGCTACGCTTGCCGCGGTCGGTCCGTGGATGGATGACCATCTTTACATACCGAGACCCCTCCGTGCCTCAGAAAGCACGTTAAGCCGTTGGTTCCAGCTGCCATTCTTGGGTCGTTGACACTCGTTACGGGTCGTCAGAAGCCCGAAAGTCTGACGAGCAGTCTTACCAAGGGATATCGCATTACCCAAAAACAGGGTTGTGGAGGTCAGATATACAGTCGCTACATGTAAAATACTGGTATTCAGCTGCATACGGTTAGACTGGAAGCTGACCCCAAAATAGTTGGGAAAAGACTAGAATGAGCTTTTGTAGTCCACAACACTATTCTCTTAGTGGTATAGTTTTAGACCCACCATACCACCAGGGGTATGGCCAGTGGTATGGTGGGTCCACAATGAGACTGATGATACATACATAATACATAATTAGCTTATAATGTTCCCACTGCTGGGACACTGGCCTCCTCCCTGTGAGAGGGAGTGGGCCGAAACCACCACGCGGGCCCAGTGCGGGTTGGTAGATGTCACATGTCTTAGAATTTTTGGTTCTAGGACATGCCGGTTTCCTCACGATGTATTCCTTCACCGTTTTTAGAGCAGTGGTGATGATGTAATTTACACAAAGTAAAGCGCCTGTCTGGGTTCGAACCTACGACCTACAACTCGTAAGTCGCGGCTGTCACCACTTGGTCACCACTGCTCTCACAGGCTGATGATAGCAAATGAGTAAGTAGTACCTGTTTAGACTCGACTGATAACTACCTACCTATTAGCGGCATGTGCCGCGTAAATGTATTGCTTGCAGCTTTCGGTCAGGCGCGGTTTCGTGGCGGTGCGTGTAAAAAACTATGAAAACTACTTCGTTTGCAAACCGCATGAGCGGTCGAAATATTTTTCTGTCCTTTGTACCTAATTGATTTTAAAGTGAAGTAATCTGCAAAGGTTGTGGTTATCTATTTTATTTAAAAAAATATTTGGGGTTCCGCGCAAAGAACATAAAACCCATCCGACTTGCACGCGAACGAAGTCGCGGGGCACAGCTAGTCATAAATATAATTAGAAGACTACAAAAAAAAAAAAAAGAAAAATATGAATCATCGCTAAAAGTTCGGAACAAATTCAATTTCTTTGATAGACAAACGTACTTTTTCCGTTTTTTGCATGCTATGAGAGTAATCCGCGAAATCCAAGGGGAGGCAGCCTTGTCTAGCCACTCGCTGCTGTAATGTGCATGGTGTAGATCACGGAGTCAAAAGCGGATGAGGCATCTGATTTTTGGTACGAAGTTCTTTTACGGAGCTTCCGACAGGAGTGCACTTTTAGAAATGTTCACGTACTCTCACTCGCGGTAGGTACAAATGTTGTACCCGCATGCGGTTGCGGGAGAACGCGACTTGATGGATAGCGCAACACTTCATAATCATACAAACGATTTAGGTTAGGACTTTCGGTTAAGACGCAGCCTTACGTAATTTTAACGTTCATAAAGGGCTGATTCGCAGCCTGATTTTGAAAGGGTAAAAAAAAGTTATTAAAAAAAATAAAAAACCCGACTGCGGTAAAAAACTTAAGTTAAAAGAACTGAAAAGCTAAAAACAAGCCCATTTTAAATTAAATAAAAGTTGGAAGCAAGCGGGACTCATACCATTTTTATTATATTTTCAAATTTAAATCACGTCACGTCATGTCTTCAGTGACACTCGCCGGACTAAGAGGAATCGATTGACGTATGAATCATAAAAATCGGCCCAGGCGTTTGGTCTGTATAGTGCTTCAAAGGAACATACAAACATACATACATAGGCTGATGAACACATTAGGTACCACTCCTTTGCGTCGCGCAGTCGGGTAAAAACAGGACCCTATTACTAAAACTCTGCTATCTGTCTGTCACCAGGCTGTACCTCATGAACCGTGATAGCTAGACAGTTGAAATTTTCTCAGATGATTTATTTCTGTTGCCGCTATAACAGCAAACACAAAAAACAGAATAAAATAAATATTTAAGGGTGGCTCCCATACAACAAACGTGTTTTTTTCGGCGTTTTTGGCCTTGTAGTACGGAACCCTTCGTGTGTGAGTCTGACTCGCACTTGGCCACTTTTTTATTTTATATTGCTAATGATTTTTAATTTTGAATCACCCTATCCATCTCTCACAGCTCTACAGAGTCTCTACATAGCTCTCTGACCAATGCACATGGTTTTGTTTGCCCAAGTCTCACCCGTCAAGTTATGTAGTATTCGTTTCTTTGCTCCAAACTGACAGTTCTTCGAGTCCCGGTAGCCATGTTGCAGGACCTAATACTGATGGATGCTACCAAAGGGGACTAAAGATTTTTAGGAACCTACCGTCGCACCATTTTGTTGTTTTTTTCCAAAATGGCGGCCTCGCATGAAACCTTTGTAAATCGATAGATTAGATGTTATAAATAATCACTTTGAAAGTTAAAAGTAATAAAAAATCCATGCAACAAGATTCATCATCATCATCATCATTTCAGCCGAAAGACGTCCACTGCTGGACATAGGCCTCCTGCTACAAGATTATGTTGAAGCAAAAGTTAAAAAAATATGATGTCATGTGATCAACTTTGAACGTTAAATATCTCAGAAACGTGACACTTTACGGGTTTTGGTCTTATTATGTTTTCTGTTTGCATTAATGTCAGCTACCGATTTATATAGGTTCCATGCCATTTTGAAAAAAAAACAAAATGGCGGACCGGTAGGAATGTCACAGATCTTCAAAGTTGTATAATGTACCTATACTTTGATCGTATGGTAATGTTGAAAAGTAATTTGATAAGTGGGGGACATTAATTTTATTGATTTTTGAAGCATTGAGCTAAATAACTAGAGAAGCAAACCTCATTAAAATGTGTCAAAAAAAATGTAACCACTATTTAAACGCGACGACGTAGCTTTGAAACCACTACGTATTTAAAAGTAAACATATATCTGTCTCACTTACACAAGTCGCAAGAATAATACCGTCGCTTAGATTAGACAAAGACCGCAATATAAACATGCAATGGCGGGAGGGTGTTGCCTAGCCATGCGAAATTTTACCCAACTTTTTAAGCCATAAAAAACGCAAAAAAAAACATTAAACGTTATGAACGTTATTTTTGAATTATGTATTTAAATATTTAAAAACAATTATTTTTATGTTACAATGTTATTTTTTTGTTTCACATTGTCACACATTTAGTTTTATAAAATATTTTAAATCACATACTCTATAAATTAAAAACTCCCACATAATGTGGGAAACTAAAACTAAGTTTTTAGTGGCAACATTGAACCTAATTTACAAAATTCTACATTTTATTTATTTTTATTGCGTTTTTACGTTGATATAAACACAGAAACAATAAACTTACGCGTGGAAAGTAATTCCGGTTAATTTATTGTGTTTTTGTGACCTCGAATCGCACTCTTTCACTACGCATTTTCCCATTTTGGCGGTAATTTTCACTCGCCTAACTTCGGTTGGCGTCATACAGAGCACTGAACTGACATTAGCTACGATTGAGACTGTGGTCTCAAGCCCAGTGGCAACGCCTTGGCGCGGTAATTGCTAATCTAGTGTATGTATATCAATGTTTTGAAGTGACAACTTTTTAGGCGCGTTTAGCGATTTTTGGTAGCGCCCTATAGGCAAAGATACAAATAAGGAACAAACAAATACAATAATTATTCAATGAATCTACCGAACGACAATAACATCAGACACATTTATCGAGAACCTTATTTGCATATTTTAAAATATTTACAAACATCCTTCGTAAACGAGAGCGCCGCAATAGTACAAACTTAAGCATAATCTTAAAATTACAAATACCTACTTTATTTCTTACGCAGTAGAGTTGACATGAACAGAAAGTGTTAATATTGTTTAAAATACCAATACCTTTCGTCCCCCAAACCGTATCATGCATTGCAAACGTAAAACATCGCTGATAAATACAGTTTTCGCGCCAATATCGTCCTTACTGTCAAACAATAAGAATTTGAGGTTAGAAATTTTGGCGGCAAACGCCAAATGTGTTTTATATTTAAAATTCAAAGAAACAATATCGGGTGTGCATACAGTTCTATTTTCGTCGCATCAGGATATTTTATGAGCGTAGTGGGAAATACGACAGTTTTCTCTTTCTGAAAAAATGGTTGTCGAGAATTTATTATGCGTCCTCGGGCGCCATGTTTTAATCACGCGTGAGTGTTGCCCGTTCATACAGGTAATTTGTTCTGCATTGTTTTTAATCTTTATTACCGTAGATATTTTATTGGAGGAAGGAGTGGCGAGCCAATTAATTAGAAGGATACATACCTACACATACCTATTGTGATGCATGAATTTATATAACCTTTTTATGTTTATTTGGAATCGGTTGTATAAGCTCGACAGACTGCTCAATACCTAATGGTATGTGGTTCATATTCAACCTAAGGAAATATGACCATGTGTCGAACTACAGGGGGCCTAAAATGGCCATTTTGGCAGAATCATGAAAGGATAACATTATGAATCATATCGGACAGTAACTGTTAAGTTAATCGTATCAAAAAAAAAATCCCATTGGTGAAGGGTTTTTCACTTATTTTTTTTTGTCTGGGCTAAAATACCAATAAATCAATCCAAATCCAATCCCGATCTCTTTGATTATACCTACGTAGGTAGTGTAGCGAAAAAAAGAAAAACACGGACTGTCTTCGCCATATTATAATTCATCATCATCATCATCATCATCAGCCTTTAATGTTCCCACTACTGGGACACTGGCCTCCTCTCAATGAGAGGGAGTGGGCCGTAATCCACCACGCGGGCCCAGTGCGGGTTGGTGGATGTCACAGGTCTTCGAATTTTTGGTTCTAGGACATGCCGGTTTCCTCACGATGTTTTCCTTCACCGTTTTGAGAGCAGTGGTTATGAAATAACTTGCACAAAGTAAAGCGCCTGTCTGGGTTCGAACCTACGACCTACAACTCGTAAGCCGTGTCCGTGACCACTGGGCCACCACTGCTCTAATGCATAATTATAATAATAACAATAATCTTTTATTACTTCCAGAAATGCACTAACATTACTTTGAATAGGAAACAAATAAAAAATGGCTTAAGCTAAGTGATACAAAGTAATAAAGACCCTGACCTCTAAACTAGGTAAAAACCTGTATCTTAGAAGTCAGTGTTCAAATTCATAATGTTATCCTTCTACGATTCTGCCAAAGTGGCCTTTTTAGGACCCCAGGTCTGAGCTCAAATGAATACAGTCTTTTTGCCAAAGTAGAAGAAATTAACGCGCCTATTTCAATAAATAGGCGCATAAAATATTTTTTCAAAATTTGAGAAGGCACTGATACCGATTTTTCATTTCATACTAAGCACTCGGAAATAATTTCAGCCAATAAGAAAACCAAACTCGTTCAATGGGTGAATCGCCCCAAAAATAACAAAATATCACTTGTATCGAAATCAACATAATAAAAACGGGCCCTAGGGTGATGGTAACAACCCGATCTTTGTCCAAATCTTTGGAATGTATTCAATAACACGCAATAAAGGCTGAATGGGGGACTGACCCTTGCCTCTTTACTGAGAATACCTACAGAAAACCAATTCAAGATCCATAAGAACAAATCTTTTGAATCTATTTTCAGTGGAATTATTTTAAATAAGAAATAATTAGTGTTTCGTTATTGTTATGCGATTCAGTGACAAACATACTTTTATTTTTTTATACTGTACTAGCTACGCCCCGCGGTTTTACGCGGTCCCGTGGGAATATCGGGATACTTAAATAAAAAATATTCTATGTCCTAATTCCTGTGCCAAATTTCATCTAAATCCGTCCAGCCATTTTAGAGTGAAAGCGTAACAAACAAACATGCAAAAAATCAAATCTTTTCTCTTTAAAATATTAATTTGGATAATAATTCATAGAAGTACAGTCCACTGCAAATCAGTAGTAATACTTTTACCTTGAATTGGCTTAACGTAGTACGGAGTTTCAATAGACTAACCGACCATCTTAAACTCAAACTCAAAGCATTTATTTCAATTAGATCTTGTACAGACACTTTTGAATTGTCAAAATTAAATAGTCTGTCAGTTAGTCAGAAATTTGAAGCTAGTTAGTCTGATTGGTTAACTACGTGCGACTTGCGGTGTACTGTACCTACCTGCGGCGATTATTCATAGTGTAAACACTTTTTTCTACATTTTACAAGCTTTTGAAAACAATCCACTTTTCTACTAGCAAAAATAAACGCACATTGACAACACCATCGCAGATAGTGTTTTATTTTCATTTTTTGAATTGCAACATTGGTAGCATTTTCTTTTACATACTTACCAACTTACTGTTACTTTCGCAACCGACCTTATTGACAGCAGTTTAAGGTATATTTTTGCCTATTATCTGGTAGACAAAATAATGCATGAACTGCGCTAGATGCAGGGAATTGAATGGGTAGTGCCGCCATAGACAGCTGTCACTATTGTCTAAAGAAACGTGTCGGGCTATATGAGATCTTTTAATGATTGCAGTAGCTAAAATGTTCGGCCTAAGTGGTCGAATGACAGATTAAAATGATGATGGAGGATGAAATGAGGGGATTCCATCCAAAATAAGTCTTATAGTCTGTAATGTACAGACGCCAGCATATCAAGCTACTACAATTCGTCAAATGTCTTTAATAGATTTTCAACTTTATCGTTATAGCATAAGGTTAAAAGTTGATTGGGAAAATTTTACAGTTTTGGGTAGGTTGATGTGCTGATGGCGTCTGAACCTATCTGATGAAACTCAGCGGAGTAACTGCATATATAACACACTAACAATAGCAATGACTTTAATTTTGACAGTTCAACAACATTCATTCCGTTATTTACGTTGTTGAGCAGACAAAGCTTTCGTACATATGAAGTAATGGATTAGCAGTATCCTTCAAAATCCAATACACAAATACATTCCACATGTCAACAACCTCGTGTGCTAAGTCAAGATATATTTTGATTTGTTTTTCTTTATCGCTTTCACATTTAACTCTCTATAATATTATTCGATTAGTTTAGACATGGCACACGCCAATAAGTAGCATAATAATGAATCATTACTTTCTAGATTACAAACGTTACTCTCAATCCAAGCCAGCCGGTCGATTCTGTAAAAATCTCACCGTGAAAACTTAGGTGAAGTGAGTTTGTTTGCTAGGAATTGACACTATTGACAGCTCACTCCACGCTCTCTTCACCTAAGTTTTCACGGTGAAATTTTTACAGAATAGCACCGCAGTATTCAAAGAATGAGAGCCACCAGAAGCCATGTCTAAAACAAAATAGAACAAATTATCGAGGGGGCAACACAGAATGCAATTTCCTCGCCGGACCAGCCAATATGTCTCCGGCGATCCCGGGGCAGCGTACAAATGAATAAAAATCAACCGCACACATACAACTATTTGTTATCCCACACAAAGAACCTTACGTGAATACAAAACTTTGTATGTGCGTGTGACTTTTTTCCGGAATTTCTCTTTATAAAGACTGTCTTATTTACGTATTAATTATTTACTGAACTGCCCCGTTGGTCTCGTGGTCACAAACGCGACTGCTAAGCGTGGGGTCCTGGGTTCGATTTCCGGGTCGGGAAAAGTGTTATTGAGTTTTTTCATTAGGAATTTCTTAGTAACAGCCCGGACTTTGGAAGTCGGCGGTGTGATACCCCCGTGTCTTGGGGCGCCTGATCTCTCTCCGGTCGGTTCGAATTGCCGTCCCATAGGACTATGAGAGTGAAGGAAGAGGGAGTGCACCGGTGTCTGCACGCACACTTGTACAATATAATATCTCTCGCACCGAAGGCTAGTCTCCGTTGAGATTGGCCGCCGTGGCCGAAATACGGTCTGGAGGACTTAAATCCTTTGTCTTAACCCAAGTATGGTTAGGCATCAAATCCGTTCAGCCGTTGAGAGGGTAATTTATTTAATATAGACATATACAGGCAGAGTTACTTTTGCATTTGTAATAATAGTATGGAAACTTAATGCTGCATAAAAGTTACAAAAGCAGACTTGACCTAAACTTGGAACTTAGACTTGTCTTGTTGATCCGTATACATCGCCACTCCAATTGCGTAACACACTATCAACAACCACAAACTAAATGATTTTGAAGGATATTGCTAAACCATTGCTTCATATATATATTCGAAAAAATTCTCTGCTCAACAACGTAAATAACGCAATGAATGTTGTTGAACTGTCAAAATAAAAGCCCTTGCTACTGATAGTGTGTTACGAATTACACCTCTGAAAGAAAAACACCTTTCCAAATCAGTTTAAAATGTTCGCCTAAAATTAATTTCACCGCAGGGTCCACGTTACGCACACAAGATTAACTCTAAAAGATAACGCACAATAATCAAGTTAAGGTCTGCATTGTGCCATCATAAGTAAAGGTCGGCCCAGATTAAATTTATGCCCCCTAAAATAATTAATTCCCTTTAACTTCATTAAGAAACCCGCATAGGTGTAATTACAATGAGCTAAGGAATCTTAATTGTCGAATAGAGAGAGTGACATACGGGTTGAAAGGTTGGCGGGACTTTTGGTCGCAAAACCTAAAGTGCTACAAGATCTCTTGAAATAGTACATACTAATTCCATGCTTTTAAATGACATTCTGTCAATGTCATTCAAAAGCATGGAATTAGTATGTATATTTGTGAAATTACAATTTCACAAATGTATTCCAAGCTTGTTAAATCTAACACCCAATGACTTTTATCATACAAGCATGTATACCTAATACAGGGGGCTTACCATCACCTCTTAAAGCAGGGCAGAAGTTGAACTACACTACTTTTTTGTACGACGTCTTAGTACAAAAAAGTAGTGCAGTTCAACTTCTGCCCTGCTTTAAGAGGTGATGGTAAGCCCCCAGGTCAGTGCTAACACCCTATGGGCCTTGATGCCTGACAGTAAAATATTAGAGTATTTTTTATTATTTTAAAATCAAGATGGCGGCGTTAGTTGGAAGTGAACTGTCATTCCACCTCGTGCTAGGGATTGACACTATTGACAGCTCACTTCAAGCACACTTCACCTAGTTCAACTAAGTTTTCACGTTGACATTTTTACAGAAGTAATCGGCCGGTGTATTACAGCTCACTTTACCGAAATGTTCACAGAGAGATTTTTAAAGAATAGATCCCCAGGTGCTATGAGTATCTGGAGTTGAGATTTTTAAAATCGCAACGTAAACGACAAACATTACTCAGGCCGCTTTTTATCGGTGGCCGATTCTCACTCAAGTCGGCCGTTGTTGGAACCAACAAACCCAGCCCCTGTCGACCAAACCATTCGTCCGTATGTTAGCCCAAACACAGGACGCCTTATGCAAGATCACATAATGGGATGAATATATGGGTTACTGTCGGTCAGAGCGTCATGCCGCAGACAATACGCGGGAATATGGCCGTTGTATCCCGGTTATCCGGACACAATAGCGGCTAAAGCTTTCAATAACACAACTAAACTGCTCATGAATTTGGGTGGCGTTTGTCTCAAAAGGTAATGGTCGTAAGATATGATCTATTATCTAAGATGAAAAGCATGAAATCGGAAAATCTATATACTAGTAGGTAATAAAGCTGAAGAGTTTGTTTGTTTGGACGCATTAATCTCTGGAACTACCGCGGGGCAATTGCGTAATACATTGTCAAACGAAATCGGTTTCATTTTGACAGTTCAACAACATCCATTGCGTTATTTACGTGTTGCAGATAAATTTTTCGAACTTATGAAGCAATGGATTAGCAATTTGCTTCAAAATGATTGAGATTCCGATTGATAGTGTGTGTAATTAGGGTGCAGGTCGGATTTGAAAAAATATTTTTGCATTTGATAGCCTTCCTCAAGGGCTATAGGTGCTATCAAACATCACGCTAGAATTCATAGGAGCCGAGCAAAAATAGTATATTTCACATTGATATACATACACTAGATTAGCAATTACCGCGCCAATGCGTTGCCACTGGGATCAAGACCACAGTCTCAATCGTAGCTAATGTCAGTTCAGTGCTCTGTATGACGCCAACCGAAGTTAGCCGAGTGAAAATTACCGCCAAAATGGGAAAATGCGTAGTGAAAGAGTGCGATTCGAGGTCACAAAAACACAATAAATTAACCGGAATTACTTTCCACGCGTAAGTTTATTGTTTCTGTGTTTATATCAACGTAAAAACGCAATAAAAATAAATAAAATGTAGAATTTTGTAAATTAGGTTCAATGTTGCCACTAAAAACTTAGTTTTAGTTTCCCACATTATGTGGGAGTTTTTAATTTATAGAGTATGTGATTTAAAATATTTTATAAAACTAAATGTGTGACAATGTGTAACAAAAAAATAACAATGTAACATAAAAATAATTGTTTTTAAATATTTAAATACATAATTCAAAAATAACGTTTAATGTTTTTTTTTGCGTTTTTTATGGCTTAAAAAGTTGGGTAAAATTTCGCATGGCTAGGCAACACCCTCCCGCCATTGCATGTTTATATTGCGGTCTTTGTCTAATCTAAGCGACGGTATTATTCTTGCCATTTGTGTAAGTGAGACAGATATATGTTTACTTTTAAATGGTAGTGGTTTCAAAGCTACGTCGTCGTCGCGTTTAAATAGTGGTTACATTTTTTTGACACATTTTAATAAGGTTTGCTTCTCTAGTTATTTAGCTCAATGATATTTCATTACAAGTGCGGAAAAAAAATTTGCAAAGAGTTTCGACAAATGTCTACCCGAGGCAGGCGCAGCCGAAGGCGAGGGTTGACAGTCGGAACAAGTTGCAATGACGGTTCCGCAGGTGTACTGAACGACTATTTTTAATACAGTTGCGAAAAAATTAAGCAATTCAATAAAATAATAAAAACACAATAAACTCAACTAACTAATAATTTTTTCTGGAAAATGGCGCCAACCGTAGAATATAAGTAGAGTTTTTTTTTCTTCACCCATTTTGGTAGGCAAAGGGAACTATCCATACCTACAGCTTAGTCTTCTGTATATTTTTTTTATTGATATGAAATGAAAATGAAATTTAATGAGATGAAATGAAATGAAACCTAACCTAACTCATTCAATTAAATCATTAAATCTGATATTGAAATAAATTAGTAGGTTCTTTTTAGAAAGATACGTATTTGTATGAATCACAAAAACTCTTTAGTAAAAACTTCATTGTTGGTTTTTCTTTTTAATAGACAATATTTTGACAGTTGGGAAAGAGAACGCACGAGTTCGGGAAAGGTAAAAAAAAGCACTAGTATGTAATAGCCCACATCCCGAACGCTATACGTCCCTGCAATACACCACTTTTTGAGCAACTGTATTAAAAAAAAAATTTACAGTCCAATCGTTGGGCACTGAATACTAGGGCCAGGCGATTAGGAGGTGTTTTTAATGATTTTATTATGCCTAAGATATTTATTATATTATATTATGCTCCCACAAGGTGGTCCGACGACCTTGTGAAGGCCGCAGGAACCCGTTGAATGCGAGAAGCGCAGAACCGGTCGAAGTGGAGGTGCTTGGTGGGAGGCCTATGTCCAGCAGTGGACGTCTTTCCGCTGAAATGATGATGCATAAGATGATTTTAATTTAATTGTAGGTAATTTAATTTAATTTTGATTTGATTTTATATTAAGTACGTGTACTAAACATAGTTTTAAAATAACAAAATATGGATTGTTATTGTCCGAAATAAACGTTTTAAATTGAATTGAATTGAAAAAGTAATAGCGCGGGCAGGTGATGCGATGCGACGGGGTGGGTTGGGGGAACAAGAAATTGCACGAGGACGAAGTCGGGGGCAGAAGCTAGTATGTAAATATTCAATTAATAGAACTGCATTTTTCATTATTTGGTCACTGATACGCTTAGCTATAGACATTCATCATCATCGTCGATAGAAGCTCGTCAGAAGCCCAAAAGTCTGACAACCAGTCTTACCAAGGGTTATCGTATTACCTAGTAATTGGAATGTGGAGGTCAGATAGGCAGTCGTTCCATGTAAAATACTGGTATTCAGCTGCATCCGGTTAGACTGGAAGCCGACCCCAACATAGTTGGGAAAAGGCTAGGCAGATGATGAGATGATGATGTCTGTAGAGTTTCTCTAGCTAATTTAATTTGACCCTTTTACATAATGTTGTAAATAATCTAATTTTCTATCGGTGATGAGTATAACTGACGATTATGACAAAAAGATTTGAAATTAACATCACTTAAATTCTAAACATTCAAATAAACTAATAAATAATTCAAATCAAAACAGATATCGTAGGCAGAATAGCAGGATACCATTGCAACAGTCCTTATTAGAAAAAACTTCATCGGAAAGCTGAGAAACCACCAACTTACTAAAAGCATAAAAAAATACCAACAACCTCATCCATAGCCCTTATGGGTATAGATATTAGGTCTAAATCGCTGGCATCTCGATACAGCAGACAGAAAAATAAAAAATGGCAGCTCTCTAGTTAATATTGACTCGTCAACAGTGGATTTCGTTCAAACTTTTCTCATTTGGAATCCAGTCAAACCGTCCTTTAGCAGTATAAATGGTAGGATCCGTTTTTATGTTCTAGACTCTAGATTTAATAAATCAAGACTGTTAAGGTGAATGGGTAGTTGAGACCGCGAAATTCAAATTTTCTTACGTTTTTTGCAATTTGCAGGCCATGCCAGTGTCAGGTTGTATCTTGATCAAAATATGATTCGCGACAATAACAATTAGATATTTAGAGAATTATAATCATTAGAATCAATAATACATCTTTCTAACTTAGATTTCTGCCATTAACACTTTTCCATAAGAGATTGGTGGTTGGTGGTAGAAAAAAGAAAGATACCTATACATATATATTAATGGTTCTAATGATTATAATTCTCTAAATATGTACCTGTTATTGTCGCGAATCATATTTTGATCAAGATACAATCTGACACTGACCTGCAAATTGCAAAAAACGTAAGAAAATTTGAATTTCGCGGGAAAAGAAATGGAAATAATAAATTCGTATCATTTATAAATAACACTTCTGCTGGCCAGTTCATGATATCCAAGGTAAAATCATGCTGCTGCCGTGTTGTAAACATAAGTCGACCAGTCAGCTAATATTACCATGTCTATCAATAAAAAGTAATTTAAAAAAATTAAACCGACTTCAAAAAGAAATCAACTCAAAATTATGAAATAACTTTAATTTCGGAAGTCGGTGTCTTGGGATCTGTATTTTAGTTTTTTTCCACCGACTTCCGAAATTAAAGTTATTTCATAATTTTGAGTTGATTTCTTTTTGAAGTCGGTTTAATTTTTTTAAATTACTTTTTATTTCGTAATTTTTAGTTTTTGCACTAGAATTTGACCAAGGTTTTGAGATGTTTTCCCTTTGACACTACACCCGTAGCTCGTATCAATACGCCCGGTCGTCACACTTACACGTATTAGTCCATATCTTGAAAATTACTGAACCGATTTTGATGAAACTTGCACTGTTCCCTAAGTTGAAGTAAATGTAAGCTAATACAAAAAAAATGGTCACGATCCGATTAATAGTTGCTGAGAAATGCGTGGACAAACATACATACATACATACATACGTCTATGAAATTTTGTATATTTGTTTGGAAGCCTTAGTAGATTGTCATATGTGAATATAATGCAATTCCAATAATATTACATACATACGTATCGAATTGATAACGTCCTTTTTTTTGAAGTCGGTAAAAAGTACTTTGTGATTACCATAGTAGCTGACGGGTTGCTGCCACTGACAAGTCTGTCAAAGTCATTATGATCTTTACAATAAGGTTGCCGCTAAATTGCTTCTGTCACAGATAAAATAACTGTGAACGGACTCTAACTTACCTATACCCATGGACATAATATATAGAAGTACGTCCATGCCTATACCACAAGTGCCACGACCATAGCTTTTCTGCCGCTACGCAGCAAAGCATTGCTGTGCTCCGGTTTATAGAGGTGTAACCGGCACATAAGACTTTTGAGCTTTGTCTCTGGATTAAAACAGTACTGCAATATCCATAGGCAACGGAGACAACTTACCCGTATTATTATTATACTCTTTGCAACTTACTGATACTGTTAGCCTGCATCATCCCACTGCTGGGCAAACGCCTCTTCCCATGACTTCCAGCTCTCTCGATCCAGTGCTATAGTGGACCACTGGTCGTTTGTTTTCTCCAGCTCGTCCCGCCATCTTCTACGGGGTCTAACAGACCCCATATTTTTTTACGGAGACCATTTACACCCGTAGATAAAAGGTCCTACACACACAATATTATGCTTACCCCAATGGAAGCAAGCGTGACGTGTAAATGCATTAAGCTACAATTTATTGATCTTCGTAGAACCCGCTCGGGACAAGGGACTTTTGACTATAAATTTAGTGTTCCTGTCACTTGCTGTAATTAAGAGCTTCTGCATACTATCTCTCATGTATTGTATACCAGCTCAAGAAGTCTACAAGTATACTCAATTTCTGTCGTCTACAGTATAAAAAAAATTTAGAAACTCATACAATTTGATTTATTTTATGTATAAAAAGGGTTATTGGTAAAACATTAACAACCTCTTAAGAGGTCATTGTACTCATCAATATGAACAACTTTTACTATGGGTACAAACCTGAAATCGCAAAAAAAAAATCAGCTGTTCCCTATAATATCTTGACGAGTTATACGAAAATAAATGTAGGGAAGAGCAAACAAGTACCACGTGGAGTCGCGATTGTCAAATTCGATTTTAGTTGTGTCAAAATTATTTATAAATTTAGATAATATTTTTGGCAGAATGGGTTTAAGATTCTACTAACTAAACTATCACTAAAATTCCTTACTTTTGGCTATCCAAAAGTAAAGAATTTTAAAATATCTTGCCACTGTTATTATAAACCATCAATGAGTGAAACCTTGTGAAACACATCTTGACTCGCTTTCAAGGGACTTTCCAAACGATTGTCACAACAAAATATCCGTTGTAACGCGTTTAAGATAAGATAAGATAAGATTTTATTTATTTGTATAAACATGGTATACACACAAGAGCATGCAAGATGATAATAAATTACAATATATGAGTCCAATCATGTTTAGCCTTATAATATATTGGCGTACAAATATTTTAGTCACATTATTATTTTGATCAATAGGAAATATAAACATTACAATAAAAACCAATGTCAGACAAGTTTTTCGACCAAAAAAAAAATACACCATCAACTGACGTTTGAGCGCATTGATACTTAGCTCCTTCCAATGCTTAGGTAGCTTGTTAAATATAGTTGGGGCCATGCAGATGATACTTTTGCGCACGAGTGCAGTTTTAGCAGGATAAACGCGAATTATGCTCATATCCCGTCTGTTACGTGGGACAGCGTCCTGTAAGCGTGGAAATAATTTGGGATTCGCTTTAACAAACATTACAGTTTCGAGGATATACAGACAAGGCAAAGTTAATATCTTGTATCTTATAAAATACGGTTTACAAGTATCATCAGTCTTTAGCCTAAACATTGACCTAATGCATCTTTTTTGGGCCTTGAATGCGTTATTTTGAAATTTCCCGCGACGCCGCGTGTGAGAACCCCGCGGCATCGAGTGGCAACACTGGTCGACGGCGATGAGAATCTGATGGACTGTAAGGCCCGGCACCCACTATCGGCATCGGCACGGCTCAGGATTTTTATGCGACGAATAAAAATGTAACTTAATTGTATGACAATAAAATTTAAATTTCAATGACACTGTATGTCCGATACCCTATTTTTATTTTTGCACCTACGATGATTATTATCATTGAAATTTCAATTTTATCGCCATACAATTAAGTTACATTTTTATTAGTAGCATAAAAATCCTGAGCCGTGCCGATGCCGATAGTGGGCGCCGGGCCATAAACGATAATTTCCATGTGCATGTCTTACTTAAATGTTCACCTGGCAAGTTGGCAAACTGTTTCCGTGTGTACGAGTGTTTATTAGAACCTATGAGTTAAACCTACTATATACTACTACTTTTTATACTGTATAGTAGAAAAGATTTTTGTCTCGCTAGTAACCTAGTGACTGTCAAGCATTGTCAAGACTTGACGTTCATAACTTTACTAAATCAGGTAACTTCTCTTCTTAGTCTGTGACTAAATCTTGGATGGTCTCTGAAGATGGTCAACCAAGATCATGGCATAATATTTAAATTAACGTAGTTCGTGACATGACCTGTTAAATCTCCACAAAATCAACAAATCAAGAGTTACAGTTGACTGATACTTAAAACATACATTAATACATATAACAAATATAATGCGGCTCTTTGCACATTTTCCTCAAAAACAACATAATCCCTTAGAAATTCTTCAGTAATATTTTTAACGTTTCAATCGTATTTTGTTGCACATGCATCATATACTTTTACCCCAACACTCTCGGTATCAGTTACTGGGCAGGGCGGTATAATGAGCTTCAAGGAAAAAGTGGTTCTGATCACAGGAGGAAGTTCTGACATTGGTTCTAAGACAGCAAAGTTGTTCGCTAAAGAATGTGCTACAGTAGTCATAGTCGGTCAGAACGAAGCTAAATTGAAAGTTGTTGCTAAATGTTTGGCGCTATTAGGAGCAGAAACACTAGTTATTGAAGCAGATGTCTCTAAAGACAAAGAAGCAGACATAATTGTTAAGACAACTGTCAAAAAATTTGGAAGACTGGACGTGCTTGTCAATAATGCTGGGGTTTTGAGAAAAGCTGGTATACTGACAGAGCACTTCTTGGAAGCGTACGATGAAATGATGAATATCAACATGCGAAGTGCTGTCCTTGTCACATACTTTGCTGTTCCCTATCTTATCAAAAGTAAAGGGAATATAATCAACATAGCGGGTATGGCTGGAATCAGTAACACACCTTTAAATATAGCATACAGGACATCAAAGGCTGCAATGAACCATTTTACTAGAAACACTGCTTTAGAACTTGCCCCGTTTGGAGTGAGAGTGAATACAGTCAGTCCTGGTCCAGTCCGTACTGCTATTTTTGATGGTATGAATATAAATTTAGAAAAAATACTAAACAATACAGCACTGCAATACTTATCAGAACCTCCTGAGATCGCTGCTATGATATTGTTTCTAGCAAGTGAAAAGGCTAAAGGCGTCACTGGCACAAATTTCTGGCGGAAACTACGGTTTTAATGTTGTAAGCAATTTATGAGATTTAAAAAATAATGAACATTTGAAAAAGATTTTTTTTTCGATCAGGTTAAGCTACGCTTGCCGCGGTTGGTTTGTGGATGGGTAACCATCTTTACATACCGTGACCCCTCCGTGCCTCGGAAAGCACGTTAAGCTGTTGGTCCTGGCTGTCATTCGTGTCATCTTTGACAGTCGTTACGGGTAGTCAGAAGCCCGAAAGTCTGGCAACCAGCCTTACCAAGGTATTACCCAGTAACAGGGTTGTGGAGGTCAGATAGGCAGTCGCTCCAAGTAAAATACTGATATACAGCTGCATCCGGTTAGACTGGAAGCCTACCCCAACATAGTTGGGAAAAGGCTAGGCAGATTGAAATTAGAAAAATGTTACTTATCCAAGTTTGCTGTTAGTTCAATTCAACAAAAAAAAGTACAGTACTCGTAACCTTGAGTACAGTCGAGTTCATTAATATATTGACCCTTTCAGGCTTCAAAAATATACTATGAACGTTAAAAAAGTTAATAATATTGTGACAACTATAAGCATGTACATGCAATACAAGCTGTTTAGAGTTTTGTGAATCTTACCATTGCCTATATATTTTTGATTCATGAACATGCTCAGATATTAAAGAACTCTACTGTACCAGTAGTACCTTTGTTACGGTACACGGTTTAAGAAAAAGTAAAGATTTTATCTCCCTACAAGTATGTGTGACAATCTGAGTCAAAAACTCCATGTGCCTTATCAACGTTCGCGTACAGTAAGTGCTCATACACACGAGCGCGCGAGCGACAGCTCTGAGTACTTTTTGATAGACTGGGCGTCAACGGCAAAGACAACAGCATGGACGTAATATACAGATACTTCTATATATTACGTCCATGGACAACAGCAGCCGCCGACAAGTATCGACGACTGCTGTCAACCCGTGTCGGCGGCAACCGTAGACAATATGCCGCTCGTATATTAGAGCACCGTACTCGAATACAAGAGCGGCACGTTGTCGAAATCTTTTATAATTTTTAGGGTTCCGTACCAAAATGGTAAAAACGGAACCCTTATGGTGAGACTAATTCTGTCTGTCTGTCTGTCACAGCTGGATATCTCAAGAACTACTAATGCTATCAACTTGAAATTTGGAACAGTTTTAGATGACGTTTGCCCAACTATTTTGCAAATAAGAAAGAAATAAAAATGTATGTATATTTTTTTGCAACTGGGACTGAAAGGGGGTCTGAAAATATCGAAGTGGGGTTATTAGGGCATGTGGGGTATCATATGAAAGAGCGCAGTTTGCACATTCTCCAACATTTTTTCGACTTATGATGAAAAATTAAAAAAAAAATACCGTTCCCCCCTCCCCTTATCTCCGAAGTTTGCAAAGAGAAAAATCTGAAATTATTCTATGTGATAGAAGTTTATGTAAAGATTACAGGAAAAATAAAACGAAGTCTCTCAATAGCACATATTTTCAGAAATCATCAACAAAAGTTACATTAGTTCCACTATCGGTCAAGAGATGGCGCTGACATAAAATTGCAATATTCTACACCGCAGTGCACAGTGTTAAAATTCTCTGATGAATATAGGCCTCGCGGATGAAAATTTAAAAACATGATGGTACGGAACCCTCGGTGCGCGAGTCCGACTCGCTCTTGCCCGGTTTTCTATTGATAAACATTGCACAAAGCAGTACTCCTGGATACGGTACGCATAGTAAGGAGGTTTCTCTCGGAGGAGCCCTGACCAGTGTTCATCAGTGTTCATCAAAAAATACATTACCGACTCGTAGTCACACCATGCACCAGTACTCTGTGGTGTTCCTATGTCATCATCTTCAGTCTATCAAAAAGTACTCTGTGGTCATTATGTTGTCAGATGGTTGTCAGCCATAATAATATGAAAACCTCATTCACAGAGTACTTTTTAAGAGACTGAAAACCTCATTCTTTAATGGCCTTTCAGATTATAAGTAAAAGTGCTTCTATTTCTGATTCTCTTCAGCGACCAAATTTGTTTCGCTGATAAAATCCCTGTTTGATTGACTATTATGAGTACGTGACATAGACAAAATTGTGATTGCACTAAATCTAAAAGTGTAAATTAGGTTTTCATTCCACTAACAGCAAAAATGTAATATCTACCTTTATTAAAATACTTCTGTTGTATCATTGTTCTCATGTCAGTAACTGGGAAGTTGTTGCGACAATGAGTTTCGTGCAAAAAGTGGTTCTGATCGTAGGAGGCAGTGACGGCATCGGTGCTCTCATAGCGGAGTTATTTGCCAAAGAGGGTGCTTCAGTAGCCATTGTCGGAGAAAACGAAGCTGAACTAAATTCGGTTGCTCAGCTGTGCCAAAAAATAGGAGCAAAAACACTAACTATTAAAGCAGATGTGTCCAAAGACGAAGAAGCAGACGTAATCGTCAAGAAAACTATCAACAAATTTGAAAAACTGGATGTGCTGGTCAACAATGTTGGAATATTGAGAGAAGCTGGTATTCTATCAGGCAACTTTTTGGAAACGTATGATGAACTGATGAACATCAACATGCGAAGTATTGTCCGTATCACCTACTTCGCTGTTCCCCATCTCATCAAAACTAAAGGAAACATAGTCAACGTATCGAGTATGGCTGGGGTCAATACCACAAGACCTGAACACACAGCATTCGGGACAGCAAAGGCTGCACTGAGTGATTTTACCAGAAGCACTGCTTTGGAATTAGCCCCTCATGCAGTAAGAGTGAATACAGTCAGTCCTGGTCCATTCCAATTAGCTAATTACGATGGTATGAAAAAAAAATCGGCTAAAATGCAAACTATGTCTCTTCAACGACTATCAGAACCTACTGAGATCGCTAATTTGATATTGCATGTAGCCAGTGACAAAGGTAAAGGCATCACTGGCTCTATTTTGTGGCGCAAACTATAATGAAAACAACAGTGTTTGAAATTTATTTCCTAGGTTTGTTTTTGAAAATTATGAAAAATAGAAAAAATATCTCGTTTTTTTTTGTACTTAACGACTGAAAATTACGTAAGTACTTACCAAAGTACGTTAATTCGTACTATACATACTTAATATTATAAATTCGAAAGTGTCTGTCTGTCTGTCTGTTACCTCTTCAAGCTTAAACCGCTCAACCGATTTTGATGAAATTTGGTATAGAGATAGTTTGAGTCCCGGGAAAGGACATAGGATAGTTTTTAACCCGATATTCCCACGGAAAACTTATGCGGGAGAAACCGCTGGGCGCTGCTAGTTATATTTTTAAAAGAAGGGTACTACAGTAGACTCGGGAGAAACGGGAGTAGATTGAAAGCCGTCGCTCAATGTCGGGCAAAAATGGAAGGTGTAACGCTAGCCATTGAAGCAGATGTGTCCAATGGCATCGTTCTGAAATATAGGTATGTTTTTAGGGTTCCGTACCAAAGTGGTAAAACGGAATCCTTTTTTTTTGTGGATGGGAAGTCATCAAATGACCCCTCCCGCTCTGGGTGGAGCGGAAAGGGAGTGACAGACTCTTACTGACTAAAACCCACAAGTGTTCCTTCCTTAGCCCTTTATGTTCCGGGCCAGCGGTAACCCTTTCGGACAATCCCGCTGATTATGTCGATGCTTGGGGGAAGCCTATGTCCAGCAACGTCTTTCAACAGAACGATGATGATGACAGTTACAAATACCGCATTTCTGTCAGTGATAAGCAAAATGGGAGGTGAAACGCTATCTATTGAAGCAGATGTGTCCAATGGCATCGTTCTGAAATATAGGAATGTTTTTAGGGTTCCGTACCAAAGTGGTAAAACGAAACCCTTAAGGTGAGACTCAGTCTATCTGTCTGTCTGTCACAGCTGGATATCTCAAGAACTACTAATGCTATCAACTTAAAATTTGGAATAGTTTTAGATGACATTTGCCCAACTATTTTTCAAGTACGAAAGAAATAAAAATATAAGTATGTATATTTTTTGCAACAGGGATTGAAAGGGGTCTGAAAAATTGTGTCTAGTGCTACTAGGGAATGTGGGGTATCATAATGAAAAAGCGCAGTTTTCACATTCTCAAACATTTTTACTTTATTTTGTAAGCCGCATGGTTTTCGACTTTTCATGAAAAATGTAAAAAAAAATACCGTTCCGCCCCTTATCTCCGAAGTTTGCAAAGAGAAAAATCTGAAATTATTCTATGTGATAGAAGTTTATGTAAAGATTACAGGAAAAATAAAACGAAGTCTCTAAATACCACACTTTTTCAGAAATCATCAACAAAAGTTACATTAGTTCCACTATCGGTCAAGAGATGGCGCTGACATAAAACTGCAATATTCTACACCGCAGTGCACAGTGTTAAAATTCTCTGACGAATATAGTCCTCGCCGATGAAATTTTAAAAACATATGATGGTACGGAACCCTCGGCCTCGGTGCGCGAGTCCGACTCGCTCTTGACCGGTTTTTTTTAGTTATACAGCATGGTTGAGTCATCGACGCGCATCCTGTTACCATGCATTTAGTAGATGATTCTGAACCGACGATGATTCTGAATGAACAAAATTCGTCGGTTATAAAAGGGGATTTGTCACCCTGTATTAAAGAGAAAATCGCTTCGGTAATATTGGCATATGGGTGAATTGCCCAAGCAAAAAAATACACGGCAAACCTGAGAACGGTAGTGCAATGTGCTGATTATTAATTTTATATATTTTTTCTCAACAACGTAAGTATTTCTCTACCTTGGCAAAAAAAATCATTGGTATCTACCCTCTAATATACCCAAAAAAAAAATTACAAAGTGTTATTTTATCATCACGGTGACCTGTCCTGAACCCAATTCCGCTCATAACATACCTTCTCCTGCAAATACATTCGTAATATGGATGTAAATTGATTTTGTTATCATTAAATTATAATATATTCGATCAAATAAAACAATTTTTGTTTGTTTATCTTCTTTCTCATGGATTTGACAGGCAGTCAACTTTTGTCTGGAAAAAAGTTATCATTTCAGAGGACAGTAAGTTTTAGTAGAATAGCCACATCAACATTGCGTTGTTACGCCCCTTTCACCTTTTCTCACTCCGGATCAGTCCGGCTTAAGCTCTCGGCGCGAACGCACCGGTCCCAACGTCTTGCGGTTTCCCGCCAAAAAAGTAAGTTTATCATTTCAGTAATATGGGGACAAAAATAGTTTCATTTCGGTGGCTGTTATAACTCGTGCTAGATTTGTTTAATTTGTTTCAAAATTGTGTATTAAATTCGCAGTAAGTACTGTTTTGTTTGAGTAGTGTTCATATTTTTTAAATAATTTTTTTTCGGAGTTAAATGTAGAACTAACCTCTATTTTATCATCTCAGTGTTATCATTTCAGTGGATTCGGTGGACTGTTATACCAATTACAGTCCACCGGAATTAAAAGTATCTCCGAAATGATAAAAACATAAAGTTTTAGAGATCCTGGTGTCAAATACAAAGTCATAGTTTTGTAATGTACCTACTTTTACCTAGAGTTTTTTTTTATTCATTTATTGTATTTTAAAAATATAAGAGTTGATTTAATTTTAGAAGTTTTACTGATATACCTGTAGAAACACTATTCTCCTCTCGTTACCAATTTAACTAAATAATTCCTAGCATTTTTCTCTTAGTGCAATAGGTAGACATTAGGTATTACTATTAATGGCATAACTTACAAATGCAACCATCATATTAATCAGAAACTTTAAGCTTTCTAATCGCGATACGTTGATTCTTTTGAAAATATATCAAGTAAATTAGTATTAGTACATAAACAAGCAAAAATATTTATTTAAGGTTACCAGCATTTACGATAAAGTTTTCCAACATTTTCACACAACAACAACCACAAAAATTACCAAAGGTTATAAAAGTAAAGAAACTATTCATTCATATCATAATAAACATTACATTACATTAATATCATTCTTTGAGGTTATTGTAACCTCAAAGAATGATATATGTAATAATACTAACTGTAATATCTGTATATTAATGATGATATTAAAAAAACTGTGTACTGTCCTGTCTCAGTGTTTATCTAAAATTTGTGGAAATCAAACCTAACAAAGTACGGAACCCTGTCTGGGGGCACGGTTGTTCTTAGCTGTATCATTTCGGTGGATTTATCATTTCGGTGGTAATTTTTATCATTTCGGTGGACACTTTTAATTTCAGTGGACTCTTAAAACTTTATCCTTAAATATTTATGTAAGTTTTGATAATATTTGATGTCCACTCACGCACAATGTTATAAAATAGACTAAAGTATTATTTGTCACTAAAAATATATAGATTGCATTGAAATAAAAAAATCCCACCGAAATGATACATAAAAATCTCTTGTTGAAATTCACCCATATTGTTCCATAACTCAAGTAGCGGATGTTGGAGCAAAAACAGCAAGACTAAGGGTAGGCTGCCCACGACGCGAAAATGCACCCGGAGAGATGAACAAAGATCGTCACAAACTGGACGCCGAAATTGTCGTTGAGATCGACCGCGGCGAAGCTGGTGTGACGATCTAGATAGGTTTGCAGGTCAGGCATGGCCACTGTGACCAGAATTTGCAAAGGACAGAGAGGTTCCGAAGTAGAAAGGGGAAGCTCAATAGTGGACATAATGGAGGACACAATAATTCCAGTAGACTTAGACAGGAATCGATCCTTTAGCTTTTTTGCAAAAACAGAAACCCGTTTTTTTTTCACACAAAAATATTATCACTTATTAGAATCAAATGCTATTTAAGTATGTTTATTTTCCATGGTTTTCAAAAACACAAAAATTGCAATATTATATAATAAAATTACGTTAGATGGGCAGTCGCTCTATGTCAAATACTGATATTCAGCTGCATCCGGTTAGACTGGAAGCCGACCCCAACATAGTTGGGAAAAGGCCACGCAGGTGATGATGAAGCCTCGTCCCCACTAGGAACATTTGTCGAGCGACATGTGTCCCCGGAGACATCGGGCGACGTCGCCCGACATCGCCCGATGTCACCGGGGACTATGTCGCTCGACAAATGTTCCTAGTGACAAATGTTCCTAGTGGGGACGAGGCTTCTATCACTACTCTTCATCGACTGTGCGACAAGGAACAGTTTTAACAATGTCGCGGCGATGTCGTCCGACGTCGCCCGACATCGCCCGATGTCACCGGGGACACATGTCGCTCGTCAAATGTTCCTAGTGGGGACGAGGCTTGATTATACAATAGAATTACATAAGGACATCTGGAATTATAATTCACCATGCTACCATTCAACTGTAGTTTAGCTAACTCCTTTTGTAATTTAACAAAGAACCATTATCTAATATGAAATTCGAGCCAGTGATGCTCTTACCCTTATCACTGGCTACATATAATATCATATCAGCAATCTCAGTTGGCTCTGATAATCGGCGCAGCGCCGTATTATTTTGCAGTTTTTCTAAATCTGCTTTCATATCTTTGAAAATAGTAGTCTGGACTGGACCTGGACTGATTGAATTCACTCTCACTCCATAAGCGGCTAGTTCTAAAGCAGCGCTTCTAGTAAAATGGTTCATTGCGGCCTTTGATGTCCTGTATGCTATGCTTAACGTTGTCGTGGTACTGATCCCAGATATACTCGACACATTTATTATGTTTCCTTTAGTTTTGATGAGATGGGGAGCAGCGAAGTAGCTGATGCGGACAACACCTCGTATGTTAGTGTTCATCACTTCGTCATACGTTTTCAAGAAGTGGTCTGCCAAAATACCAGCTTCTCTCATTATTCCAGCATTGTTGACAAGCACATCCAGTTTTCCAAATTTGTCGATAGTTTTCTTAACAATTACGTCTGCTTCTTCGTCTTTGGACACATCTGCTTCAATGGCTAGTGTTTCACCTCCCATTTTCGCCAGACGTTGAGCAACGGCTTCCAATCTAGTTCTGTTTCTCCCGACTAGGGCTACTGTAGCACCCTCCTTAGCAAATAATTCTGCTGTAGAAGCCCCAATTCCAGCACTACCTCCCGTGATCAGAACAACTTTTTGTGCGAAACTCATTTTTACTAATCATTGCCCAATTATTATTGCCCTGTGAGCTCTGTTCGGATAGAAGTATTCTAATAAAGGTATGTCTGTCATAGTAATGAGCAACAACATAGAAATAGATACTATGACGCTGATATTAGTAGGATAGCGTTGTACTTGCTACTGATGACTAATGTTTCTATTTAGTGGTTATGATTATCTTTTGAAGACAACATGCAAAGAGCCTCGTAATAAATACCACTATGATACCTTATGATACTAGTAAACTTTAGCTTTGAAGATTTTTCGGAGATATTATCAAATGCAGGAGATAGTTCAGTGCAAAATAAAATTGGCCAATGAAGAAAATCAGAAATAATATTACAACTTTAAACTGTCAGACCATCCAAGTTTTCGGAAAGTTATGGCCACAGAGTATAATCATTTAAATAGTTATGGCTGACAGATGAATGTCATAACTTGACAGTTATGATTTAGTTACCAGCATGGTTACCAGTGTCACAAAAATCTTATTGTTTTTGTAAATAAGTTTTTTGCGCGTAGGTATTTAGTTTGCATTGTTGAAATAGAGAGGAGGAATTATAAAACTAAAATTCATCTAACGCTTTTCAGCAGGCGAGATCGAGGGCAAGAGCAAGCCAACTGTAGGCATTGCATTTTTGTATATAATAAATAAATAAACATCGCAATAAAAAACAGACTTCGTTTCTTCCGTTTATTCGTTGACAAACTAGAACTACATTACAAGACATGTTGTGCCGACCCCAAATAAATTGGGTAAAGGGCAGGAGAATGATGATGATACTGATGAATTGATGATGAAACAACATTACATTTTAAATATTTCAAGAACATTTTAATATTTCCAAAATATTTTAAATATTTCAAGAACGTTTTTAATATTTCAAAAACATTTAAAAATATAATTAACTAACGCACTTTGCTATATTATACTTAATTTTCAGTCGTCATGAAAATAAAAACGAGATATTTTTCTATTTTTTTTAATTTTCAAAACATAAACGTTGCTTAGGAAATAAATTTCAAACACTGGTGTTATCATGAAACCGTAGTTTGCGCCACAAATTAGAGCCAGTGATGCCTTTACCTTTACCGATGTAAGACAGGAACAACCAATAAAAGGAACAATTATTCCCTGCAGTAATAAAAAGTATTATTTGCGGGATTGTCCAAAAGGGTTACCGCTGGCCCGGAACATAAAGGGCTAAGGAAGGAACATGGGTGGGTTTTATTCAGTAGGAGTCTGACACTCCCTTCCGCTCCACCCAGAGCGGGAGGGGTCATTTGATGATTAGGTACCATAATGATTACCCATCCACAAAAAAGAAAAAAATCTTATAAACTGACCTCTATCATACAAGGCCAGTGTTCTGATCTCAACACCTTTGTTACTGGCTACCCTGGCTACATACAATATCAAATTCTGATAATCATTGCAGAGACATACTTTGCATTTTATCCGATTTTCTCTCTCGATCCGATCCGATTTTGTCTAGTTTTCACGGTTCATGAGATACAGCCTGGTGACAGACAGACAGACAGACGGGCAGCGGAGTTTTAGTATTAGGGTCCCGTTTTTACCCTTTGGGTACGGAACCCTAAAAATGATAACAGTGAATAATTATTTACACTAGTGCCATTCCATTATCTATTAAATAACATGCTCCTGTAATACTGTTCGCCTTATCACTGGCTAAATACAGAATTAGATTAGCAACTTCTTTAGGTTGTGAAGCCTTCTTCAAAGCTGTTTTTTTTGCAATTTCTTCCCAACTGCTGGAGACTCCTTCATGGACTAGCTTATTAAAATTGGTGTCGACAGGTCCTGGATTAACGGCATTCACTCTGACACCTGCTGGTGCAAGTTCAGATGCAGATGCACGAGTAAAAGAATCCACACCTGCTTTGGATACACAGTATGCTGGATATAAGTACGCAGTTCTGATTTCCGTACTTGCTACACTTGAAATATTGACAATACAACCTTTGGTCTTCGCCAAATGTGGAGCCGCTAAAGACGTCAGGACCACCACAGCACGCAGATTTGTGTTCATAACCTCATCATAAGTATCAAGTATTGTTCCATCTAAAATTTTCCCTTCTTTTATAGTGCCTGCAATGTTGACTAATATGTCAAATCTTTCAAAAGTTTCAATTGTTTGTTTGATTATTTTCTCATTATCCTCGTGTTTGGAGACGTCTGCAATGATGACGAATACTCTGTTGCCGTATTGTTTGCATTTCTCTGCAGTTGTGTGGGCTCCTCTCTCACTGCTGTCTACTATCACAACATGGGCTCCTTCTTTAGCAAAGAGTAATGCTGTCGCAGCTCCCATACCAGACCCTGAGCCCGTCACCAAGACCACTTTATTTTTAAAACTCATGTTGTTAGTTATACCGCTTTCTTTAACGTTGCAAAGAATATTGCAGCGAGTGCCGTGTTAATCGACTCGACCTAGAATGCGTATTTTGATACCTTTATCATTACAATTATTATCTCCACTGTTGCTACAGGTATGTATGTATAAAATGACTAGCTTAAACTGGTGACTTTTTAAAATGAAAATAGATTTTCCTTTCTTTATGTTTCTATTAAAAATACATCATTTGCGTTACTACCTACTTATTTTATTTAGAAAGAAATAGTATTCATTGGGACTTGAGACTTGGGAATATAATAAACTAAACTAAACACACTCTTATAAACATGTAAAATAAAACAGAAAGTCCTATATGAGGTCAAAAGGCCCTATCTCTGCATGATGCTGCATACACATTAAATAAAATATTATGACACTAAACCTAACAACAAACTAGGTATGGTTGCGCTAATTTAAATCGCAGATTAAACTTTATTATTTGGCAACATTACTATTTGGTTGGTAATACATCCCTATCTCCCATCCCTTCCTTGCACGGAACCTATCGTACTCGTGGAAGCGAGATGGCGAACGTACGGCGGAAGTGAGCCGTCATTGGACATTCACTAGACTTTTTATTTCGTTGGCTATAAACTTTCGTGTCGAGAACATTGTGCTCCCTAGAAAACTTGGAAAACTTGGTGTTTTGTGCGTGAAAACCGCTGTGATCGAGCTGAGGAGTTGCTGACGAGGAAATAAAGGTACCGTGCATCCTTGTAACCCTTTTGAAAGATCGATTTTCTCTGTGCCTCCACGCGGTCTTTCAACGTCCCACTTTACTACCTACCAAGTTAATTTGTTGTGTAATTTTAGCCTATTCCGCGCAAACATTTGGTCCTTCGAGCCGGATTCCAACTGGAATCAGTGAATAGCCAACCATTCCCCTATCCTGGGTCAATTTGTCGCAAATCTCGCAATTGTAACCGCGCCGCGCGCACGCGCCGCGCCGGTCAGTTAGGTTAATTATCGTTAATTCTCGTAAACCCCGCTAAAAGTATCGTATCGTCTCGTTGTATCGTATCGTCTCGTTGTGTCGTATCGTCGTAATCTAGCAAGTAAGTTAGATTTTCGCAGCCGCAAACCTAACAAATACGTTAGGCACATTATTTCGTTTCGTGACCCAGGAACGTAATTACGTAACAAACATCGTAGGTAGGTAACAAATTGCGATCGAACCGCATAACTTGTAATTGTTCTGTTGAATACAACATATTCGTGCGTTCACAAAATCATTTATTGTAATTTGTGGAGTGTAATCGGTTCACAGTACTTCCAGAACTACCTACTTGTCGTAAATATTTAGTTATTTATTTAGTTAGTCGTAAGCCGCTAATATGGCGGACGCAACTCTAAAAAGATTAATATCGAAACGCGATCGGATATTTGCTCGCATGCAAATCATTTCTGATCAGGCAAAAAGAATCGACTTAGAAGGATTCGATAAGGAGTCCTTCCTCTGTGACATTAAAACAGTGGATTCATTGCGTGTAGACTTCGAAAACATATTGGACGAAATTGTTACCCATGAGCTCAAATTAAAGCCTGACTGCGCTGTCTCCTATCAGGCGCTTTCTTCATTCGAAGACCTTTTGGGCCGTGTAAAGCGAGCAGAAGAAAAACTGCTAATTCAATCTCGTAATGAGGTCAAAAGGTCGCCTCGACTACCTCCTATCGAAATTCCCGAATTTAATGGAGACCATAGAAATTGGCCATTGTTTATCGCTAGTTATAAAAACGCAGTGCATAATAATGTTTCTCTGACAGACTGTGAGAGGTTATATTATTTGATAGGAAAATTAACAGGCAAGGCTCGTTCAATATGTGCTGGAATAAATCCATCAGCTGACAATTACCCCCTTATTTTCGATTTGCTTTGTAAAAGGTATGAAGATAAGCGTCAGTCCGCAACTTCATACTTAGATCAATTATTTGAATTTAAATCTATTTCGACTGGAACCCCAAATAATTTAGAATCATTCCTCGATAAATTCTCGTCGTCTGTAGCCGCTTTAAAAAACACAAAGGTCAATGACCTCGCTGATTTCATTTTGTTACATATTGCTATTAAGAAACTCGACCAAGATACTGTGCGTGCCTTCGAAACTAATTATCAACTAAGATCTAATAGTTTCGAAATTCCATCCTTTTCTGATTTGGATTGTTTCGTTCGTGACCATATAAAAATGTTAGAACGTACTTCATCATCTGTTGCTAGGGTCACCAATAACAAGAAACCACTCGAACGTAAGTCTACCGTCGCGTACGCCAGCACCTCTGGTCCCGAGAAAACTACATGTAGTCTGTGCAGTGAGCAACATGACTACATTTATAAATGTAGGATATTTAATAGTTATAACCCGGATCAGCGTTTTAACTTCGTAAAGTCTAATAATTTATGTATAAATTGTTTAAGTAGTGGACATCGTGTTTCCATGTGTGAGTCAACTTCTAGATGTAGAAAGTGCCACCGAAAGCACCATTCATTATTGTGCTTTGGGGGCCGGCAAGCCGCGTCTGCTACCGCTGCCAATGCGGCACCTAGTGACGCTAACGCTGCCTCCGCTCGCGATGACGTCGCGCTGCCGCTGTGTGCGTTATCAGCTAATAATAATGAGGTTGACCATTTGTCTCGATGCCCCACGACGGTTTTAATTGCAACTGCGCGTATTATTGTCGTGGATTCTCATGGTAATAAACACATTGTTCGTGCATTATTAGACAGCGCTTCGCAAAGTAACTTTATCACACGTGAGTGTTGTCAACGCTTAGGTTTGAACATAAATAATCGACCTACTTGTTCCGCCGTGAAAGGAATAGGTGGTTCAAGTAAAACGATTCAGGGTTCCGTAGAATTTAAATTTCATTCTCGCTTCGATCGTAACATAAATTATAGTGTCGACTCTTTGGTAGTAGATAAAATTACTGAACATTTACCAACTGCCACGGTTAATTCTTCACTCTTGTCTAACTTCAAAAACTTGCCGTTGGCAGACGACACCTATTTTTCTCCAGGCCCGATTCAAGTATTGATCGGTGCTTCGATTTATCCACACTTACTCTTGTCGAATAAAGTTCAAGGACAGCCGCCATATGTATCACCGCTTGCTTTAGAAACTGTCCTTGGCTATGTTATAGTAGGTGACGCTCCGGTCCGTGTTGATAGCAACTCGACCGTTTCATATTGTTGTACCGCGGACCCACTGGACTCTGCGGTCCGGAAATTTTGGGAATTGGAGGAGGTGGATGTTCCCCCTGTAGTCAGCTCGGACGACAGGGAGTGTGAGGAATTTTACACACGCACCACTACTCGGGATAGTGACGGTCGATACGTGGTAGCTCTGCCTTTCAAGGGTGATGTCGAGTCCCTTGGTAACTCACGCCAAGCAAGTGAACGTCGGTTTCACTGCTTGGAAAGGAAGATGCAAGCTTCTCCACAATTAAAGGTCGCGTATGATAGCGTCATCCTCGAATACTTAGAAAAGGGTTATATATCACCTGCAAATTCTGATTCATCAGAAGTTTCGTACTTTATTCCGCATCATGGGGTGATCAGGGATGATAAGGTCACCACCAAACTTCGTGTCGTTCTCGATGGTAGTTGCAAAACTACCTCCCGCATTTCGCTTAATGACCTCTTGTACGGTGGGCAAAACCTGCAAGGGAGTTTGTTTAATATTATCGTTGATTTTCGTTTGTTTTCGGTTGCACTCTCCGCAGACATTCGTCAGATGTTTCTCAGCATTGGGATCCGAGAATCTGATCGGCGTTTCCAACGCATTTTGTATCGCTTTTCCCCGCAAGAACCTTTACAGGTTTATGAATTTAATCGTGTTGTTTTCGGGCTTAAGTCTAGCCCCTTCCATGCGCTGCGAACTATTAGGCAGCTAGCAGAGGATGAGGGTGGCTCCTACCCTCAGGCTAAAAATATCGTCACTTCAGGGTTTTATATGGATGATTTCGTCCATTCCGTCCTCACGGAAGACCAGGGTATCTCTACCGCCTCGGAGATGATAGGCCTCATGAAAGCTGGTCAATTTGAATTGGTTAAATGGACCAGTAACTCCCAAGCCGTTTTAGATTCTATTCCACCCTCGCATCGTCTGCTAGCTGTCAAAGAATTCGACGAGTCCGACCAGCAGAAAGTACTGGGCTTGTGTTGGTCGCCTACGTCAGATCACTTCAGCATGAGAGTCAATACTCCCGCGCAAAATTGTACTAAACGTACAATATTATCGTGTGTCGCTAAATTATGGGACGTCATGGGATTTGTTGCACCTGTCGTCCTGTACGCTAAACTTCTAATCAAGCAGCTCTGGCTGCGTGATTGTGACTGGGATGATACCCCACCTGAGGATATAGTCAGGCTGTGGACTCGCTTCAAGGAAGAGCTCCCGTTGCTCTGTAATATAAAAATCCCACGTCACGTTGGTATCGTCGCAGATAGTGTGGTCACCATCTTGGCTTTCGCAGACGCCAGTGAGAAGGCATACGGGGGAGTGATTTACTTCCACGTCCAAAATAGCGATGGCAATATCGTTTGCTTGTTAACCGCTAAATCGAAAGTCTCACCTAAGAAAGTCGTTTCTCTCGCTCGTCTGGAGCTTTGTGCTATTTTTGTGCTAGCTCAACTTATAAAAAATGTCATAGTCGCTTGTCAGCACCGCATTGTTTTTCGTAACATATTCGCATTTTCGGATTCGACAGTCGCGCTCTGTTGGGTACATTCGTCACCCCATCGGTGGAACACCTTTGTGGCCAACAGAGTGTCGAAAATACAAAGCGACTTGTCGCCACAAAATTTGTATCACGTGTCCGGTACGGACAATCCCGCAGATTGTCGGTCACGCGGTCTCACGCCTTCTCAAATTGTTGACCACCCGCTTTGGTTCAGTGGTCCTCCGTGGGCCCGTTTGGACGTCTCACAGTGGCCTGTCGTTCCTTTCAGTCCTTCGTCGGTGCCTGAAGCACCCGAAGAGAAGAAGCTTTCGTTGCTATCCGCTGTAGCAAATGAAAGATCTCCTATTCTTTCTTTAGTAGATCGCATCTCGTCTTGGAGTAAATTACTTCGAGTAGTAATTTACGTCTGTCGTTTTGTCAGGTTGTTACCTGTTAGACATCGCATGTCAGCGTCGGATTATGACTTCGCTGAATTACTCGTTCTTCGTGAGCTTCAACGCCTTTATTTCTCCACTGAGATTGCTAAAATCGGGGAAGGCAAGGATTGCAGTCCAGCTTTACGACACTTAAAGCCGTTTCTCAAGGACGGACTCATTAGAGTCGGAGGCCGTTTAAGAAATTCGGATTTAAGTTATGAAGGGAAATATCCCATTTTGCTTCCAAGCAAGGATCTCGTTTTGAATTTGCTCGTCGAATACCATCATAAATTAAATTGTCACGCAGGTCCCGACCTGCTGATGTCACTCTTACGTCAGAGGTATTGGATACTTTCTGCCCGTAATTTAATTAGGAATAGGATCCATAAGTGCATTCCCTGCTTTCGCCTTCGTCCTAAGTCAAGTTTCCCTGAAATGGCGGATCATCGCTCTTGTCGTGTCGTCCAATCCGCTAAGCCGTTTGTCCACACGGGCACAGACTATGCTGGACCGTTTAGGGTTACTATGTCTCGCGGCCGAGGTGTTCGCTCCACCAAAGCCTACGTTTGTCTGTTCGTCTGCATGACTACACGCGCCGTGCACATTGAACTCGTTGGTGACCTTAGCACAGCTAATTTTATGGGTGCTTTCAAGCGGTTCTTGTCAAGGCGTGGCCCGGTGAGTAGGATTTATTCGGATAACGGGACTAATTACATAGGCGCTAAACGCAAACTTTCGGAACTTCACGAATTTCTTTGTTCAAAATACCATAATACCGAATTTGGTAACATGCTAGCTGAGAGTCGCATAGATTGGTCACTCAATGTCCCGACTGCTAGTCACTTTGGGGGCAATTGGGAGGCTAACATTAAAAGTCTAAAGTCGCACTTGTATCGAGTCATAGGTGACACGATTCTCTCATTCGAAGAATTAAGTACCGTTCTTACCCAAGTCGAATCGGTAATGAACACTAGACCTCTTTGCAGGACACTCTCTAGTGATCCTTCGGAACCGCTCGCTTTAACTCCAGCGCACTTTTTAAATCTCACGCCTTTGAAATATTTGCCTGCCGAGGAAATAGACGAGAGAACTACTATCGCTAGACATGAATTGTTAGATAGACTGGTACAGTCGTTTTGGAAGCGCTGGAGGAGCGGTTACCTCCACACCTTGCAATCGCGTCGCAAATGGAACACGCCGGTTGATCCGGTCGCTGTCGGTACGGTCGTGATTCTTATAACTGATAATTCGCCTCCACTACACTGGCCATTGGGTGTCGTGGAGGAAGTTTTTCCTGACTCCACTGGAGTCACTCGCATCGTTCGGGTTAAGACGACGACTGGCTCTTACTTGCGCCCCGTCGTTCGTCTTTGTCCGTTACCTAACCAATAATTGAGCAATTTCGTCATTTTAGGTTAGGTTAACATTAGTAATTAGGTACATAGTCTATTGCTTAGTTTATCGTTTGGTTTAGTTTCGTAAATTAGCTTCAATTCTTGAAGGCATCGCTTCAAGCCCGGGGGGATGGTTGCGCTAATTTAAATCGCAGATTAAACTTTATTATTTGGCAACATTACTATTTGGTTGGTAATACATCCCTATCTCCCATCCCTTCCTTGCACGGAACCTATCGTACTCGTGGAAGCGAGATGGCGAACGTACGGCGGAAGTGAGCCGTCATTGGACATTCACTAGACTTTTTATTTCGTTGGCTATAAACTTTCGTGTCGAGAACATTGTGCTCCCTAGAAAACTTGGAAAACTTGGTGTTTTGTGCGTGAAAACCGCTGTGATCGAGCTGAGGAGTTGCTGACGAGGAAATAAAGGTACCGTGCATCCTTGTAACCCTTTTGAAAGATCGATTTTCTCTGTGCCTCCACGCGGTCTTTCAACGTCCCACTTTACTACCTACCAAGTTAATTTGTTGTGTAATTTTAGCCTATTCCGCGCAAACAGGTACTTATAGCGTTTTGGCTCTGGCCAAGGTAAAAGGTAGCCCTTGAGACACGGGAAGACAAGTAGGTAACTAAATAATTTAAAAAACGGCACTTAACAACTCAATGAAATACAGAATTGTTGCTTTTTTGTATTTTTTACTATGTTCACATAATTTCTTCATCATCATCTGCCTAGCCTTTTCCCAATATAGGATGGAGATGATAGGTTTCATACCTGTCATCTCAACACTGCAACACTAATCTGCATCCTCAGATTTTGTTAACATTCGTTTTTTTTACTTCCCTCCCACTATGGAAGCAATTTTAAAGACGTATTCATGACAAAACCAATGATAACAAAATCGGGGCATACAGTTTGGTGTTGCAGCTTCATATCTATCATCTCCATCCTAAATTCAATTACTCCATTGGATAGCTAAAGGATCAAAGAATTCATTACGCTAAATGAGAACTGTGACGCATCTCGCGCGGTGGAGGGGGAAGCGCCACTATTTCGAGGTAATTTTTCTGCGTATCGAGATTTCCACTTAGTATAACTTTTCTCTCTCTCTCGTCAAAATATATCGATTGTATACAAAACATTAGTGTAAAATAGTGACAGTGAATATAATGTGTTAAAATAAAAAAATAAAAATATATAATGTCGGCCTATATGCGTCAAAAAGCCAAATCTAAACACAGAGATCGTATGCGGTTGGAAAGGGCTTCTTAAGAGCAATCGAATGGTACCAATAAAACACCATATGACCGAGTCAAGCAGTACCAGGAACGTAAAAGAATGAATGCGGCCGAGCGGATCAACCCCGTTACGTAAACGTGTTTACGTACAACACACGGCCATGTGCATGACACAGCCACATACCATTTTTCTATTGCGCAATAACCAACGGTACTCATACGCTCACAGTAATTAAATTAAGGCTAATGATAACTAGAGAGACGTGCCTTCTCCGTCATATGTATATGTATATTTGTATATGAACCAAATGATAAATTAAATCTTATGATACAATATTGACTTATTTAATGATACGTTATCATTATTATTACAGTAAAGGTGTCATTAGTCTGCCATTGTAATTTTATAAAGCACTAGCTGCGCCCCGCGGTTTCACCCTGATAAGTCTTGATCTCGTTGGAATATCGGGAAAAAAATATTCTAAATATGTCCAGGACATGGTTTACCCATGTGCTAAAGGGGCATGCCAAGTGGCCATAGTAATTTAGGCCCACTGTGCACACATATAAAAAATAATTATAATAATTCATATTAAGCAATTCCAATAATTAATTAGTAAAAGAAATGATTTACAAAAAACTAAGCATTTTGAAGTTATTTAAGATTCTTATATAATATACATCAATACAGTTATGTTATACAAGTGAATATATCACTTTATTTTAATTTATTTAGGACCATAATTAACTGGGAGTCAAAGAATACAAAATACATTGTAGTTTTACATATTTTTTTTTTTTTTTTTATTTGTTCATATCACTTAATTCATCATCATACACCACTAAAACATCATCCAAAAATTGTGCGATTGTCGAAGCGTATATATATCAAATCCAAGTTGTCGCTAGTGTCGTCATGAGTAGAGGGAGCAGAATCCATAATCAGACCGTGGTCGTCAGGTATAGGAGAATCGTCAGAGTCAGTATTCATGGGTAAAAGTAGTCAATTCAAACCGCAATAAATATACACAAGTCGCCGCAATGGACTTGCAAGACAAGCAAAGGTTTTGACACTTTTGACATTTGACAGTTACGTTTTCCGGTAACTGACAAGTTAGACTTGGTGCTTGGTGCTTAATTAATTAATTTTAGTGGAACGAGCGCACAAGTCGATGTTAGCAACAAAATAACCTTTTTTTTTTGTAAGTACACAATAATTCTATTCGTTCCATTCGCCTACAGATTCGCCGTGCTACGATGAGCCAAGCGAAGCGCAAGGGCACTACCTACCTTTTCTCGAAGCGCTTCTTCGTTTTTTTGAACCCTCATAACTTGGGTTTGGATTTCTCGGGATATGATGTCAATAGCGGACTTATTAAACACTAGCTGCGCCCCGCGTAAATGTCGATCCCGTGGGAATATCGGGATAAAAAGTAGCCCATATGTGTCAGCTACCTCCATACAAGATCATGAAGTTAGGTATAATAAAACATTTGATTTCAAGATTCAAGTTCATACAGAACTACCTGCTGTCCAGCTAAATTTTATGTTAGAGCCAGAAATTCGAGATCATGTTCAAGTTATGGAACAACAAACTGAAGGTCATATTTTACAAAGTTCAAATTCCATTGCAACCAAAAACTTATTGGGACATTTATGTTACTTTACTTAGTAAAAATCAACTTAGAATACATTTCACTAAAGTAGATAACTGATTAAGTGGCGATGGATTGTATTATCTGAGATTATGAACACTACTATGCGTACAATAAAAAGTAAGAAAGTGAAGTAAGTATACAATTTTTAAAACACTTTATACTACACTCCCTGTAACACTGTATACAAGTTTTAAAACTTCAGCAGAACCCCATTGTCGACACCATAATTAGAGCCTGTCACACCTTTAGCCTTATCACCAGCCAGGAACATTATCACATCAGCTACTTCCTCTGGCTCGGAGATTCTCTGTAGAGCAGTTGTATTGCAGCTGTCTTCGAAAACCTTATCAGTCGCCAAACCCTGTAGCATGTTAGTGCGGACGGGACCTGGACTCACTATATTCACTCTGACGCCTGAAGCTGCCAGCTCCAATGCCGCTCCGTGAGTGAAGTGGTTCAGAGCGGCCTTAGAAACACAGTACATCATCAACTGTGATGCTTGTACGTAGGTTTTGGCGAGTACGCTCGAGATGTTGATGATGTTGCCCTTAGTCTTCGCCAAGTACGGCGCCGCCAAGCTCGTCAAGTGGACCACAGCCCGCAGATTGATGCCCAGCACTTCATCGTACGTTTGCATCACATCTGGACTTGTGAGCGACGTGTTCTTTAGTATGGCAGCGTTATTAACGAGGACATCGAGTTTCCCGAACTTCTCAATTGTTTTTTTGACGATAGTTTTAGCTTCTGCATCATTGGCGACGTCAGCTTTGATAATGAGGGTCGGAGCGTTATATTTCACGCAGCGTTGAGCCACTGCTTTAAGCCCGGCTTCGTTTCTTCCGACGATGGCAATGCTAGCTCCTGCTTTAGCAAATTGTTCAGCGGTGGCTGCACCGATGCCGGCGCTGCCTCCTGTGACGAGGACCACTTTGTTCTTGAAGCTCATGTTGCACGACTGTTAGGTACAAGGACTGGTAGCGTATTGAAGGCTTAGTGTCTTACACAATAATCTAAATACAGATGTGTTAAAGAGACACTTGTCCGGTACGAGACATGCGTCATGTAATTTAAAATGGAGATGTAGGTACGCGATAGGCAAGTCAGTAATTTAGTTTATATTAAGCATATACGACTGCGCGGTTACACGTGAACTCGCGTATCACCGGTCAATTTTTTTATTATACGCATACCAGTGTTCATAATCTCAGATAATACATTCCATCGCCACTTAATCAGTTATCTACTTTAAATGTATTCTAAGTTGATTTTTGAGTAAGTAACATAAATGTCCTAATAAGTTTTTGGTTGTAATGGAATTTGAACTTTGTTAAATATGACATTCAGTTTGTTTTCATTGACAAATCACTACTGATAGTGGCCAGTACAAATTATAACTGCCAGTATAATATTCATACAGATCGCTACAGTATTGCTATTCTGTAAAAATCTCACCGTGAAAACTTAGGTGAAGTGAGCGTGGAGTGAGCTGTCAATAGTGTCAATTCCTAGCAGAAACAAACTCACTTCACCTAAGTTTTCACGGTGAGATATTTACAGAATCGACCGGCTGATATATATTATTGGGATGTTAAAACCAGAGACAGATAGGTTTAATACCTCCAGTATGCCAAAACTGGTGGCAGATAGGTAATTTGGGTTCGGCCGCTATTGTGTAACGATTTTTTTTTTTAAGTTTTTGCTTCAAGTTGAAATCACAAGACAGTGAAGAACTGCTGCCAAACAACTTTAGCGTGGCAGTCTAGGTAAAGGAAATAATTGATACTCAATTACTACGTCGATTATAGTTCCATAGAATGCTGTAATTAATCATTGGATTGTATTCAAATGACATTATCGTGTGATGCTACAAAAACGTTTTTTTTACAGTTTTTTATATAACTGTAACCTTAGTTGACATTTTGACAACAACATAACATAACACATTAACAACAACAACAACACACACTGAACATTATTGTGACATTTACTACCGTAATTCAAACGATTTAACATTCATTTGTATTTTGTATTATTTTGTTCTACTAATTGTTATTTATAATTGTAATATCCTTAAATATTTGTGTAAATTAAATAATAAATCCCACCAAAAACATTTTCATGTAAAATATTGCCAAGACGAGACCACATATGGCTCGCACTGCCAAAAAGTTATCAGGGGGCCTAAAAAGGCCACTTTGGCAGAATCATAAACGTATTTTGCTTTTTTGCGTTGCAAGAGATTGGGATTGGATTTGGATTGTTATTTGAGCACAGACAAAAAAAAATAACTGAAAAATCCTTCACCAATGGGATTTGATACGATTAACTTAACAGTTAACTGTCTATTATGATTTATAATGATTTGATGAATTCCTTTTATGATTCTGCAAAAGTGGCCTTTTTAGGCCCCCAGATCTCTTGTAGAGCCAAGCTTCTAACTCTACACGCCCTAACTCCACAAACTCTACACCTTAGTCAAAATATGAGGCTTGGCCGTTTCCTTAAAAATTATATTTAACATACTGACTGTACCTGGTGCATGCGATACACCGCTATAGGTAAGCGTACGCGTAGCGTTACCAAACTCGACCCGATACTCTTGCGCCAGTCCAACTTCCTGGCTCGGCGTGCTGTGCTAGAGCTGCTGTTGCGGCTGTGGAATACCTGAAGCAACGAAAGTATAATAATAAACAACAATAATAAGGTTTATTATACTTCAGCTGCTTGAGGTTTTTGTTCAATATTTATATTTTCGAGCTGTTTGGTGTTGAAACCCTCGGACCATGTGGTCCGAGTGCGCATGGTTTGTTTACTCCATAAGGCTGGTTGACATTTTCCATGTGACCATCAAAGGCTTCTGTGGTTTTTTAGTAAATACACACATCAACACGGTCTAGGGATATTTCATACTCAATTAAATAACTCGAAAAGTACTGGCCGCATTGGAATCTTTTATACACCGATTTGTTTGTAATTTATCTCAGACTAATTCCAAATTTAAATTTTTGAAAATTCTTTTGTTTCGGTGGCAAAAAATGTCTTGATGTATAGGAGAGGGAATTTTCATTTGTGCGAAATTTAGAAAACAATACGAATTACGTTTACTTACAGTTTTTTTTCATTTTTAAACGAAAGATAAAGTTAAAATTGAGGTATTGTAGCCATGCAACGCCGACATTTGACGAGGGCGGAGATGTTACGAGCTGTGGGAATGCTGGAAGCTGGATCTGTTCAGCGTAATGTTGCTGAGGCCATAGGGACCCATCAAAATGTAATTTCAAGATTGTGGACACGCTATCGTGCCACAGGTGAAGTAGCGGAGAGGCACCGGAGGCCAAGTCGCATCACTACCCCCAGACAAGACCGATTTTTGCAAATTACTGCGCGAGCACAACCAAATGCAACGGCGACTCAATTGGTCCAAAGGCTGCGAGTGGAACACCAAGTGCTTGTGAGTGACCAAACTGTAAGAAGGCGACTGCATGAAAGCAATCTACGCTCTCGTAGACCACTCCGGGTCCCACCTTTACGGAGAGGCAATCGTGGACGACGATTAGAATGGGTTCGGAACCACGTGGACTGGGGCCGTGAGCAATGGTCCAATGTGCTGTTCACGGATGAATCCAGGTTCGGCTTCCATCCAGATTCACGAAGGACGCGTGTTTGGCGAGTTCCTGGACGATGGAGCCGTCTCCAGAACCCTCAGGAAGTTCACCCATACCAAGGAGGAACAATTATGGTTTGGGCAGGAATTCGTCTTGGAGGACGGACGGATCTCGTTTGGGTGCGGGGCAATATGACGGCAGAACGATACGTCCAACAGGTGCTGGGGCCCGTAATCTTGCCCCACAGAACACAAATGGGGCAAGATTTCCTGCTCATGCACGACAATGCCCGGGCACACACGGCGAGAACGGTAGCAGCTTGGTTACATACACATAATGTTAGGGCCTTAGACTGGCCTGCTCAATCGCCAGATCTAAATCCCATTGAGCATGCGTGGGATATGCTGCAAAGAAGAGCTCTGAAGGAAGTTCCTGAAAATCTGGCTACAGAAGATCAACTTTTTGCGCACCTCAGAAGGACAATGGGACAATATTCCGCAGCAAGACATTGACAACCTTGTTCTGAGCATGCCGAATCGTTGCCGATGTGTTATGAACATCATGGGCGCTTTCTCAGACTACTAACTTCAAGTTTATAAACACAAATTAAATGATTTTTCTATTTTTTTCAGTTTTTACTCACAAATTAAAAGTTCATTCATATACGATTTCCGTCTATGCTTCATTTTTTTTCCATAAAATCCTGAAATTTTAATCTAAGTACCTTAACCATTATTAAAAAATGGTAGAATATTAAATAACGTATCTTTTAAATATATACATGTCATATAAATAATTAACACATTGATAGTAATTCGCTTTTTTAAAAATATCCCTAGACCGTGTTGATGTGTGTATAATTATTTTAACTCTGCGATATACTTTTTGAACATTGATAAAAAAAAAATCTGATGAACTAGCATAAAAATCTTCAAAACTGCACTTAGTTGGTCCATTATCCGAACGTGCACAGGATCACAAGACTATATCGCTTAAGAGCCTCCAATCTTTGTAGGAGAGCTTCAGGGTAAGTGGCACTGTTGTCGTCCTCCCTAATAACCGACGTAAATATTGCCAACAGACTTAATATTAAAACGGTGTAAAGTGAACGTTAGCTAGAAGGCGGTTGTACTTTTGAAAGGTTTGTCTCTTAGATAATTTTAGTGTAATGCCACAGAATATCTAATAGTTATTATGGTATATTTAGCCTTTGAAGCAATTCTTGTCTAACAGAGTTGTAACACTGAACTGCTTCAAGAATCGACTGAAAAGATTAAATATCTCCAAGTTATTTGATACACACGCATAAGCTAATTAGCTGCTAGTGTGTCTAACCTAATAAAAATAATAAATAATAATAACAGCGTGTTTCAGAAACGTGGTCATATCTTATGCTAAGGATACACATGCCAGTAGCTGGCACAAAACTATGCAAGTAGCCTGCACGTCATCATGGCATTCACCAATCAGCTTGCATGCCGTGTGCCATAACAACTTCTGATTGGTGAATACCATACTGGCATGCCAGCTACTTGCAAGTTACAGGCATGTGTGTGGGAGCCCCTAAGGGTGTGTAAATAATTAGCATCAGGTAATCAGAATCTGAATCATTTTGAAGGATATTGCTAATCTATTACTTTTTATGTTCGAAAAATGTGTCTGCTGAACAACGTAAATAACGCAATGAATGTTGTTGAACTGTCAAAATGAAAGCCAAGGCTACCGACAGTGTGTTACGCCACTCCGCAGGTGGAGTAGGTATTAAAGTTTTGTATGGGATGGCTGATTATTTTTTCACGATTACGATGCTGGTCCCATGGAGAAAGTTGTTCAGTTGGATCAATGATATTATAAGTGTAAAATTTACTTATAATATCAGTGAGTTGGATGGTCTGTACACGCCCTTAAATATGACCTGTATTCTGATGCACGCTGTATTCTGTACTCCTAAAATCCAGCAGGTTAATAGGTGCAAACAATAAGTTACTACGTTCTTTATTCAATAGTGAATACCACGGTGTCTGCCAGATTAAAAAACTATTTTTTTTCAAACTTAAAAATCGCGTTCTTCAGTTACAAGGTTATTTGGGAAACGTAAGGTTAGGTGAAGCAACGATCTTCGCAGGGTGGCTGGTAGCAGCTGGGCGAGAATTGAGCTGCATGTGCAGTTGGAGATGCCTATGTCCAGCAGTGGACTGTCGGCTTATGATGACATAAGTGCTCACATTGTGGCATATTAGCATATTAGCTGCGCCCCGCTGTTTCACCCGCGTAAGTGTCGATCCCGTGGGTATATCGGGATAAAAAGTAGCCTATATGTTAATCCAGGGTGTCAGCTACCTCCATACAAAATTTTATCAAAATTGGTCCAACCGTTTGAGCGTGTAGAAGTAACTAACATATATATAAACACACACACACACACAAACTTTCGCCTTTATAATATTAGTGTGATTGTGATTAAAAGAATTTTGTTCACTTATGAAAAAAGGTGAAATTTTATTTCTAAATATTGATCAATTATGAGGCAATACGTGCTGGGTACCCGCCCCCACACGTTGAACAACCGAGGAATGTCTAACCAAATGTAGGTAATATTACCCAAAAAGGTTTTACTCACCAGCACGACAAAAACCTACAGATCGACTATCCAAAAATCTAATATAGATAAACAAAATGAACCGAAAAGCGCCAAAAACATAATAACGTAAACGACGCTTAAGCCAAGGCGATACCAAGACGCTCTAAGGAGATAGTGCTCGGGGGTCATCGCAAACAAATGAGGGGTGTAAATCCTACCCTCCACCCCCTTCTCCCCCCATCATGCCCCAAACCCCACAGGTAGCACTTGCTCAACCCTTTCTTGGCTAACATATGGCTGGTACACCTTAAATTAGTGAAAGTACTGGATAAGAAATTCTGTTGCGACATTTTAATGATGATATTGTTTATTTATAAATATATATAGCTTATAATTTTTTAAATATTTCTTAAAATAGGAACGCGCCCCGCGGTTTCACCCGCGTAAGTTCGATCCCGTGGGAATATCGGAATAAAAACTATCCTTTGTCATTTCATGGGACTCAAACTATCTCTATACTAAATTTTCATGTTCAAAGTTGATTGGGTAAATTTGCCAGTTTCGGGTAGCTTGATGTGCTGGCGTCTGTCAGTAGTTCAAATGATTATTAAATTGTGACCTGCCCTGACAAAAAGCAATGGACAGCTTTATCAAACTTTGAACTATTATTTGAATACGAGGATTTTGGCTACTTTGTATTGGTATTGTGTATTTTATATCTTTTTTTCTTGGAATATGCGTCTTCTCTGTGGAGAATAAACAATTTTTCTTTCTTTCTTTCCAAATCCTAAAGTTTTCGTAAGGTTATTGTACTATTTCTTATCCACCGCTTTGCGTTCCAGTGACACCTCGTAGGGGCACGCGGTTAAGACAGTTGAAGTGTTCGGACGTCCCGTCGGATTTATAGGCGGACTGTATTGGTTCCGTTAGGTTAGCCTGTACCTACACTACCCACTACCTCTACCTATGTAATACCTTAACTGTACCCTGCACCTAATGCTCATATATCGTCATCAGGACATGAGTGAACAGAGAAGAAAATAAGATCTTTGTTACAATTGACATAACAGGCAACATTCTGACAAATAAATGTACGGAGAAAAAACTCAAAGGGTGCCAACGGGACCCTATTACTAAGGCTCCACTGTTCGTCCGTCTGTCACAGGGTTGTATCTTTTGAACCGATAGACCGAAAATTGACATTCACACTATTCACAGAGTGTGTACTACTCAGCATCTGCCTAGCCTTTTTCCAACTATGTTGGGGTCGGCTTCCAGTCAAACCGGATGCAGCTAAATACCAGTACTTTACGTGGAGCGACTGCCTATCTGGCCTCCACAACCCAGGGGGTCTACTCCGAAGCGGTTAACCACTGTATCGGCCGAATGTTCGGTCATTTTCTACTACCATTAATTTCCTATATTGACTATTGGTCCCGACCAAACTGTGCCAATCCGAACCTTTTTAGAACCCTTAACCCTTTTTTTACCTTTTTTTTTTTTAAATTCGTAGTAGGACAACAATATTCGAATCAGAAAATGACCGAACATTCGGCCGATACAGGGGTTAACCGCTTCGGAGTAGACCCCCAGGTTCTGGGTAATACGACACCCCTTGGTAAGACAATGGCCGCTAAAACAACCACTTTAAAAAGTACCAAGTAGTAGTTAAGTGGTTGTCATCGTGACCAAACGCGAGCTTAATAAAAATATAAAGAAAAATGTTTTCTACGAAAAAATAAGTTTATTGATAATTCAGCTCACACCTACCTAACAACACCTACCTAGAGCTACGTCGTAATCCGATACGCACAGTAAGATTAATCATAGTAATTACTTCACGACGTTTCCCCAAGAATAGACAACAAATGCGACAAATATGACAGCAGCGACAGATCCAACAATTTTTTATCACGCAACACCGTCCCAATTCCCAAGTCGGGAGCCAGGGAAGTAATAGATAGTTGGTGCGAAACAATTCTAACGGTAATTGGGGTAGATGCCTCGTGAGGATCTCTGACACACTTGACATATGACGATATTGTGTAAATTGTATACCCATATTTTGTACGTGACTGAAACTGGTGATGCCACCCTATTTTGGCCTGTTTGGTTACGATATGCTTGTGTGATTTGCAGTATTTTTAGTTGTAAGGAAGTTATCTGTTTTCGTCCTCAGATAACTACGCTATTGTATATATGACTTTCTACTCCTGCCAAAGAATGGATCTCATTCTCGTCATTTGCGGGAAAACTGTCATATTTAATCATATTTCTTTTTTTTTCCTCAGCCTGTACTGCCTCACTGATGGGTAAAGGCCTCCCCCATATGCTTCCACATTTCCTTGTGCTGTGCTTTCTTCCTTCTTTTCTTCTTATATTTCATATTACTCATGTGCCTCACTTCATTCTACAGCGCCTGCATGGTAGTGACAACAGCATTCTGTAAATGATCGCTGCCAGAGCGAACTTTCCCTTCTAGGGACACTGGGTGGCGACAGTCACAGGACTGAATAAATAAAATTTAAATTATGAAACCTAACAATTCTAACCTAGTTACCTGTTACTAACAGCAAAATACTAACATACTTTGGACCTTAGTCTGAAATATTTTTTTTAATTAATTTAATTTTAACTGAAAGCGTCTAACGGGCCTCTGCGAGTTGGCTTCGGCCCCTCGTACGCCTTCCAAAAGTCCGGGACCCCAGGGTCCCGAGATAGGTATGTCAAAGACACAATATTAAATTAAATTTAATATTTAATTTATTTTTTGTTGACAGTAACAGAATAAGTTAAGTTATAGAGCCTAACAAATGAGCCGCTGTTGGCAGCTGGTAGCAGGAGAATGAGAATAGCCGAGGATCCAGTGGATTGACGTGCGCTTATCTCCAGCAGTTGACTGGTACCTATAGACTGATAATGAGGCTCCTGGACCTTAAGAAAATATTTGTACCTACATTTATCTAAGGATCGAGTGAAATAGCGTGCAACTTGAGAGATCTGTCAGCCTCTCCAGCTTAACTCATGGACATAATATGACCATTCGATAATCTACATAATAGCCAATATTTGTAGAATTACTCATCTTTTAATTGAACACAATACCCTATCATATCGGACACAACGCACGTCCGTCACAGGCTAATGCCTGCGGCATATAGAGACGCGAATAAATATTGTTTGTTGGTATCATAAATAAGGGCCGAGACAGACGTCGGGACGCGTCACCTTTTGATACATTTCTACTGTCGTTATTAATGACAAGTCATCGGTGTCCTCCCGACGGACAAACTCAGGGTTGCCACGATTGTAAACGAGGATATTGTCTTTTGGCGCTCGAATGACATTGACTTGGCGGCGCTGTTGTTGAAATGTATTGAAAAAATAAGATGGCGGCGTTAGTTCCGATTTTAGCCGCGCGACAAAAGGACCTTGTAGCGCTATATAGGTAGGTAACTATTGTATGTAAGTAGATTTTTATGTTATAGCAATGCAGTATTGGGGACTGAGGACATAAACTGATCATCACTAACGTAGTTTTAGCTTATTTTTCGGTGGACAGACAACTTTATTCCCAGTTTAGCTTAGCTTAGTTCACATAGTTCATAATTAGTTTAGCTGGCGGTGGACGATCGGCTTAATAGTGAAGGGGATAATAATAAATAAGACATTAGCCTATAATTGTCTATGATTTTGCTATAGGACAATGATGTTTAATTGAGAACAGAATTGAGTTTTTAGTTGACAAATTAGAACAAACTTGATTTACCTCATTCAAACAAAATACCTACTTACAAGACTTTGAATATTGTAGAACCTATTAGAACCCATTTTAATTACAATCCTCAAAAAAGTTAAGAAAGCAATAACTAGCAGAGAAACTTCTCTGATCTCAAGAAAGAAAAGTTATTTTTGAAATTCACCAAAACTAACTTAACCTATATTAATAAAAACACTAAAGCGCAGCCCTATTCTGGAGGCCTGCCCAGCATAATAATAGATCGGAGAGGGCTGAGGGAGGCATATCGTACATTCACCACCCTTTAATATCATGTGAGAGTTCTGCTAAATTTATCAATGGCGGTAGGACGGCATCGCGACCGGCACTCGGCTTTGTATTACTTATTCAGTCTGCGACGACGACATTGATCTTTGTTTCCAAAGGAAATCCTGTAGGTATAACATACAGAAATATAATATACTTGAATACCAGTCCTGTATTAGGTATACATAGAGGTCAGTGTTGAATAAGTTTACGGCTCGCTCTTTTAAAAACTACAGTTGATCTATTCTGTAAAATTCTCACCGTGAGAAGTTAGGTGAAGTGAGCTGTCATTCCATCTGATGCTAGGGATCGACACTAATGACAGCTCACTTTAAGCTCACTTCACCCAAGTTATCACGGTGAGAATTTTACAGAATAGCACTACGCTCACTTCACCTAAATTTTACGATAGGTACAAAAAAACGAGGCACGGGTTTTATAAACTAGATTTCATATCACAAGGCGTACAAATATTACAACTTGCATATACAGTACCTACCTACCTAATTATAGGTGTACAGCATAATCAGCTTATTATGCTCTCGCTGCTCAGCTGGGACATAGGCCTCCTCTTCATGTTCTCTACTAACTTTTCAGACCTTTGTATCCTGCTTATGCGTATGAAGTTTTATTAAAATTGGTTTATTCACCTCGAAAAACAAGAGCTTGAAAGTTTGTACGCTCGGCGTAAACGCTCAACAATGTAAATTAACGCAATGAATGTTGTTGACCTGTCAAAATTAAAGCTTTTGCAAGTTACGCAATAACCCTGTAGGTGTAGATTAACAGTAACGCCCGTCTTCACTCTCAAATCGTTTATCAAACATTAGAGTCGGAATTTCGGAACGCTATCCGTCGGAAGACAACAATCAATCGGGGTTTAAAGCTCCTTTTTCACGCCCATGCTGTGGCTAGCGGGTTATCAGGCCGGTGCAGTGGTGTAGCATGTGGATCAGAGAGAGACAGGTGACAGTTTTCACGCATACCGGACGATTTCATCCAAATTTCAAGCAAGCTTTAGCTTAACTCTGGGATGGCACCTCCCCTGCTACGCCTCCGGAATTGTAAATAGTAAGTAATGCATTAAATGCAACTGGCTTATCTCCTGTAGTGCTATTCTGTAAAAATCACGCCGTGAAAACCTAAGTGAAGTGAGCTTGAAGAAATTTACTTCACCCAAGTTTTCACCGAGAATTTTTTACAGAATACACCGACTGATGAACCGACGACCTTGTGAAGGCCGCAGGAACCCGTTGGATGCGAGAAGCAAAGAACCGGTCGAAGTGGAAGTGCTTGGGGGAGGCCTATGTCCAGCAGTGGACGTCTTTTGGCTGAAATGATGATTGATGATGATGATGACACCGACAGATCACCTTTGTAACATGCTATGGCAGCAGGTCACGTGGCTGGGGCCAAATGCAGCATATAAGTCATATAGAATCAATCATTGAAGGACCACCAACCCGCAATGGGCCCTCGAGGTGGATAACGCCCGCTCCCTCGCACTGAGAAGTGTCCTGAGCCCTTTTTTTTGTTGGTTGGTACCCGGTGGTAATTCTCATGGACTTCCTCCATCGTGAGGGTGACAGAGGGGCATGCCGGACTCTTACCGGCTAAAACCACCGCGGTGTTCCACCTCTGCCTATGGCCGGGGGCAGCGGGATTTACATAAGCATTCACCGATCCTCCGACAGGCTACAACCCGCTGTTCCGGGTACCAGCGGGTACCCACCCACTCTCAAGTGGCGCGCGTGGAATACTGCGGCGCCAACTCGGCCCTGTCTAGCCTTACTACTCTACTTAACAACAACTTAGACAGACAGAGTTAAAAAATAATTTCAAAAAGATGCAGTTTATACGAAGCAAGTACCTAATCGCAATTCGACTAACGGCGCCACTCATTCAATGCCAAGAACAATCCACAAACCTTTAAACCATACAAAATATTAAATTACAACGAAAATTCACGTACGAAATCTTGTAGAATGGAATTTATTGCCTCCTATATGTTGTTTTATTTATAAGAAAGCATGGGCCGCGCTGAGGGAGATGAAATTACGTGATACCATTGCGAATCAAAGTGATATACAGCTCTGTGTGTGTGGCACAATCAGTTACCTGTGTGTCAGTTGTTTCATTTGAGCCTACTCGGTCGATTGACAACGATACAATATTAAATTATGTACATATTATTAAAAAAAAGCCGGGCAAGAGCGACTCGGACTCGCACACGAAGGGTTCCGTACCACAAGGCAAAAACGCCGAAAAAAACACGTTTGTTGTATGGAAGCCCCCCTTAAATATTTATTTTATTTTAATTTTATTATTTACTATTAAAGTAAAAATACAACTGAGTATTTTGTGAATATTTCAAGTGCCTACCTGTTGCTATTATTGATATAGAGCAAAAAATGGCAAAAAAATCGCGTTTGTTTATGCAAAAAAATCGCGTTTGTTAATATGTTTTTAGGCTTCCGTACCCTTTGGGTACGGAAGCCTAAAAACATATTCAAAATAAATCATAATCGGGATAAGTCATGGTTTTGTCCATAATATCGGCATAAACTGAGACTGGCTGGACATGCCTCCCCAATTGCGCGCCATCCAACTCGAGCCTCGGCTACTCTCATCGAGGTGCTACCAGCCCCCCCAAAGAGCATAAAAGCTATTATGTTCTCTGAGCCACCTTTTAGCCAGCTCTTAGCCTGAGAGCGTCTGACCAAACGTATGCCTATTGGCAGCTTTTATTCAAAAACAGATCTACCCCAACGGTCATCAGCTTTACGGAGTAATATGGTCGGGTTATTGCCACTTTAGCTTGTTAATCACTTTGTCCACAAATTCCTCATTAATGCTGGCGACGCTGATAAGCCACGCCGCGCCGTCAACAAACTCCTCATATATCTACCTCCCTGGTTACACCTGGCGAAAATTATTTCAAAATCAAAATATTTGATTTCTCTACCTTTATGGGCACTTAGGAAACGTCAGAAGCTATATAGGTGCACACTTCCAATTTGTTGTTTCCTATGGAGAAGAAACTTCAAGCCGGCAAGAAACTTCACGGTTATCTAGTCTTATAAATAATAATTGGCTTTTACAATGTTTTCAAATAACAGTGTTATTATACAATGTATGGGAGGACAATCTTCTATGCGACAGCAGTGTATTGTTCGAATTCTTTAGGTGGTACTGTGTAAGAAAAAATTGTCGTTTAATGTACAATATAATTTCCTTTGTTCACTCAAATAGGTATAAATAAATTATATTTTTAAATATTAGTATATAAATACTTACATAAAAAAAAAAAAAAAAAACTAAACGTACCCCACCGGTATCGGGAAAAGGGTTCAATTCAAGCTACCGGTAGTCAGGGCTCCAGAGAGAGGACCCTCCTGAGAATGCGGGCCGTGTCCAGAAGTAGGTACTAGGTAACTACCGCTTTCTGAATCAATCCTCATGATCCAGCTGCCCAACGAGAGCCTCCTCAGGTGCTGGTCGAGGTTCTTGGCTATTAACCCATTGGCTGTTACGACTATCGGCACAATGATCGCTGAGTTCACATCCCTTAAGTCGACAACCTCGCGAGCCAAGTCAAGATACTTGATTTGTTTATCCTTCTCGGCTTTCACGAGGTTCTCATCTTGCAGTATGGTTATATGTCAACAATCATTGCGCGCCGCTCTGATCGATCCACTACCACCATATCAGGCATAATAGCAACAATAGTCCTGTCAGTGATGATGGATCGATCCCAGAATCCCAGTACAATGTGATACTTCCATTTTCGAGAACTGAGTGGGGCACATACCTACGGTACGATTAGTACGGCTCCTCCGATTCCACAAAGCTGTATTTAAAAAAGTTGCTGAAGGACTATCATGGCTACAAGGTTGTGTATAGGTGTGCAAGTACTCTCCGTTAGCTTGACGAGAACACCCGGAGATAATATGCCTGATTGATTGCCCCGGCCAGTGGCATGTATAATTGTTTGTCATAATAATTATTATGATTAAATTGTTATTCTAATCTCTTCCTTGACAACGCATAATGTTTAACGAAATGAACTAAACGTGTTCTTACGAAGAAACTAAACGCAGCAAAATACCGCGACATTAACTGTCAAAAATAACTTGCGAAATTGTCGTCAGCCAAAACAAGAGTTTATTTTAATTATTTCACGATGGATAGCCGTTTGTACGAAACTAAATTACCAAACCATAACATATTTAAGGATCTAAAAGACAGTTTGAGTGAAAATCCTAGTGGAAAGTTGCGAAATTTGATCGAATTGAAGGATGATGTGTTTTATGTTTGGAACGCCAAAGAGAACTGTTTACTGAGTTTAAATCTGAAGCATTTGGAAGAAAGTGGTGACGAGACTCCTTATCAGGTATTGTATCACCTATACTGTAGATATTTTCATTGATTTAGCCTTGTATTTGATACCGGCATGTTTTTTTGCTATGAAACATTTTGAGGTTATGTTGTCTTGTTATGAACACTCTCAAACTATTTAATGGTTTGTTTTTGTTTCTTTTCGAAGCAAACGGGCCTGAAAATAGTATTAATTAAATCTTGTGATAGGGTAGGTAAATCTATTATTTTATGTCCCATTAAAGCAAGTTTGTAAGTTCAATAATATGCTGTCCTGCATCATGAAATTAAATTTTATCTCAGACTAAGGTCCATAGTTTGTTAGTATTCTGTTGTTAATAACAATAGTGCTTAAGTAACTAGGTTAGTATTGTTAGGTTTTACAAATAAAATTTTATTTATTCAGTCCTGTGACTGTTGCCACTCAGTGTCCCTAAAAGGTACAGTCGGCTCTGGCAGCGGACAATATTGGTCAGGACACAAAAAGTATAAAACAAACAAACAGTCCTAATATTAAAATAGCATTTTGTGTTCTATTTCTGAAAAGCAATACACAAGTTATTATATGTAAACTGAACCACAGATTGGTAGCACCGCAATCTATTTCACTGGCATGATGGCATTTCGTAATGAAGTGTCATGATATCATTTCCTGCAATCTTGCATAGTAAGTATTAAAGAAAGTCGCCAAAATGTCTGTACGCACATAACTTCCCAATGACTACACCAAATTGGATAATTATTTTTGTTGTATTCGGTATTGCCAGGACAAGTTTGTGCGAAGGTGGGGCGGGCCGTTAGTTAGCAATAGTTATCATAAGGAGAAACTCAGGCTTGTCATCACATTTGATGATTAACCCAGATACTGTGATGGGCCTTTTACAAGGCCAAGGTGGCCTTGTAAAAGGCCCATCGCCCATTCCTGGAAAAATTTGTTTCAGTCACATCAGGGATAAGTTAAAAAATTATGATTATTTACCTACTTAAATGTCTGCAGAGTAAAACAATTAAAGTTACTTCAATATTCTCATTGAGCAGCAGGAACAGTGGTGGCCGTGACTAATAAGTTTTAGGTTGTAGGTTCAAAACCAGCCAGGCGCTTTAACTTGTGTAAATTATTTCATCACCACTGCTCTCAAACATGGTGAAGGAAAACATTGTGAGAAATCCGGGATGTCCTAATACTAGAAGTTCGAAGATATGTGACATCTACCAACCCCCACTAGGCATGCATGATGGATTACAGTGCACTCTCTCGCAGAGGATGGAGGCCTATGTCCCAGCAGTGGGAATGTTATAGGCTGATTTTGCTTATGCATCATTCTCTTATGGCAGACACTCTTTCTTTTCTTTCTTTTTTAAAAAACGTTGCCCCACACTAGGAATTTCTCCTGTATTGTGGGTGCGTTTACAAACATTTAAACTCACATGCACAAACAGCCAGACCCGGAACAACTACTTGTAGGTCATACAAATATTTGTTCCGTGCGGGAATCGAACCCGCGACACACAACCCCCTGAATACACATGCTATTGCATACTACCCGGAGTCCTAACATATAAACTATCTGTCTAGTTTGGGGCTCACTGGTAAATCATACTTTGTAACCTAGCTATATATAGGTAATTTTTTTACATTTTTATGAAATTGAAATCTTATTTTAGTATTTATAAAAGTATCTATTTTCGTTTCAGGTATGTTGTTTTAAGAACAAACATTTTTTTTCTTCTTAGAATACCATTATTAAAATGTTTTCGGTCTATTGAGCCGTGACTTCTATGGTATCTTCAGTGGCAGCACAGAATATCTCTAAGTATGGGTAAGTCTTGCATAATTTTATTGAATTTGAGTCTATTATGAAGATCCTCTTTTTCTGTTTAGGCATAATAATATTTTTTTAAGTTGACTTAAGTAGTAACCTTCCAGAATCAATTCTGTAAATGATGGTGAAAACCGCATCAGAACAACTCGGACACACAGACAGACACGAAAAGTGACTTTAATTTATTTTTAACTAGCTGCGCCCCGTGGTTTTTACCCGCGTAACTGTCGATCCCTTGGGAATATCGGGATAAAAAGTAGCCTATATTATGTTAATTCGGGGTGTCAGCTACCTCCATACAAAATTGTATCAAAATCGGCCGTTTGAGCGTGAAGAAGTAACAAACATATAAACACACCCCCACACGTATTACACATGTTGAATAATTATTGTAGCACCGAGCACGTGGGCTTTCTCAAGATTTTCTTTGCGTAGTCAGGTGTTGTTATCTTTCTGTAAATGGATAAAATACAGTTTCAAGATGTGCATAGCATGTAACTTCCTTAATCTTTAACCGTGTAACATCAACGCCAATGCCGGATGAAGACTACTTGATGCCCTAAGCAATCCACGCCTGTAGTCCTAGTGTCCTTATCCACTAGTCGCCTCGTATTTTTCCAAAACATCGACGAGCGATTTGTAAAGATTGGCGCACATCTCTAGCTAGAGAGTTTTGGGTCTTGTAATATCTTGCTGATAAACAGCCTGGCCTTTCATGTGCTAGAATATACTGTATCGATGCTTTCTGCCTTATGATGCCCCCCGAGACGTGATGCCCTAAGCAATTGCTTAATTTGCTTATGGGCTAATCCAGCACTGAACATCGCGACTCGTTAGATGCCTCGTGATGATTTATATACAGGGTTGCCAGATGCTGAATTTTTTTTCTCGTACTAGGTCTGCCAAATATCTCGTACTTTCAAAACATAATCTCGTAAAAGTATAAATTTAAAAATCTCAAATACCTTAATTTACACTATGTAAATAAATCATACACACATAGGTACACTATGTATGTTAATGTGTATGTGTGTTTATTACTAGCTAACCTGGGGCTATATTCCTTATGTTTGGGACCGCCAAATGAAAACACATTACTTTAAGGCGAAAGCGCTAAGGTAGCCCGCGAAATTATTTTTTTTTACGTTTTTTGCAATTTGTGTTATGTTGTACGTTGATTAAAATATGATTCGCGACCGTAAAAAATATGTATTATAGAATTATAATCTATAAAGACGGGCCCATTATCATTACCGGGCTACCACTGCTCTCAACAAGCTAAAGATCGTTTATTGACGCCGTAAAGTGAAACCCAGCTGCCATAATTTTCATGACAGCTGTCACTGCAGCCGTTATCTGGCGTCCACCGCTCTTCTAGGAAAGGCCCATCATCCACAACGCTACTCAAAAGTAACGGGTTACAAATTCAAATCGCCAATGCACTAGTAGTTTTTTTTTTCTACGACCTATGCAAATAAATCTACAACCCGTTCTATTCTAGACAATTAAACTCTAAATTCTCTGAAACACCAAAGAAAATCAATTAACCAAATTGATGAATAGCTAAACAAAACAATGAACATGTTACGAACGGCCATTGAAAAGAGCTTTCGATCCGACCGCCATTAATCTCACTTGAAACGTTACCACGGAATTAATTATCCTCTGACCATACGATTTAATGGGCTTCCTGAGGGACCCTGAGGTTTCCGATTAAATCACTACATCTCATTGGCCGATTTATAGTGACCAGAGTGCCCGAGATTTAGTGGAAGCTGGATAAGGTCCATTTGGGGAGAGAAATATTGCTGTGGCTATGAGTTGAAGAAACATAGTAGCTGTTCAGATTCGTCGAGGTTGGAGTTGGCAATATATCCTAACTATACCTATATATTTATCTTTTATAATATTATAAATGCGAAAGTAAGTCTGTTTAGTACATTTTCACGCCTAAACCACTGAACCAATCATCCTGAAATTTTGCATATACGTTGTCAGGTGTACAGAAACGGACATAAACCTTTCATCCTGAAAACAAGTGCTGTTCTCGAGGAAAACAACAATAACGTTATTATGATAATGGATGGCACCACGTGTCTTTCGAATCAAAAACAGGACGTCTGTCGGGTCAGCTAGTTATTAGTATTCCAATAGAACTACTTAATATCGCAATAGATGTTTCATTCGCAGAATTAAGTGAAAACAAGATGTAGTTTTTGGCATAATTGATATAAATCTGTTCAAAAAAGAAAATGTACTGTTTTCCGCGCAAAATAAAAAAAAACTTCAGAAAGTGTCACTTCGCATATAATAATGTAGGTACTTCAATGTCCCTACACACGCATATCTTAACTGCCATGGTCTTTCTAGCCGGATTTATTGTTTTGGATCCGGTCCTTCGGTCCGAGTAGTCCTTTGCCCTGCCCGATTGTTAATCTGAACTTAGGTGTACTTTTCACCTTCGTCGTTTCGGGCCAAGACGGTCCTAAATCGCTGCGAATGTTCAGTTACGGGGTGGTCTCTCTATATGGCTTTTAACGGGAACTGGATTTTTGTTGGAAATTTATGAGAATTGTTATGCGGAAAAATAATTTGGAATGTTGTTAAATGGCGTTATGTTGCCTATTCCTTTATCATTCTTGACATTGTTTACGTGAAACAAGAAACAAAAGAACGACGCTTAGTAATTATTCTCCGGCTTCTGTGACGCGTAAAACATTGAAAATTATTATTTCTTTTATAAAACTTTCAAGAGGTTGAGACGTTCTTTGTTGGTTTCAAAAACGTGACTAAAGGAAACCATATAATCACCTGTTTCTTTATCCAGCCAATAGAAACATCGGGAACATCACGCGTTGACCTAAACTGGGTCCAATTAATGTCCAGACAGTATACATTTTAATTAAAACCAACTTAACTGACCCACTTAGACCTTCGATTTAATCAGTTACTCAATAGGTAATTTCGGGGGCACTATACCTGGGCGGAACAATTAACTTGACCCGCCTTCCATACATAAATGTGTAAAGCAAATATTGTCACAATTACGCGATAGCATCAGCCTGTAAACACACGGACGAAGAGTGGTACCCTTCGGCGTATATCTTGAGGCTCCGGAGGCCCGTGTGGCAATCGAGATACAGGCTCAAGTCTTGAGAATAAGCGAGGCAAATCTTTGGCTCTCAGACTTATCAAGAGGGACTTAAAAAACGAAGGCTGCTGCTACAATTTTCAAAACATTATGGGGTCAGGCAGCTCCTAATATGTATTTCAATTATTCGTTTGATATTGAACACAATAGTTAGAAAAAAAATAGTCATGCAAATTATACAGGGTTATTGGTAAAACATTAATAACCTCTTAAGAGGTCATTGTACTCATCATTATGAACAACAAAAACAAAAGAAATCAGCTGTTCCGATTTCTTTTTCGCAATTTCAGGTTTGGTCCCATAGTAAAAGTTGTTCATAATGATGAGTACAATGACCTCTTAAGAGGTTGTTAATGTTTTACCAATAACCCTGAATAGATAAACGAATTTTAATCTTCGTAGATAAAGATGCGATTGTAATTCGTTTGCATGTAGATGTAGCACTACCATTATTAAGATTAAATTAGTAAGATCATTGGTATATGTAGTACATAGGTATGAAGTTATTTTTTGTTGGGTGTAAACTGTACTTAATTCTAAATCATAATTTTATATGCTAATAAAATCAAATAAAAAATATCTAAATTTTAAAGATGATGCCTACAAATGGCGTTTTTTTGGACCGAACATTTCGGTCCCATTGGCCATCTGTTCTTTGAGCAATGTGCTGCCACTTAAGTTTGGCAATTCTTCGGGCTATGTCGATTACCTTGGTTCTTCGACGGATCTCTTCGTTTCTGATTCGATCACGAAGGGTAACTCCAAGCGCAAGCATAGCCCTCGAGATTGCCCTTTGGGTAACTCTTAGCCTAATTAGGCCCATTCATTTATAACGCCCTAAATCCAATTAATCAAAGGTCTCTGCACTCATGGTTTTTCTATCGCGTCGATAGCACCTCGTATCACATTTCTTTGGTCCATCTTCATGCCATAATGAAAAAGATTATAGCGCTGAAAGTCTACAACTTGCAGCTTACACTCTAAGATATTTTCCTCCGTACCTTAAGATCGTTTTATTACCAACCCGGATGGACTTCGGGGATGGATGGTGGGGAATGTAAATTTACTGTACGGAACCGGACGCGAGGAGGTGAGCATCGGATTGTTTTGTTTTTGGTCGGGCCGCATTAAGGATGGCCGCGTTTCACACCGATTTGCAACTTGGAAAAAAATACTATCTGGCATAAAGGATATATTTTCATATCCGGATTTGCCACCATCCGTACATCTTTTAGGAAAATTATATTATTGGAGTTAATGAATAGATCTATGATATATGACCTCTCACTTTCAATGCCTGCTTCAAATGGTGTTTTCTGATGCATTAGTTTCCATTGGAATACACTCTTAATTCTGTTTTCTTTTTAATTTAATACATTTATACCTACATATAATAAAACACTATCCTTATGAGTCCATCTTTTTGCAATAACATTATCATTTGCCTTACACTTCGGTATAACAACACCGTCTCGCATGTTCTGAACACAGTTCCAACCGATTCTAAACTTAAATACTCATCCTCAAGGTTTAAATTCACACAAAGGATGAAGGTAAAGATTTGGGAGGTGAACTTAAGACAATCGCGTGTTCGGAAGCATTTCGCCACGGCCTTTGTTTAGACGTGTTAGATCGATGTGCCTAATGTATGTGGATTGAACAGCCGTGGGTTTAATTTGCCGCCTGTCCATTTGTTCCGATTGTGGCCTTATTTATTGTGTACCGAGGATTGGTTTGTAATTAATGGTTTGTGTTGATTTTTGCATCTGCTTACGATTAGATTTCGTAGGCTGCTGTCGATTCTAGGGAAAGATTAGATTGAATCGTTTTCTTTGGTTTTGTAACATATGAAATGAAGATTATAGTTTTAAGGTGACGTAAATATTCCTCTTTCTTTTAAAACATTGTCAATTACCCCCAAACAATAATTCGAACCTAAACCGATTTAAACGTGACTAACTAACATAATTATGAAAGGTTTTCCATGTGCGTAATATAAAACTCAAAATATGCTAACACTTTCTCCCATACTGAATAAAGTCTTCAGTGTAGCATTTAATTGAACCAACCAAAGTTCTCTAAGCTAAACTAAAACCTTATTATCCTAAAACTAATCAAACTAAACCTCACAAAATCTATTAAACATACAGTACCTATCGATAGTCCTGTACGGATTACCCTCAAGTTGCCGGCCCAAGGCACATCGGTTCTTTGTCTAAACCGATTGCTACGGGGTACCCCAAGGAGGTATCCTGGGACAGGTGTGTTCTTGCAAGGATTTTAATTAATAATGTCTCGATAGTATGTGGTCTGTGTGGTGTTGGGTGGCTGATTTATCGAGGGTACAATAGAAGGGTAGAATGGTAAACTTTGTTTAGTGGCCTGTGATTTTATTGTTGGGACATCATATTTGTAATGTTATTTACATTTAATTTTTTTTATTGGGCTAGGAACCGGAATCAATATACTAATAATAAAGCTAAAGAGTTTGTTTGTTAGAATGTGCAAATCTCTGGAACTACTGGTTGAATTTGAAAAAAAAAATTTGCATTTGGTAAGTAGTCCAATTCTTGAGCAAGAAATTTCACGCAGACGAAGTCAAGAGCTGAAGCTAGTAGGTAAATAATAATATAAGAAAATCCCTTGTTCTTTATAATTTTTCCTAGGTGACGAATAGTTTTAGTTTCAGGCATGTTTTAGCATTATAAAACCATTGCAATATTTTTAAACACTTACCTAAATGACATTTGTGCGAACAAACCGGGCTAATTATACTAAACAAGACGCACAAACTAGACATAAGTATGTAGTAAAAAGGTCAATATTAAATTCCCACAATCTGGTTCCTTACACAAAATTAATAAAATCATATCCTCCCTCCAGATAAGCAATACTTACCACATACTTATAACCATAACATAACTTTCACTTCAACCATCGGAATATCGACACAATGGTCTTAATAACCCAGCAGAAGATAAACAAGTCCCATGGAGACGATATATCTTGGGGCCCTTTACTAACGAACGTTCTGGAATTAACTGCACATTGCTGACGTCACAAGTTATTAGTTGTATCTCATGTGTATTGTCTGATGTGCCAATAGTTGGATTAATTTGTACAGCCAGCGATATTTAGGGGTTTCGGTGAGGGAAAGTTCGGTGATAAGCTCGGTCAAAGCGGTAGCGAAGTCTTCGGGATGTCGGAGCATGATACAATTAGCTTTAGCAAGCCACTATGCTTACAGTTTTAGTTTATTTAGTTAAGTAGTTAGTGTTATGATTGGCTTTGTGTAATTTTTAAAGAGCTTAGTTCCAGTTAAAATGTCTAAAAGTTTTTCATTGCTGACTCGGTTGGTCCGTAAGCTACATTGTTATCTCTTGGAAATGATTTTGTTTAAAAATTATCTGCATTTCCAGACTCTTTAAAAAAGATCATAGTAGTTTTATAAAGATTTCGAACTTGTATTGTGTATTTTTGTTTTCTGTATCTCATTTTATGCTACACCGGTTGACGTCAACACGTCAACCATGGCTGTCGTCGTCGCTAAAAACCAGCGTTGTGGCTCTGTCTCGCAAGGGTCACGGAATTATGTTGAGCGATAGCCGTTTTGCGTGGATGTGACGCATATTTTCTCACGACTTGCTCTTTTTTGTGTTTTTTTTGCGTCTAGTTTTACCGCAAATAAACGTATTTTTCTTTATAAATTAATAAAGGTACTACTAGTACTAGACAAAACCTAAAGGACCAAAGAGCCAAGCACACAATTTATTCTCCTTTCCTCACTAGATCTCTATCTCACATATTAATTACTAATAAAACTTTAAAACGTGCACACCCGTGTGAGTGTCTCAAGGCTCTCTAAGACGGCTCGCCTCCCGCCTCCCCCCTCCCCCTACCCACTCACCACCTTTCTCTATGTCCGTACATGGTTAGTGTGAATATGTAAGCCCACGGGTGTTCATTAACTCAGCATGTTAAGCCGATGATCGTAGATAGTGTTTGTGGTCGCCCCATCGAGCCCGATTGTGAAAAGACGCTGGGGCGGATCAGGGCCAAGACAAATGAACAGTGGATGCGATTGGAATACGATTTGAAGACTAATAATAATAAAGGCATTTGATTTCATATACAAATGTTTTTTTAATATTTTCTAGCGAAGGTTTTAGTCGAGTAGTATAAGTTGGACCATGCGTCATTCGCTATATTAAACTCAAGTTAATATCAAAGGATCTACTAGAATCCTTGCATAACTCGTAAAAGACAAAACTTTTAAGAAATTTTTCAAACCAAAGAACTTAACGCTCACAAACAAATTGATCCCAGCATTTAATTACGCCACACAGTCACAAACTATAAATATTTATTTTAAATCCAGCACAGTTGAGCGTAGCAGCGCGTTCACCTCGCCACTCCACATTTACACGAACAAATCTAAAATGGCGTCATGTAAAACGTACATCGCGGTGAGCACTTGAAACTCGTTCTTTTCCCGCCTCGGAGTGTCGTTGCCGACATTAAATCTTAATAAATCCCTTCATGCATCACCATGGCAGGTCCTTTGATTTTTCACTCGGCAAACCACGTCTGCCTGCTATCAAAGAAAATCACAACTCTTTTCAATGCGCGTCGATATAATGTTCACAAAGACCACCTTAATTGATCCCCCCGCGCCCCACTCCCCTTTTTGAAATATATAAAACCGGTCAGGTGTGAGTTGGACGAACTTTGATGGTTCCAGGGCTATTGAAAAGGAAAAAAAGTCAGACTGGGGGTGGAATTTCTTTCGTTAATAACTGCATATTGTTGATTGCGTAACAGGAAGTCTCGTGAGCCGCTAATTATTTGAGAAGGGACTCGATATAAAAATTGGTCCGTGATATATGTATTTTGAGAATCGACTTGTATCGGGAGATACTTATTTATTTATAGGAGAACCAACAGCTATAACAAATACATATATGAGACATAGAGCCAATTGCAGGTTCTTACGGGTAAAAACAGAAAAAGTAATATAAATTTTAGGATAACTAACAAGCACGATAGAAAAGAATATATGTATATACCTATAAGATATAATAAATAAATAATAATAATATCTATAAATAAAACAAATTCGGGTTAATTAATCCACCATTTGTAATTCAAGAACGGCTGGAACGACTTTTATGATATTTTATTTGTTGGATTTGTCTCCGCCCTGAATAGCAGAATATACAATATGGTGTACATAATAAAGAGTTATTCTATTCTATTCTATAACTATTAAAATAAGGGGAAAATTCACGAAAATAATAATAATGAAGGTAATTAATTTTCTCATACATTCGTTCTTGTTAATTCTGAGTCGGTACGAAGTTCGCCGGGTCAGCTAGTAAGATTATATACAGAAAGATTAACGGACAACTCCTCAAACTAAAATCAGTGGATACTTTAAAAAATAAACAAATATCCCAACTATTCACGGTACCCAAAAAGGAAAGCTAAAGGGAGACGAAGAATGCAACGACGGAGCTCTCAATAGAGTGGACAGTGTACCTTCAATTTACTAATACAAATAAGCGCGACTCGGTCCTTTAGGCTCCCGACTACCGCTATAGGCGACGCTTTTAAAAGGACCTTGCCTATTGTGTTCAACCCTCAATCGTGGTCTCGATTATCGGAAAGAAAACACTCATCTATATTTTAAATAATGATCAGGGTACAAGAGACCCTTGTACGGGGGAAACAACGGTTGTGATGGATTGTGTGGGATACGGGCCAATAAAGGCTTTGTATAGTTGTCGCCTTGTTCGTACAATATGGGTTTGATGTTTGTGAATTATTGGAGGGAATATTGTCACGACATGGGCTGATTAATTGGCAGTAGGTGCACTATTATCAAAATAATTTCAGGTTGTTTCTGTACGATCTTATCTCAAAAGCGTTCTTAATGTGTGCTTCATTAGCCATCTTTTTTTTTAATAGCCATTAATGTCCCACTGCTGGGGAAAGGCCTTCCTACTCTCCACCTCTCTCTGTCCAGAGCTGTCAAGGATCACCATCTGCGTCTGGGCCTGCCGCGATGTCGTTTGCCATTAAGCGGGACCTACTGGGTCGTAAGTTTGGTCCATTGATCGTCTGACAGGCGGCAGATGTCCAGTCCAGTCCAGATCAAGATGATCAAGGTGGTCCAGATGAAGATGTCCAGTCCAATTCCATTCTATCATTATTATGATCGATCCTATTGCATAAGTCTGTATCATCATCATTAACATCGTCAGGCACACAATTATTAACGTGAAAAGGAATATTATAATAACAACAAACAGCAACTATCATCAGTAAGATATAATCTTTCAAAAATTCTAAAAGCGTGCGAAACAAAACCGGCCGTGTAATGAACCCCCATACATCATTAACTGGTAGTGTAGGGACACCAGATAGATAGGAACAGAAGTTTAACTGCATACTCATATTACATACTCATGTTCATATACAGCGTGTTACGGAAAGGGTATATCCATAAAAACGGGTTGAAGAGTGTATCTGGTCCAGAATCTCTGTACAAAGTCTCAGCTCAAAAGCAATAATTTTGAAAATGCTTAATATTTTTTTTATTTCGATAGTTTATTAAATTGAAATCATAACAAACGTGTCACAGCACTACGAGGGTCATTAACATTATCCATTACGTGTCTGTGCGCCTAGCACACACGCACATCACGGCGCTGCAACGGCGGCGGGAAACAAATCTTTTATATATAGAGATAATAAGATAGGTATAGGTATTAAAAAATGTTGCCATGTAGTTCATTATCACCAAAAGTATCAGTGTGTTTGATATGTCCATACCCTTTACGTAACACGCTGTATACATATTATACTCATGTTCATATAACTTAGGAACTAATGGTGTCAAATTCCTTCGCTGAGTTTTAAAAGTAATGTCGCCACAAATGTAACAAAACTTATTAGGATAATTTTTACACTTTCTTGACATTATTTAAAAATCACTAAACTCAGAAAACAGAAAAAAACACTATGCTCTTCAAATAAATAAATGCTCTGAATGCGAAAGTGAAACAAAGACGGTTAATTTTCAATTTTGTGGGTAGTAGCTGTAACACAAAAATGAGACCTGATGGAATCAAAATAAATATGGGGATAAAATGAGGGTAGGTAGGTATTTCAAAATTAAGAAGCACCTTTCTTGTTACAAAATTTTGTTGACCACTGAAATCAGCGCTGTGCTGTGGGTCCCCTATAGCTCTGCATCATGCTGAGTAGAAGCCTTCTTGTCTCAGTCATGACGTGCAGCTTTCTACTGTTTAAGTTTTGTGCTCTTGATTATAGATCTATTTTGTTTTTATGTTTCATTATTATTACAGTTAATTATATTTTTGTATGTACATGTTTCTGGGACAAATATACCTATTTTTTTTTTTTCTTTTTAAGTAAATTTTAATTTCTCGGGCTACCTTAGCGCATCCATCTTAAGATAGCCGTACGTACGCGTCTGTGTGCGTGCACCGGTTTTCGCTCGTTGTCTGGAGCCGGTCTTCTGTACCCATGTATGTTGTGGTAGGAGTGTCACACAAACAATCCCGCTCCAGTTTCGCGAGGGACTGGTTGATAGTACGCAGTAGTGGATTCGTTACAGCGAGAGTCTAGTGGAGACCATTGTGAGTCGAGGACGTCTGCGCCGTTGTGTCCGAGATGTTGGTAATTGCCCCCGCTGCCTACCGTTGGAGGGAAAAAATCTGGATGCGATTGAGACTTTTTACTACAGAAACGTTTTTTTTTTCAATGATTCATTTGGTTGCGTATCCTTATAGTTTTCGGAGACTAATAAAACTGTATGTGATGAAAGTTATAGTTACTGTAAATGTGAACTCGCACCTCTTGCTAAGTAATGACAGCCGCACTGGACGATCGATCAGGTTAAGCTACGCTTGCCACGGTCGGTCCGTGGATGGGTGACCATCTTTACATACCGAAACCCCTCTGTGTCTCAGAAAGCACGTTTAGCCGTTGATCCTGACTGCCATTCTTGGATCATTGACAGTCATTACGGGTCGTCAGAAGCCCGAAAGTCTGACAACACGTCTTACCAAGGGGTATCGTGTTACCCAATAACTGGGTTGTGGAGGTCAGGTAGGCAGTTGCTCCATGTAAAATACTGGTACTCAGCTGCATCCGGTTGGAATCCGGTCGGACTGGAAGCCGACCCCAACATACTGCACATCTCATGAGTTATGGCCAGATTGATCTTGCATGACAACAAGACCGATATTTATGTAAAATATGATGTCACGTATCTGACCCATCGTTGTCATAAACCATAATTTTCATGCAACTAAAATATCGCTTTTCAATTTATTATTAGTCCGAGGGTTATAAAGTCATTACCACTTTACGATATGCACTTCTACGCTTACACCACTCTAGTTTATTCTCCAAAGACCTTGAAGGTCATCTAACTTGAAGATATGGGAGGTCCCATTCATTAATTTTACGCCCTAACCCCTTCCAGAAACATAAGGATCCCTTAATAAACCGCGACCGATGTCTCGCTCTGTTTATATGCATATAATAGCGTCCCAAATCTTCTTATTGTTCCCGAATATGGTTCACAGCATCTCATGAACAGGTAATGACATTATTTATTGGCACTAAAGGAGCATCGCGGTTAAAGACAAAGAGTCCGAATAGTTCGTAGGATCTTGTTATGATAGTTGGGGAACTATGTGAGTTATGGCCACCTTCATTGATTCGACCCTCGCTCATACAGAGGCCACATTCCAAGGATTATGCATCTCATCAAAAGAAACTTCAGTTTATAGACATTGTAGTAAGTTTGGGAATGTCTTTGTTGGTGAATGGGGTGACTTTCGTTGTAACCTGCTGCGTCGTCCAAGCGTTTACAATGTTATGTGTTTGAATTGTAGCGATGCTCTTAGTTGGTTTGATAACTGTTAAAAGGTGCTTTCATTTCTCACGTAGCTGACATGGAGGTCATTAAGTGGGTATACTATGCAATGTGTCAGTCTCTTCTGACATACTGCATTACATCATGGGGTGGTGCTCCAAAATCTAATATTTTAAAATTGGAAAGAGCCCAAAGGATGGTACTGAAAGTAGCCTGTTTCCTGCCATACTTGTATCCTACTGTAGAGCTTTACAAACACGTCAAAGTCTTGTCAGTGAGGCAACTTTTTGTTTTATGTACTGTTCTCAAGAAGCATTCCACCTTAACGTTTGATCCCTCCTCTACCGCAGGAAAACGCCGAAAATACTCTGTCTGCAATACGACTAAAGGTCTAAGAACAAGTTTCTCTCAAAGGTTTTATACTTTCTTAGGTTCCCACTTATATAATAAAATAAATCGTTTTACAACGATTTATCATCTAACAACAAAGGCGTGTAAGATTGCTCTGGTTGAATGGCTCCTTAATTTAGATTATAAAGCAACTGAGGATTTACTAACTCATCCAAAATAGTCAAACCCCGTACTTTCCCTACATATATTAGATCACCTTTTCTCGACGTATGTACTTCTCTTTTTGTTTTACTGTTTTTAATCTGTGTGTTTTCTCATTGAGTTTATGTTATGCCCTGTATCCCTTCACATTTACTAAATAAGTAATTATGTTCTCATACCGTGTGGTGGGACCCTGGTGATCTGCTATACAGGTATTCCTAGTGCAGACACCAGTCTCTCACAAACTAGTTTCTAAGCTTGTCTAAATTTATATTATACCATTGCTTGTGAAGAGAAAATAAATTATTATTATTATTAAATTATTTGAAATTGATTTTTAGGGTTCCGTACCTCAAAAAGAAAAAACGGAACCCTTATAGAATCACTCGTGTTAGATTTTCACAGTTAGATTTCTATACCATTTACACTTTTCCATAAGAGATTGGTGGTTGGTGGTAGAAATCTAACTTAGAAAGATATATTAATGATTCTAATGATTATAATTCTCTAAATATGTACCTGTTATTGTCGCGAATCATATTTTGTTCAAGATACAATCTGACACTGAACTGCAAATTTCAAAAAACGTAAGAAAATTTGAATTTTGCGGTCTACCACTATCCATTCACCTTTAGTTGTTCATCTGCTGGCTGAAAGTTCTCCCCAATTCACAAGTTCTTCTAAATGTTCAGCGCTCCCCTTCTTTCTCATTTAAAATGTTATTCCGTCAATCGAATATCGAATGAATTGTAGGTCCTACAGACTTATTATGAACCTAATAAAATCAAACTGGGAGGAGCGGAGTGGCGTCGGGTTTGACGAGAGCCCGACCATCTTGAAGTCAACAATGGTTTCCCGGACTTGTTCTTTGCGTTGCACCGTTATTAAAATCTCGTGAAACAATCGACTTGAAAGCGCACTTCCGCGGGCTATGTACAGACTTGTTGACAGGATCGGCATGATTTGTAGTTAGGTAGGAATTAATTTAGACTCGCATTTACCTGCGGCTTTGCTTTCGTGGTCTTTCCTATAGGAACCGTGCATTTTTATGGATAAAGTAGCCTGTCATTTCCCCGTCCGTAATCTATCTTTATTGAAACAAACCCATCGATGCAATGCTACTTGATAGGTTTTGCCGATGCAAACATATACTTGCATTAATAATTCATATTAAGTAAGATTATAGTATGGGATTCACTAGGTACTTTCTGTTTAGTCTGGTACTTCGAGACGCGCACTCATCATCTGCCTAGCCTTTTTCCCAACTATGTTGGGGTCGGCTTCCAGTCTAACCGGATGCAGCTGAATACCAGTATTTTACATGGAGCGACTGCCTATCTGACCTCCACAACCCAGTTACTGGGTAATACGATACCCCTTGGTACGACTGGTTGTCAGACTTTTGGGCTTCTGACGACCCGTAACGACTGTCAAAGATCAACGAATGACAGCCGGGACAGGCACGAAAATCAGAACTGTAGTGTTTGGTCTCGGTTTCAATTTTGCTTTACTTACTTACTTTGTGTAAATACAAAATTTCTCGTTTCGAAAGGTTTCCGAAGTTAGTAGGAGCATGATTTTTGCGTATCCTTCTTGTCTCATATTCAGCGTTCTACAAAATAAAAAAAAATATTTATTAAGTACGGGGAAGTATCACACGCATAAGACGAAAAAAAAAATACAACATTTAAAATTCAAATTGATACTTATTTAACAACTTTTTATTTAGAATAGAAAATTATCAAACCGTTAAAAAAAAACAATTTTTCTACATGATCACTACAAAATCTGTACCAGCACCAAATGCATGGAATATTAATACCGGGCCTCACCGATGGTGACTCCGAACGGATCATTAAAGGATAATTATCATGCCACTTCACAGGAAACTGGAGGGTTTCCACTCGGAAATCTGATTCTTTCTCTATTTCTCCCTGCAGGGCGAGTTTTTTCTCGGATAATGATTTTGGGAGCCATGCTAATAGACACTTATAAATCTGCTTTGAAAATTGGTTGGTTTTGTTTGATGATTTCAAGAAACTTACCTTTATTTTGAACTAGCTGCGCCCCGCGGTTTCACCAGCGTAAGTTTCGATCCCGTGGTAATATCGGAATAAAAACTTATGTCCTTTCCCGGGACTCAAACTATCTCTATACCAAATTTCATCTAAATCGGTTCAGCGGTTTAAGCGTGAAGAGGTAAAAAATAGACAGACACACTTTCGCATTTATAAATATTAGTATGGATAAGTAATTCAATTCTATTTCACATGTCCATTATAACAGAACGCCAATTCTCGTACTTCAAAATCTAGTTGCAATATCATCTCAGCGACAATCAATGGCAAAAACTTAAAAAAAATGTAGTGATTTTACAGGTATTTTTGACAGATCAGACTGAACGTTCTTAATTGCCCCTCAGTTTGCTTTTTCTCTATAGAATCCCGCAAATCAGGGTCGTGTAAAACATTTTCATCGAGAAATCCTTAACACCTCACACGGGCAACCACCGGCCAATATTTCACACTAACTATTCAAAGCCCGATGAATTTGAAAACACTCTAAAATTTTTATGACGTAACACAACCTCTCACGCCCGATGCGTCGAACCTAAGGCATCCACAAAAGGTCCTCCGAAGGTCCGAACCGAAGCGATGCATCATTAATGAACCACCGGCCACATCTATTGTGCACTATTTAACAACTACCCACCCCGACGGGGATTTCGTACCAAATTAAACTCGTCCAACAATGATTGTATAGAAAATAATACTGGGAAAACTCTTTGTCGGAGCACACGGGCGGACGGTGCAAATAAAACTATTGTTACAAGTGGTATTAATTAATGTGAATGGTAAATTAATCTGTAAGGTTTCGGCTTCAGGAGAAGTGGGTGGATGTTTGACTTATCCGTATCGAAAGTGACCTGTGTGAGGATTTAAGGGTTTTTCACTGGCGTTCATAATTAATTGGTTCCGTGATTCGGGATTGAGTGCGTGGAATTGTGCTTCTTGTGTGTTATTATTGTCGTTTTTTACTTAAAAATCCTCATAGTTGCTCATGTATACGTTGTTGTTAGCAATAGCTGTATTTTTTGTATAAATTATTATTGAGTTACCTAAAGATCTGAATGTAATACCGAATTCTCAGTCTATGAGCATTGTTTATTTGCTTTTAATATAAGAATTTCTCGAACAAAAACACATTTTCCTTAACGATAAAAAACGAAATGCACACAGCCAGTGTTTTCTTTGGCTACACCTCGACTTGTCCCGGAGATATGTAGCTACCCACCTTCTGTGAATAAACGCAGCACCATGTTATCCTTGGATATTTCTCCATAATTAAAAAGTAGGGAATTGCTCGCGACGCTCGGAGTTGGAATCGGGAGATTTTAATTATGTTAGTGAACCGGCTCTTTGTCCTGGCTGTGCGATAGCTTTTTTGCGATACCCCCAGACTTTTTTCTGAGAAGTAAGCACTAACTAGAGACTTCACAAATAAAACATCAAGTAGTGAAAATGTTGAATGTCACAAAGTTAACGATTCAGCTTTGTGATTTTTGCTGTGATTTGGAGATAGTTTTGCCTGTTTTAATAGTCTGGTTATGAGAACTGAATTTTGATATAACATAAGTCTTAAAGCTTAAAATGTAGATTTGTAACCTCGTAGGCAGAGTGCTGCATGCTACGGACTAAGGCCCTACGACTATATTTTTATTAAACCATTGATTAGGGTAAGAAGGACCAAATAAAAGTCGACCAGAACAACAATCTGATAAACAACATTGAATCTATCAAAATCATGACCGAAAATACATTCCACGACATCGTTTCTAAAACATAGTTAGTTTCATTGTTCCACACGTTAACAAATAAACACCGTCTGATTTCAGTTTAGCAAACCGTACAAAAGTTGTAACAAAATCTCATTTCGCACGAACAAACATTTTGAATTTAACATGAGTAACGTGTATTTGATTGTGAGACTTGTTAGTTCTCAATTTCTCATTTACAATCACATGTAGCGTTTTCAGCATCAAACAAACAACGGATTTTGATTCTGAAACATTTCGTTCTATAATGTACGTGAAAATTTTAGGCATGTCCCGGGGAGCGTGTTTGCCATCGTCCGAAGCTCGGACCTCTCGCGCGTAAAATTACTATCACCTACACCTTGGGTAAATATGTTGGCAAGAAATTCGCTTTGAACCCTTTCGGCCCTTTGTTGTTCAACTAAAACTATTCTCAGTTAATCCCTGGATAAACAGTGCTTGTTAATAAATTAACGCGTTATTAATATATGTTACTGGGACCCTATGGTTGGCAGGTGTCCCTTCAGGGTATGTTCTCTATTCTGTTTCATTTTACAACAAAGGTTGTGAGTTAAGAAACAGTAATTTCGGGTCAACTGTAAATATTGTAGCCATTCCGCTTTTTGTGTTGTTAATAAATTACGATATGGTTGGGTGACGTGTTTGTTTTGCTCTCATTATGTCGGGTTATCTTTGTGAAGTTTCACTCGGTCAAAGACAAATCTGTGGGGGCTTTGAAAATATGGGCTTTTTTCGGATGGCGGATGTGGTGATTCAAAAGTGAGTCTAAACTTACCTTCTTAACTTCTATTTTTTTTTTTAAGTTATTAGTATTAATGTCCTTGTAGCCGCGAAAGTGCGCGAATATTTATAAATTTATCGAAATAGTGTTTACATTATTCCATTTTCTTTTTGCTAATAAAACTTTTTTTAGTTTGTATTTTTGTAATATTATATTATATGGTATTTGTTTTTATATAATTATTTTTATTATGCATCAATTATTGGCTGTTCAAAAATTTTTAAGGCATTAGAGGTACCCAGATATTGCGATGGGCCTTTTAAAAGACCCAAAAAAACCATACGAACGACATGCATACGACCCTTAATTTTACAACAGCCCTTTTAAAAGACTACCTTTTCCTGGCGTTCCTGAAAAAAATATTTTAGTAACATCTGGGCTAAACCGAGTAGTTTCGACGTCATATACGACCAAGTATTCTTACAAAAACTTAATTTCAAACCTAAACAAAACATCTTGGAGACGAAAAACTATACACCAATAATAGCGCACCATAATTAACGACATCACAAACCCTCATATTGCATTGCCGAAAAATAATCCCGCCGAATCTCCTTTCATCCTCAAATGTATCCTAAGCTAATAAATAGAAGGAGAAAAACTCGGTCAGGGGGTGGAGGGAGATCTAAGTGAGTGCTTTACGTCATATCCGAAATCCCGGTAAAGTGAGTCCGGTAAAGCTTGGCAGTGTTCGATGGTCCGCTCTTCGCGATCTCTGTAATAGCAATAGCTTTGTGTTAAAGCTGCCCGGAGTGAAGTCTCATTGTTTGGTGCAAACATTGGCGAATATCATGTTTCTTGGATTGGAAAACATGTTTGTTACTAGATTTGGTGATTTTAAACGCTCATGTTTGAATTCAGAAAGTAGTTTTTAAAGTCTACAACGTTGTGAAGATTCCTTCTCAATTATAGTTAAAACAGCGCCGTCCAATATCTGATCCTTAAAATTAGTTGTTACTCAGCTGTATTTCATTTAAAACGAACTCTTAGGTAAAATCTTTAAAACGGTAATTCTGCGCTTACTTCAACTAGAACTTGCCCCCAATGAAGTGTAAGTCTCCGCTTATCTCCTATATCTTACGTCTTGCAGTTATATCGGCGTAGCTTAGCGCTTTTTCATCAATCCTGCTTTATTACGGCGGATTCGCTTTTGTCTTCGGCCGGATGTCGGTCATTTAGCCTGACCGTGCCAGTCTCTATTACACCCATCCGATTTCATTCGTATCTGTCGTCCGGAACCGCCCGGAATCTGTCTTCGGACGTCATCTACCGTTTACTTTCGGACGAATTCCTTTTTTTTCGTCCTTCTTTTTAAGGCACTTGATGTATAACCACCCGCCATTGTCAGTTTGTTTTCTGTTTGGCAATTTTTAACGGGATTACACTCGCCGACCCCTGGTCTGATCACGTCTTTGCAGCTGCCCGTCTATTTATGAGGCAATATATTATGGAATATTGAGTAAAGTGGCCTTTAATCTACTAATATAATGGGGTTTAGCGGAAATATAACCACGCGTTCAATTGTGTTCGGTTTTCTATTGTTGTGTCCTCGGACTCAACAATCTTGGTTTAGTGGTCCTGTTGAGATTGTTGTCAACACATACTAGGGGATCGACCGACTATTCATTTAGAAATGTAATTGTTTTCTTCGTAATTTTCTATATAAATGCTTTTAGCTTTTATATTCAATACTATCTTTTAACCATCAACAGATCTCGTCAGTTTAGCACCTAACATTGATTCTTTGACGACGTTTCGGTTTAGGCTCTAATAGTTGAGGCTAATATTCAGCCCTTATTTACAATTCCCCCTCAAACCAATTCATCCCAAAAAATATTTATTAACTTTCCTACCCAAAAAACACCTATTCAGTCTTTACTATCCTTACCCCGATAGCTATCCCTGGCAGAGTTCCCAATGAAATGGGATTAAATCATGCGACATTAGCGTTGCCTCGTCCACAGCACTAAATAATCTTCCTTTTATTAAACTCGAGATAAATGATTATACAGTCGACTGTCTCTTGTTTGTCCGTAAATAGGAAAGTGGAATTTTTCGCAGGAATTAGAGGGTGTATTTCGTGTCGATCTTGGGAGAAAAGAATGTCGTGAAGGGAAATTCTGCCATCTAAAGTAGTAAATTGGCCTTGTAATTGATAGCTTGGGATTGTTTATCCTATTTCTAATATTGAACATTCCTTATAGCTTTAGGTTGTGTTTAGTTTAATAGAAATATAGGATAAGCTACTGAGAAATTAAATTATCTTGTCTATTTCTTTTTACTTCAACGCGTTCCAGTAATGTAATATTATCATTTATTAAGAACTAGCTTTTGCCCGCAACTTCGTTCACCTGGACGTCAACTATAACCTACCATAGAACATATCCTATGATACTCGGCAATAGTATAGCTTATAATCAGTGATTTTTTTTTTAAATCGGATGTTTAGATTCGGTGATTACCCCCTATATACAAACTCACAAATTTTACCTCTTTACAATAATAGTATAGATGTCTTTATGATTCGTAAATCCAAATGAAACTATTTTCTCTTCAACATTGTTATTTTCATCAACAATTACATATACAGTACCACTTGTGTCATCTCAGGTTATTTCCTGCATCGCGTGTCCATTGTCCATTATATCGGTGACACGGCTTTAGTTTTGAGTAATTGTGTCCCCGACAGGCTGTAAGACGAAGATCACGTAATATATGATCTCGGGTGATATTTTCCATTCATTGTTCTGTCATTTATCATGGGTTCAATATTTACTTGGTGTTGTTTGGCTGTACCTACTTGTTTGTTGTATTGTGTGCCTTTAGTCGAATTTAAGTTTTATTAAATCATCTTCTAGGACAATGTTTGATTCGATGGACCATATATTCTGTCATTTATTAGGTAACGTGATATAATGATTATATTCTGACATATTTCTATAGCCAATATTGTATAGTCTGATATGATAAAAAATGAGTATTAAGACGAAGTCTGAAAGTGGGATCGGTTTGAATGTAAAAGTAAACGAAGACCTTAGAAACTGTGTGTGGACTGTGTGAAAGATTATATTATGGCTAGAAAGGAAGTGACTACCGAGATCACGGCTAATAAATAAGTACGGAATAAGAAGACATGTTGTGCCGACCCCAAAGAAATTGGGATAAGAGCAGGAGAATTATAATATTTCTACAGCCTACAAATATTTGCTTGTAATTTTGAGGAGTTGGACACATAATTTATGTATAGTAGTTGACGAAGACACGAGGTCGGTCATCCATAATCCATCTAGCCGTTCGGCCGCTGCTGCAGCTGCAGCGGCACCGCGCGCCGCCGCCGCGGTGCCACTGCAGCTACGGCATAAGGTGTAAACGGCCTTCATGTCGTTCACCAAAACGCATAATATCCAGTCCAATATTCTTTTGTTATTTTCCGCCATAATACCTACGTAGTGTTACCAATAGTAATCGAATGTGTCGTCCGTACCACTAATGGTATTAGCCTTATTAATCATTTGCCATTCGCTCCTCGTACAGACGTCAGACAGTGGCACTCAATCTTTTGTTTTCTGTCTTTTGTTTTTTTGAAGTGAAAACTTCTTTCGGCGCGTTGGGCATTTTTTGAAATGGGGAAAAACCTTTGTACTCGCGATACTGTTACCGTAACCGACACCTCTGTTTTAAATTTTGGCCATTATAAAGACATCAACGCGCGGTACATTTTCTTTAAGAAGAATGACCTCTTCAAACATATTTATAAAATTACTATGCTTTTTCAAGTTATCACTTCTGTCTGCACTCCTGGAGTGCCACTGTTTTTTTCTGTACACAAAGGCTTGTGTGGATCCTGATACAAAGTACCTATATTTATTTACTTTATTAATAGTATTATTGCAGTCTATGCATTAAATCAAGCTGTTTTACTAGCGATGTTATCAAGGATCACTGCGAGTTTCTTAAGTATATGTCCTACGTGAAGAAACCGGCATATCCTAGAAACTCGAAAACCTGCCATCTAGCAACCCGCACTAGGCCCGCATGGTGGATTACGGCCCACTTCCTCTCACCAAGAGGAGGCTTATGTCGCAGCCGTGGAAACAATAAGCTTATTATGCTCATGCATAACCCTACTTTGGCTTTGCCGTAGTCGGGTAAAATATAGCTTCCTCACATTGCTCAAACCTTTTGAATATGTTCAATATAAAAATAATGCCCAGAACTTTGACAAGCATCCCTTCGTGTCGCGTATTGTCACCTACTCGGAAGCAGGAAAAGATATTTGATTAGCCACGGCCGGCCACTAGGGGGCGCCACAGAGGGCGGCTGGACATATGTTATTTATCTAGATGTGACCTCCTCCGTAGCTTATGAGGAAATATCGGTTTCTTACACACAATTTATATCTATGGCTGTTCTATGGAAGGAATTGCTGCGCCCTCGATGTTTCTGTGTGAATGGTATATTTTTTAAAGGATGGTGGTGCACAATGCATATGATGATTATTCCTTTATTCAAATAAATTCTTATAAATTATATTTTTAAATATTAGTATAAAGAAATATAAAAACATTTAAAAATATAAAAAATAGTAGCCCACCGGTATCGGGAACAGGGTCCAAGCTACCGGCGGTCAGGGCTCCAGAGAGAGGAACCTCCTAACAATGCGGGCCGTGTCCAGAAGTACCGCTTTCTGAATCAAGCCCTTGATCCAGCTGCCCAACGAGAGCCTCCTCAGGTGTTGGTCGAGGCTCTTGGCTATTAGACCATTGGCTGTCACGACTATCGGCACAATGATCGCTGAGTCCACATCCCACATGTCGACAACCTCGTGAGCCAAGTCAAGATACTTGATTTGTTTATCTTTCTCGGCTTTCACGAGGTTCCCATCATGCGGGACGGTTATGTCAACAATCATTGCGCGCCGCTCTGATCGATCCACCACCACTATATCAGGCTTATTGGCAACAATAGTCCTGTCAGTGATGATGGATCGATCCCAATATAATGTGATATTACCATTTTCGAGAACTGGGTCGGGCACATACCTGTAGTACGGCACCTCCGATTCCACAAGGTTGTATTTCAGAGCAAGTTGCTGATGGATTATCCTGGCTACAAGGTTGTGTCTATGCAAGTACTCTTCGTTAGCTAGACGAGAACACCCGGAGATAATATGCCTGATTGATTCTCCCGGCCGGTGGCATGCCCGACAGATGTCAACCGTGCCGTCTTTCACAATAAATGATGATTATTTATTATTATGATAATAATTATTATGAGATAGGAAATACTATCAATAACTTAGAGAGTATTGTTTTTTTTGTTGTAAAAAAGTTTTTATTTTTCACTTTTTAGTTGTACCTACCTACCTCACACAAATTCATATGACACTACTTGCTATGTGAATATCAGTGACAGGAAGCTATTGAACACATCTGCCTACCCCTTTAGAGGGTACAGGCGTGATATTATGTTGTAGGATTGCGTAAACAATGCATACAATTTGCGATAGCAGCAATCGCGCTTGATTTGCGGGCATAAATTGAAGAGTACCGTTGTCTGTCTCCGAAATCCATCATCATCAGTGCTTCACGAAATTTGAATGGGACCATTTTGGAATAAACCTCTTTCGAACAAGAAAAGAATTTTGCAAATCCGTCTTTATATGACGAAGTTACGCCCGAACATACATTAAAAAAATATATATAATATAAACATCCGAATTGAGAACCTGCAGCCCTGTTTATAACCGACTTCTAAAAGGAGGTTTTTAGAAGTCGGTTATAAACAGGGCTGCAGTTTGCAAAAACGCAAGACAATTTTGATATCGCGAGCTACCTAAGAGCATGTTTTATGTATCAGCCCTATACTTATCCCTCATCTAGAGTATTTAATTCTGTCCACCCCTGTAAGTAATACTGCATAGTAACATTGCGTCCAGGGAAATATGTTTAAATAATTCGATACGCGTTCCGATGGGGGAAGTCTCTTGCCGTTGTCATCGAGAATGATTGAAGATATTGAATTATGAATGTCTACATTTAGTTACCTTTACAACAAAAAAAGGTTGCCCTCATCTTTCTTATTAAAAATTATAGTTTCATAATTTCATTACGTAACTAGCTGTGCCCGCGACGCGACGTTCGCGTGGATGTCGGAAAATAATAATGTGTATCTTTACTAATTCTTTCTGGTTTTTTTTTTATTAAGTAACACCTGACAGAAACAGAGGGGTATTGTCTTATTGCTTATAACATCAGCTATCCGCCAGTAAAAGTTTCGTCAAAATCGAAGAAAAGTCTTCAATCATTCTAATTAAAAATAATATTTTTTCATGAAGCGTTTTATTTTATTTATTTTTAAGTTAGGACTCTAGCTTTACTACGTTTTATTTTTAAGTTAGGACTCTAGCTTTACTACGTTTTATTTTTAAGTTAGGACTCTAGCTTTACTACGTTTTATTTTTAAGTTAGGACTCTAGCTTTACTACGTTTATTTTTAAGTTAGGACTCTAGCTTTACTACGTTTTATTTTTAAGTTAGGACTCTAGCTTTACTACGTTTTATTTTTAAGTTAGGACTCTAGCTTTACTACGTTTTATTTTTAAGTTAGGACTCTAGCTTTACTACGTTTTATTTTTAAGTTAGGACTCTAGCTTTACTACGTTTTATTTTTAAGTTAGGACTCTAGCTTTACTACGTTTTATTTTTAAGTTAGGACTCTAGCTTTACTACGTTTTATTTTCTATAAGTTTACTAGCGTGTATATTTTTGTACAATGTGATTCTTATAATGTAAGTATACAAATATTATGAAGTTAATGTCTATGTAGGATAGTTAATGTTAGGAAACAAAATTAAGAACATGGTGCGTAAAAGGTAAAGTTTAGGACAGTCTTCTCAGGGTTTAACAGTTATAAGTTTTAGCGATGAGGTGGCAGACGCCAACAAATAAAATTCTCTATAGCATCGTAATTTTGGTCCTTACGTACCTACCTGCTTACGTGTTATGTGCCAAATATTTCAGGACATGAAAACAAAAAAAAAACCTGCTTACATGTTATATGCCAAATATTTCAGGACTTCTGTATTTTTTAAACGGAAATGACCCCAAAAATTAAATATCATCAAACCATTTATTGTTTTAAGTAAGTATCTTGTTTAGATGTCTGCGGAGTTTCGCTAGCTAATTTAATTTGACCCTTTATAGGTATTACAAATAAACAGAACCTAAGCACAGATGTGTTCTATGTATGTACTATACCCTATGTACCATTTACCGGGTAATAAGTCTTTCATTGACTTGAATGTGCCCTGGCGGCTGATAGTATGTCATGCTCACACAAATGTCTCGCTGACGGTGGCGTGTGTGTTGGATCATTTAGATCTCTTCAAAATGGTTGAGTTGAATGGTGCTGATCTATGCGTCATGTTCGTGAACGGGAGCCGTCAGTTGGGGCTGGTCATCACTTAGCTGCCTCGGCATATTTTTAATTATTTTATTTTTGGATTGTTATTTTCTTACTATTTGCTGTACTCTGAACGCTTATAACTTGTACGTCTTTTTTACATCGTTCTCACATAAATTCAACATTAATGATGTAACTAATATTTTTGTAAAATTATAATTTAAAAGAGTGTCCATGGAGTTTCTTGCCCGTTCTTCTCCATAGGTACCTAAGCTTTGGAATGGGCAACTAGCTTCATATTTTCTAACTGACCGACTTCTTGACAATTCAAAAGTGTCTGTAAATGGTTTAATTGAAATAAATGCTTTGAGTTTGAGGGGTGATACAAATGTACAACCACAGATACACAAAAAACCACCATTTACACAAAATTAAAAAACTACCCTCAAAGTAAACTAAATACCATCCATTCTCACCTATACAACACCATTGACATACAATTCACTTTCATTCTAATAACTAATAATCATAAAAGGTCGAATCCCCATGACAATTGACGATCGCATCGTTGCTGTCGACATTATTAATAGTTACTATTAGATATCATAGGTTACACCCTGATCGAAGGGTGAAGTTAAATTACTGATATCACGAAGGAATGGTCGTTAAAGTATGCCTTGATATTTGTTGGTTGAAAGTGATAGTAATGGTTTGATTTGATGATGATAATGGTAGGTTAGGTGCGCCCTTGTTACAAATATATCATATGACTTTTTCAGCATGTTTATGGCAGCAATAAAGTTATATTTAGCAATGATTCATTCAGATTGCAAAAAGGTAAATCAGTAGCATTTATATTTTTTAGTCGATTTATCGATGATTTTTTAGGGTTCCGTACCTCAAAAGGAAAAAACGGAACCCTTATAGGATCACTTTGTTGTCCGTCCGTCTGTCTTGACCCTTTATCTCGGAAACGCGTGGAGGTACCGAGTTGAAATTATACCATAACCATATGCTCAGGTCTACAGTCCCTTGAAGCTGTCAAAAAAATCAAATACATAAGATAACGTAAAAAAAAGATACGGCAGTTTATGCCACAAAAAACGTATATTTCGACACTCTCAAGGGAATCAAAATGTATAGGGTACTTCCCGTTGACCTAGAATCATGAAATTTGGCAAGAAGCAAGATCACATAGCACAAGTAAAGGAAAAATCCGAAAACCGTAAATTTGTAGGTAGGTACATTAAAAAAAATTACCGTGATAAATTATTTACATACCTACAAAGTACGGAACCCTTCGGTGCGCAAGTCCGACTCGCACTTGACCGGTTTTTTTTAGGTTACGATAACAGATAGGTACGTAGAAGTAGTATATTGCCTAGCCTTTTCCCAACTATGTTGGGGTCGGCTTCCAGTCTAACCGGATGCAGCTGAATACCAGTATTTTACATGAAGCGACTGCCGCCTGTCTGACCTACACAACCCACTTACCGGATAACACGATACCCCTTGGCAAGACTGGTGGTCCCGGCTGTCATTCGTGAATCTTTGACAGTCGTTACGGGTAGTCAGAAGCCTGAAAGTCTGACAACCAGTCTTACCAAGTTACCACGGTATCGTATTACCCAGTAACTGGGTTGTGGAGGTCAGATAGGCAGTCGCTCCATGTAAAATACTGGTATTCAGCTGCATCCGGTTAGACTGGAAGCCGACCCCAACATGAAAAGGTTAGGCAGATGATGAGTTCTTCGAAAAGGGCTCTTCATAACATTGTTTGATTAATAGACACTATCCTATCTCTATTAGGATTGGCAGGGTGCACCCTAACCGATGCATGCGATGTTAAATAACAGGCGGTGCCCATGACATATGGCTGTCGTTAATTTTACGTTTAAATAAATTATTATTTACATTTTATGTTATCGTTTAGGCACTTTCAATTAAGGTGCTGACTACACAATAGCATTATGCTATTTTTTTATGTAAAAAGAGACCATGGAAAAGTTTCGAAAGATTATTTTTCACATAATTTTTTTGGTCCTTAGGTAGGTACTTGAAAACAGACAGAGAAGTTACGAGTTGTAGGCCGTATCTTCGAGCGCAGGCAGGCACTTTGTTTAAATTATGTCACCATGCACCACTGATCTCAAACCTACAGGTGACATCCACCAACCCGCACTGGGCCCGCGTGTTGGATTACGGCCCAGGCCGATTCAGGCCGCCCTCTCACAGAGAGGAGGCCTGAATCCCAGCAATGGGAACGTTATAGGCTGATTATTCTGAGGCAGGGAAATTAATGCCCAGGTGGAAGCCAGCAGGCGACGGGTGCGGGGGCACCCTCGCCTGTATTGCACAGGCTTCCAACAGTGCCGGACGGGAATGGCCAGGTGTTCCCGGCCATTCCCGTAACCCGCCAGCCGGGGGAAATGCGGGGCCCGCCAGGCAGGCGGGCCTGCGCCGGGGGGGTTGTGGACGCAAAGGCTGAGCCGAATTCCCATGACCCCCCCATCAAGGCGATGAGGGAACACCGCTGAGTTTTAGTGGGTATACTACCACTCTGGCAGGGAGTCCCACATACTCCGTCTCGTCCCCCGATGAGATAATGTCATTTCTCGGCGACAAAAAAAAAAGGAAAATTAATGCCGTAGTGAATACCAACATACATACCCTATAAACCGAACCACTTACTCATAAACTATACTAGTTCAATACAAGCAATTTAATTAGAAAGCGTACCATCAATTACTATGACACGTTTGACGTGAAGGCGCGGCCACACATCGGCGATAGCCAGTAATTAGCGATGGCTTCCACGGCTTGCGACTAATTGACGGCACTGTAACGATGTTTACTGAATTTTTGTCTGAAGATAGGAGCGGTTATTGAACGTCATTATGGTAGTCATTTGACGCGCGACAACGCTAAGTAGAACGCTTAAGGTGGCACTAGTCGATATTTTTTCCATACAAGGGACATTGTACACGTATGAAACCTTTAAAATAATTACTAGTTTTTATTATAATTTACATTACAATAGAACGGACACTTCATAATTTTGAAAACATTTTAAAAAGTAATTCAGTTGGGTCTTATTCCTCGGCGTGATTATTTTTTGTTTCAATTTGACGTTTTGAACAGGCATAGAGTATTTAGCTCATTCAGCCAAGTCTTTGACAACTTTATATGGTGTACATAATAAAGAGTATTCTATTCTATTCTACTATGGAACCAAACCTGAAGTCAAAAAAGAATCGGCTGTTTCCTACATTTTGACGAGTTATACGAACATAAATGTAGGGGACAGCAATTTTTTTTCGCGATTTCATGATTGTTTCCGCAGTAAAAGTTGTTCATAATGATAAGTACAATGGCCCCTTAAGAGGTTATCCATTAATCACCAGACATCATGTATGTACAGATAGATAAGATATAGATGATGATGGTGATTTAAAACAACCATTTCGCCCACAATTTTGACAATCGATCCCTTAATCCTGACTTAATAAACAAATAACCCTCAAACTCAAAGCATTTATTTCAATTAAACCATTTTACAGGCACTTTTGAATTGTCAAGAAGTAGGTCAGTCAGAAAAATGTGAAGCTAGTTGCCCATTCCAAAGCGTAGGTACCTATGGAGAAGAACGGGCAAGAAACTCCATGGACACTCTTTTTAAATTATATTTTACAAAAATATTAGTTACATCATTACTTTTGAATTTATTTTTAATTAATAATAATTTATTTACCCTATTCATGACACAATTTCTTTACCAGCTAAAAGTAAGACATAACCGTTATAACTAATTACGATTATTACACCAAAAAACTGCATGCTACACACACATCGCACATGATTCTGTTGCATATTAGATTTAATGGCGCGCTCCGAATGTTTTAATCACAATTTAAGATGAGTTCCCGCTGCGAGAGTAGGCGAACGTTGTTCGGGGTGGCGGCGAATGTTCGGCGGTTATTGGGTACCTACTGTTTTTATTTTGAGTAGTTTTTTTTTTTTGTTTTATTTATGGCAACTCTATTTATTTATTTATTATTTATTTTAATTTCTTTTTTCTTTACTTTATTGTAGATACACCCCAAAAATACATAACATGCGAAAAATAAATGTGTTGTGTTGTTACTTTAATGTGTTCGGTGCATCAATTACCAAGAATTGGTGGTTCAAACTAAACTAACTTTACACTTACGTAAATAAACTGACGCCTTCATCTCATAAGGTAAGGCAGAAACTATATAGGTACTCCTTTTGTTTATTATTATTTTATTTTATTTATTTATTAATAATGATATTTATTTATTATTATTTTATTTATATATTTAAACTAACTTTCTTCATAATAATTGTGATTTTGTATAGGGGCCCGATTAATAGTTGCGGAGAAATGCGTGGATAAACACACAACATACAACTATAAAATTTGTATATTTGTTTGAAAGCCCTAATAGATTGTCATATTATGTGAATATAATGCAGTTCCAATAATATTACATACATACGTGACGAATTGATAACCTCTTTTTTTTTGAAGCCGGTAAAAATTGCTTCATCGGGACGGCCCCTTAATCGGCGCTCTCACTGAGCAGGCGAGACTCGCTCAAAGCGAATAAAGATATCTGTATTCATTAAAATTTAAAACGCGAGCGGGTTATAAGATTCAAAAGGAGGGTGTAGAGGACGCGTGCACACCCTGTATATAGTTTATATAGGGCGCTAATTTATATATGAGAGCGAAAAAATTACAGTTGAGATTTATTCGAAACTGGATGATGGAAATGTTGTGTTGCTTGCTAGTATCTGGGGGCCTGTTGGTCCCGGCTGTCATTCGTGGATCTTTGACAGTCGTTACGGGTCGTCAGAAGCCCGAAAGTCTGACAACCAGTCTTACCAAGGGGTATCGTATTACCCAGTAACTCGCTCCATTTAAATACTGGTATTCAGCTGCATCTGGTTGGACTGGAAGCCGACCGGCTAGGCAGATGATTGTCCAAAGACCAAAACCAACATGACAATTGAAAAAAACCGCGGAAAATTGTTTACTTAACTATCCTCACATTCCTTACAAGTGAATACACGCTCATCACCAAATTCCTCAGCCTTTGAAGAATACCAGTATCGAATTCATCATCATTCTCCTGCTCTTAGCCCAATTTATTCGGGGTCGGTGCAACATGTCTTCTTCTTCCATACTTCTCTATTAGTGGTCATCTCGGTAGTCACCCCCTTTCTAACCATATCATCATTCACACAGTTCATCCATCGTTTCTTATACAGTGTGAGTCTTCATAATGTGCACATAACGAAATAAAGGAAACATAGCTTAATTTTATCGACGGTAAAAATATTTGAAAAAATAAAAAAATATTTAAAAGGATCTTTACCTGCTAAAGTATGGTGATTGTAATTTCTTTAACAGTTGATAGGAAATGTTGTGATTGAGTTACAAACATGGTATTTTTACGTTTAGAAATCTGATACGATGTAGAATAATTTAAAGTAATCAAAAAGGGTAGGTAATCGGGGCTTTTATCGAGTAGGTAATTTTACAATTATTGTAAAAATTGATGAAAAAATATCAGATTTTTGTTAAAAAAAAACCATAATTCTCAATTGAGGGCGATTGTTTACACAGGGGTCACAGCAGCGAACAAGAATTTTAATAAAATTCTACAAAAAAATATTTTTTTAGATTTTTTAATATATTTTTTCCGTCGATAAAATTAAGCTTAGTTTCCCTCATTTCGATATGTGCACATTATGAAGACTCACACTGTATATCTACTCTTATTGCCATCCCATTCATACCCAAGACTCGTCACGACATTTGCGGATAAACAGCAAAGACTTTGTATCGACTTCCAATATTAAAATAGGAACACTATCCAATTCGGCAGCTTAAATTCAAACGGCCGCCCCGCAAACCGTCGGCAATAACAATTACGATCCGGAATCACGCACCCGTCATTACGCGTACATTTTATCTTAAGAAAACGCAGCTCCTCCCAAACCCTTTAACGTCTAATCGTGAATTATATACGGTAATAAAATTCTTTAATCAAAGAAAACAACCAAGCGCCCATTAAGGCGTGAACACGTCGCCACCTCGAGTCGTTACAGCGAATATTTACATACATGTGTCATTACCTTACACCACCCACCCCCACCATAATTAAGAGTATAACGGAATCTTAGCGTCTTATTACGCGAACGTAACGATATCCTTTCAGAAAATTGTAACTGTGTCGTTATAACCCCCCACCTTTCCCCTTTTTAAATGATCGCCTCCGTTTGCTACTCAAAAGTTGGGAATATCCTCACAGGGAAGCTAAGAGCACACACGAAACTTAAATGTGAAATATCCTCTAATGAATCAGACAATATTTTAAGGCGTGGAGGCAATAAAAACACCCCGCCACCCGCTAATGTACACCAACACTTTGTCTCAGTTTAGGGATGGGGTGATTTGGGTAAATAAGTGTCGATGTGGACAGGAGATAGCGCTGGGAGGACGCTTTGTATCGATGTTTTGGATTAATTTCAACGATAAAGGACAAATATTTGACTGTTTCTTGATTTCTTTTTTATTAACTATAATTCTCGAATTAAAAATTATTTTGGTTTTTTAGTACGTCGCGTGTTAAAACATTGATTAGTCGTGAAATTTTTAATGCAATGTTTTATTATAGGTCTATGCTTAATTTTTATTTATAGTGCTTAAGTAATATGACAATGACTTAAGAAGACACTTACGAAAACGAAGCAAAATAAGTCTTTGAAAAGAACTGGACTTAAAACTCTCAAGAAGTAGTTTTAAAAGCAGTACATAATTTAAACATTTAATGGCCCATAAAAACTATCGATACGCGTACATCACTAATGTTTCGGTCATACTCGGTTTTTGCCACAACGGGGGTCGAAATTATGTCAAGATGCCGATGGTGTAACGTCGTCGAACACAATACGTTTCCAACTCAAGACACGGAGATTACTGTGTCGCTGTAACTTTACCTCCACTTCAAGTTAGCATGGTACACACATTTTTCTGTTTTGCATTTTTTTTTAAACTTGAAATTAACCTGTTGCCATCCTGAATACATATTTAATATTCATTGCAATGTTTTTGGTTTTTTTTTTGGACTTTATAATTTTAATTAGGTAATTATAGTTTAGTTGCCAAAAATGCATCCACCTAGGCTTAGGCGCACCACGAAATATAATCACTGCGGAAATAAATCTCCAATCTGTGAACAATACCAGTATACTAGAATCGCTTGAAAAATCATAATAGCGTTCGCGATATTATTTCGTATGATCATGCGACAAAAAAAACCGCCTCGCAGTACGCGGTTAGCCTTAATTTTAAGTCTTTAGAGTGGCTCTAAAGAGTGGAATCATTTTTAATGGAACATGGTATTGTCATATTTAAAAAAAAATAGTTTATTGGCATTACAGCAAAATAAATACACCTATTAAATTCCTTTATTCATTTGTATTTTGATAATAATTATAAATTAAACTTAACGTAATCGAAGCAAAAGGAGTATGTAAGGATCGTAGCAGGTGGCGGTCTGTAGTTTCTGCCTACCCCTGTAGAAAGAAGGCGTGAGTTATCTTAATTAAAACTTCAAGCCCAACACATATCTACTTTGATTTTCCATCATCCATCACTATAAGAATGTCAATCAAAAGCAATAGTTTAGTATCCATACTATTTATACTATACAACATTATTTTTATTACGAAACACGTGTCTAGTATTTTTATGTAAAGAATCTATGTACAAAATTTCAAAACTGTATCATGAAAAATCACAAAGTTATAAGCTTGTTAAGTTACCTGTTTGTCCGTACAAAAACATGCTCACCCACGCCGCTCGCGCCGCGCCGTCTTGCGCTCATTGATAATAGTACCTGGCTACCTAACCGTTCGTCGCGGAGATTGGATAACCTACGTAGTGTCGCTCGGTGTCCAACTGTTAACCTTTTTTAAATACACACATCAAAAGTGTCTAGGGATCAAGCATTTTTATGCGGATTTCTTGAGATTGAGATGTGGCTTTGTAATAAATTTATGATTTTATAAATTTATATGGATCCTTTTTGGTGCATTTCATAATTTGAATCAGGAACTGTGAATCAAATTCGAGTAAAAGATGAAAATCAGCTGTCAATATTTTCCCTATAAAAACATACAACGCATTGAAGACATTATTAGTGCTACTGTTTCCCTACTACTGATTAAAACCAACGTTATTATGGAGCGGCGACGTCATTTAAGCAGGGAAGAAATGCTCAGAGCCGTGGGAATGATAGAAGCTGGTTCCCGGCAACGTACTGTGGCTTTAGCTCTGAATACAAGTCAGAGTGTTATCAGTCGACTTTGGACACGTTACCGAAGCACTGGTACCGTGGCTGAGCGCCATGGAGGACGGTATCGCTGCATCACACGGAGACAAGACCGATACATTCAAATCTTAACTCGAAGAGCTCCAACAATAACCGCCATGATGTTAGCCGTGAGGCTTCATCCCTCTTCAGGGAACTTAATTAGCGACCAAACAGTCAGAAACCGCTTGCATGAAGTGAACCTTCATTCCCGAAGACCGCTACGGGTACCACCTATAGCAATGCACAATCGTAGGATTCGATATCAATGGGCTCTTGAACACAGAAATTGGGCAGAAGAACAATGGCGTTTCGTGTGCTTTTCTGATGAGTCTCGTTTTGGTATGAGACCGGATACAAGACGTATACGACACTGGAGAACCCCTGGACGCCAACAGCGATTAAAATCCTGCCAGGAAGTCCATCCTTATAGTGGTGGAACCATCATGGTATGGGCGGGTATTTGGATCGGCGGAAGAACTGAGTTGATTTGGATCAGAGGCAACCTCAACGCTCAAATTTATGCTGAGACGATTGTATCAGACGTCATCGTTCCTTTACAAGTGCAAATCGGTCCCTTATTTCAGTTAATGCATGATAATGCACGACCGCACACCGCAAGAGTTGTAAGACAGACTCGCCGCAGCTAACATCAATGTCCTGCCCTGGCCTGCTCAGTCGCCAGACTTGAACCCGATTGAGCATGCATGGGATATGCTACAGAGAAGAGCTCTGCCGAATATGGAGGGTATCCAGTCGCAAGAAGACCTTTTTTTGTTGTTGCAACGAACATGGGCGGCCATTCCACAGCGTGATTTGGATGAACTCATTTTGAGTATGCCAAACCGATGTTCTTGTGTTGTTAGTGTTCGCGGTAGAAACACGGATTATTAATTGTTTAAGTTACCCAATAAAATTTTAAAGAAAACTGTTATTTCAGTCTTTTTTTCGAACTTTTGTGTTAGTGGTTCAAATGTCAAAAATCCCTTTATTAGGAAAATGGCAAATTTCTTTATTAATGCAAAGGTGACTTGGTTTATCGTTACTGTGACAAACGAAAACACTTTATTTGATGAACCCTTAAAGAAAATTTTAATTAATATCAATCAGGAGAAAAGTTATTGCAAAAATATATGTTGATCCCTAGACACTTTTGATGTGTGTATTTTTGGGAAAAAATATAACAGGGGGTAAAAATTATTGGAATTGATTCAGTTACTTATTCTGAATAAACTATATTCAGGTTTCGCATAAATTCGAACGTAACTCCGTCTGTCTGCCTGTATGTTACCTTTTCACGCCTAAACCACTGAACGGATTTCGATAAAATTTGGCAGAGAGATAGATTGCATCCCGGGGAAGGACATAGCGTAGTTTTTATCCCGATATACCCAAGGGATCGAAACTTATACGTGTCACTGCTAGTAATTTAATAAGCTTTACCGGACTCATCCACAAAATCTTACTTCAAGCAAAAAGGACCAAAAATCTCCCTCTAGAAAATGTCATCTTTGAACATCCAAACATAGGTCCTTGTACATAAGACGAGTAATAAAAACCATGGCACCATGAACGCACAGTGTACCATCGTGTACCATTGTGTACAACATACGAGCCACTCCCGGGAGGGCGTTTTGTGGTTACACTTGCGACTGACTTAGGCCTCCAAGTGTTTGCAGGAAACTTTGTTTCATTAATACATTTATGTGATACTGGCTCTGAATTCGACGAGCTTTTGCCAACAGTATGGCCATTTAAAGTAAAGAATCAATGTTGATCTAATTTATTACATCTGAATCTGATTGACATTTGAATCAATTTATTGGGTGAAGTTTGCCAATAACCAGGATTGAGTTATTCATTTTTAATCTTTGCGACGGCGAATCGCAGGATAAATAGGACGTAGTTTAGCAGAAAGGACTCAACAAAAAAAAATGACAAACAAAAAAATGCGTTAGTCTGTGTAATACAACTTAACTTATGAAAATATTACTATAGGTATTAGCCCATAGGTGACCATATTTCAAATAATTCCAGATACAACATCATTGCAATACACACCTAAACTTAAAACCTCGATAACTCAAAAATAACTTTTCGTGGGTTGAGTCCTTTCTGCTAAACTACGCCCAATATATTATTGGACAATTACTTAATGTTAACGCGTGTCAAAATCATCAACACAAAATTCTGAAAACTTTCCCATTTTGGATAGCATCATGAAGCGCATTCAAATAGCCTTCAATGCTGACGAATTGCCTATGGCGATACTTACATGAACGTGTGACGCATCCTGCACAAGCAGCCTACAGCCAAATAATCAGCCTATAATGTTCCCACTGCTGGGACACAGGCCTCCTCTCTGTGAGAGGGAGTGGGTAACCGTAATCCACCACGCGGGCCCATTGCGGGTCGCTCGTTACTACGACGTTGCTAACAAATTATGTACCGTTGCCGATATGAGGTAAGAAGCTCGCGATGTCCTAGAACATCGGTGCCCGCCACATAGCGTCTGCAAGATACCGGCAAATGACGTCACAGAAACGTTATTTATCAAAGTAAGTTGGTACTTATGTTTTCCTAGAGAGCAGTTTTTGACACCGTAAACTCAAATCCCGCTGTCATCATTTCCATGACGGCCGCTACGTAGGGCCAACGCTTTTTTCAGAAACCGTAGCTTAAAAGACCAAGTTCCTTAACCTTTTGACCGCCACAGACGTGTATAGACGTCAAACCAAAACGTGTCCAGCACGCCACGGTTCGACTACATGACAGATTTTGACGCCGAGGGCACGTTTTTGATTTTTTGACGTGTGGCGGTCAATAGGTTAAAACAGTCATCCGTGTGTATCCAACGAAGAACCGCCAACATTTTGAGACGAGATGATTTATTGATTCTAGCGACCACCCGGGATCGCCGAGTTCACGATTAGATTCGCCCCATTTCATTATCATCTCACTAATTGGATCAGGGAATATATGTGCGTAAACTTACTAACTGTAGGTATTTGAGCGTAAAATGTCACATCGATAAGAAGAAGAGACACAATGCTACATAGGACTGCCTCGTTCGTCTAGTGGTACTGCTGAGCAGGAGGTCCTGCATTCGATTCCCAGGTCGGACAAAGTGTTCTTGGTTTTTTCTATCAGGAATTTCTCAGTGGCAGCTCGGAGTCTAGATTTGTGCCCAGTTGATGGCAATAGGCTCGCCCTTATTACATGGGATTTAAACATTACTGGCGAAATGTGGGTGTGGGTACAGACGCCAGAATATCAAGCTACTACAATCTGTCAAATTTCTTTAATAGATTTTCAACTTTATCGCTAAAGCATAAGGTTCAAAGTTGATTGAGAAAATTTGACAGTTTCGGGTAGCTTGATGTGCTGGCGCCTGTACATGCAAGGTACACCTCTGCCTAACCCTACGAGGACTCACAAGCGTGATATTATGTTTATGTTACTATGTTATACAAAGCCGACCTCTTCAAAATGCATCTATAAACAAGTCACCTTTCAAACAAAAAAAAAACAAAATCGGTTCAGCCGTTTGGGAGCTACGATGGCACAGACACACACAGTCACTCAGCCATACAAATACACAGATACACACGTCAAACTTATAACACCCCTGTTTTTGTCGGAGGTAAAAAATACCATAGAAGGGATCTTGAACTCAAAAACTCAAACTCAAAGCATTTATTTCAATTAAACCTTGTACAGGCACTTTTGAATTGTCGAAATTAAATAGTCTGTCAGTTAGTCAGAAAGTTAAAGCTAGTTGACCATTCCAAAACGTAGAACTCTATGGAGAAGAACGGGCAAGAAACTTCATGGACACTCTTTTTGAATCAGATATAGAAAGGCATTTAGGATCATTTAGGATCTTCTAAAAACACCACTCTAATGGCCTGATGAAAAATTAACTTATCTGGCAAATAATTTTATACCAATTCTGATCCATTTTTCATTAAGCAAGGTGCGCCCCACCACATCATCAGGCGGGAGGAAACGCCCGGGTGTCACCATTGCCAGGATCGCCCAGAGGACACGGTGGAGCACACGGTGGAGGTCTGCCCCGCTTGGGCGGAGCACCGCCGTGTCCTCGTAGAGGCGATCGGCAGCGGCGGCGACCTCTCGCGCCCGGCCCTGGCGCAAGCCATGGTCCGGGGCGAGAGGGAGTGGGAGGCAGTCACCTCCTTCTGCGAAGCAGTCATGCTAGCGAAGGAGGTGGCGGGACGGCTCAGGGAGAGAGCCTCCCGTCCCAGCCGCCGCGGGAGACGCTCCGGGCGTCGGGAGCCGCGCGACGACTCCCGGCCACCGTAGGCGCGGGCCTGCGGGCGGAGAGTAATGGGTAGCTCACCGTCCGATCAGGACCAGGCCCGTGCCGGACGGCGCGTACGTGTTCCACGCGCGCCTCAAAGAGATGTCAGCATCGAGGAGGGGCCCCATAGGGCCGAAGCCTGCCGGGTCAGCGGGATTGTCCGAAAGGGTTACCGCTGGCCCGGAACATAAAGGGCTAAGGAAGGAACACGGGTGGGTTTTAGTCAGTAAGAGTCTGACACTCCCTTCCGCTCCACCCAGAGCGGGAGGGGTCATTTGATGATTTCCCATCCGCAAAAAAAAAAAAAAAAAGGTGCGCCCCACGGTGTGCCTATTTGAAAATTAAAATAAACCTTACGTAATGAATCGGATGAACTTAAAAACGCGACCGAACTCCACGTAATTCCCGTCAAAAGTCGGTGCAAAGCGATCAAAGATACCAATTAGGCAGGCGAGAGCGATATGACGCGATCGCTGCCGCTTTTTAACGCGTGCTTACCGCGGATCGTAAACTGCGTTAAGTGTTGTGTATGGCGCCTAGGTTCGAGGGATATTAATCGCTTTACGAATTATTATACCAAAATCTGACAACCATTCTTATTAAGGTGTACCGTGTTGCAAAGAGAGAGAGAGAGTGTTGCGTGTAGGGCAGTGGTGGCCAAGTGGTAACGGCCGCGACTTACGAGTTGTAGGTCGTAGGTTCGAACCCAGACAGGCGCTTTACTTTGTGTAAATTATTTCATCACCACTGCTCTCAAAACGGTGAAGGAAAACATCGTGAGGAAACCGGCATGTCCTAGAACCAAAAAATTCGAAGACATGTGACATCTACCAACCCGCACTGGGCCCGCGTGGTGGATTACGGCCCACTCCCTCTCACCGAGAGGAGGCCTGTGTCCCAGCAGTGGGAACATTATAGGCTGATTATGGTTATGGTTATGGTGTTGCAAAGTAACTGGCTTGTAGAGGTCAGATAGGCAGTCTCTCCAAGTAAAATACTGGTATTCAGTTGCATCTAGTTGTACTGGAAGCCGACTCCAACATATTTGGAAAAATGCTAGGCAGGTTAACCTTTTTACCGCCACGCGTCAAAAAAATCAAAAACGTGCCCTCGGCATCAAAGTCTGTCATGTAGTCGAACCGTGGCGTGCTGGACACATTTTGGTTTGTCATCTATACATGACTGGCGGTCAAAAGGTTAAAAGACGTCCACGATTGACGCTATCTAAATTGATCCTCCGGCACTCTCTGGATAGTCAGCCCTGCTACCAACCTGCTGTCTAATGAAGAAAGAAAAAGGTGTTGATTGGTTTTACAACAAAAAACTAAAACCTTAAAACTATGAAAACAGAAACAAAAGAATGCTAATCTTTCTACCATGACATTCACCTATTATTGTGCAGTACTTGTTCGATGAAACGTTTAATTTCATCGAACACCGGAAGAAAATACGGAAAATTATAGAAGCCATATTTATTATGGTCCTACTCGTAATCCCCTGTAGACCTATAATTAATAATGTAATTCTGTTACCGAATCACGTCTCGATAAATCAATAACTTGATTAAGGTAGATATGGCATGTTCCGTAACATCAAACCGATGCAAGATCTCATGTCTACCTGTAAATTCGTTCTTAGAAGGATTTCTTAATAATCAGCCTATAATGTTCCCACTGCTGGGATACAGGCCTCCTCTCTGTGAGAGGGAATAGGCTGTAATCCATTATGCAAGAATTTTTGGTTCTTGGATATGCCGGTTTCCTCATGATGTTTTCCTTTACGGTTTTGAGAGCAGTGGTGATGAAATAATTTACACAAAGTAAAGCGCCTGCCGCCGGTCGAAGTGGAGGTGCTTGGGGGAGGCCTATGTTCAGCAGTGGACGTCTTTCGGCTGAAATGATGATGATGATGATGAAAAGGCCTGCCTGTTTTCGAACCCACAACCTACAACCCGTAAGTCAGGGCCGTTACCACTAGGCTACCACTGCTCTCCTATATAAAGACTATTAGGTATACCATAACTTCAATCTGACAAGAAAAACGACATTGTGTTAGTGTATTAGGCTGATTTCGTGGCCTGCTATCGCCCTTCGCACTTCAGGTGTCTCATTAGAACTGAACAAAAGTATCAGATCAAAGCATAGTTTTTGCATGTGCACGTTTGATTACACACCGTTATTGCTAGGTGATTATAGTGATTGAAGAGTGCAATGATTTTCACCCTTGTGTTAAGTGTGGTTTTTTAAATGGTACTGAAGTACTCGACTCGTTTTGTTTTGAGTCGATTATTTGCATTGGTTCATTTAGATAAATGTTGGAGGAGTCTTTTCAATAGAATTTTGGGTTTGATGATGATTTGGCGTAGTCGTCAGTATTTCGATCATCTTAGTTGAGTTCTAGACTGCGGCTAAGGTATATTGACATCGAACCCGCTTACTGTATCATAATCAGCCTATAATGTGCCCACAGCTGGGACACAGGCCTCCACGCTTCACGAGGGAGTGGGCAGTAATCTTGCCACGCGGGCCCAGTGCGGGTTGGTAGATGTCACATGTCTTCGAATTTTTCGTTCTAGGACATGTCGGTTTCCTTCACCGTTTTGAGAGCAGTGGTGATGAAATTATAACTTACCTTGCTTACTTACATACATTCTAATTTGTTCTAAATAAATATTCGGACCCAGATCGTTATTGGATGCTGCAAAGATTATAATAAGCTTTCGATACACATATCACAGATTGTATGTAGGTAACTGGAAGATTTTAGGTTTCCATGCTACTGAGCTAACTCATACGATATCTTTTGTAACCACATTGACAGTTGACAATGTTCCATCACCACACCTCGACACACATACAGAATCTAAAACCAAAAGCACTTACGGAGGGGGTTAGACATTATTAGCAGCACGGAATTTATCGAGCAATATCAGCTAAGTAACAGCGCACAAAATGCCCAATTAAAATATTAATTACACTGAGTTGTGACACTTTGGCGGTCTGCGCCCGTTCTTACGCTTAATAGCAGGGGTGTTCTCCAGGAGGTTTAAACTTTAAGCTTTTATGTACTTATCGCCAGCCGAATATTTTCGACGTAATTTTACTGCGAAATATGTTATAGGATGGTTATAGGTGTTTTTTCTTGTTTTTGGAACGACGTTGTGTATGTAGGAAATTAGTGTGAGGGGAGGGAAGTTTGGTAAGTGTTACTGCTAAACTTTTCTAAGCAGTTCATTGAGAAATTAAATGTCGTGACTCGTGATGTTTACGAAATAGAAGTTACTGCTCGCGAAGATCTAGACGTTTAAAATATAAATATTATTGAATAATGAAAATGTTAAAACCTGGAACTGAATGAATGAATACAGCAGATGCAACACGTAATAAAGAAAAACAAGCTATAAGTTCTTTTAAACGTCAAAAATTAATAGTTAAATAGTCGCTAATCATTATTTAATATTAACCAACCTTTATAAATGAAGTGGTTAACTTGACTTTCGATTAGAAATTTAAAACTACCAATTCAAATCACCATATCCCAAGACTTCTGCTCTCACAAAAAACCATTTCCAACATACCACATATCCACAAAACAGTAGATAACAGTAACAAAACACACTTAATCCCCCGCCACTAAATATTAAGTGTTAATAATGCCGGTGACACCCCCCTAAGATCAAAAATTCACCGATTCGTTACGCGCAAGTTGACACGAAGGGGCGCTCTCGATTTTCAAACCCGTTACTTCTACCGATCCGATATTGGGATTGGGATGATATTAATCTGAGACGTTTGCCTTTTGTTCGGGATTAACGGATTTAGGGATAAATTGAGCAAACTAATTTAAATGTTAACCCCAGTTTGCGATAGCTTTTAACGTGAAATTGATTTGTTGAATCCGAGACTCAACAAATCTTTCAACTTTCATCGGAGAGAAGAATTCGTTTGTTTTTGGAGCTGATTGATTCAAAGTGATTTGAGTAGTGTTAGCCTAGTTGTATCAGCCCCGACTTACGAGTTGAAGGTCTTAAGTTCGAACCCTGGCAGGCTCCCAAAACGGTGAAGGAAAAGATCGTAGGAAAACCGGCATGTCCTAGGACCAAAAATTCGAAGACATGTAACATCCACCAACCCGCACTGGGCCTGCGTGGTGGATAATGGCCCACTCCCTCGCACAAAGAGGAAGCCTGTGTACCAGCAGTGGGAACACTAATGGCTGATTGTGATTTGAGCAGCCTGCATTAAAAGTTATTCTGAATTTCATTGTTCATGTATTTCAACTTCTAAGTTATTTTTACTAAATCTTGTCTTTTGGTTCTAACAATTTGTCTTTGTTCACAGGTATGTTACATCCATCTGCCCATAAATTACTGACTTGGACACAAAGGTACGTTGTATCAAACTATAAGATTACTCTCAAACTGGATACTATGATTGCCCATGTACGAATCGTAATCTATTTGGTTTGGACGGTCCATCAAGGAGAATCAAAGGATTAACGTCTATACACGTTATAAAATAAAGTCGCATTTCGTGTTTGTCTGTATGACCGCGTTGTTCTTCAATACTACGCAAACGGATATAGATTCGCGTTTTCAACATCATTTAACGAATTTATTCTGTAATGTCTATGTGTATAACACATTAATATTAAACTGACATATAATAAAAACGTTGCTTAAAGTTAAGAGGCGTTGAATCGTCAAAAAATGCATGGCTAAGCAAACATTTATCATAAATTAATTTCAAGGAACGTTAATAAATAAATCTCAATGTTTTAGAAAAAGTTGGGCCAGTCACATGATACCAGTGACAGTCTCTAACTACAACAAAATGTGTCATATTAACGCCAAGAACTGTACGTATGTTTAATTTACAGAAATGAGTCCCAACCAATACACGCTTAATCACATACATTTATATTCACCCCCTTCCACCTCCGACAACGAAGACAATCAATATATAATGCAATCAAAACACATAATTAAAATTGCTCCCGAGACATTTGCATATGAAAACCTCTATAATTGATCATTCGTGGGCCCCCACGGCTGAAGACAATGATGGGGGAAGAAGACTAAACAAATTAGGCCTCAGGAAAACAGATAGAAAATAAAACATCCCATGTTATTTTTTTATTTGCTAGGATGAGTGGAGCGGGTAGGTATATAAATAAATATATTCTAAAATTATATATTCAATAATTGGATATTTGAGAGAGTCATTGGTAGAAAGATTTTGACGTAAAAAATCTTCTAGTGTAGGTAGTCAAAAGTTAGACATTCAGTCGTAATGAAACATTTAAAAAATATTGCACATAAACCTACATAGGCACTTATGACACGTCAGAAGCTAGGTGCATGGTTCCAATTGGTCGTTTCCTATAGAGAAGAGCTGGCAAGAAACTCCACGGTTACTCTTTTAAAAATAATTGGCTGGATTGCTCTGGTTATGCACATATTAAGAAATTGATTGTAATTCACCGAGATACGGCTACATTAATAAATTATTTCGCCTTCAAAACAAAAAGTTATCTATGAAGTACAATATATATGAAGGTGTTTGATAGATGTACAACAGCACATAATAGATGATCTACCAACTCTTAAACTAACTCAAGCTTGTATTTTAGATGTTGCAGGACTTAGGGCGAATTTCACCAAACTTTTATAACTAGAATAAGTCTTATCCTGAGAATAAATTTTGAATTTTTTTCATACTAGAACTGTCAGACGTCAATTTTCTTCACGGATAAAAGATTTTGATTGAAAGATTTGAGACTGGTGAAATCAGTCCTTACTCAGACACACTTTATTCGATAATTGATTGCGTTGCCGAACAATGACTTGACGAAACATCCGCAATGTGTATATTCGCCACTACTTTTGTGCTTGAACATTTAATTTTATAAAAAAATTTACAGTATGAAAACCAATTTAATATAAGTGGGACTGTTGACTAGTGAATCATGATAACCAAGATCTAAAGTGTGTCGAAAACACAAAAATGTTAACATGGAACTATATTTTGAATGGGAACTCACGATGAATCCATATTTTGCGCGCATTGCGTTACTATATTTGTGCGTCCTCCGTAACAAGGCTATAAGAGTAGCGGTTATGAAAAATAGTCGGGAGTATAGCAGAAATAAAAACTGTAACTTGAATTAAAAATCATAAACGTAACACATTCACTTAGCAACACATTCATCTGTATCAAGTAACTTTATGAAGAGCGTATCTTTATAAAGTGACTGATCTTTTAATTTCGTTTAGTTAGCAAGTCTATAAATTTTAACAAAAACATGTTTTTTTTTTACTTCTATCAAATACTGGAATACGATTTAAACACGACATCCTTACCCAAAATACGCTCTTTGACGTGGAGTTGCGGACACTAGCCACCTACACAACAACATGGTTCAATTAGCTCCAAACAATCTTATAATAAACAGCCTCCCATTTCGCTCCGCGTTAGCTTCGCTCTCGCTCCGCTGGCTCCGTAGCTCACCGACCAGACAGTCGCGTCTACAACACTCGCGACTGTCTGCGACGCCAGCGGCGACGTTTTCAAGAGCACCACTGCACTCGTTGAAAAATTAATATACCGCACGCATCGTCGCTGTGTTGTGTGTGGCTGTGTTTATTTGGTAGTTGGTACTCATTTAGTGTATCTGTAGGCTTGTGGTTGTTGAAAGTTATCGTAATGTGAATTATGTCCAATACTTCCACGTAATGGTGATTGCATATCAATCAGTTTTGATTCTACTCTCTTGATAATAATGTTTTATAAATCTGAGCTCTATGCATATGTGGACTTCCAGTCTAACCGTATGCAGCTAAATACCAACATTTTACATGAAGCCTAAATAAACAAAAAAATCAAGATGAAATCCATACGGTATATACATATAGCTTTTAAATAATATCAATCAAGAAAATCAAAGCTTCGGGCCCAAAATTGAGGGATAACTATTAACTCGCCATAAATAGCAGCGAGGGCCACCGATAACACCTTATCGAGTTGTTTAAGGGCGATATCGGGCCGATGATTGTACCCTGCGGGCCGCCGCTAGTTAATCAAACCTATTATAGTTCGCCTCTGATATTGCCCTTAGAATTAAGTTATAATGACGTCGTGATCTTCGCAAATGGGAATTATGATAGTCGATGCTTAACTATCGTGGCGATCAAGTGATACTTTGTCAATTAGTTCATATATAATTCAGATAGATTCAGAAATGAACTCGGCAATTATATCGACTTTAGTTTTTGGTTTAATAGTAGTTATTGTAGTAGTTCTTTACAAAATGCAATAATAATGCTCATGTTCACAGTATTGTAACGAAATGTTATTCACATGAGCAAAATTTAAATTAACATTATCTTACCAAAACTTAAACTTAATACCAAACGTAATATCGAGAAATTCGGACATACGAGCACCCAGAATTAATCTAAACAGGTACCAACAATTCGTACCAATATACGGGTGTTGTAACGTTCAACCCTTATCCAAACATCGCCGACGGTGACCAATAAACACGAAACAGAATTTAATATACACCACAACAAACGTACAACACACATACATATTTTCGTCGAAATAATACGACAGTAGTAATTGAATCGGCCTCAGGCATACTCGGGGTGCGTCGTTAACGTTCCTGGGGAGTATTCTGTACTGCTCTACCCTAGATATGCACTAGAATGCTACTACAAAACAAACGGCAGAACGAGACACCAAGATGAAGAGAAAGACTAGAGCGAGGAGGACGCAGATAGGGAAAGTGTTTATTATAAACAAAGGATAGAGTCTTATTGGTAGTAGGGTTTTAATAGACTATTGGACAAACGTGGGTGAAAATTTCACCTCGTATGAAGACACAAATTGTTAGAGGGTCCCTAATGCCGATGTTTAGACGATTTTGCTCTGAGCGTATTTAGATAGCCTTTGATGTTTTGTGGCGTTTGGGTTTGACCGTTAATTAAATGTAGATTGTATCTGCCTGTCCGGTTCAATCGTGTTTTTGGTTATAGTAATATTCTTTTTGATGTATTGTTATCGGTTGATAGTTAATCCTTTTTAAGGGGATCTTAATGAAGTAGGACGTTGACTTCATTAGCATTGTTTAGATTCCATTCCTCCGGTCGCGTGTTTTGCTTATCATAAGCTGCTTAAAGGCATGCGTTGTCATTATTATTTATGTATTTCACTCTTTAATATAATGCAAACTAATTGGTGCCCATTAACAAATCTTTTTAAGGAAACTTGCTACCGAATAATGTGATATTTCGATGAACATCAATCTACTTCCAATCATAACAATTCGAGGCTCCTACTGTGACACAGAAAATAATGGCCCCAATCGTTTCTTGGCACTCACTTCGTGTCAAAGAGCGATTGTCGACGATTGAGCGATGGACCCGTCAAAAGACCATTCGGTCGGCGTACCATCCATCATAATACCCATTTCGCACACCCGAAACCATTTTATCAAGACCTCAAAGCCATCCCAATTCTGTACTGACAAGCGGTATCGCTTAGTGCGATGGGGGTCTAAATATATTGGATGGTTTTCGGGTGAAATTATTTTCACTACTGGTCCAGTCTGACGTTTCGATCTGTTCCTAGATGGATTAATTTGATTATATCAGAACAGATGTTTCTTATATATATTAAACGCGATGGATTTTGGGGCTTCTGTTATAAAATATTGCTTATTGAGATTATGAAATGTGTAAAGTAATATTGATTTATTGAGTCGTTATTGCGATTTTCCTTTTTTTTTTTTGATGTAATGTAAACTGTTTCTTTCCTTGTGTTAATGAGATTTTAGTTGATAAATCCATCGTTCTTTAAAACGCAGAACAAAAGATCTTACAACAATAAAATCAGATTCAACTGATATCACAGCTAGGGACTGTCGGGAAAAACGGTCGCCCGTAAGGCAAACCGGACGAATTTAATTATGCCATTCGGAAATGGACTAGAAAATTGAATGGAAGGTGCAGGTATTTGTGGGAGATGCTCAGGGTGTATCGGATCGTCGTACACTTGGATAATTTAATTAGTTGTAGAATTTTTAGTGTTCGATTGTCTAATAAAATAAAAAGTGGATTCTGCGGGGTAATTGCGTAACACACTAAGTATCAGCAGCAATGGCTTTCATTTTGACAGTTGAACAACATTCATTGCGTTTTTCCCGTTGTTAAGCAGACATATTTTTCGAAAAAATAAGCCAATGGATTACCAATATCCTTCTAAATGATTTAGTTTGTCATTGAGCGTGTGTAACGCAATTAGATTGCTGGTTATAGGTTCGTTTCTCATCTTGATAAAGATGACGATTATGCGTATGCCGATTTAGCATAAGATAAATTCGATCTTCAGTGCGATGAAAAAATAAATCCTTAAAAGGAATTATAGATATTCCACTACCAAGTTCGCCTATTCTCTTGCTATTAATTATGCCAATTCAAGCCTCCTAGCTAATTCTCCTCAAATACCGAGCAAGGCAAGCAGCCGTGCGATGCGTTTGATTACAACCGCTGGCTCGAGCACGAGATGGTAGCCAATTGAGGAATACCGACCCGATGGCATCGTCTTGTCAATGAGATATTAAGCTATTTTGGCTACCTGTTGCGGTTTAGTACTTAGGGTGCAACCATACCGCCGTGGATCTACGTCGTCTGTGACTCGTCAAAATATGTTGCCTCTTACAGTGGCCTCAAAAGTAAGTTGACATTTTTCCACTTGAGCTGCCTGTGACACACCACATTATGATTTAAAATTCTAGTGATTTGGATCACTAGAATTTTAACTGCTGTAACGTTTTTATTGACTAATTAGGCTACAGGGCGTGCCAAAGAAAGATATAACATACAATACATACATACATACATACACTCGAAAAACCCTCTTTCTGGCGCAGTCGGGTAAAAAGACCCATCACTATAGCCGTCAACTTAATTCTGTACATCAAACTAAATAACCTTTTGCAAAAATAATTGCTGGGAAACGACTTTTATTTTTGGCGTGAAAAATCACCTTTTACGGTTTTCATTTCATTTCATTTTTCATTTCATTTATTTATCCAATAACAATTTCCATTGTGTCTGAATTTTTACAAAGATAGGTACATAAGAAAATAATTAAATAATAACAATTAAAAACACAATTACATTTCTTCTTCAACATAATCTCATTTCCTACCTACATTAATATTATTTAGACAAGTTCAAACTTTAAGAAAAGAAATAAAAAAAAAATATGTCAACGAGAAAAATAAATTAATTAATAAATGTCACTAACAACTAGCTAATAATTTCATTTAATTGTCAATAACATTAAAATCCACATATGTCTTTATTATCACCAGTATTCAATGTCACAATTAAATTCGTTGATGTCAGTATTTCTAAAATGTTATGTTCAGTAGAATGTTATGTTCATAATAATGTAGTAATGGTCTAGCTAAGACACATCAGTGAGAAACTCATCAACAGCATAATAGCATTTTTCTAACAAAAAAGATCTAACTTGCTGCTTAAACTGGTTTATGTTATATAAGGACTTTAATTCTATAGGTAGTTTATTATACAATTTGATTGATTGAAAACTTGCCGCATGACTGACCACTTTCATAAGTGGATGTATGTCATACTGCAAGTCCTTACGCCTTGTAGCTTCTCGCTTATTTCTTTCTTCTGCTGTTTCGGACCTGTTCAGTTTTTTCATAAGCTCAGTAAGCACTACTAGAATGTACAGGCACGGCACAGTTAATATCTGTAGATTTTTAAAATACTGCTTGCACGAGACCCAGGGTGGAATTCTTACTATAGTTCTCAAGGCCCTTTTTTGAGCGACAAAAGCTGTGTTTACATTGTACGCGTAACTACCTCCCCATAGAGAAATACTGTACCTGAGCCTTGACTCCACAAGCGAATAGTACACTACCTTTAATTGTTCGATTGTGATCTCCTCTCTAAGACTTCTAAGGGCATAGCAAGCCGAGCTAATTGAGCTTTCTATTGCTGACAGTTCCTTTTTCCAGTTTAAACTTTCGTCAATGTAAATACCTAAAAATTTTACGTTATCCATTAAAGTTATAGTATCATTATTCAAAGTTATGTCAATTTTATCCTTATTTCTCGACGTTGTCCTAAATAACATGACATTTGTTTTACTGGTATTTAGGTTAAGATTGTTGATGGTAAACCAATGATGGAAAAGAGCCAGAGCCATGTTTACTTTATTTGTTAGAGTTTCTATGTCATTAGCGGATATTATAGCATTTGTATCGTCAGCAAAAAGAACAAGTCCAGCATCTATATGCTTTTCTATGTAATTAATTAAATCATTAATGAACAGTATGAAAAAGATTGGCCCCAGTATTGAACCTTGGGGAACTCCCTTCTTTATTAGTTTAGAACCCGATTTGTATACTTTCTCACATTTTTCTTCAGTCACTTTAATTTCTACGTATTGCTTTCGATTTTTCAGATAAGATTTAAATAGTTCTAGAACCTTTCCTCTCACTCCATAGTGTTCCATTTTTGCTAATAGTAGTTTGTGATCTACTGTGTCAAAAGCAGAACTTAAATCAAGAAATAATCCTGCAACTTTCAGTTTCTTATTAATTTTGTCAACTGCTTCCTCCATCAAAGTAGCAATTGCGTCATTTGTTCCCACATGTTTTTGATAACCGAATTGCCTGAGATTGAGAATTTTATTGCAATTTAAATGCCTGAGGAGTCTAATTTTAAGAATTTTCTCAAAAATTTTCGAAGTTATTGGTAAAAGCGAAATTGGTCTGTAGTTATTGGGATCTGAATGGGAACCTTTTTTATATATGGGCAAAACTCGTGCTATTTTGAGTTGATCAGGGAATATACTCATATCTATACACATGTTGACTAAATGTGCTAGTGGTTCTGCCAATAACGCAATATGATCTTTTATTAATTGTATTGGTATTTCATCATGACCATAAGATTTCTTGTTTGCCATTGAATTTACAATTTTTGATATTTCAAATGGTGTTACTGGTTCACAGCTCATTTCTATGCCCACTCTGTTTACATTATCTTGCAAGGTTTTTATAGCTTCTTCGAAAGTGTCACTATCACTAACTAGCTCGGCTTTGTCAAAAATATTCGAAAAGATGTCTACTATTTCTTGGGGATTTGCTGTGATTTTATTATTAATTTTAAGCAGCATAGTTTTTTCACCGTCTCGTTTTGATTCTTTATCCCTATGTCTATTTATAACTCGCCATATAGCTTTTGATGACGTTTTTGCTTTATTAATTTCAGTCCTGACTGCCATCCGCCTTGCTTTCTGTAAGACTAGTCTATATATTCGAATGTATGTCTTAATATATGTTCTAATACCCTCTGTGCAATTTTTATTATTTAAGTTTTGAAGAAGGAACCGTTTCATTTTACTGGATACCTTTATTCCCTTTGTTATCCAGGGTAGCTTAGGACACTTTTTATAATTAACCCTTTTTTGCTTCTTTTTAAAACTAGCGCAGTATGTTTGTCGAAATTTTTTTAAAAACCCGTTTATACCTTCTTCCATCCAGTTAATATTCATTATTCGTTGACCAAAGTCTGCTGAATTTTTTGCAGTGTACTGTCTAATCTCAATGTTTAAAAAGTTTTGACTATCATTGAGTCCTAGTTTTTCGGTTTTCAAGCTACAGAATAACGCTGCATGACCGTCAGCCAAGCAATTATGATCAACAAACTGTTCTTTGATAAACATTTCCGGTAAATTCGTTAAAAAATTATCTAAACATGATTGTGCATTATTACGTCTAAAGGTGACTTCATTAAAAATAGGCCTAAAATTGTATGAAGTCAGTAGATTTAAAAAATTAATAGTTTTTTTATCGGTTTTCAAAAGGTCAATGTTAAAATCTCCGCAAATAATACACTTTTTACTAAAAAACTGTTCAAGTAACTGTTCCAACTTGGATAGGAATGCTTCATAGTTCTGACCATCCGGATTTCTATAACAGCAGAAAATGTAGATATTGGTATTAGCATCTTTAACACCACATATCTCAAAGCATTCAATTTTGTATATTTTTTTACAAAAAGGCACCTCTTCACAATTAATATCATTTCTTGTCATTATTAGACTACCACCCCTTTTTTTATTTTTTCTAGCATTAAAAGAGACCAATTTATAATTGTCCATGTTGAAACAGCAAGCTGACTGCATTGTCAAAAAATGTTCCGTTATACAGACATATAGGTTGTTACGTTCAATATCCTGCAAGTAAACATCTAATTCATTTTTTTTTGTTGCCTATACCACATAAATTCTGGAGATAAATATTAAGGCAGATATGTTCCTTTGCGGTCGTATTTACGTCTGCTATTTTGGTATCTGTAGTTGTACAACAACCACTTTTCACAGCATTAGGACCGAAAAAACTTTTTTGTAAGGCTATTTCCAATTCTAGTACAGTTTTCTAAGGGTTCCTCAATTTTTTTATAGTCAGGGACTATGTACATGTGAAGGTAGCACATCAGATTGTCAAAAATATTCTTCATGCCATAATTATTGAGAATTCCCCTGTGCTTATAAAACATAGTGTTATCATATGTCAAATTTAAATTAGAATCAAAAAAAATCGCATAGTCATGTGTAGAAATGTCATGATAAAGTAAATTACTAAATGTTTCTATTCTAGAGTTGAACATAGAACAATATCCATCAAATTTGTAGGTCGGTGAACATAGTATAATGTTAGTATTTTGTAATGGCAATAATATGTTCCTAATGTTAGTAACTAAACTAAAATAATTGTCAGTTTTCTTAAAATCCTTGTCGCCTATAAAAATCAGACAGAAGTCATTCTTTGTATAGTTTAACAAATTTTTTTGCAGATGATCTATCAACTGTATAATTCCAGAATTTGTGGAGATGTAGTGACATATTTCATGATTTGGAAAAGTACTCTGTGCTATTGACAATACCAACGTTGTGAGCAACGTAACGCATGCAAAACATTGTGCTTAGGGTGCATGCAACGATACATTCGTGGAGGTATTTAGAGTTGTGTTATAACATTAAAAACTTGTTTTCGTTAAGAAGGAAGAAGCAGGAGAAGGAAGGGAAGGTATGGTCCAGTACAAAAAAAAATGTTACAATGACGGGGAGTACAAGTGCTCTCGGCTTCGTTAAGTGTATTTTTACACCCGTTATATGTCTCCTCACTTTCAGATAATCATTAACTTGTATTCAAACTATTGTCAAAGCCACTTGTTCACCACAACGTCAAATGATCTGTTTACTCCAGTGTCACACACTATCGCCTGATCGCCGCTCGCAACAGATTAGGAACTACAGTTAGATCTTAGTAACAAACTCCCTTAGTTGATACCGAGATAAATTGTGTGCGCGAGAATTTGTTTCTTGCTTGTTTCGTTTTAGTGGCAACGTGGTTGGTTGGAAGGTTGCAGGTGTTTATGATTTTAGGTGTTGCTTCATCATCATCATTATTAGCTTAAAGCAGTCCACTGCTGGGCTTAGCAAGGCATTGGTCGATAAATAGTTACAAAAAATATTAGTTATAAAACTAGCAACCATTTGAATTAAATTTTTGATAAAGATCTGATCTCTGTTCAAGAAATACCTGTGTGCATCATAAAATGAAATAACATTATAATATTGTATGAAAACCTCCACCAGACTCCCCAAAACTTGGAACAGCGAAGACACTGACATCTTAATCAAAACTCCAGCCCCCGCCGAAAAATACAATAAATCAGAAACATGCAAATCCTGCTAATAACATGCACAAAACCGAAAACCATTTCACGGTGCCGAAGCGGGCTGAGCAGTAATCCAGGAATATTTTATACCAGTACGCAGTGTAGGGGAGACGGACTCACGGGTGCTATTTCCATGCTGATGTTTAATAATTGATAATACCCCGCGAAAAACGCACGGGCACCGCACCCCGCGTATGGTTATAGAGTTGCTGCTACCGAGTTTTTATTTGGATGAGAACTTGCTTCAGTGAAAATAAGAAAGACTATAATGTGATAGTTTTTTACACAGCTTCTGCGTGTCACGGATTCTTATCTCATCCTGGGCTATTAAATTAAATCTTTGTTTATTAATGGCAACTAGCCCCAATTGTTAGTAACATTATTCTTAAAATCTATTGTTAGAACAAATTACATAAGACCAGCTGTGGGGTCTTCTGACCAGCACCTCCACAGCGTGCGACAACCAGGGTGCGTCGTATCGTGCTATCCACCTCTGTTACAAATAAGGCAAACTGGAATCTTATACCACTTCCCCACAAAATAGTATATTCTTTTCTGTTTTTACTAGGTAACATGTGCTAGATCACCTTTGTGGGCACGACCCACATTAGAGAAAGTACATTATTTTGTATAATGAAATATTATTTTCTGCCAGATAACGATTTCAGATTGTTCCAAGATGAGACTCGTACAGCCCAGAGAAGCATGACAATAAAGACAGGATGCCTAGACTTAGCAGTGGTAATAATTATGATGATGAACAATTTCAGTTTAAGTACTGTCCAACCTGCAGGGTAATTGCGTAACACTAACAGTAGGAATGGCTTTCATTTTGACAGTTAGACAACATTCATTGCGTTATTTACGTTATTGAGCAGATTATTATTTTTCTAACATATGAAGCAATGGATTAGCAATATCCTTCACAATGCTCCAGATTCTGATTGATAGTACGTTACGCAATTAGGATGCTAGTTTTACCTTCAATAATTGGGCTTATATTGAAATCTAAACTATTCATACCATCAAATGCCACCAAAGCTAACTGTCAAGCCAAAACCATCAACACATACTCGACCACTCTATACAAATCCAACGCTACCTGTTAAGGTAGCTCCTGGTATCGTATTATCAGCCTCCTCAACTTGTAAACTGAGCAACTCAATCAATAATCATCTGTATACCAACAAAATTTGCAAGAAGAACGCGCCAACATTTATACGAAATACGTATGTATAATTTTGATTGAAACGTATGATACTCGTAAGGGTGATGTGAGGATGGGGATGAATTTTGTATCTTTGTAAAGAATATTATGATTGGCAGTGACTGAGGAAGGGGTGTCACTAGAGAAATCACAATGTTTTTTTATTTCTTCCGCTATGGGGGTAATGTTTTGAGATTAATTTTTTAAATTTACAAGTTTAGAATTCAAATTGCACCATTATATCTACTTAAACCTGTTTTGATATTCTAATGAGCTGAGGCATTAGTTCCATGTATTTAACAAAATGTATAGACGAATGATAATTCTGTGAATTCTGTGATGTTAAAAATGCAATTAAATAAACTTCGCCATCTCGTAAACATCGGACCGAAATTCTCAATATTTCCCTGTCAAAGAAAAAACAAAATATACTCTCCAGCACACATAACAGTCTTCTAATTATATTCTAAAATTCCTTACGTAATTCCAGAGATATTTTGACCTCGGCCTCTCCGAAGGCTTATTATTTTTCCACAGGTAATAAAATAAATGATTTTCCCTTTTTCATCACTAGGCAGTAATCCTGTTGAAGAGACCCGACGCCTGTGTTCGCGTTTTATTTAACACCGTCGTCGGTAATAATTCCATCTGCATATATATCGGCCGTGAGAACGAGCCTTACATAGATTATTTGTTGAGGGATAAGAACGGCAGTACTTTGTCTTGAAGCCCGCTTTTTGGGCCTTTCTGTGTTAAATTCGGGGTGAAAGATACGTCTTTTGCTGCTCAAGACCTGACAAAAATGTTTGTTAAATTATTTCAGCGGTATCTTTCTGAATAACTAAACGTTTTATAGGATTAAGGGACTGTGTGAAAATTCTGTAAATAATATTCATTGGTGGTGCCGTAAAAGTCCCTGCTCAGTCTTGATAATAATTGAAGTATCGTTATAGTATCGGCAGAGCAAGTAATCCAATCTCCGGGACACAAAAGAGTTACTGCAGTTGTAAACTATTTACATAGCTAAATCATCAACAATATCCTTACGTACTCAAGGTCACCTGAATATACACATACAACATTAAATATTGAATCATTCTCTTTCCTTCAAACTGAAAGTCCCAAAGGTTTTCTTTTGCACAGACCCTCTGCGATCTCTGCAACCCGGATAAGCGTGTCTCACCGCAATTGAAATGTTTATAGATACAATAATGCGCCCGGATCAATCCCCTGCCTTCCAAGGTGGTTGTTTAATTTATTTTTCCTAGATACCCTCGTGTTTCTACCAACCGGGCGTCTTATTTGCAAGACCTTGTTTGTGTGTTTCGCTCCTTGTTTGAAATTCGGGTAGAAATAAATATGTTTTGATGGATCTTGGGTAAACTACGAGGTGACTTAGGTATACCTACGGTGTTACGGTTTCGTTAGGGGGCCAGGGCAATGAGTTGCAATTTAGGTAAAGAGTAGTTTTGCCAAACTTCTTTTTACCTGTTGAATACATTTAAGATACGTATAACCTTTATTGCTTTTGATTTAGAGTTACTCGTTAAACTTACAAATTCTGAACTACAGACGCTACAGATTTATCTAACGAAAAAAAATCTATCTACCCTACTAACTTTAAAAAAAAAACATTTTCAATACTCTCGTACTAGCATGAAACGGGCTCGTTAAAAAAATATTGTATATATGTGCAAATTGGCAACGCGCGTTTTCGCTGAAGAGTCCTGATGAATAACTAATGAAGCGACCCTGCCTAATGACGATGCATTTATTTTGGCCGCGGTGAGAGTGTTCGGTTCTGGAAGTCGGCTTTTTAAGTGGTAATTTTATTGGGAGCATGATTTGCTTATGTAGACCACTCTTGTTTCAAGATGCACAGGAAACTGTCGAAAGTCCAGACTTGATTCTAAGATCGGGATGAGTTCAAAGCAAATATATTCTGAAGCTATCTGAAAACAGATCCAAGACTGATCCGATCATTATAATCAAGAACAAGTGGTATAAGAAAAAACAGATTGGTTTTAGGGTCGGAGTAATTTTGTAGATGATATACTTATCGGAAAACACCGCATCTGTTAAAGGGTTAACATTCATCAACAAGATGAATGTTCAAATAATCAACAGAATGTTGACAACATTTATACAAAAACAACCACTAATCATGGAGTGGACTTGAAAGAGGAATAGGAAATCCACGCCAGCCTCCAAGTGTTAACGGCGTCTAAACACAAGAGCTCTCGTCACTTAGACGACACTTCACGAGCGAATCCTAGTACGAAATATTAAATAAATGGTTAATGCTGTTGTGGAAAATTAAATACAAATCCAAATATATATTATTAGCTTCCGCCCGCGGCTTCGCCCGCGACGTATGTCGATAAAAACTATCCTATGTCCTTCCCCGGGATGCAATCTATCTCTCTGACAAATTTTATCGAAATCCGTTCATTGGTTTAGGCGTGAAAAGGTTACAGACAGACAGAGTTACTTTCGAATTTATAATATTAGTATGGATGTAGAAATACTGACCGATATGCCTCGTATTAATGCGTGATAAAGAAGTTAATAACGTAAGATCAATACAAACCGTTTTTTAGGATCTCTCGTTTCTAGTTTTAGTTCGAAGGTATCGATGAAAATTATAAGAAAATAATGGGCTATTATGATATGGTCCTCGAAATCTCGAATGAATGCTTGTGTTAAAACAAAATATAGCGGTTAAACTAAGGTTTTGTTTTATTGATTACGATGCTTTTCTAAAATTAAATTGTGGCAAAACGCGATAAGGCCGCTCATTGTATGTTTTGTAGTGTTTGATTTATTTTTTTGTTATTTAAAATCATAATTTCAGCCGAAAGACGTCCACTGCTAGATATAGGCCTCCTCCCCCAAGCACTTCCACTTCGGCCGGTTCTGTGCTTCCCACATCCAGCGGATACAATGCGGATGTGGTGAACAATAAAGTCTAAATAAATAAATCTATACCCGTTTTCTAAGTATCCCGCAGAAATTCAACTTCATATTTCTGCGACCCCTTTCATTAACCACCACTATCACTAACAAATCCTTTGAGTACTCAATCGTTATTACTACTAATTCAAATCCCCTTACATTGTACCATAGGCAGTGATGCAGACGGGATCCCGGTCAATTATAAGCTTTGATCATAGTTGCGGATGCCATGACATGGGTTCAAGCTGACGGCTGCATGTGAGATCACTAGGTCAGAATATTCTTTGAGATTAACACAAGAACGGATTCGCTTGTTATAATTTGGGATGAATTCGAAGAGGAGGGGAATTTTCAAGTGGTATTTATGACTAATTTATGAAACTTGGTTATCAATGAGTTTGGTCTACACAGGGTCAAATTAAATTAGGTAGCGAAACTCTGCGAATATGGATACCAATCACGTCTGTGAAGTTTACACGAAAAAACCTGATATTTCAATACACTAAGCGAATACATTAACTGCGGTCGATGACCCCACAAAAGAAATCATCAAATTAATTTCTTTTTTGTTGTATCGTGTTAAGATATTGGTACCCATCACGACTGCGGAGTTTTGCTAGCTAATTTAATTTTGACCCTGCATGAGTTTAGTACTTGGACATGGTTTTATCTGTTATATGCTTCGATCAATACTATTATTGATCGAAGGTTATATGGTATAACTAGCTTATGCCTGCGACTTCGTTCGCGTGAAATTTCACCCTCTTAGGGGTGGAATTTCGAAAAACCCTTTCTTACTGGATACCTACTCTTCACAAAGAACACATCCTCCAAATGTCATGTCTCTAGGACCAGCGGTTTAGGCTGTACGTTGATATATCAGTCAGTCAGTCAGGACTTTGAATTTTACGTATATATTTAGAAGATTTATAACAGACAAATGTGTTGCTGGGGAGTTTGTTGAACCAGCTAAAACACTAGGATGCGATGAAGGACAGGCGTTTTAAAGGTTGTCTTATATAACTTTTAACATTAAAAAAATGCTGATTCACAGTGTAAGTAAAATGTACTGTAGGTATATTTTCTTGCAATAAAACAAACCAAGATGCCATTCGTCATTACCCTGTTCAAATTCGCCGTCCCACAATGATAACAGAACAATTGCAAATTCTAGAAAACTCCCTTTCCTGAGAGAGGTAAAGATAGCGGCCGAACCCATCCGACCCGAGTCAGGCAGACCTACCAACCTACCAATACATCATTCAACTTGGCCGGGACTTTTTATACCGGCGACATTATCAAAATTGTGGAGGCTCCCTCCTCCCGTGTTTCACCTTAATGAGGTTCCCCCACTGTCTCCCGATTTTACAGCTGCCGATAACACGGTTACATTGAATAATTGTCGTAATTTAGCCTGCTTGTTACGCAAAAACATGATACTTGGGGTTTTATTACGTATCGTTGTCGTGATAACGTGTATCGGGTATAGGGATAATTACCAGTGTTTTGGCTTCGGTTTGATTATGTGAAGCAAGGAGAAATGCGGAACAGGAGTTCTTACTGTTGTTCATCAAATTAAATTACTTGCGATGGTTAGAACTGGTTTAGTTAGCTTAAATAATTTGCCCAGATTTCTAGCATACAAAAGCGTATTTCACCTGGTATATAGTTTAAAATCTCCTTAAGTCCGTTTTAGAGTTTGAAGAACGTGTCCGTCAACAAGCTTTCAGGATCCATACAACACTGACGACCGTGCCTACACCCGGCGAATAAACCGTAGTTTTTCACGGCAAGAAAATCTTGTGAGTTGTGGGCCCTTCATCATCTTCCTGCCCTTAAACTTGTTAAATAATTATTTTTCTAAATTAAAAACTTCAACAGCCGCCAAAACATTTCTCGCCATTGAGTAACTTTCAGATGGCATCTCAAAAAATAAAAACTCAACTTACGTAATACCAACAGTCTTTCTACACGTCAGTCGAGACGAACCTTGTAGCCTACTAATGGGAGCGGCGCGACTCGCGAACCTACCTTTATTATTTACCTACCCGACAATTTTTCGAATTGGCCTACCCTCATTTGGAACATGTTCGTCACTAATAGGCCACTTGTATGTTTTTAATAACGCGAATGTTCCTCTGTATCATTATAATATCGGATCGCGAATTTTTCAATGCTTTTTGTTGAGTTTTTTCGTTAAAAGTGGATCGTTTTTTTCTGCTTTGGGTAATGAGTTAGTGGCTGTATTTTCGAAATGCACTATAATTTGGGGTTCGTTGCGTAAGTTATGAACTGTGTCTAGCGCAAACTGTAATCATGAATTCAACACATGATTCTAGAACCCCTTAAGCATTGGAATTTTTCATGGGTTATCAAAAAAAAAATCTGCTATTTCATAGAAAAATGCATGTATTAAACAGCAGATTTTTTTTAAATAATCGACAATTCAATTTCTACGCTAGAGGGTCCAGTTTGTGCGTCGTTGTCATACCACCTTTTATAAAAGTAAGACTAGAAACACCGATCAGTCATATCATGTTCTTTATTTGTGAGTAAAAAAATACTAGCGTCGAAGACCCTTTTAACCTTTTGACCGCCACACGTCAAAAAATCAAAAACGTGCCCTCGGCTAAAAGTCGGTCATGTAGTCGAACCGTGGCGTGCTGGACACATTTTGGTTTGTCGACTGTGGCGGTCAAAAGGTTAAACAACCCAAAAGCCACTTTTACTACCATACCCATAAAACAAATCTTCACAACAATCCACAAAAATCGATCCAGATCACCGCTCAACCCAATTTAGCTACCAATCTAACTTCAATAACTTAATATCGTTAAATACTATAATTTTTTCCATCCCCACCTGTCCCCCGCGGGCCTAATAAGGCGTTGGTCGTTTGACGCGAATTTTTACGCTACGGTCCTTCGAGCCGCGGAACCCCACTTTTATGGTTTTCATTAATGAAGATGGCTTCAGGGCTGATCGTTCGAGTCCCTGTAAACCTTGATCATGGGGTGATGTTTAATGCCTATTATTTTTTAAGATTGCAACTTGCTGTAGGTATTGCGATTGCACTCCTCATTTGAATGCTCCCGGGGGTATGGAAATCAATTGTTTTGGAAGCGTAGTCTTTTGATACGCGTTCTTTGTTGGGTTTTGGAAATTCGTGAGAATTCGTTAATTAAGACCGACATTAATTCATCATCATCATTCATAAATCAAGCATGATAAACAACGATCTTTTAATGACTTATAAGCAGGGTAAACACTTAAGGAAAAAGCTGTACCTACGCATAACTATGTCATCACATCACAAAATCGGAATTGACGCTATCTTAAAAAAATCCTTATTAAATTCAATGAAACATATTTTTTCTTCCTTGGCTCCTCCTATGTTTACGCAAATAGGAAGTTGAAAATTTCCCCAGTCCTCCAATTCAAGCCGCATAACAAATTGACCGTCAAAAAAACAAATTCAATATAAAGAAACGGCCTTTCAATTATTCACGAATTCGGAACGAGTCCCTGTCCACGGCAGATCTTTATTCAAATCTGATATAGGACGCCATCTTAGCAGGTTTGCATAGCCAATCGGTACGCAGTACTTTTTTTGAATTCGTACACTTCACCCCAAAATTGCCAGTTTGATTGCTATTTTAATGCCTTCCCATCTTTTCCTTTGGAAAATTATCTTTCAAATTTTCGGATAATAAGCGATGGACGGTGTATTTTTTAGGATAATCGGAGGCAGCTGACGCATCTTTTTTTGTTCGGCTTGTTAATGTTGATAAATAAGAATATTTTTAAGACAACGTGAATGTTAATGGTTCGTTTGAATATGTTTTTTCCTGATCTAGAATTTATTTACATAGTGTTTGCTTATTTAGGGGTTCAGCTGCCAATACACCAAGTAAAAATCTTGCAACATCTTTAGTTACATAGTTCTCATGGCATGTTAGTCAAGATCGCATTGCATCGTTCATGAGAAGTGAGCCTTAGGCCTCAGGCTTATGCGTATTCTAGTGTGTGGTTAAATCGATGTTATTTCTGTACTATTCGTAATCATAATCGTTTATTTGCTAAGAAAATAGGTGATAAAATAAAGGTGTTTAAAAAACTTTGAAATCCCTGTAAAATCTACCTTAAATGAGGTATGCATACATTGAAAAGAAATTAATAAACACGCTAGTCAAATTAAAATTGTGAATTTTTTTTTGTAAAATTTAAACCAAGATTTATAACAATAAGGATACACACAAGTTCAATTATATAAAAATAAATGTTGTAACCTTATGAGTAACTACAGCTTTGAGCCGTTTGGGGTCGTAACGAACTATCGTTCTCGGTTTGGTCGCGTAACCGACTGCGCGTACATTAGAACGCTTAGTCCGTACAAGGCTTTAAGAAGCATGTAAATATTAGTTCAATTATTAAATCTAAAGTTTAGTGTCATTAAAAAAAACATTAATTCAATAATAACACTTGTCAATTACTTGGCAAGTGTTATTATTCAATTATTATTTTTTTAGAATAGTAGACACTGACAGCCCTATAACTAGGGCTGTCAGTTTCTACTATTCTCCATATCTTCCTACTACCCTCGAGTCTATTTTTTTTCCATAAAACATTAGACGTCCGTCAGGATGATGAATGTGCAAGCGATTGTTATTCCCGTTTGATCTTGATTAATTAGTGATTGCAAACAGAATGCGATATTACCATGATGATGGGGTGCGATTAGTCGCCAAATTACTTGTTCAGGTTAATCTAAACATCGATACATTGGTGTTGAATAATTTGCAAAAAATTATGAAGATTTAATCTCTTGGGATTAAACTCAATAATGGCGTCTCGAGTAAGATATATAATGTGGAGACAACAATCCATACTAGTCTTATAAATGCGAAAATGTGTCTGTCTGTTACCTCTTCACGCTTAAACCGCTGAACCGATTTAGATGAAATTTGGTATAGAGATAGTTTGAGTCCCGGGAAAGGACATATGATACATTTTATCCCGATATTCCCACGGGATCGTCACTTATGCGGGTGGAACCGCGGGGCGCAGCTTGTTAGATATATTTGATTGAATTTAGAGATATATACATAATAAGCAGTTAATTTATTGTTGTATTTCCGCCTTGTATAAAGTATCTACAGTTTTTTTTAGACCTGCTTGCCATACATTATCCGCTAAAGGCCCTTAGACTTATAATTTACGTAGGTAACTGATTTCCTGCATCGTCATTATTTACATATTTTCTGCAATTTATACGCAAGGCTCTGGGTCTGGAGCGGTAATCGCTTACGCGAATCCCGCACCCCCGACCACAACCAGAGGTGGAACACCGCTGTGGTTTTAGTGGTCACCCCCACGATGGAGGAAGCCCATGAGGATTTCACCACGCACCAAAAAAAAGGCACTGGGTAAATACATTGGCAATGTCAATCACAATTTTTTTTGCCCTGAGATTCTGCACCCTATCTGCGTAACACACTATCAATCGGAATCTGAATCATTTTGAAGCAAACTGCTAATCCATTGCTTCATAAGTTCGAAAAATTTGTCTGCTCAACACGTAAATAACGCAATGAAAGTTGTTGAACTGTCAAAATGAAACCGATTCTGATTGATAATGTGTTACGCAATTGCCCCGCTGGTAGACCTTTAATAAGAAGTATCAGTAATAGGCAACTTTATCACACAATCGTCTCATAGCTCCCACGGACATAATCGCCCGCCGGTCTTTAAGACAGTCTCCTTGAAAGGGGAGGGGGTGATGATGGCATTTTTTTTTTCAAGTCGTCAGATAGATTGGATGACACTCGATCTCCCCAAGAGGGCGAAATTAAAACAGCGGCGATGAGCCAAGCACGAAACGGCCGGGGAATTATTTTCCGTTGAGTGATTCTCGGCCATAAAATTTCTGATTGATCAATTCATCCGGTGTTTCCATTTCGCCGTAATGAAGAGCACGTTGCTGGTCGCCGTTTTTTTCCTCTATTCGTCCCCCGCCTCTATTTTTCCGCCTGTTTTCGCTTTAGTGGGTGTTTTATTAATTTCCTCTGCGTGTTTTTTCGGTCGCTGTCCCTTGAATTTGCATTTGGTTTTTTTTTTTCGATAGTCGAAAACAGATTTGGGGTATTTGTTCCGCAGTTTTTGTTTGCATTGGAATTGTGTTAACGTTTCCCCATTTCTCTTCTTTTCTTATAGATACGGAATACTCTAATTAATTACCCGTCTATACTTAACGATATTATTAGAAAATACATACAAAACTATACCTTATTGGCGAATAACTAAGGCAAATACTGACCACACCATTTGGTGTACCTACTCCCTAATCACTAAATCCATAGTTTTAGCCGAAGTTAAGTGACATATGATTTCAAGTTGTAATTGCCAGTCCGAAAATAATAATTTGACATACTTGTGTTTTAAAGGAATAGCTACTTTCGTATCCGTATCCCGTATCTTCGTTGACGGACTTAGAGAGTAAATCCCCAGGTCCCATGTTTTGGAGTGTCCAAACTGTCCATAAACCTGCACTTCTGACCTTAAAAACGTCGCTGATACCGCGATTGGCGTAGTCACCAACTGGGACCAACTCATTTAATATAAATACATTTATTTACAATCGACTCTCGAAAAGAAGAAGAAGGTAATTACTTTGTCCACCTACACAATTACTTGTACCACCATTCCCTTACCCCAAAAACAGCTATCCAAATAGGACGTTACATAATAACGCATCACAAACTTTATCTCCGACTCTAAAGTTGTCACACGATCAGTTTCACGCAACCTCGTCCGAATAGCGAAGCAAATTTTATTGCGGGTCCTTCACGATATTAAGAGGGAAAAGGGGGATAATGGACACCGATCCGACGGACAAAGCTTCGGCGGCCATCATTTCGGTCACATTTCATTAAAAACAACAATAAGCACGATAACGACTGTTCGGGTGGTCTGCGGGCGATTTTGATCACAATTTCTTGCTTCTGTATTTATATGTGTTGAAGAATTTTATGTGGTGTTTTGAGTGGCAGATATTAAATCAATTAATTAATTAACGTTATTTATTCAGACTACAATAAGATCCAAAATGTTTGTAACAAAATAACTAAAACAGTTCAACACATTAGCGGGCTGTCTGCCCAGGCGGCGTAAGAGAAATTTTTCTATGTTAATAATATATGCCAATAACAGAAGGAAGTTATAGTTTTATCATTAAAGTTATAGTTTTATCTTTCATAGTCTAAAAATCTAGAATGAATGAATAATTCGTATATAGATTAGCCACTGATTAGTCATTCGCGATTGTCCTTAGAGAGAGAGCAGTGGTGGCCAAGTGGTAACGGCCGCGACTTACGAGTTGTAGGTCGTAGGTTCGAACCCAGACAGGCGCTTTACTTTGTGTAAATTATTTCATCACCACTGCTCTCAAAACGGTGAAGGAAAACATCGTGAGGAAACCGGCATGTCCTAGAACCAAAAATTCGAAGACACGTGACATCTGCCAATCCGCACTGGGCCCGCGTGGTGGATTACGGCCCACTCCCTCTCACCGAGAGAAGGCCTGTGTCCCAGCAGTGGGAACATTATAGGCTGATTTATATATTTATATATTACTTTATTGTACACCAGAAAATACATAACAAAAAAATACGATTAATACAAAACATACAATGGGCGGCCTTATCGCTTTCTGCGATCTCTTCCAGGCAACCTTGGAATGGACAGTGATTGCGTGGATATAAAAAAAATGGGGTTGTCAGTGGTGCCAAAATAATATACTATAATAGATACATAGATATATACATATATAATGCTGTATAATAGATACATAAATAAATACATACTAAATATACATATAAGCAACGAAAATAAATGACGACTTTAGATTATTGCAGCTACGAAAACAAGATCACAACAACAAGTAATGTTCCTTCACGAGTCTCTTAAATACAGCTAACGATTGCGCGCGTTTTATTTGAACTGGCAATGCATTCCATAAACGAGCGGCCTGAACAGAAAAGGATTTGTCGAAAAACATTGTAGAATGCATTGGCTGATTATGATTGTCCTTAGCAATACTTATAGTATTTTTTCTTCGCCCTGTGCAAATGTTTGAATAACTTCTCACAATTACCACGTCATATTTTTCTAACGTAATTGAGCCATACATTTCTGACTCCTTTCAAGTTTATTAAAAAGCTCCAGAAATATACCTGATCCGAACACCAATTCCCCCTCATTACGGGAGCCCATTCAATTTTAACGAGATCGTATACGCCGTAAAATGCCTTTGATGTTAATCTATAACGTGGCTCCTCGATCTACCGATAAATAACGAATAAACAAACAAAAGAAGGAAAAAGCGAAAGATGGGCCGTCTCGCCCCACTCTCCCCTCCCGGCATAATTTCATTATTTGCTACGAGCACATCACTTTAAAATATTCTCAATCTATACGAGTACGAGGAGACGAGGCCGTTATTACCCACTAGTGCTTTCTTCACGGCTTCGCTCCTTTTGTCTTGACGTTTATTTTTTTAATAATTTAATTTTATGTGTGACGCTTTGTCTTTTAATTTTTTGTTTTTGGTCCTTTAGGCTTTTGTGGTAAGTCTTTAAGTGTCACTTAGCCTTATGAATAAAACAATAACGCTGTGTCCAGCTATGAACATGAACCAAAAGGTTATAATCACCAAACAGTTCCTACGGTTTTGTGGGGAGGGGGGGCTTAGTTTATAAGTTTTTTTTTAGCATGCTGTGAACTTTTATTAAAAATAATAAATACCACTAAACATCGCAGCAGTTTTTAGAGGTATCTTCAAATTTTTTTTCTATCCTATCAAATTAGTTGTATTATGTTTTCAACACACTATCTACCTAGCATAAATCCTGAAGAATATATATTTTTCTGATTTTGTTTACTGTAGTCGATCATATACTTATATTGCTTCTAAAACTTGCGTTTTTTGCGTGAAGGTCCTGTAATCCCCTTCAATACAACCTCATAAGACCAACAAATAAATCGATGTTTCTTTTACCTCACCTGTAGGTGTCGCCTCTCTCGAGGGAGGGATGGGTAAGAAAAAATGTGTTCTTGTCGTGTTTTTATTAGTGAAAAAAAACAATGATGAATTAGCGGGGGTCCGTTTATTAGTCGCCGGCGATTTTCTGTTCGAGGGATCTGCTGGAAATTAGAAACCAATTATACAGAGTGTTATGTTTTAATTTTATGTTAATTGACTTTTTGTAGAGCAATTTTTTTTTGCCGAATTGATTTTTCATGGAAGTGTATTGTTTCAATTCTCAATTCTTTATTGCGTGCCATAATGTGTGTATGTAGTTGGTAAGGAAATAATTGTTTTAGTCACAATTATGAACCCTGTCGGAAAAAAAGGTTTTTCGATTGACACATTGCGTAAAATGAAAAGTAGTCAAACAGTTAAGATTCGAATTATTACACACCACGACACATCAAACTGTATATTTTCTGTTTTAGCTGACCTCGCATTGTATAGGTTTTTCATACAATGAGAAGTCAGCTTATACTGAAAATGTAATGGAATGTCTTGATATGTCGTCGTGCGTCCCTACCTAAACATTTTACTGACATTCCTCTTCCCTTGTTTCGATTAACGTTCTTAATAACACTGATTACGCCACAAAACGATAGGTCTCAATCTGTCTAGCTTTTTTCCAACTATGTTGTGGTCGACTTCCAGAGTGCACCTACGACCATGATCTGACCAACGTTATGTCTTGACTTTAAAAGAGACTGTGACCTTTGAGTTTGTTTCGGTCTTTCTTCTCAAAGTAGTCAGATAGGAAACACCGACCTCGTCTAGTCTTTAAAATATGATTGACGTGTAAAAGGGTTTGTACAAACCTACTTACAGAAATAAAATCATTTCTCATTTACAAATGACAGCCGGGATCAAAACCTAAACGTACTTTCCGAGACACGAAGGGATCTCTATATGTAATGGATGACCACCCATCCACAACCCGACCGCGGCAGACGTAGTTTAGCCTTTGATCGACCCGTGCGGCTATTATTATGTAATCACGAGACCCTCATAACAAGTTTAGCCGGCCAATACAAAAATACATGCAGAACCAAAACACAGCACAGGCGAATTTAATTTATATTTTTTACAGTTTCCACGTAATACCAGACTATGGCCCGTGCAAAATTTATATTAACAAGGCGTGCAATATTGGAGTACATCATCGGGAGATTTCGGGCGTTTCCGGCGTTCTTGTTTTAAATTAAATCGTGCGCCAGGTCTTGATAGGACATTCGGATTAATTGGCCGTTGGTCAGATAGTTATAGGTGAGGTTGTGAATTGTGTACTACAAGTACCTATTGTTTGTAAAACTTAAGTAATAGAGGCATATGAAGCAGTGATATTTTTTTTTTATTGGCTGTCCTGCTCCCTTATTGCGTAACAAACTTTCAATCATAATCTGAAGCATTTTGAAGGATGTTGACGGACTGTCAAAATGAAAGCCATTGCTATTATTAGTGTGTAATGCGATCTGCCGTTAGTATTACCCCGCTGTATTAGTGTGTAATGCGATCTGCCGTTAGTATTACCCCGTTGTATTGAGGTAATTGATTTTTTTAAAAGCCGATGCACAGTGCAAGTACACGATTCATGTCAAAGTCAAAGTCAAAGTCAAAGTCAAATCATTTATTTCAAATAGGCACATTAAAGGCACTTTTGAACGTCAAAAAAAAAACTAAATAGAAATGATTCTAGTCGCCCATTCGAAAAGGTAGTTTTCGTATGGAGAAGAATGGGCAAGAAACTCCACCGTTACTCTTTTAAAAATGTTTTACAAGGTCTTGTATACATAATAAAAATTATATGTGAACACGATGCACCCATAATAAAATTAGTCTACCACAAAAGGTAAAAAGAATTAAAAATTAAGCAATGACAGGTAAATCAAATAAGTGATAGATACATGGTGCTCACATATTTACAAGTTATTTAAAAAAAAAAAATGCAAAAGTAGTTGAACTTTAACAAGTGTGTGAGCCACTGTAGTCGCAGATTGTAAAAATGAATTAGAATAAGATGTCATAATTAAAAATATATATATAAATTAAATTAGGAACAAGTTTGATTTTGTCTAGACTTTTAGATTGTCCTATGGAGCAGGACCAGCATGTTTCCAAACATTCTTATCTTGGATATAATCCTCTAATTTGTAATATCCTTGTTTACAAAGTGTACTTTTAATATGAGTTTTAAATTTTCTTTCATTTAATTGCAATATGTCACAAGGTATTTTGTTGTAGCATTTAACACAGTACCCCATAAAAGATGTATGTACTTTAGATAATCTAAAAAAAGGTTGATCTAATTTATCTTTATTTCTAGTATTAAAATTATGCCTATCACTTATTTTATTAAAAAGATGTTGATTTTTTCTTACATACATAATATTTTCATAAATGAATTGGCAAGGTACCGTCATGATATTAACCTTTTTAAATAGTTCCCTAAGAGATTCGCGACGACGTAGATTGTAAATGGCTCTGACAGCTCTCTTTTGTAAAATAAAAATGGATTCAATGTCAGCAGCCCGACCCCATAGTAAAATGCCATATGACATAATACTGTGGAAGTAACTAAAATAGACCAAACGCGCGGTTTCTACATCTGTTAACTGTCTTATCTTTCTAACAGCATAAGCGGCGGAACTTAGCCGCCCCGCAATAGATGTTATATGAGGTCCCCATTGTAATTTCTCGTCTAGCGTGATTCCTAGGAAAACTGTCTGATCAATAAATTCTAGTTTTTGGCCATTCAATATGATTTCACATTCGCTACTTCTAACATTCGGTAATTTAAATCTAATGCATTTGGTTTTTTTTTCATTAAGTACTAAATTATTTACCGTAAACCAATCTTGGACCTGAAGAATAGAGTTATTCACGTCGTCAAGATTTTGTGACCGTCGGTCTATTTTAAAGATTAACGATGTGTCATCTGCAAATAACACCATCTTCGGTTGATTTTGAAGTAATTGGGGTAAATCATTAATGTAAACTAAAAAGAGGAATGGACCCAATATCGAACCTTGAGGAACACCCATTGTCATTTCAGACCCTAATGAGTTTACGCCGTTTACTTGAACTTTAACCTTTCTATCTTTCAGGTATGATCTTAGCAAGTCAAGTGCTGCTTTTCTAATTCCATAGTGCTCCAGTTTCATCAGAAGTGTCTCGTGGTTTACGCAATCGAACGCCTTAGAGAGGTCGCAAAAGATTCCAATGGCATCTTGTGCTTCTTCCCAGGCGTTAAAAATGTTCTTTATTAGGGTAACACCGGCGTCAGTAGTGCAACGCCCTTTGGTGAAACCGTACTGGTGTTCATGAAAGATGGAATTTTTATTAAAGTGACGTAACATTTGATTGAGCATCAACTTTTCAAACACCTTACTGAGAACTGGTAGAATTGACACAGGTCTATAATTGTTAGGATCTTTACTATCACCGGATTTGAACAATGGTACTACTTTACTATGTTTCATAAGATCCGGAAAGACTCCTTGGTCAACACTGGTGTTAAATATGAAAGCTAAATAGGGCGCAATAGTTTCGATAAAAGATCTACATACTTTTACAGACATTCCCCAGAGATCTTCTGTTGATTTAATGTTAAGATCTCTAAAAGCTTTTATAACAGCCTGGGGGCTTGTATGCTGAAACCTAAACTCCAAAGGGCATGCCTTTACATTCTTTTTAAGTAAGGCAGCAGAAAGCGTGGGGGATGAATTTAAAGCTTCAGTAGTTTTAAGGGGAATATTAGAAAAAAAGTTTTCAAATTCCTGAGCTATTTCTACATCTGAGTTGATGGGGCCATGTGCAGTCTCTAAATTAAATTCAGTGTTAGGCTGTTTTTTCCTACCTGTTTCATTATTTATTATTTGCCAGGTAGTTTTTATTTTATCATCAGCTGATTTTATTTTATTGCTAATATAAAGAGCTTTAGCTTTTTGGCACACACTTTTAAAAGTTTTTGAATATTTTGCAACATACTGATGAAAGTTTGTATTATTCATATGTTGCTTTAAGCCATAGAGTTCAAAAAGTTTTTCCCTGCTTTTACGAATACCTGGAGTCGCCCAGTCACTAAATAAAAACTTTGTGTGAATATTTTTAGTTTTTAGTGGAAAAGTGTCATTAAACTGCGCGTTTAATATTGAAAAGAACTCGGCGTAGAATTCATTTGGGTCACCTATATTATTAAAATTCTGATCACATAACTTACTGGCCAAAGAATTATTTAATTTCTCTAACTTTTTACATGTAATTGTCCTAAACCTTATTTGAATTTTTTGTAAAGGCATGTAGGAGCTAAATGTTATTTTTTGTCCACTGTGATCAGATGGCAACTTATTTACAATTTCTTTGTGTAAGTAATCACAATTACAAAAAACATTATCAATACAAGTGGCAGAAGAAGCTGTCACTCGGGTTGGTTCAATAAAAACATTTCATGATTTCAGATAAAGAAAAATATGGTATGCAAATATGAAATTAATGGTTTGAAATCGATCGAGCCATTTAGAAGATCAACCGCGACTTACGAGTTGTAGACTGTGGGTGCGAACCCAGACAGGCGCTTTACTTTGTGTAAATTATTTCATCACTACTGCTCTCAAAACGGTGAAGGAAAACATCGTGAGGAAACCGGCATGTCCTAGAACCAAAAATTCGAAGACGTGTAACATCTACCAATCCGCACTGGTAGATTACATCTCTCTTACCGAGAGGAGGCCTGTGTCCCAGCAGTGGGAACATTATAGGCTGATTATGCTAGCAAGGTCTAATAAAATAATACAGGAAGAAACTGACTACTACTGCTAAATATTTATCATAAAAAACCTAAAGATACATTCCTATGTTATCGGTTAAAACATATAGTAGTTTCCCGAAGCAGTTTCCTAACGGAAAGGTCTTTTCCGAGTACTTTATTTCAGGAAACTTATATATAGTAAATACATATATTTTGAGATGAAACGTAGCTATGTTATATGCGATACATATAAAAGAAAAATTGAATAAAATAATCACGTAAACAGGCACAAAAATCTCAGAGAAATAAAAAAATCAACTTTTTCTAATTGTTGACTCGTGATCTATGTGCGCATCAATAAGACATTATATAGTTTCTGAAAAAAAAAAACTTAAAAACTTCTGTGACAAAAAGGCAGAATCTTATCTTATTGCACTAGTAAAACGATTCAATTTGAATTACATAACCACTTTCGCACTTCATAAGCGGCAGTTTACACGGCGCTGTCATTATGATAATTTACAGTAAAAGAGGTCACTCGTCAACATAACGTAAATTCTGTTTCTCATACTCATGTCTCACCTTTTAGTTAAACTATGAAATGGATTTAAAAAAAACCGTATGGTCTCTAATAAGCCTCCTAAAACACATTCCACATTATAATCAATCACAACCACCATCATTATCAGCCTACAACTGTCCACTGCTGGACATAAGCCAGTTCAATCGTATGCCATTCATGCCGTCATCTCATAATCAACCAATATTTCCCTAATCTGTACACCTAAACTTTTCAAAAATCCTTCCCTAACATAATTCCTTCTGTTTCCATCAAGAAAACTTACCAGTTCATACACAATAAGCTTATTACACGAACAAGTCATATCGTTCGGGACAAGCCAGACGTGTTCGTTAATATGAAAATTAGCTGGAATGAGGCGCTCCAGGAAATTGGCTGCACCTTCCATGATAAAGCAACGTAGTTATGCATCGATGGTGCAGGATTTTGTACCAGAATTCTGGATTATTCGTTGAGTCTTCTGGGAGTGTATGGAAGGTTACGGGCCTATGCTAGTGGGTTGGGATAATTAATGTTTTGAACTGTAATCATTGCGTAAGATAGATCTTTCTATTATCAGACTATTATTTTCAAAAGTTGTTTTTGGTGCTTCGATATAGCAAATATCATTTCAGCCGAAATACCTACCATAGGATCATTGCTGGGCATAGCCCTCCCTCAAGCATTACCACTTCGACCGGTGACCGGACCATAGCAAATATGTTTAATAAAAATCAATGCGTGAATCAATGAATCAACATTAATAGAGAGAAAAAAAATACCCTCATTAAAAACTTGACAAAACATGCAGAAACCTAACGTATACAAAGTTCGAATTTCGTCAAAATCTTCCAATTACCCACTTATACCGGGAAAAAGCAACAACAACCAATTTAAAATTCGTTCGAAACATTCATTAAATCCTGAAACAAAAAACTGTAGACCGGCAACCTAAATATATCAAAGTATCTCGTCTCTTCCGAGAGAAAAACGGTTTCCCATAACGTTTACCAAGAAAAATTACATATACGCAACTAGAACGTCACAAAGTGTACGAAGAACAATGTAGTTAAGCCGTTTTTCTTTTGAACGCGGCACAGAGCGGCCATAATGGCTCGCTTTGACTTACTAGATGGAATTTTTAATGCAATAATTTCGATAATTTATCGCTAGATAGCGCTCCTTTGTGGCGGGGGCGGTCGGGGGTGGGAACACAAATTGGTTTTCTTTTTATCAGTAAACATTAGAGTGGCCGACTCGATTGACCTCCGGCTGTTGTGAAATACGGATGAGGAAGATGTTTAGCTTGCTTGTTTTTTATGATGTTATACTTGTATCGCGAAGATAGAGAGAACGCCATCCATAATGATTGATGTTGTTTGAATAGGTTACCTATTAGGTACAGTCAACAAAAGAGATAAATATGCAGGATCGCCGGATATAGTTGAAATTTATTAAGAAACCGATGGATGTTCTCGAATAAAATTTAATTTTAATAATAGAAAACAAACAGCTCATTTATCCAATTAAATTTCAGTCGACAACATCCATCGGTTTCTTACTAAACTTCGACTATATCCGACGATCCTGCATACCTATCTCTTTGGTTGACTGATACAACAACACGAAACCCGACATCTTCTACTTGAAGAGAAGAATCTTTGGGTTATTGTTAATCCTTTTGTCCGTGGATGGTGTCCTATTTTATCAAAACAGCTGCTGTCACACATTTCAACAAATTAATTTAGATTTCCACAATCTAAACTAATAAAATAAATGTATAAAAGATTTGTATGTTTGTTTAGCGCTTTCACGCTAAAACGGCTCAACTGATTTGGATGGTGCAAATATTGGTTTAACCAAAGTATTGAGCATCGAAAGGACGAACCTCCACTCCCGATCCGAGGTCCCCTTGCCAATGTGTCCCAAAACTCTAGCTTTCAATTCTAAAGCGTCACTTTTGAGGCTCCGCAGAGCTCGTAATTAAATACGTGACGTTATTTAGCTCTGGCCTCTCCCGGTAATTTGCGGTAATGGAAAGATGGTCGCAACGATTTCGCGAACGGTTCAACGTTTATTTTTTTCATATTAAAAATAATATCCCATGTCCAAGTAGCCGGAAAATTTTGTTTGTGCTGTATTGTTTAGGAGAAATGGCGTTTTGTTTGGGATGTCTTTGGCTCTAAATTGGCTTGTTATTAATTCACAAAACAAAATCTCTTAAACTTTGCATCCCCACATTTTTTTGTTGTAATGTTTCTCAATGTTTCAGCAAACCAATGCAAGACTCTCCTAAATTGCATTTTAACACATGATTGGGTGGCAATAAGAAAATAGAAGGGCAATTCTCGTAATTATAAGAATGTTCACAGTCTGATCTGTCTCAATCTGTCAAAAATTCCTTTAATTTCCCTACATTTTGACAAGCTTTTGACATTTCTTTGTCGCCGAGATGAGACTGCGACTAAATTTTGAACGTTTTAAATTACGAGAATTGGTCTTCAGGACGACCGAAGAAATATCGGTGGACAAAAATTATTTGACTAGCAAGAAAAGCAAGAACACTGAGATGTCCGTTGACTGAGATATTCATCAATTTATTCGCGGTCGGCGCAACATGTCTTTTTCTTCCATACTTCTCTATTAGTCGTCATCTCGGTTGTCACCCCTTTTTACCGACTTTACAAAAAGGAGGAGGTACTATGTTCGGGTGTTTGTATGTTTTTTTTTTTTTTTTTTTGTATGTTTGTTCATCGAATACGCCGCCAATTGTCGACGGATTTTGAAAATTCTTTTTTCGTTCGAAAGTAGATAGTTCTGAGGTGGTCCCATTGTCACCAAGTTAGGATCTGATGATGGGATCTTAGATAAATCGAGGGCAACCCTCAAATTTTATAGGCTCACCTATTGTTTTTCGCATATTTTATGAAGTATCTTGTGTATTTGTGTATGGTTGTCACCATCTCAGGTAGCTGGGCTGATGATGGAAGGTACAACTCCTTAACAGTAAGAAGTTACTCGAACAGGCAAGGACTGTTTTAGTAAATTGTTTTGATGTTTGATAGGGCATTTGCCACATTTGGTCTCATGATCATCAAGTCATGACCTGATGCTGCAGTCAGGATAGTCTGCAGAGTACCTAACTCCTCCGCAGATATAAATATCGTGTTTAGGCTCATTGAAAAGGGCTCGATGTGTGGATAAACGTACTGATACTGAGGAACACCGAAGACCTGATGCTGAAGCCAGGAGCATCAGAAAAAGTACAAACCTTGAAATTACAGCACCGTAGTCGTGTTTGGGCTCATTTTAAATAGGACTAATTTTAAGTTCAATGCAATGTTGACATAAGTCTAACCTGATGCTGCAGCCAGGATTATCAGCATCTAATCTAAAAACTAATAAAAGGAGAACTCCTCAACAATTAACGTCCCTGCATCGAGAAAAGGAATATTTTATAAAAAGGCGATGGGCAAGTTGACATTAGGCTATTGTAACTTAGATAAATTATAAATAGACCCACTAAAAAGCGAGAAATAAAAACTTTTTAACAAAAAAAAAAACCGACTTCCAAAAAAAACACTACAAACTGAAAAATAACTTTAATTTCGGAAGTCGGTGGCAAAAACTAAAATACTGATCCCTAAGACACCGACTTCCGAAATTAAAGTTATTTTTCAGTTTGTAGTGTTTTTTTTGGAAGTCGGTTTTTTTTCTAACCATATCATCATTCACACAGTACTCTTATAGCCATCGACATTTGACTGAGATATAATGAAGAAACAGAGGTCGGAACTGACCATATAAAAAATAAAACCAAGTACCTACGTAGCTTTTAGTTACGATACAAAATCTTTAAAGCAGTACATCAGGTTTTGCCCAAACCTAACATAACGCTGACAAAATGGCTCCGTGCCAGGATATCGGCTCGGTCGTGTGCGCTGCTTAGATACCGCCGTATTAACTCTATGATGAGATAATTTCATACCCAATCTGAGGGTAGGAGATAAAAATATGAGAAGGCTAGCTTTGGCTTGTCGTGGTATCAAGATACTATCACAAATGCCATGCTTAGATCGAGGACATATCAAATTTGAAAGGTATATTAGTGACCGATGCTTAAACACATGGTTGTACTTTCCTAAAGATTTTTTATTGAAGTGAAAACTTCTTTATTCTCATTGGGCATTTTTCGAGATGGGAAAAAACCATTGAACTCGCGACACTGTTTCCGTAACCGAAACCGCGCTACATTCGGATGTGTTCGGCTGTCCTCGGAATGTAGTCGGTTTTAATGTAGGTATATCCGATATGTCAGTGAGTGATAGCAAAGTATTCTGATTGTGTTTTGTTTATAAGACGATTAAAAAAATACACACGTAATTGTACATGTTTTCACTTCTGTCGGCACTCCCGGAGTGCCACTGTTTTTTTTTTACAAAGCGCATAACCCTAATAAAATATTGAGTACCTAACAAGAATAATTAACCATGCTTGTCCATTTAAAAGAGCTATCACATTTTACACAAAGCTAACTAACTCCTGTGCTAATGACAAATGGTTTTATTTCTGTAAGTAAGTTTGTACAAACATTTTAAAACTAGATGAGGTCGGCGTTTCATAACCGACTACTCTGAAAAGAAATGCCGAAACAAACTCACAGGTCACAGTCTCTTTTAAACTCCAGACATTATGATTCTAATGTAAAACCAAACAAATACCCACCATTTCTTACCCCAAAGTCCCAGAGTGCCAAAATAACCAAGTGTTCGCCATTAGAATAACTAAATAAGTTTTTAATCCGAGCTAAAGTATTGGTCATAATATTCAGAGAGACGCTCCCGATAACGTTGCTTGGCAGAACGCCAGAGGAAAACGTGCTGTATCGTGTATTATCATAATATCGCTCGTATTTTTGCTTTAGAGGCATGAACAAGAGTAAGTTATGGATAGAGGATGATGTAGGAAAGATGTTTAGGCTGGTGAGAACTTGACAAAGAGTGCCCGTGGAGTTCCTTGCCCGTTCTTCTCCACAGGAACCTTCTACGCTTTGCAATGGGCAACTAGCTTATTCTTTCTGACTGGCCGATCCCTTGAGGAATCAAAATTAAAATAATTGGTTTATTTGAAAGAAAAATAAAGTTGTAAGTTTGAGTATGATTGTCGATATTATTATTATTATTATTCTAAAGTAATCATTTGGTAAACATCCAACAATATGGGATAAGTCTCATATTGTTGGATGTTTACCAAATGATTACTTGAAGAAGCAAGAATGCATACAGCACGATTTAGATCCTGCTCCGTGCATCAGAAATTAGAAAAAAACATTCTGTTGAACCCTAAAATACTAACAAAACAGTCTGTTATAATTGCAACCCAGGATTATAATATTTTTATTTTAGTAAAATGCCAATTTTTTTTATATGATATCGTCACTGCATAAATCATAACCATTTTCCATATGTTAACATTGTTTAAGCAACTGCCAACTCTCCATGAAATCTTTCGACGAAAATAAAAAACGCATTTTCTCCCTTGAAACTTTTTAAAAACGCCCGATGCCCCGATACGTTAAAAATAGCGAAGTAGCGCCGAACGTTTCATTTTCCAAACTTTTAATCTCAAAGTGGCCGTGAAAGAAAAATGGCGGCCTTAAGGAAATCGCCAGATCCACCTATTATCAACTCCGATTCGGATAAAGGTGTGTTCACGATTCTTAGCACCAAAAATATAAGCATTTTTTTTGTATTCGTATAACTATCCCCATTAGCCCTATAAAGCAGTGGCGGCCCAGTAGTAACTGCACCAACTTATGACTGGTAGGTCGTGGGTTCAAACCCAGTTAGGCGTGTTACTATGTGTAAATTATTTCACCACTACTGCTCTCATAACGGTGAAGAAAAACATCGTGTTTAAACCGGCATGTTCTAGAACAAAAAATTCGAAGATATGTGAGCTCTACCAACCCGCACTGGGCCCGCGTGGTGGATTAAGTCCCAGTCACTCTCAAAAAGAGAGGAGACCCGTGTCCCAGCAGTGGGAACATTATATTATGTCCCCATTAAGAAAACATAAAGATTCTTTTTTGACATATTATCTATTGCCCTTAATTCCTCTCATTATGATGGCTCGAATTTCTTTATCCTCGATTTGAAGATACTTCCAAAGATCACGTCAGAGAAAAGAGATTAGATAATGTACTAAGCTTTTAATATTAAAGGATTACACATAAGGCAGCAGCACCTTTGATTTTGAACCTTTGTTATTTTGCAATAAAGTATACTGTACAGAAGAATCTCACAAAAAAGTAATTTAAAAAAATTAAACCGACTTCAAAAAGAAATTAACTCAAAATTATGAAATAACTTTAATTTCGGAAGTCGGTGTCTTGGGATCTGTATTTTAGTTTTATGCCACCGACTTCCGAAATTAAAGTTATTTCATAATTTTGAGTTAATTTCTTTTTGAAGTCGGTTTAATTTTTTTAAATTACTTTTTATTTCGTAATTTTTAGTTTTTGCACTAGTATTTGACCAAGGTTTTGAGATGTTTTCCCTTTGACACTACACCCGTAGCTCTTATCAATAAGCCAGGCCGTCACACTTACACGTATTAGTCCATATCTTGAAAATTACTGAATCGATCTTGATGAAACTTGCACTGTTCCCTAAGTTGAAGAAAATGTAAGCCAATAAAAAAAAATGGTCACGATCCGATTAATAGTTCCGGAGATATGCGTGGACAAACATACATACATACATACATACATACGTCTATGAAATTTTGTATATTTGTTTGGAAGCCCTAATAGATCATCATATGTGAATATAATGCAAATCCAATAATATTACATACATACGTATCGAATTGATAACCTCCTTTTTTTGAAGTCGGTAAAAATACCGCCCGCGCTAAAAATCAACACCTTCACACACACCTTAATCCAATCTTAGCCAAAATATTTGTACACTTCACAATTATAGCGTAACTTTTGAGCTAAACTGTAAACGCGGCTTAATCCGCGAGCAAATCCACATCCTACCACCACATTGCCTACGAAATTCACACCTTACGGTGTTAAATATAAAGTTGAAGTTCGCGTATGGAAGAGAAGGTGGTTATACGCAGCGATACGAGACGAATTGTTGCAGAAGAGTCATAAAAACTAAGATATTAATGTATCGTGGGAGGCATTAGCCGGTCGCTGGATCGATTCCTATGCATAAAAAATGCTAATGGTTCTGAAGAGAGTACGTAACGTTGGAGTTGGCTGATTTATGTCGGGAGTTTTGTAACTATTCGCGGTTCGATGTCGCACCCTGGTGTTTTTAGGACAGGTGGACCTAAGAAGTTGGGAAGAAGCCGCTAATGGTGGTTGCGAAATTTTCCTTTGTTATTTTTTGGAGGTGCGTATTATGAGGTCAGGGATTTTGATATTGAAAGGAGTACATAATACAAAATTAAACGGCCGTCAAATCTACAGTCTACTTGCGTAGCAGACTTAATGACATTTACTTTCCAGAAAAATATTGCATTTTTGGATATCATAGGTTTTATTTAAAACATAGTGTGAAATGTATATTGTTAAACGGACACAATGAAACCCATTATTATTAAGAGTGTGTTATGTAGAGTCTTTGGTCAACTGGACCCACTCGGAACTGGACCCGCGGGTCCAGTTGACGTAATCATTTATGGCTGCTGATCGCTTTATCATCAAATTAACTGATTGTCGTCTTATCTGAAGGTAAAGCCACTTTTATAATTATGGAATATCTATTGGAAACTAGCATTTAGAACTCACATGGAAGCCTTAAACTTCCTTGCAAGAATACAATTGTTGTTTAACATACGTTGTTGAATATTTAAAACCAAACTTATCCAGAATGTCATAGGTGATTATTATCTGTGGCTGTGGTAATTAAAAAGGAATTCTGTCACTACTACTGTATCCTATACCTAAATGTGAGAACTTCGTAGGCCAGATCTAAAGTCTGTAGACTTTGTAGACCATTTTTTATTTTATCAAGTACCTGGTACTTGTTGACAGGCCTACGCTGTCCTCCCATACCACAGTAGGTATGGGAGGACAGCGAATTGGAGGACAGCATTTGAAAACATTTTAAAAGAGTAACCGTGGAGTTTCTTGCCGGCTTTTCTCCATAGGAAACGACCAATTGGAACCGTGCACCTAGCTTCTGACGTTTCAAAAGTGCCCATGTAGGTTTATGTGAAATAAAATATTTTGACTTTGAGCGCGCGGGCAACTCACGCCATAGCTCATTCATACAAGTGGCCGCAGTGGGTGGGCGGCCCGCGCGAGGACCGGGGTTCTCAAACTAGTTCGAGCTTTTTTCTAGTAAAAATAAGTCTTCTTCATCCATATTATATTTTGACAAACACTGGACACGCAGAACGCAACCGCGTTTGACTGCGGACAGGATATCGCGCGCGTTCCCGCACCCGCGCCGCGCCCAACCCCGCACTGCCATTCTGGGGAGCCTGCCGTTTTGCCGAAAAGATTTTGCCAAAATTTCACTACCCAAACAAATTTTCGCAACCTTTTATTATACCAATGCAATGTTTGGAATAATTTTAGTATGCACATTTTCATTTGGTCGAATTTTTACTTGGCAGAATATTATTAAGGATAATGTCATTTAGGCATTTGGTCTTTAATCAAATGATTTATTACGGCAAACAATCTTTAGACAATAAACGTTTGGTCAAACGATATGTTATGACAAAAAATATAAAGGCATAAATAAGATTTTTTGAGATTTTTTTTTTGGGAATTAAATAATTAAAAAATGCAATTTTATTTTAAAATAATCATTTATTTAATACAAAATATTTGTAACTTACTATTTTAATTTTTTTGCAATGGACATTATCGAGAACCGAATTAGTTACGAGGTTAATTATAAAAAAAAATGCTTAGGTTAGGTTAGGTTAAAACTGTGACCTCCTACGCACGAGCCGAGCGAGCGAAGCGAGCGGTGCCGCGGCAGCGGCCGGCGAGTGCCAGAAACGACTAGATTATATAGAAAAAAAAATATGGAAAAAAGAGATTATTTTTAGCAGGCTATCGAGAACCGAATAAGTTAGACGAGGTTAATTATTAAAAAAAAAATGCTTAGGTTAGGTTAAAACCGTGACCTCCTACGCACGAGCCGAGCGAGCGAAGCGAGCGGTGCCGCGGCAGCGGCCGGCGAGTGCCAGAAACGACTAGATTATATAGAAAAAAAAAAATGGAAAAAAAGTCTACCCGAAACTGAACTAGTTAGACGAGATTAATTATTTCAAAAAATACTACCAGAATACTTAATATTATTATTACCTGTTTAGAATTTGTCCCAAGTGGAAAAAACACCCTTGTAATAAAACGTCTTCAAAGTTAGATCTTATGCTTGAAATGGCTGCCTTAAAACTGCGAAAACTGACGATACTAAATATTTGGCAAATGTAATTTTGCGTAAAATAAGTTATTCCAACTGAAATATTTGACTAAATAAAAATTGGTAAAAGTACTTGTTGGTAAACAAGTTATTGTTTAAACGTTCACTTGCCAAACATTAGGTTTGGGTTACAATTATTTTTGAAGAGATTTTTTGCTAAGTAATAATTTGGCAAATGAAATTATGCGGAAAATTGTTTGGGAAGTGATAATTTGGCAAAATCTTTTCGGCAAAACAAGGGAGACCCGCCATTCTGGCCAAGCATTGACGCTGGATGCGAGAAGCACAGAACCAGTCAAAGTGACGATGCTTGAGGAGGCCTATGTCCAGCAGTGGACGTCTTTCGGCTAATTTAATAATAACATCTCTACATAACCAACATGTACACATTATGGTAAAGCAATAAAGATATTAAGTATGTTGAGTATGAGTATGACAGCTTAGATCCTATCCCGCACAGGACTACCGTAATTAAAACTATCTTGACACCCTTTTCCTTCGAGTATTTCTTCTATTTACTCTAATGAGGATTGAAAAACTTAAGATACAAAGTTACTCTAAAGCAAAGACCGGTTTTTCTAATGCCAAGGGTAATTATGTAGTTCGCGGAAACTTCATGAAGGTGGACGAGGGTTTTCATTGCAGCGTTTTTTTTCTTTAGTTTCCATGTAGTACTAATTTGAAGAGTAATTAAAGTTAATGAATGAGAAAAAAAATCTGCTGTTCCCTACATTTTGACGAGTTATATATACATTTTGACAGAGAGCAGTGGTGGCCAAGTGGTGACGGCCGCGACTTACGATTTGTAGGTCGTAGGTTCGAACCCAGACAGGCGCTTTACTTTGTGTAAATTATATCATCACCTCTGCTCTCAAAACGGTGAAGGAAAACATCATGAGGAAACGGCATGTCCTAGAACCAAAAATTAGAAGACATGTGACATCTACCAACCCGCACTGGGCCCGCGTGGTGGATTACGACCCACTCCCTCTCACAGAGAGGAGGCCTGTGTCCCAACAGTGGGAACACATTCATTATAGGCTGATTATGTATACGAACATAAATGTAGGGATTGTACAGCTGATTTTTTTTTCGCGATTTCAGGTTTTGTCCCATAGTAAAAGTTGTTCATAATGATGAGTAAAAGAAAAGTAAGAAAATAATAAAGAAAAATTGTTTATTCTGAACAAACAAAATAAAAAAAAAAAGACAAAATATGCACACACAACGTAGTCAAAAGCCACGTAGGTACTCAAGCTTGAAAAATGTTGACAATATTATCTTTATAGATTTCTGGTGAAAACGCTTGTCTCGTTGTCGGTTAATTTAACCTGATTTTGGTTAACTGTTACTGTTTCTATAATAAATAGTGTTTAACTCAAAATCGCCAGTGTTACCGTGTTCTTCTAAACTACGCAACGGGTTTTGCCATCACTTAGAGAATTTATTTCGGAAGGTTTATGTGTATAAAACATTAATATTAATCTTACATAACAATAAATAAATATCAATGTTTTGTCAAGACGTAAGACCGTGGGTAGCAGGGGACCCGCCCCTGCTAGTAATAATATTAACCAATAAACAAATCACCAATACATTCGTTTCCGTACGGTATGATCCGCAAAATAATGTCCGAGCTTTGCTACAAGTAATTCTGCCCGCTACGACGCGCGGCGTAGAGTTCTACGCCGTAGCGGCCGTAGCAGGGGTCTACGAGCTTTCTTATTTGTATGGCTTCCGTCGAGCTTACTTTCCTTGAGTTTGAGAACTAATAAACGTTTAATGCAGGTACAGCTTATTTATTATACCCATAAGTTTACAAACATTACGTGAAACCGTTTTTACAAACTTTCTTGTTTTTTTTCTGAATGGTTCGGAGTGACTTTCGAAGCAATGTTCACACTTTACAGATTACTAATAACTAATACTAATTTTATTTATCAGTAGAACAAAATATCTTAAATAAAACTCATTTTATCAGTACAGCAACTAAACAAAATAACTCCCGAACAAATCCCTTTAAACACGACTTACGACCTCTAGCGCCATCTAGCGTCGGGTAGCGGTACTAACTTTAATAACGTGTCGACTTACGGGGTTTAATTCATAATAACTAACGGTGCACTGTGATCGGTTTATGTGAGAAGTTCATTCTGTTAATTATTATACGGCCGCAATATGCTGTTTTTGTAATAGTTTTGGAAAGTTAGGTATAAGAAATCTGTCTAATGCATGGAAAATTGTCGATAGTGTAAAAAACTTTTATCTAGAAAGTTTTGTAATTCATCTACAAGGATCCCTATCCCTAGGTATACAATAATAATTATGATAATTTTGTATACTTAGGACCAATTCAATCAAACTTATAACTATAATATATATTTTTTTACTTATTATTGTGAATTAATTTTTAATTTCTACAGTTTTTCGGTACAAAAACTTTCAGACGTCAGTTTTATTTCACAGATAAGTTATCTGGCATTGGTAAAAATCAGCCCTTAGATGAACGATTCGAAGAACATTTTAATTTTTTCCATACCTACTTAACTATGGAGTTTCTTTTAAATTAATTATTTTCCATACGAAACTACCTTTTGTGCAACTAGAACCAATTCTATTTTCTTGTAAATTTTGACGTACAAAAGTGCCTTTTATTTATTTATGTACTTTATTGTACACAAGAAAATACTTTTATGTGGAATTTTAAATAAATGATTTGACTTTGACATTAGTGACTGGTATTGGGATAACTCCTTGATTTCTTAGTATATAATTGTAAAACTGATTATGTTGAAATAAATCTAACGGTCCTAAAGCCTGATTGCATATTCTACATAAATAATTTCAACAAAATTGCAAAAAGATAAACTAAAACCTGAATCTCGTACCTATAAAAACTGACCGCCCGCTCATAATCCAAAGGCGATTTTCCTTTTTAATCCTGCTGCGAAAATTTTATATAAACACTTAGCATCCTCCAATCTTTTATACCAACGCATCATTAAAATTCCACCCGTGGAAGAATTAAAATGAAAAAACACAAACAATTATTTGAATACATGCACCGCACTGGCAATCTTTGCGAGGTTCCTCGGTCACGTAGACTAGAATGGCGAAAAAAAAATTTTATACATATCTGGCTGGGACACCGATCGCGATACACGGACGTACGCGGGTTGAATAATTTAATTTTTTTCTCATAATATTATTATTTTATTAAATATGGCGAATAACCCTTCCCCCGCGCCGGGGTCCCCTTAGACACCCACCTTCGCTTAATTGTTCGAGGCTCAGCTATGTGTGTACCTATCAGGAATTTTAATACGGAACCACAGTAATCCCTTGCTCTTATTTTTATTGTAGGTTTTGTTTGTGAATTTGCATATATAATTTATTTTTTTCCTGTCAAGGATTTGTGTTTAGATGTAATTATTTAGATATCAAGCGCAGTTACTGCTTCAGTATGCGAGGATTCTTTCAATGTTTGATAATGTTATGTATGGCTACATTATATTCCTTTGGAAACTATAAAAATATCTATAAATACATATTTCGTCAATATAAAGTAAAAATTGTGATCAAAAATCATACCATCCACCATAACCCATATTTCAACCTCCAAAAATTCTTTTTTTTTTCGAAAAAGTGTTGGGCCATATTTTAGGCGTGAAATTCGAAGCCATTATCGCGTCGCGTAGGCTACGCTTCGGAACTGTCGGAGGTTTTCGTCGTCTGAATTTATGCCCGCCCCGCTGTGACCACAGCGTGCGAGTTGGTCACACTGTGGGGTGCCAGTGACGGGGACACGCTTGCACTAAGCAATAAGATTTATAAAGAAATTATTTTCAACATTTCACTCTATTATGTGTCTGGAATTGTCTCTTTATTTTGATATCCCACATGGTAACGGTATTTTTTTTTTGTTATTTTCAAGACGTTACTTATTCACGTCTAAAATCCACCATTTAGATTTTATAGAAACAAAACCTAGCTTTATAACCATCGCGTGACCCGCACAAATCGACAGACACCTCATGTAATAAAATCCATCCAGCCGTTAAGATGCTTCGAGGGTATAAAGAATCCCACGTTCAAAGATAGGTACATAGATACGCCTGAAAAGCTGTTTCGCGCAATCGGGTCACAATCAAGATATTTGCGTTTCTTTCCATTGAATAAAAACGAAAAATCAAAAAGAAGGAAGGATTTTTTTTTCTCTTTCTTCAAAAATACCTCCATATAAGTGTCCTCACACTATTTGAACTAGAGTGTCACCGGCACGTGAGATATTTCAGCTTCGTCTCTGAGGATGGCATGCGATGCTTCTGTTACTGCAGTTTTCATAGACAACGGTGACTACTAACCATCAGGTTGATCTGCTGGTTAGTCACCCAAGAATATATGAAAATTTCTAACAATTGGTTATTCGCTTCCAAGCGAAGGTCTTGCTTCGATATTCCATGATAATTAAGCGACTTTTAAAATTTTGATCGTATTAGGTCCAGATTCTACATGATCAAAACCATAAAATATTAATTCTACTCTTCTATCTTCATGTATTTTCTTATGTGTTTTGTGTGTACTTAAAGATGGACACGGCAAGCGACTTAGCGACTTTTACTCACTTTTCGTGGCTGCCTGTGAGACTGCGTTGTTATTTTAACCTTTTGACCGCCACAGTCATGTATAGATGACAAACCAATGTGCCCAGCACGCCACGGTTCGACTACATGACAGACTTTGACGCCGAGGGCACGTTTTTGATTTTTTGACGTGTGGTGGCCAAAAGGTTAAACTTCGCAACGGATTCTGAGGCGGATTTCACAATCATTTAGAGAATTTATTCGGGAAGGTTTATGAGCATAATACATTAATATTAAACTTAAATTAAATAAAGGAATCTCCGTGTATTGTCAAGTCGCAAAAACCGTGGGTAGCAGGGGCGGGTTGCTAGTAAGTAAATAAAGGTTTTCCCAATAAAGTATCTAAGAAAAGATTACCCGCTAACACTTTGACGCCAACTGAACGTTACCGCGTGGGTCAAAACGTTCCGGGTTCCATTCGGTAGGGTTAACCCACTTTGATTCTTTTCGATAATCACCCGCTAATGCACTGTGGCCGTTTTGGGTTTTTCAATGTTTTAAATAATGGCCGAAGAGGGTGAATTTCTTTTGTTTTCCGTTTAGATATACATATATATTTCTGTGGGTGTCTGTCTTTGAATATACTTGTTCAATGTGAATGTTTTCGCCTACACTTTGACATGTTTATGGTAGATCATATTGTTTTTTCAAATGATTCATCTTGAGGTTTTTTTTTTATTTCAAATAAATTTCTCGAAAAAGCATGGGCATACTGAGCGAAATTCTGCCAATGAGTTTACAAACAAAATACCTTATGGATAAACCGATAGCTTTGAAACATAAATGTAATCATTTAGCAATCCATAAAGAGCCTTCAACAGTGAACAGAAACCACGCTAAATCTTCAAACTACAAAGATTCAAATCCAACGCCAATGACAAACCTTTGACCACCCAAATATTAATAGACCATTAAAGTACATTGAACAGTTTGTAACAGGGGCTGTGCTTGGCAAGTTTGCGTAGCGGTTAATGTACTGGAAACTGCAATAGTTAGTATCGCGATTAGACTATTAATATCTGGTTTGGATGGCGCCTCGTTGTGCATTGATTTAGGTCTGTTTTGCTTGGATAGTTTAGAGATTTTTCTATAATATTTATTTGAGCAAGAGATAAAGGTAATTTCTTGTATGTAGATGATATACCTGTCGTCTTCTTTTCGTATCGATGCTAGGTACTCTTACTCGTTGTTTTTTTTTTATATAGTTTGTGCCCAGTAGGTGGCCACATTGATTCCACTTGAAACATAGCTGTCAATATACTGTCATTCTATTTTAATTTCTACCGGTCGATTCTGCAAAAATCTCACCGTGAAAACTTAGGTAAAGTGAGTTTGTTTTTGCTAGAAATTGACACTATTGACAGCTCACTCCACGCTCACTTCACCTAAGTTTTCAGGGTGAGATTTTTACAGAATAGCACCGCCAGGTTACAGCGTATGAGTGAATCGGATGACCCTCTTAGATGTTATCATGTTGATTGGCTTATAGAGACATATAAATACACTACAGAGAAACGATAGAATTTTCAATAATTTTAATCTCGCTTAATTAAAAAAAAAACAAATACCATCCATCAAAATTGAAATCCCGAGAAAATATATCAAAAACAAAAACAATCAACATGAGAATCCACAGCAGCGCCGATAACCTAACTATCTCCCGAGACGAAGAAAAATATGATTAGGAAAGTTTTTTAATCAATAAAAGGAACAAAAAATAAAGTAGGAAGCGTTCTCGGCTTCCTGGCTTCGTCGGATTTTTTCGTCTTATTTCTCATTACACCGGCGCCTTGCCTCGTTTCCCCTGACGTCATAGTTATAATCATTTATCGTTTGACGGCCGCCCGCGGTCCGCACAGCGCTTATTTCTAAAGGAAATTGAAAAAGTTGCCTTGATCGCGAAGTGTGAAATAGAATCGGGATCGAGTCTCAGAGCTGCTTGCTGGGCTTGATAGCTTGTTTTAAGACTGGAATGTACATAATCTTGTAAAGCTTGGGTAAATGATATCTTTACATGATTTGGCAGCATATTGTGCTTACGCTGATTTTTTGGTCCGCTTAATATTAGAGGCAGCAAAATCAGCTTGATATCTTCCGGTATATACGATGTCTTTCAAAATAAAAGGTCTTGAAGTTATATTACATAAAACAGAATAGAAATACTCTCACAACACACACATCAAAACCCAACACACACTGTCACATCATACATACAACATCATCAACTACAACATCAACCATCTCATTCTCTCTAACATCATACTTTTACAGGCTTTTTAATCTTAGAATCGATGAACCCAGTATCCAACTCATGCTACATAATATGAATAATAACTATCTTCTTTCCTTCCAGAAACTCCTGTTCCTCATCCCGCCATCATTCCATGTGGAGAGGATCATGACCAGTGGCTGCGGCAGTCGCATCTGCGTGTGGGGGTCTCGAGGGGTCACCATCGCCGAACTGCCTGCTAGATGGGGAAGATCTGGCCTCTTTGATTCTGGCAAGGAGACTGTGTTGTGCAAGTAAGTGATCCTTTTAATGGCATTTCTTATTAATACAATGATTATGTCATCAAGATATAGCGATGATGGGTATCTGATGAAATGTGATGGATAAGTCTACGAAAACTACCTAATACAAATATGATTTTTCATCGTAGAGTGCGTCAGTTTATTTAACGGCGTAAGCACCTATTGTGATGTCGTTATTTCTAAGACGACTTACTTATTTGCGTACATCGACTATCAAAGTGATATTCAGCAATAGTATCTTAAAGCCTTTACCCATAAAGCAAGTCAACACAGCAAAATCTTCTTGAAACCCCATAACCATAAAAATTACTAATAAATTCGCCCCCAACAAAGTTTTAAACAAAGGCCAATATAATGCAACAAATTTCAACTATAAAACGAAGGCTTAACCACGTCTAGTGAAGAAACTAAACACCTGAAATCTAATAAAGCCTGATAAGTTCCCGAGAAAGCTGGCACGTAAGCATCGTGTATTTTCTACTATCACGGTAAATTTTGTAACCTATTAAGCTCCTCGAAGCGGCTATAATGTTAGCCTGAGGTAACGATTAAGGCATAGATTACTGTTTAGATGACAACTTGTAGATGAGACTGTTCTTTGAAGGAAGCTGGTGGTCAAGAATTCGGAAAATCCTTGAAGTTAGAATTTAAAGTTGAGAGAATGATGATCTAGGTTTGTTTTCAGATTATCTTATAGACATAATTATGACATGAACAACATGAATATTTCACAATTCAATTAGGTATAATCAAATATTCGCTCTGCAAAACAATTGCCAAACTTATGTGGCAATGGGCAGTGCACATTGCTCGCAGAACAGATGGCCGTTTGGGGCCGAAAGGAACTACCGCGTATCGGAAGACGTAGCGTTGGAAGGCCTCCCACAGGGTGGACGGATGACCTTGTGAAGGCCGCAGGAATCCGTTGGATGCGAGAAGCACAGAACCGGTCGAAGTGGAGGTGCTTGGTTTAGGCCTATGTCCAGCAGTGGAGGTCTTTCGGCTGAAATGGTGATGATTCGCTCTGCATAATATTAGGTTCTATCGATGCAGTTTATCTTTTCTCTCTTTATAAGATCTTGTACCACAAAAAAGCCAGCTATAATGGCAAATGAAGACCTCTCAGAGGCAGACTCCAATTAGGCATAAAGCTATCCTAGTACTACCATAATATAGTCTAAGTGTTTCGCGCTCGGAGTCACCACTCTTTTGTACATGTTATTAGGCGGCTATATCTCCAAATTTGCATATTTCGGCAGTAAAATTAATTCGAAGATTTGCCCGCATCCACCATCCAGACGGGTGCTCAAGGGGGTGGCTTTTGTAATGTTTTTGGATTTCTGCATTAGAATTTATACGTACCGATACGTATTGTGGCTTCGTCCCTAAGACGAGTATTATACGAGTCGATGACTTTCAATTAAGTGTTTCGATTGAGCGCCGACCAAGTATCAAAATTGTTTCCAAGTTTATGATAAGTAGGTTAGAGGATTGATTTAATTTTTATTCTGTTAGGGGGGAAAGTCGTTTATTGAAGGCAAAGATTGATTTAAAATTGCTTTAAAATATTAGTTGTCAAGTAAACTTGTAAGTTATCTTTGTTCAGAGTTTTGGATTAAATTAAGTTATTAGTGACACAAGCAATGTGTACTGATCAAATCTTTTGTTACAGTAATTATTGCATTCGTTGCGGCTTTGTACTAAAACTCTTATCAAAACGACTGTGTTGTATGTAAGTCTTGACAGAATGTGTGTAAACATGTAGCCAGTATTTAAATTACTTTTCTGTACCGTGTGATCCTTTTGCTTAAAACCCTATTTTCTTGTTATTTCCTGCACTATCATGCAGATAATCGTTGTTTGTCATATTCCTAATGAAACTTTCCTTCCTATTTTTCATATCTCAATTTATCTGACTGCTATGAGGAGTATTTGGATTGTCAGTTAGAAATCCTGTAGTAAACTCTTCAGTTCCTTAATTATATAAAAGTAATCCCATACCACTGACTAAATCTATAAGAAAAGTTGCAAAAGCATCAAGTTCACCAAATACATCTTATATCCCGCCTGACTTATGGTAATAGCCGTTAGCAGTCCCAGCACAGCGCAGAACCCGTTGGTATTAATCCTTACTACTAATATTAGCAATAAACGGCCCCTTTCGGCTAATTATGCTAAGATGTTCAGTCTTGCCGTCTGCACCGAGGATTTGAGTTTTACACTTTGTTTTATACTTCAGTGTACATGGATGATAGCATGATTTTTGGCACGAGGCGTTGAAGTTGGGTGGAGAATAAAGTTGTGGATGAAATCTTCGGAAAGCAGGTTCAAATATTGAACATGAACATTCATATTCATTTATTGCGTTCCATATTGTAAAAAAGATGTAACAAAAGGCACAGCAAAAGGATAAAATACAAAAAACAAAATTAAAACTACTACTAATATGAAAATAAAAAATCGAGGTATTTAAATTAATTAAATAAATCTATAAGAATATCGTAAGCGTAAACGTTAACCGATTGTTGGAGCGATGCTTTAAGGAAGACCTATGTCCGGTAGTAGACATCTTTCAGCTGAATAATGACGGTAAAAAACCCCCAAAAAATTGACAGTAAAAGAACCTAAATATTTTATAAATAGATAGCAGAAGAAAAAACAAAGCAAAAAGATCTATAACCCCCAAACCCTATTAAATATAAGCAATCACAAATTGCATTTACCTTTATAATAATCTTTAAACACAATTTTCCCAACTAATTTACCCTGTGTCGCAGCATCTTCAGCTCGAGTGGGCTCGTATATTCTTTGATAACCCCTTATCGCCGCCGTTCGGTGCATTTCCGAGCTTCCGAAGCGAATCTCCCGCTAAATATTATGTTGGAATATTTACTGTGTTTGCTTCTGTTTTGGTTATGTAAGTTCAGGTATATTTGGGAGGTTGTATCTTGATTTGGTAGAGAAGAGTGTTTTGTATTTAAATCTTTGGAAAAGTATTTGTTTCCCGCATTTACGTATATGTTAACATTCGTAACATTAATTGAATGTTCAATTAGTAATTGTTAGACGGACGAGCTTTAAATTCCGTATTGAAAATCTTCAAATCGGTAATTCCTCGAAATTAAACTAATCACGCAAGAATCCGCTGGATGCGAGAAGCACAGAACCGGTCGAAGTGACGAACGATGCTTGTGGAAGGCCTATGTCCAGCAGTGGACGTCTTCGGCTGAAATGATGATGATAATGAAATGAATCACGTTAAGGCTCCAAACAGGCGCGACACGCGATAATATTATATCAAGTGTCGCGCCTGTTTGAGGAGCCATTAGGAAATAGGGATCTTAGTCCAGTGTGATTTATTTTCAAAACTAAATCAATATTAACCAAAGCACTTATAAATTGTATCCTAACTCCTAGGTAATATTAGAACCTAAAAACAGTTAAGAACCTAACAAATAATTAAATGCTTTATTGGCACAGACAGACGTCAAACAGCAGTCGATCCTCTTTAAACACAAACGAAACAAGTAGACTCGCACGGGAATAGAACCTACGTCCAAGGAAGTTTGTTTGATGTTAGTTTGAAAGTAAGGGATTGATTCTGTTACGTGTTTAAAGGCCTTTGTGTGTTTCTACTGAGTCTAGAACAGGTAATAAAAGGAAATCTTTTTTTTTTATTGTACTTGCTAATCTCATTATCATCTGCTTAAACTTTTCTCAACATGTTGGGGTCGGCTTCCAGTCTACTCGGATACAGCTGAATACAAGTATTTTACATGGAGCGATTGCCTATCTGACCTCCACAACCCAGTGACTGGGTAATACGATACCCCTTAGAAAGACTGGTTGTCTGACTTTCGGGCTTCTGACGACCCGTAACGACTGTCCAAGATCCACGATGATAGCCAGTACCAACGGCTTAACGAGCTTTCCGAGGCATGGAGGGGTCTTGGTATGTATAAATGGTCACCCGTCTACGGACCAATTGCGGCAAGCGTAGCTTAACCTGATCGATCGACCCGTGCGGCTGTTATTACTTAGCCACAAGCCCCTCTATTGTACTTTCTGAGCTATTTTTCCTTATTGAAATACTTTTTTTAAGGCTGCGGTCAAAAAATAACCATTACAGATGGAATCAGTATTCCATCAGCAATGATCTATTGCATCTTATCACGAACCCATAAATGGATAACAAGTAACATTCGAACTAAACTTCACATCAACAAAACACCATAATCTACTACCATAACCATCAAAGGCAAATCCCATACATTAACTCAAGATCGATAGATAGCGATACATCGCAACCTAATCCTTCAACCGCGTCGACCTACCCGCAAACCGAACGATCCTGTAAGTCTCAATTACTGGGTAACCCTGATTTACCCGACGACCGATCCAATTTGTAAACGGGACTCGATCGGAGAAAACTATTCACGACATTCACAGTCAAAAACAAACCTAAAGTCAACTACAGAAAGTCGAATTTTAGTATTTAGTGTCCAGAGATCACCTTCCAAGTCGATATTGTCTAGTCATGCGAGTGATGACCATGGAAAATGTTTTTGCACCAAATTACGCTTTGATTAGAGGGGTTAGGGTGTGTTTTGGTATGGCCATGTTTTGATATCGGTCGGCCCGACCTGAACCCCAATTATAGGCCACAAACTATTTTATCTAACACCCGTGTGACAACACTAATCTTATTAGAATCTATTGGAATCGAAATCGTGCCAAGAAAGTAAGGAGTAGATGTCGTATTGTCGAATAAAGTTCCATTTGTACAATATTCTTGTTTTAGAGCATTATTTCATTATTTGAAATGTTGTAGATTTTAAAAATAACTGGTCCATTTATTTAGATATACTACAATTGGATAGTCTATACCGTTTCTTACCCGTTCTTCGCCAAAGGACCTTACGCTTTGGGATGGGCAACTAGCTTCATCTTTCCAACTGACCGACTCCTTAATAATTCAGAAGCACCTACCTGTAATGCTCTCATGATTTATAATGTTTATTTTTTTTTAAAAAAACGTTGTTCCACACTAGGAATTTCTCCTGTATTGTGGGTGCGTTTACAAACATTTAAATTCACGTACACAAACAGCAGCCATAATCATCATTTCAACCTGGAATCACTCACTGCTTTAGGTTTAGTCGTTCTTTCTTTCTTGACATAATTCAGGGTTTCATCAAGGGTAAAAAGTATGCATATATCGTCTCTTTCTTTTAAAGTGCAAGTTTACCTTTCCTACCTCTAACCGCTTCCATTCTTGCCCTCACGTCTCCAGTGATCGGGATTGATTCTCTTGCGGCGTGATCCGGGCTTTTGGCTTAAACCAATTTGCCGGTTAATCCGAGGTACACGTACGGACGCTTTGGGACCCCAGCAATACACCCAGCTAATACCTCCTTATTCTTTGTCTTTCCATGAGATTTTGTTCTTACCGTTGATTTTCGGTAGCTTAATTTGCGACGTTGGTGATGATAGCCTTTTGATGTGTTGTCGAACTTATAGTGTGTCAGGATACCTGTTTAACGCTTTAGATCTAGGGTTAATCTGGCTAAATAATATTCTAGACTCTACCGATGCAAAATCTCAACTTAAAAATCTTAAAGGTCGAGGTTCCTATGACCGAGCAATGTTTAAATCCCACAAAACAGTAAATAAATATGAAGTTTTGTCACCTAATAAAGATAGAATGATGACAAATCGGCTCCCCAAAATAATCCTTCAACAAAAACAAACTTACCATGAATCCTTAACCAAACTATCACACAAAATGACCATCACATCTTAGCCAAACTTTATTAACAACATAATCTCACGGACGCCTCAATAAACATGTAAGAGACCGATATGCAAATATCTAGCCCCTGTCCAGTTTGTACGAGGTTGTTTGAACAAGACTGGACATGGATCGCCAGTGTAAACATGTTTGAGGGATGTTAGGGTAGTTATTGAGTGTACCACTAAATATCTTTAGTAGTCTTTGCTTTGGGGCTTTGGGGTGGATTAAGTGATGAATTTATATTGTAGGATATTATACATTTTTATGATAAGTAGACTGTAATGAGCTAAACTTGGTTCTTGCAATCATAGATTATAACATTTCCTAGACAATACAAAAAGAACGCCTAAACTAAACTGCAAATATTTTCAAAAAGCTTTAGCTTTCGTCGCAAAACAGTCTATCAAATACCAAAAGATTTTCTGAAATCCTTAAAAATGTCCAAACAACAAAACACGATAAAATCACGACACTTCCTCCCCAAAACCGATCAAACGCCATAAAAAACTGAAGAAAAAGAAAATCCCTTTCTCACGTCGAACCTAAGTACCTTAATCGCCCCCTATTGTGTGTACACCGATTTGCGGGTAGATCACAGAAAGAATCCCTTTTTTATCCCTTCAGGGAGTCTCGCTGAGCCACTGGACCGTGTTACCGGTATCGATAACAAATTGGGGATGCAATTCTTAAAGGGTTGAAAGGATTTGGGAGTTCCTTACAAGATAGGGGTTATTGAATCTTTTGTCAGGTCCCTGTGGATTCGGGTCTCGAAAATTATGTGAGTAGGTATAGGGACTTGTTGCTTTTCATGTTTTTCGTATAAAGTTGTCCGAATTCATATAAATGTTGTTCAACTTTTATGTGTATTTTTGGATGAACTACACTGATATGTTTACCACGTAGGTTTGATAAGAAGACTGCAATCACGGTTATTTACAGATACCTAAGAATCTGGACACATGGACGATGTGTTACAAACCACTACTTACTCAAATGCAATAAACGTTATATTATGCTGGACTGTTTTGGTCTCTGTATTTCTAGAATAAATGGTGGTGACAGACACAAAGTTAATTTCCAATTTCGTTTCTAACAAAGCAAATTGTGCAATATTACAAATGAGAGTATCAAAACTCCAGTGGGACCTTTGATTAACCAGCAAAATCATGCACATAGCTTTAAAAGAGCAGCCAATAAACCACCTGGCCGTAGTTGTGTATAGTAATTAACGGCGGTTGCAATCCGACTGTTTAATTCCGAACAACGCCGCAATAAACGTAACAGTACCGGACCGGTGCCGTGCCCACCCACCGAAACGGAATGCGATGAAAAAGGCACGATGTCCACACACACTTGAGGAGGGAAATTACAAACGGCGGTGGCGTCCGCCGACCGTAATATCATTCCGCACGAGTCTTGAAAACGAAATTAAATTTTGCATGAAATGGTACAATATACAAAGAAAGTGGCCGGACAAAGGCAGAGTGGCGCCCAACGTGGGGCCACGGTTGGTTAGCCCCCGCGAGCCGGACTTATCGTGGCCGCGTGTGTAATTTGTTTCTAATCATATTACATTTTTGTTTCGTCTGTTTCTTTGTGATGCGGCTTCACTAGGTAAGATTTAATTTTAATTAACATTTTTTTCGCCTGTGTTTATATTGCGAATTCTGCTAAGCTATTCAGAGCGGATACGTTTTACAAATATCTGTGCAAAGAAATTTGTTTTTGTTAAACTCAATAATTTTACTTTAAAATGATTAAAGATATCAAACGTATTGTACATGAAAGTCGTCAATTTTAGTTAAATTAACAAACAAAACATTCTACAAAAGAATGAATAAACGCCAGAAAGAATAAACATGGACACATTGGGCAGCGGTTGTCAATAATTTATACTTTATCAAAATTATACAGACCCTAGATTTTTACCCACACCCATCTAACATTAGAACTACGCAGCCTCTCCTCCATTATTAACAGGGCCCGAACTCGGCCGGTTAATTAGCCCCCTTCATAATGTACAAACGGTTACAGAATACCTCTAGAAAATTTACGCACTCATAAATACACACCGTCTGGCACCCGGTGATCTCAGCAATTTTCAGTTTTCGGCAAGCACCTTAATAATTCAGAAAGTAGGCGCGGCCGTAGCAAAAATGAATTCTCTAATGTGAATGGAACTTAGACTGGCGCCCAACCGGGGCAACGGCAAAATAATTAAAGCATAGCATTAAAAATTCTTCCAGAGAGCTCCACTGCCCGGATATGTGATAATATTAATACGGCCGGCTCCGGCTTTTTGGTTCGGGTGGTCTTAGGTCTGACTCCTGATTATTACAATTATAATTGTGAATAATTTAACGCTCAGACATGTGTGAATTAATTTTAATTAACACATGTTGGCTGATGAGTACTGCCTTTGGACAGTGTTTGGAATGTTGAGGGATTGATAAACACTACTGAAAAGTGCAATTTGAAAATTATTTTCACATTGGAATATTATTGGCTGGATGTCACAATTGTTGTCACAGTTGAGCTGCACGATTTCTGACAAATGCGTGCACTGACTGGACAGGTCCTCTCAATCTGTGTGGTTCTTTCCGCAAAAGACCATCTCAGACATCGATCTACATGGTCTTCATATAACCTGACCAAGATTATGTCGGGACTTTAAAAGAGACTGTGACCTCCGAGTTTGTTTCGGCCTTTCTTCTCAGAGTGGTTAGATAGGAAACGCCGACTTCATCTAGTTTAAAAAAAATATGATTGACGTGTAAAAGTGTTTGTGCAAACCTACTTACAAAAATCATAAATTATCATTTAATATCCCACTGATAACCCTTTCTGCCCAGAGTAGAGATGGGAACATACCCGGTAAAATCCCAGACTTTGGGTAAATACCTATTTATACCCATTTTTACCTTCCCATTTTCAATTTAAACCGGGTAAAAATTACAATCAGTTTAATGTAATTATTTAAGACTAAATAATAAACTAATTGTGCAATTTTAATATTTTTGATTTGGTTATTATTTTTTTATCATTATAATTATTATATTATAATCATTATAATTAATCTAAGTAATTGTTACTCATTGATTTGTTTTGAAATATATTGTATACTTATGCTATCTATATATTCTTAAAAGTAGTGTGCAGCATTTCGTTAACTTTAAAACATGTGCAGTCAGTACAATAGTCTATGTTTGTTTTTATTGTAATCCGTTTATTTTATTTGAAAATTTATGTTGATTAAAGTTTTAAAAGATATATAACTTCGTTTAATTTCAAATCAGTACTTTATCTTCAATGGTCAAGATCAAAATTAACATGGTAGATCGTATTATTGATGACAAAGTCAATTAAATAATATTATGACAGTATTTATTTCATGACGGAGCCATTTAAGTAATATAAAGACAGTACTTTTTTTTACCCGGTATTTTTTATTAATACCCGGTAAAAAAAGGTATTTATTATATTTTACCTAATTTACCCTTTCCTTCCAATTTTTACCTTCCCATTTTTTACCCACCCGCCCATCTCTAGCCCAGAGAGGTTTGTTATGACGCTGTTTGTCTATCCGGTGCTAGTTTGAAATATACGGCGCCACTCTGAACTATCAGCTACAATTATTTTCGAATTGGGTTACCCACAAGAATTATGGCGATGTCCCCTTCAACTACCGTGGGCTGATACAATTCTTCAGTCCAAATCCTCTCGTACTAGCATCTAATGCTAGAACCATTTCTACACAAAGAAAGTTCTAAAATATACAGCCAACACGCGCGAAGTTGGTCTAGATTTAGTGTTATTTCGCTACGGACTAGCTTCTAACTTACATTCGGAATATATCGGTAAGGAACTCTTAGTTGAACTGTTAGCATAATGGATGGAGTTCTCTCTGATGATGTTCTTAGTTTCAAGTTGGCAATGCAAAGAAAGTTGGTGTAAAGTTTTATTTTCACTACGAGTAAGGGTTGCAATGAGGAATCAACAAATCAAAATATTTTATTTCATAAAAACCTACATGGGCAATTGGGCATTGATGAAACGTCAGAAGCCAGGTGCACGGTTCCAATTGATCGTTTCCTATGGAGAAGAGCCGGCAAGAAACTCCATGGTTACTCTTTTAAAAAGTAATTGGCAAAAAAAAGGAAATAATAATAAATTACAGTAATTATGTATGTCCCAATCAGACTATATCAATTAACTATTGCACACATTTTTTTCCGCTAGACTTGGATTTCTCCGTATTCGTCTATGTACAAAATCATGTATTGCTAACAATTTATTTAGTTTACTTAGCTAAACAATGCGGTATCCCAACGCAAACTCTTAGCTTAAAACCCGTCTTGCCCTGAAAGTCCGCACAAAATACGAACTACCCGAAAATTGACCACTCCAATATTTCTCTCTCACCTACGCATTGTCACGGTTCAAGTCGTAAAGCCAGTAAGAAGCACGTAACAAGCCACAACGTCAAGTCCGTACGTCAGGCCAGGCGTGGCCACAAACCCGCAGCGCCTTGCAGAAATAACCTTTTGCGACAATCGTATGCATGCGTGTCTCGCCTTGCCTGTGTAAGCTCCGAGATGTGTGGCCACCCTTAGCTTAGCCTGTGATGAATTAAAAAGAGGTTTTGTTTGTAGGGAATGGATACAAGTTGTATCTGCTGAAGAATGGATGGGAGTACTGCTTCAATCTGTACTAATGTTTGTGGTGTTGTTGTCCGATTTTTCTACTTCTTAACCGAGCAGGCTAGGCATCCACTTTTTTTCTGTGGCTTCAAGTTTTCTTGCGTGTGTTAATACACAAATTCAAAAAACACACACATTCACAAATTCAATTGTGTCTCATTTCATTAGCCACAGTTGAGCTTCTATTGTTATAAATCAAATATTGATTTTCCAACAGTTTGATTTTGAATTTAACATAGGTACAGGCAGCAACAAAAGTCGATTAACATTTCAGTTTTTTTTTTTAATCTCGGTTATTGAGCAAAATAAGTGTTCAAAATTGCATTGTACTTCTGCTGCAATTTTGAACAAATATTTTGCTTAAAAGTTTGAGATTTAAAAAACTGAAGTGTTAATCGACTTTTGTTGCTGACCGTACCACGATCACCAAAAATCAAAGCAATTTTATGACAAAATGAAAAATATTTAACAGTTTCATACCGCTTCAGAAGTATGAAAGTAAACACCTAAAATAATAAAGTGACTATACGATGGACATAGTAAAGCAAAAAACTGGCCAAGTGCGAGTCGGACTCGCACACGAAGGGATCCGTACCACAAGACAAAAACACCGAAAAAAAAATCACGTTTATTGTATGGGAGCCCCCCTTAAATACTTATTTTATTTTGTTTTTAGTATTTGTTGTTATAGCGGCAACAGAAATACATAATTTGTGAAAATTTCAACTGTCCAGCTATCGCGGTTCTTGAGATACAGCCTGGTGACAGATAGACGGACGGACGGACAGACAGCGAAGTCTTAGTAATAGGGTCCCGTTTTTACCCTTTGGGTATGGAACCCTAAAAAATATAATAATCATTCAAGATCCAGTTTCTAGAACGAGATATCACCGCTAACAAAGTAAATTAAAATAAAACAAAGAATTTCCTTTCAGCCATTAACCATTCCCATAAAGCCCAATTTATCAAAAGTCCCGCCAAAAACTTCGCATAACAATTCTACTTACACGGGCACTAATCAAACTCACTATAGTACCAAGCTTGGCGTAAGCCCTGTACCTGTCATTTAGCTACCGGATTACCGACCAATTAACGGAATTGGGTGAGAACTCGTTAAATAATCCAGTTAGTCGATCGGCGGCGGCGAGATCAAAGCGGGGGCAATGGGGTGCATCGATAGCTCGGTCTTGCACCCTCTGGCTTGGAGAGTGTTCCTTTTTGTTTTAGATTATGTGTGGAGTAGGTGAAGCTTTATTACCTTCTTTTTAGGGTTCCGTACCCAAAGGGTAAAAACGGGACCCTATTACTAAGACTTCGCTGTCTGTCCGTCCGTCTGTCCGTCCGTCCGTCTGTCTGTCACCAGAATCTCTCAATATCTCATGAACTATGAAATTTTCACGGACGATATATTTCTGTTGCCGCTATAACAACAAATACTAAAAACAGAATAAAATTCCATACAAGAAACTTGTTTTTTTTTTTCGGCGTTTTTGCCTTGTGGTACGGAACTCTTCGTATGCGAGTCCGACTCGCACACGAAGGGTTCCGTACCACAAGCTTTATAATATTAGTGTGATTCGTAAGTACCTTCAAATTACATTATAAGACTCGTACCTTTTCCTGCAACTCTTAAAATATTTATAAAACCCAACTTAGAGTAATCATAATCCACATATTACATCAAAAATACATTACTTAGCAAGAGAGTTAATCAATTTTGCTCGCATAGCCGCTTCACAGGTGACATTAACATATTTTTGCGATGGCCATGTTGTTTCAAAGGGTCTGAATTTCAAAAATACGACTCCAACACATACTCTCATTAAGTTTGGAACACGTAAGGAGAGAGACTGAATACTAATTGAGAGTTAAGAGTGATGCGAGTAGACCCGACAGACGGATAATTGGCAAATAACTTGCAGACGTGGCGTTGTTTGTGCCTACTGCCTACGCTGTTCAGGTGGCAGCTGATTGGCGAGGCAGATTATGTAAAGATTTTTACCGACTTCAAAAAAAAGGAGGTTATCAATTCGATACGTATGTATGTAATATTATTGGAATTGCATTATATTCACATATGACAATCTATTAGGGCTTCCAAACAAATATACAAAATTTTATAGACGTATGTATGTATGTATGTTTGTCCACGCATATCTCCGTAACTATTAATCGGATCGTGACCATTTTTTTTATTGGCTTACATTTTCTTCAACTTAGGGAACAGTGCAAGTTTCATCAAGATCGATTCAGTAATTTTCAAGATATGGACTAATACTTGTAAGTGTGACGGCCTGGCTTATTGATAAAACCTACGGGTGTAGTGTCAAAGGGAAAACATCTCAAAACCTTGGTCAAATACTAGTGCAAAAACTAAAAATTACGAAATAAAAAGTAATTTAAAAAAATTAAACCGACTTCAAAAAGAAATTAACTCAAAATTATGAAATAACTTTAATTTCGGAAGTCGGTGGCATAAAACTAAAATACAGATCCCAAGACACCGACTTCCGAAATTAAAGTTATTTCATAATTTTGAGTTAATTTCTTTTTGAAGTCGGTTTAATTTTTTTAAATTACTGTTTTTTAGATAGATGTAAGTTTCTACTTTTCTAAAGTTGACTCTAAAGAAAACAATCAGGCTTTGCCATTGGTGCGGTCATATGTATGTTCCCACTGCTGGGACACAGGCCTCCTCCTTCTATATGAGGGTGTGGGCTACGCGGGCCCAGTGCGGGTGTGTAGTCATATGTGGTCATAGGAAATATTCTTCATCATTTTCAAAGCTTATATTGATGACATTATTAGTGATGTAGTCATTTAAAAAAAAACAATTGTTTAATCCACTAACCCGCACTGGGCCCGTGTGGTGGGTTATGGCCTACTCCCTCTCACAGAGAGGAGGCTTGTGGCCCAGCAGTGGGAACATTATATGCTGATTAAGCAATTGTTTAATGATTTGAGGAAGTCTGTCACTGTTATTGTGTAAAACGAAACGTTCCATATAAGAATAAAGGCCTCTTACAGTTCGACCGTTGAGAGAATGCGCTCCTGACACCTGTCAGGGCGACATTTCTAGTAGCTAATAAAGATCAAATTCGCAAAACGCGTATGCGTTGTATGAAACTGACAAGTGTCAACGCAGTCTCTCGTCAGCCGCTCTGTAATTTGCTGATGGACATGCGAGTATACACCATAAGGACGCCGAACGTTCTTAAAAATAATACAGACAGCATTTTTTTTTAGTTAAGCAGACCACACGTCATTAAAACCTCATTATCTGCCTAGCCTTTTCCCAAGGTCGGCTTCCAGTGTAACCGAATGCACCTGAATACCAGTGTTTTACATGGAGGGACTGCCTATCTGACCTCCACAACCCAGTTAAGTACTGGTCAATACGATACCTTTTAGACAACCTTGGTTGTCAAACTTTCGGGCTTTTCTGACTACCCGTAACGACTGTCAAAGATCCACGAATGATAGCCGGGACCAATAAAACCTATAGTATGAATATCTTCATTTCATATTATCATGTCGCATCTGTGTTACCAACTCTATCACTCACCGTCGAAGGTTCTCGCGTGGGGTGTTAGCTCCAGGGGCGAAGCTATGGTGTTAATTATACGATTTTCTTTGAAATAAGTTAATAAATATTGGATAAGGCCCACCCTCGCTGCCCTTTTAATGAAGCCGCTCGATACCTGGCCATGTTTTGCTGCACCGATCATGGAAGATGAGTTTTCTTAGTTATTATTTTTAACTCTGTTTTAGTTAGCGATTCGTAAACTTTATAAGGTGGAAAATTTTAAACTGTCGGATAACTTGACCGTTTTTTACAGTCGAGAAAAGAGTGACGTGTGAGATAAGACTATATCAGAGATAATCTTAGGATGAAAGATAACTCGTCTTCTACTTCCTGTCGCTGGCACAACTTTATTTTAGATCTTTGACTTTGGACTTTGTAGGCCCTGTTGTCTTTGTTGGACTTGTTGGCCTTGTTGATCTGTAGACCATTTTTTATTTTATCAAGTACCTGGTACTTGTTGACAGGCCTACGCTGTCCTCCCATAGGTACCTACTGTAATTTGAAAACATTGTAAAAGCCAATTATTTTTAAAAAGAGTAACCGTGGAGTTTCTTGGCGGCTCTTCTCCATAGGAAACGACCAATTGGAACCGTGCACCTAGCTTCTGACGTTTCATAAGTGCCCGTGTAGGTTTATGTGAAATAAAATATTTTGATTTTGATCATGTTTTCCCAAAACTTCGCCACTTCCACGGCGTCGTCGGTGGCAGCGCTGAGGTCACTTCGACTGCATGTTTTGAGACACAGAGGGCAGGGTAGGAGGTGGTTTGCGACAGCTCCAAAATCACACCCTACTGCCGTTCCGTCGACGTAGCCGACTTTACTAGTCAACGACCGGACCAGTTCAGGGAAAAACAACTCATGGTGTCGTATAAGGTAAAAATAAAACGATATAAGACTGACATCACGATTCATTTTGTGAAAGATTAAACAATATTACTTACCGATTTACCTCTGCACATGTACAGACGCCAGCACAGCAAGCTACCCGAAACTGTCAAATTTTCCCAATCAACTTTGAACCTTATGCTTTAGCGATAAAGTTGAAAATCTATTAAAGAAATTTGACAGACTGTAGTAGCGTGATGTGCTGGCGTCTGTACTTACCTAATGAACAAAAGGGAGGACGCCTATACTCAGCAGTGAGTGGAACAAAACCAATGATGATGACGTACACACGCCAGCACGTCAAGCTACCCGAAACTGTCAAATTATCCCAATAAACCTTGAACCTTATGCTTTAGCGATAAAGTTGAAAATCTATTAAAGAAATTTGACAGACTGGTAGTAGCGTGATGTGCTGGCGTCTGTACCTAATGATTGAGAATCTCGTAAATATTCACAAAGGAGTACTACAAGAGTACATTCATCCATAACACTCAACAGATAAGACATTCGAACGAATCAAAACACCCAATTAAAATACATCAGACAGAAACCTAATAAAAACCCATATTCATAACTCCATTGAGGTGTGTAATAAATTCGGAGAGAGCTATCATAAAAGGGCTCGTACAGTACACATCTACATTACAAATCGGCCTCATCTCCCACAATGATCGACACTGACGCGTTATTAGAGCGCCTTATCTCACCGCATCTTGTCATTCAGTTTTTACGATTCATATTCATTGTTTTTGAGAGTGCTTGCTGGGTTAATGTAAAGGTCGACGCTGTAGTTGTAACAGAAGTACCAGGGTTCCATGTTGGTTGAGAGAGTTATGTGTCTCTTGGGGCCTTGTCATTATCATTTGCAGGGCATGTCAAGGTGACAGTGAATAGTTGCACCGCACATGGTTCAAAACCGCTTGACACTTCAGTTTTTGTCACATTTTCTTCTTAGCACGTCGATGGCTACGAGCTTGGCACCTTCAGTTGCGTCCATCAACTCCTGTAGCGTGCAGACAACAGAGCGGCAATTCTCGTAATTTTAAGAACGTTCAGTCTGATCTCAGTCTCAATCTTTCAAAAATGCCTCTAATTTCCCTAAATTTTTGACAAGTTTTTGACATTGCGATTTATTCCGGTCGGATCTCTGGGAAGTGGTCTTCAGAACACGCTGGACACGATACACATACTGATCTACATATATATTGAGGGTATGGCAATAACCTGAAAGATAATTAATTTAAGAAGCAAGAAAATAATAATCCTTCAACTGACTACAGTATACACCAACCTCGATTAACAGGAGCCAAAATATAACCGAAGCTTCAAAATGTGTCCATAAATTAACTCCCCTTTGTCACATTTCTTATGACAAAGACACTAGAGATGAACCTGAAAAAAAAATAGTTTATTTGCACCTTCAAGTAAAAAATATGCTTTACAAAAAAAATGGCCTAAGTTAAGTAAAGTTGTATGTTAGAGTTTCGTCCAATACCGTAATAACTTAATATCTTGTAATTATAAGTTTCAGCGCCCACCCTCGTTATCATTATAGCCGATGATCAATTATGGTACAAAATATTTATTTTAATTACAGAAATTATTTTAAATATAGACGAGTTTAAGTTATAATAAGTTGAAAAAGATCATCATCCGAAATTATTAATGATCTTTCGTAAAGCATTTCGCTTATAAGCGAAAGTGTATTATGTGTGTGTGTGCACTTTTGCAACATAACTTGCTAAAAGTGTATTATAATACACTTTTGCAACATAAATGCAAACTAATTAAACATCCAATCTTCTGAACCTCTCCTGCATACACGAATTTAAATTTCTGTCCCATACATTTTGCTTATGAGAACACCGATTCGGTTCGACATTTTCGTATAAGAGTCTGTAAAAACTCCATACGTTTGCACCGCATTTTCGCCAACACTTCCAAACTGTGACACATTTGAATATAACCCTTACGTGGGCGGAGATAAAGGTTAGGTACGCTTTTAAAAAGGGACTGTAGAATTTTGCAAAGTGCTACAGAGACTGAATACACGCTTGAATTATTTAGATAGCAATCGTGGGTCCGTATTCTGATCGTTTTTCTCATCGGTATCGGATAGGAGCACTATGTCTGTCCTTGTCTTCTCTTTAGTGATAGAGAGGGATGGCTGTATTCATAGGTGGGGCTGCTTTTGTTTCGTTTATTCATAGCATGTGTCATGAAAGTGATGTCTAATACGTTTGGGGTTGAGCGTAGCCTTTGAATGTTGGCTTGAATAATGTACCTGAGGACGGCAGAGAATGCCTTCGCGAAATATTTTCGGTAAATGTACTTAGGTCGTTTTAGATTTCAGTACCATTGAATTATAGTCTTTCTGAAATTATGGAAATTTTTCTTTGTACTGGTGAAACTGAAGATGCTTGAGTTGCTGTATTGTAACTTTTCTATAAGGAAAATACAACACTATAATTATTTACAAACTTCTATGGATTAAATTTGGCCATTACAAAAGTTTAGCTACTAAATTACAATTAAAACCCGACTGTACTCCCATTCCAATGTCATCATCTTCTAAATGACTTTACACCTTTATTTAATACACTATCTTCTTCTTCTTCCTCCAATGCAATACCATCTCCATTATTGACATCTAAAACACTAATTATTATACAAAAATCCTTCATACCATCACAAATACTCCATACATCTGTCGAATGATCACAAGACATTTTTCCCCGTTGCGACTGGCCAGTGCCGGGCTTCGTAAATTAAAATGTGAATAATTAACACCGACCTCCCCCCCTCCCCCCCACATGCCACCCTCAGACACCCCCCCACTCCAGTCACACGCCACCCAGATGTATTAGTTTTAAGCTCTCAGTTCGTATGAACGCGATTTAGGGTGAATTCAAAAGGCAGATAGTTGACCCCCTCTAGTATTATAATCGTGTGGACGTTTTTCGCGTTTTTAGTTAATACGGTCTTGGGTGGGCGGGCCGGTGTAAGCGATTTTGATCTTTGGAGGCATTGCTTAAATAATCCTTGGGACGTTTTTGAGATAGACAGTCTGTTAAGAAATAAGTATATATCTGGTCTCCTGCCTGGTTTTTCAGGATTAATTTATTCAAATGGAAAATAAATCTAACTCGTTGATCCTTTTTTTATTTCGCTGAGAATAGTTTACGGCGAAATCCTTGATGAGAATTTTGGAAATAACAGCCTTTGCGCGTATGAAATCTGAAAAAATACACAATGTATAATATTTGTACTAAGGTCCTAGTTTCTTTAGTAGGAAATAAATGGCGCGCATATCAACACTTTAAAGATTCTTCCTTGGGGTTTCAATTTATAAAAAAATGTGTTTTTTCTGTTATGTATTTGTGATTTTGGCCAGTCAAAAACAAGTAGTTCAGCGGTTTGCACGATCTCGACTATTAAATGCGACACCATTTTTATTCAAATTGTCTGTATTCCCCATTCATCATTTGATTATTACGAGAGTACCATACTGAATTCCCCACAAATACACAACCGATCTTTACCAATCAACACCCAATTTCAAACAACGAACGAACTTATTACGTCATCAACGTACACGCAATCAGTGACGAAATAAAACACAGGGCCAATCAGAGGGCATAACTAATTCAATTTGCGAACGTGGCCGAACCGCGGCGGAAACGGACGAAGTGTTCGACGATCGTTAATATTGATCAGTATTATCCCGGATCGACGATTTACGTGAAACACCGGACTCCCACATCGCTATACATTTAATTATTAAAAGGTTTACACGGATGTAGGTAAACTGAACCAGCCACACGAAACGTCTCTTGTTTATCTTCTGTAATCTTATTGATCTGTGTCTACCTATACATAGAACATCTTTCCACCCAACCCAATTGCGTAACACACTACCTATCAATCACAATCTAAATCATTTTGAAGTATATTACTGATCCATTTCTTCATATGTTCGAAAAATTTGTCTGCTCAACAACGAAAATAACGCAATGAATGTTGTTGAACTGTCAAAATGGAAGCCATTTTGCTACTGTTAGTGTGTTACGCAATTACCTCGCTGTTATAATTCCAGAAAAGCGACTTACAGATTTAATAAAGTATGCCTTAATTGGTTAGATAAATCACAAATGGACTCGTGGGTAGTTGTAACTGTTATACAAAGAAAAATTAGCTCTTATTTGAAATTCAATATAATTTAATAGACACAGTATTTATTATTATTTATGCTTTATTTTAAAAGTACATAGTTAGTACCTGCTGGTGTAGCGTTATCTCTTCACAATTTTCAATTTTCTTACAAGTTACTATCACTTCACTTCATCGCAATGGATTCATTAACAAGCACATTGAGTGAATTAAAGGAGTTGTTTCACACAAAGATGTCGGCCTTTGAAGATGAGCTAAAGAAGGCCCCTCCATCACCTGTCACAACCTCTAGCCTGGCTGCGGAATTTACAATGTTCCGGTCATTCATCACGCAGGCTCTCAACAGCGTTCAGCAACAGGTGGAGCTACTAGCTCGTAGTGTCGACCAAATAGAGATGCGGGGACGAAGGAAGATCTTGCTGTTGCATGGTGTTGATGAGGAGCAGAAGGAGGACACTGCCAAGGTGATCTCTGAGATAATTTGTCACAAATTACAGCTGAGTGATTTCACTGTTGCGGATATCAGCCGATGTCACAGGATGGGACGAGCTGTGGCTAATAAAACCAGGCCTATCCTGTTCAAGCTTGGCAGTCTTGCGGTTCGGGATAGGATTTGGTTTTCCAAAGCCAAATTGAAAGCTACTGGCGTCACCATGTCAGAGTTCCTAACCAAGGGGCGGCATGATGTGTTCTTGGCTGCGAGGGAAAGATGCGGTGTCACCAAGAGCTGGACTAAGGGAGGATGCGTGTATGTCCTTGGTCCTAATGATTCGCGGCATCGAGTCGAGTCCCTCGCTGAATTGGACAAGATTGCGCCGAATCCCAGTGAGTCCGAGCAGAGTGATCCAGTATCGCTACCGGCTGTGCCAGCCTCAGTCCCAGTCGTTGCTGTTGTGAAGACCGCGAAGTTGAAGCGTGCTGCTGCATTGAAGAAGTGATTTCTTTGTGATGTCTTGTTCAAGGTCCGGGTAATATCATGTTTTGTTATACCGTCAGATAATTTTTAATTAATGTGCTACTAAAAATAAATAACAATTTGCTTGACTCACAATATTGTCACTGTCAGTGTCAGTCAATACTCATGTCACTTTCATTCTTTCATTCGGTGCGTTCCGTTTTTTGTAACGGTGCAATGGCTGACTGTGACTGGTAGAAGTTATTATTATTGTTATTTTTTTTTTTTTTTTTTTTTAATAATTTTTTTTTATTCAATATTTTCTTATGTTTTCCCCTGCCCTGATATGTTTTACATTGTATTTTTTTTTTCTCTCTTTTGTTACCCGGACTGTGTAAATAGGTTTTAATTCTTTACATTTAATAACGCTACCGGCAGGACTTGTTACCTGAACGGGTTACTTTTTTAGTTAGGTTTTTGTAGTTTATAAGTTATATTATTTTTATTATATTAGGTAAATATTTATGTCTATCGATGTAAGCAGTGATAATAGTAGTTTTTTCTCTATAACTAGCGACGACGACAGTTTTGTGAGTATTCCTTCTCTTGCTGACAGTCTCGCAGCGCAGTTTTCTGATGTTCCTAAGAATTTTAACGTTATACATATTAACGCTCAGAGCATTCCGGCCCATTTCCACGATATGCTGACAAGCTTTGACTGTAAGAACATACATGCCATACTTATTTCCGAGTCATGGCTTAAACCTTGTCTCCCGTCAACAAGTTACTCTCTTCCCGGTTTCCAGCTTATAAGAAACGATCGCTCGGTCGGTGCTGGTGGTGGTGTTGCCATATATCTCCGCACGCAAATTCCTTACTCTGTTGTCAATGTGTCAGCGCAGCCACCGCCATCTAATGCTGGTGAACATCTCTTCCTTGAGGTCGAATTACACCATTCAAAATTACTTCTTGGCGTCTATTATTGTCCTTCTTTACGCGTTAGTTTCTTTTCTTCCTTCGAAAATCTCCTAGAAATGCTGGTCCCTTCTTACAGTCATAGCATAATCATGGGTGACTTTAATACATGTCTTTTGAAAAAAGACCATCGCTCTTCTTCTTTGACTAATATTTTGGCTTCTAATAATCTTTCAATTCTTCCACTGAGTGCCACTCACCATTTTCCTAACTCTACTCCATCACTTCTTGACTTGATTTTTGTCTCTTCCCTTGATCATGTCGCTAGGCATGGTCAATGTTCAGCTGATGCCTTTTCCTATCATGACCTGATTTTTCTGTCATACAAAATACGCCCACCTAAGGCTAAAGCTAAGATTCTCATGCAACGCAATTTTAGTGACATGAACGTTGATAATCTTTGCAAGGATGCCAGCAATATAGATTGGTCTACTCTCTTTACCTCTGCATCAGTCGATGAGCAAGTTAGTATTCTTACGGCGAAGCTTATCGAGCTCTACGATCAACACGCACCTGTTCGAGCAGTTAAGGTTAGACATTTGCCGGCGCCGTGGCTCACAAATGAAATTAAAACGCTAATGCTCAAAAAAGTTACGGCGAAGTCTAAATTTAAGCGTAAGGCTAATGACGCTAACAGGGAAAGATACCTCTCAATCCGTAATCACTGCAATAAGGTGTGTAGGAATGCTAATCGCCACCACATTCATACTTCTGTCCAAAATGGGGACGCATCCAAAGTTTGGAAATTTCTTAGATCATTGGGGGTCGGTAAAACCCGACAAGAGACAATCCCAAAAGATTTAGACATTGATGCAATGAATAATCACTTTACTGCTTCGTCCAATTTTGATAGGACAATAAAATCGAATACACTGAATTATCTTTCTTCTCTTCCGACTCCCAGTTATTCTCCATTTGTTTTTGGTCAGTTCACCGCGTGTGATGTTAAGAAGAGCATACTGTCGATTACTTCCAATGCAGTAGGAAGTGACTGTATCAGCCGTAATATGTTGGTCCCTGTGCTGGATGTTATACTACCCGTCATTTGTCATATCCTCAATTTTTCGGCATCTAGTGGTGTCTTTCCATGTTTGTGGAAAGATGCTCAAATAATTCCTTTACCTAAAAAGTCTAATCCCACAACCTTTTCTGAATACCGTCCAATATCCGTCTTACCATTCCTATCCAAAGTCCTTGAACGGTTAATTCACAATCAATTAAGCACTTTCCTCTCTAAAAATAATCTCCTAAACCCCTTCCAGTCTGGCTTCCGTCCTGGTCATAGCACTACCACAGCGCTTCTGAGCATTACGGATGATATAAGGTCAGCCATGGAAAACGGTAATCTAACGGTTTTAGCCTTGCTAGATTTCAGCAATGCTTTTAATACTGTTGATTTTGATGTTTTGCTTGGCATTCTTTGTTCTCTTAACATATCTCCATCGGTAATTGACTGGTTTCGTAGTTACCTGTTCGGTCGCCGGCAACGTATTTGCATCGGAGAGACTTTGTCTTCCTGGAGTAATACTTCTGCCGGTGTACCTCAGGGTGGCGTTCTATCCCCTTTACTTTTCGCAGTTTTTATTAACTCAATCTCCGACGCACTAATTTCTTCCTACCATCTTTATGCAGATGATTTACAAATTTACTCGCAAGCTCCTCTTGGAAATCTGTCCCAGGCTATTTTAACGATTAATCGTGATCTGGCCTATATATGCGACTGGAGCAAGAGATTTGGACTTATGGTCAACCCCAAAAAGACGCAGGTTGTAGTGGTGGGCAGTTCTAGAACGGTCTCCAGAATCGACTGGACGACCCTTCCCCAAGTTTCTTTTGACAACTCAGTGGTTCCCTTTAGTGACAAAGTTAAAAACTTGGGGATATTTATTGATAAGGCCTTCTCTTGGACTGCCCAGCTTCAGGAAGTTAGCCGCAAGCTATTTGCATCTGCTGCGTCTTTGAAGAGATTGCGTAATTTCCTACCGACTGCCACTAAGATTGCGCTTGCACAATCGCTTCTTCTACCCATCCTTGACTATGCTGATGTCAGCTATATTGATCTTACCCAAGACCAACTCGATAAACTTGAGCGGCTTCAAAATTTTTGTATAAGGTTCATATTCGGTCTGCGCAAATATGACCACGTTTCCGAATTTCGCGTAAAGCTCAAGTGGTTACCAATTCGCCTTCGTCGGAATGCTCATATTCTTTCCCTTTTATACAATGTGCTCTTTTCCCCTTCCACCCCTCTCTATCTCAAGAAACGTTTCCAGTTTCTTTGTGACTCCCACACGAAATTTTTAAGGTCATCAGATAACTTGAAGCTCAAAATGCCTATGCATTCCACTACTTTCTTTGATAAATCCTTTACTGTCCAGGCTGCTCGTTTGTGGAATGCATTGCCAGTTGATATTAAACGCGCGCAGTCGTTACATGTGTTCAAAAAGCTCGTGAAGGAGCACTACTTGTCGTTGTAATCTTGTTGTCCTAACTGCAATCATCTACCGTCTTCTTTTATTTTCGTTGCTTATATAATTTAGTATGTATGTATTTATGTATCTATAATTTTGGATATGTATATATCTGTGTATCTATCTTAGTGTATTGTATACATAATATTTGTACCAACGACAGCCCCATTTTATGTCCAGGAAAATCACTGTCCATTCCAAGGTTGCCTGGAAGAGATCGCAGAAAGCGATAAGGCCGCCCATTGTATATTTTGTAATGTTAATGTATCTTTTTTCATGTTATGTATTTTTGTGGTGTACAATAAAGTATATATAAATAAAATAAATAAATAAATATAAATAAATCAATGACAGGCTGTAAACTCAGAAAACAAAGAAAAACTTTATTTTATTAAAATGGAACGACAAACAGCTAAAACATAGAAAAAAATACACAAAATTTATTGTAGCCCACAACGCTTCTTGTTCTTCTTAGCGTGTCGATAGAAATCTAATGGACTCGGCCCAGAATTCGGCTACTTGTTTGGCGCCATCACCAGCGTCCATCAGTTCCTGTAACGTGAAGCTGTCAGGACACGCAGGACACAATATTAAGTGTCCCATCGTTTATGGTACAGCACCACATTTACACTCCAAGGCGGAGTCATCTATGGACCTCCACCGGAACAGGTTTTCCTTGCTTCGGCCAACCAGGGTCCGGAATCTGTTTAAAGACTTCCATGATGTCTCATAGAAGTCTCCAGGATGTCTCCAGGTGGGAGGTCTTAAGCGGGTGGGCACCTGTCTCGTCACAGCTTTAGTCTTTCTTGTGATCGTTCGCCAGTGAGTGAGAATTATACGCTTATCGCTGAGATCTACCCATAACGCTGTTCATAGATTAGCTAAAGGAGATTCCTTTGGGATTCCGCCTTTATGTGGCCCGTTGTGGTAATCAATTCCTATCAGGTGAGTCGTCGGCCATTTTGTCTAATAGAAATAAAAAACTAAAAAAATACGTTTATTTGCGGCAAACATGATGAGAGAAAAACACAAAAAGAACAAGATGGGGAAAATATGCGTCACAACCACGCAAAACGGCAATCGCTCAGCATAATGCTACGACCCTATGCGAGACAAGAGCCCCAGCGCTGGTTTTCAGCGACAGTCTGCGTTGACGTGTATTTTGGTTACGTTGGTGCAGAATATACATAGCACAATAAAAATAAAAAAACAAAATGGACAATACCTAGTTAATAAAACAAAATGAAAAGCTGTCCCATCTATATTTTCAACATCCATGATTTTCCTCGCGAAAAATGTTTGTTGTTTCCGGCGTAAGGTGAAAAGTCGGGGTTCGGATGGTGAAAGCCATTTTCACCCCAAATATTTTATTGTGATCATTTCGTTCGGTGCGTTGATTACCGGTGGGTAGAGTTGATACTGTTTACCTGTTCGTGTATTGATGGTTCTTCGTGTAGAGAAACGAAAGATGTCGATAAGAATATTATAAGGTTCTCAAGTAATTAAGTAACAAACTTAATACACCCCTCTGTTTTGTCGGGGGTTAAAAATAAATTGTGCTGCGGGTTAGGTACGTCTGGTTGTTTGAACGTGTAATTGTAAACGGCCTATGACTTTAGAACTGCACCGTTTACTACCAAATTTTTCGACACTAAACCTTTAAACTACTTTCACTACCTTACCCGGCTTACCATTTACATATGATCTCTCATATGAAACAAAAGATAATTATGAATTACTTTCACACATCCTGCTATCCGTCTTAGAACACTAAACACTTCCATCCGACCGTCTCTTTCGGAACACACATATCTTTTAACACCCCTCTCTGTGTGGTTCCTTCGCCAATCCTTTAGAAAGGTTCCTCATCCGTCAGGGTGGCGTTTGCTTGACAACCTGACTTCAACAGTGACACCTGTTCTCAGGTATTCCTGACAGGACAACCCAAGCCTGTCCTAGGTGGAATATTTTACAATGTGCACGTGCATTTTCCAATCTGCTGAGAACGTGGAAAGCTTTAGGGAAGAAATGAAACATGTCGCTTTGCATACAAGTTAGAGCCGACTTAATCAGTAGGACATGGTATATAAAGTTTTTGGGGAACTGCAATTCTAAGGTAGGAAGACAATATTGATACCAAATGCAACGCTCCATTAACAATAACATGTTTCTTTAGCGTCTTCCGTGATGTATGTATATTTTCATACCAACGTGCCTGTTGTGAATGATGGTATGATGATTGTTAAGTAAGAGGTGACAAAAATAATGCCAAACGCAAGAAAAATCCTTTGGCCACAACATAATAAAGAAAGAAAAAATAAAATTGACCCATAATCACGACCACAAAACAGAAACAGTCGACAGCTGCACGTCATGGCTGTGACAAGAAGGCTTCCACTCAGCATGATGCTGTGATATAGGAGACCCACAGCACAGCGCTTTCAGTGGTTGCCTGAAAAGGACATACGGAAACCAAGTCAGGTTAAATGAATCATACTAAAGGTATCAAAATAAACAGTACCTACTTAGAATATAAAGTAACTACATAAACAACCAGTGATAAAATAAACTTAGGTGTTCATACGACCTGCAAACACATATCTTTAGTAATAAAGTCAAAGTTAATTATTTTGCGGCATCACCACTGATGGCGGTCAAAAATATAACAAAAATCGATCGAAATATTTTGATAAACATGGCTCACCACATTTAAATGGTCCAGTCCTCATGCATAATTAATAAAAATAGCTCACACACGATGATCCCCAGCATTAAATACGTTATAAATAATAGAAAGCATGTTTCAAGCCCCTGAGACTTGTCCCGAACTGCGCATGCATATTAACCATCACGCACAGAAATAGAATAAATTAATAATTCTATTTTTCTATTCAAACTCCCCTATATATAAGTTGGTGTTACTTCGCAAACTCGATAGAGGATCGCACGAGAATTGTGTGTGTTAAAACTTTAAAATATTTTTTTATTTCTTAGTATCTTTGTAGGTAGCTTAAGTCAAAGTCAAAGTCAAATCATTTATTTCAAATAGGCACATTAAAGGCACTTTTGAACGTCAAAAAAAAAACTAAATAGAAATGATTCTAGTCGCCCATTCGAAAAGGTAGTTTTCGTATGGAGAAGAATGGGCAAGAAAGATGTTTTGATCCTTGATAACTTCAATGTAAAGACTTATTTTTATATTTGTTTTTTTTTTATTAGTTATTAATAACTGGGAAAGTCTCAAGCCAAATATTGTTTTAATATGTAGTTGTGTCAGTTACAAAATTATGTGAAGGAATGAGGAACATGATTTTATTTTAATGATTAGTTAATAATTACCGTCAGAAAGTTGAAGTCAAATATTATGTCTTTAAAGTTCTTCGTTATTTGATGGTTGATTATAATAACCCACGAAAAAGTTACCATTTTTAAATAAAATGACTGAAAAAACTCACTCCTCTTCTACTGTCAATTTCCAGTACCTACAAAAAGCCAGTCATGTCAAAATTTATTATAAAACATAAATATCCCATAATCCCGTCACATATAAATTTGAACAATAATAAATTAATATGTGCCGACAAATGGTATGTGTTCACAACTCATCTATAAAGTGTCGTTAGGCCGGCCGCACACGTATAAAATTGCCACCGTATATTATATTCGGTTTGTTTAATTAAAACGAGCACGGGAATTGAACCGACGACCCCGTGTAGAACACGATTTTTTATCACATATGCAAATATATCGTAAATTTTACGTACGAGTTATATTGACCTCTACCGTATTGGGTCAAATGTTTTATATGTTATTAAGATGTTAAGGTGTAAGTGCCTATAATAAATTATTCTTATTATTGAATGATTTAAAAAAACTACAGAATCCCTCAGCAGCTTACAACTGCAAAAGTTTTGGAATATAATAAAAGAAAAGAAGATCAAATATGATAACGTCACTAGCGTCGCCAATTTAACGTCACAAGATATATTATATTTTAAAGTAAGTAACCTAATTGATGTCTAACGAATTGTTGAAATTATGAATACGGATCACAATCCAATCAATCCCCGAATTACAATGGATTTTTTTCATTATAATTAATATTTGTATCTGTACAAAAATATGATTCGTGTTATTCACGTGTTTTGGAATGATGATCCATGTTTCAGTCCAGTCCATAAAAGACAGCCTTCAAAATAAAAACAATTAATATTTATTGTATTTGCCTTTCAATATTATTCATCGAGCTTCATTACCATAACACACAAACCTTTTGTTCATTCCTCGATATATCGTCCGCGTATTATCGGCGTTAGAAACAGCCAATCGCACAGACCACCGGCCGTTCAAATAATCGTAAATTCACCAACGGACAAAATATAATAAATTGCCGATGAGATCTGTGCGTACACTTCAACAAAAAAAAATTTGCGTCCCAAAAAATCTAACGTGCATCTTAAGTCGAGGGAGTAAAGGTGAAAATGGGGTGTTATAAAGGTTTAGGGATAGAAGAGTGGTTACCGATGAGTCTATATTTGCACTCTGAACCCTTTGTTGTCGCCTTTTTTCGGTTGTTTCCGAATAAAGGCTGATAGAACACGTTTTTCAAATCATTAAACAGTTTCGACCGCGGACGCGGTTGCGGGCAAAAAGGAGGTTTGTGGCCAAAAAAAGGAGCTGGAATAAAAATTGCGAAGCGTTGGCCTGGGACGAAGTGATCGTTGTTTTGCCACGGTAATAATGTAGTGCGACTCGGTGTTGTTGGTGCTGTTTCTTAGACCGGTTATTTTTAAGGGGCTTACATGACCTAAAGCGCGGTCACTGTCGGACTGCATAGAAAAGAAAGTGAAGTGCGGTGACACTACACTGGTAACTTATTGAAAAATATGTAGCAATTATTTAATTACAAAAAATCTATTGTTGGACTAAAAAATTAAAACACTAGTATTTTAGTATGTTGCTTGTAAAATATGATTCATGGTTTTTTTCTACCGTATCAAATTAGTTGTATTATGTTTTCAACACACTATCTACCTAGCATATATCCTGAAGAATTTCATATATTTTATTTACTGTAGTCGATCATATACTTTTATTGTTTCTAAAACTTGCGCTTTTTGTGTTTAGGTCCTGTAAGCCCCTTAATAGTGTGTTACGCGATTGGATAAGTATTGGATAAGAGTAGCTATAAGCAACTAAAAAAAAAACAAGAATATAAAAACCTTTTCAGATCGCGATTTTCAATTTCTATTGCAAACACCATTACCCTGTCCGTTATTTATCACTAACTTATTTTCTGACCACAACGTAAAGCTGACCAGATAGATTTATTGTAAGTTCATTACGTCCTAATAGAGAGATACAAACAGAACAAAATAGGCTTAAAAAGCCATAAACCCCAACCAAAAAAAGAAATAAAAAAAAATTAAATCGCCAAGTATCAAAACCGTCTACTCCAACATTTTCGCAGCCAATACTTTACGTCACACGTCGGTTCGACACTTGACGCGGCGTTTTCCTGCTAAACGCGCGTAAACGCCACACTCTCCGATTCGCTTTTGCAAACGTGTGGGAAACGTACACTGTGTTCAAAATCAACTGTTTGTTTAACAGATAAACAGAGTTTATCGAGTGATTGGGACACGGTTGACTTGCGATTTTTTCTGTCCTGGTTTATATTTTGGGATAAGTGGGACGCTTTGACAGTTTTAACGCCAGTGACGTTTCCATTGCAACTTCATTCATATTACTAGCGGAGTCTTACAAGAGTAAAGCATATGTACAGTCTTTGATAAGCCTGTAGCAGAATATACATAGATAAAGTTGCACCATAACTCCGTCAAAATAACCAGAAAAAAAAACTGCAAAATCAAAAAGTACGGGTAAGAAATCAGCAGGAATTTATGTGTCTCACGGCTGCGTCAAATAGTTAAAGGTCAAGATGCACATTTCCAAAGTCTTTTTGTCCTATGAAGAAGAATCAACAACTCGATCCAGAGGCTCCACAATCAGTTTTGATAATTAACGGGATTCGCGTCAATTATTTCAGGCGCCCGGCCGTCACCATTACCATAGACTATATTATTCAGCAAAGGACTCACCATTACCTCATTAGCTCCGTGCTATAAGCAGCAAATTACGAATTATAGAAGCAATTTGTTTATTAGTCCTAAACGAAGAAGGGAGCAATAGTGGCCCAGTGGTAACGGCCGCAACCTGCGAGTTGTAGGTCGTAGGTTCGCACCCAAACAGGCGTTTTACTTTGTGTAAATAATTTCATCACTGCTCTCAAAACGGTGAAGGAAAACATTGTAAGGAAATCGGCATGTCCCAAACCAAAAATTCGAACACATGTGATATCTACCAACCCGCACTGGGCCGACATGGTAGATTTACAGCCCACTCCCTCTCGAGGAGAGGAGGCTTGTGTCTCAACAGTGGGAACATTATAGGCTGATCATGAAGAAGTTAGATCAAAAACTGGATTTGCTGGACGTAAGGCCGAGTGTTGCGGTGCAAATTGGAGGAGGTATCTTTCTGGACATAAACCTCCTAGTTGCCTGTGCCTAATCTACGTCAGATAATTGAATCTCTAGATGAATTTCTTACACTATCCAATAAGTATGCGCTTTTATAATTTCTAACGTGACGATACTATCGTGGACGTCAACGTCATCACGATAATACAGGGAAGTAAAATGTAGGGAAATATATGAAGACGCTTTTAAAATTCCGTCCACGTGCACGTATTTCCATACAATTTATGGACGAGGACGTCCACGAAAATCTCGTCAAAATTATCAATGCGTACAACACTGGCAGAGACGGTAAGTCGCCATAGAATTTTGGATCGGAAATGGAAACCAAACCTAATGTCGTTTCATAACGATCACCAGAATTGAGCTCCAAATATTCAAAATACCACTTTGAACAAAACCACTCGGATTAATTTCCTATAACTTACAACATAACTCAAAAACAATACATTACACAAACCCACCCCCATTTTAAAAGCCCCAAAACAAGAAGAACAATATCTTCCGTAACATAAAATTCGAAAAAAAAGTTTAATGGGACCAAAATCCTGGCTCCAATAAAACATAAAAATACCCCAATATATTAGACGAAATTGATATTGTATAGATGATCCCTATTATAACGGTGGTATGAGCACAGGACCCTGTTTTGCATATAGAAAAGCGATTCTTTTTTTTACTGGAAGTTTTTGAGGAACGATGGAAAAAGTGCAGTGGACTGCGCGCAAGAATTAATGGTGTGAAACTTCGGACCGGGCCGTCGTGGAAGCCGGTTATACGGCACGGTCTGAATTTATGTACGTTCACGATTCCGTAGCTGGCTGGTTTTTGGGCGAATTTTTGCTGATCGTTTGTTAGCGTTTGAACATTGATTAAAGGAGTATGTTGAATTATGTAGTGATCATAGATTGGGTGCAATTTCATGGCCTCATGTCATTAGAAATTTGTCGCCATACCATCATCTATATTTCAACTATATAGGAATATGAACTCAGAACTCTTCAAACGTTTTGAAGACATCAGAATCTTAAATTTTCCATAAGATGATCGATAAGCAGTCTATGCTGAAAACCATAAAATATTGTATTCCCTGATACAATTTGTCTTCCGTCTATAGAGCCTCCACAAAAATTGTAACCTAATTGTAGCCACAAAGGCAGACCATCGATCACGGACGAAGCCGTCATCGCATTCAATAAGAATCTGCATCAAACGATTGCCACAATCAATCCTCATTTGCCGAGACGCCGAAAAAATCAGCCGACGAGAAGCCACAGATGGCGGAGCATTTTTAATAGTCGCCAAGAACTCGCCAGTCACCAACAGACAAATCTACTGTAATTAATGACTATGAGGGTATTTTTTTTCACTCCGATACCAATAAAGGAGACATTACTGAAGGGACAAAACAAAACATTGCGGCCGGTGTCGAACGAAAGGAGAATTTATCATCTAGACGGCACCGGCAGTCGGCGCACCCGCCAATGTCCATTTGGATAATGCCCAACGCGATTAAAAATATAAAAATACCCCCACCCAACCCCTGTGGGGAGAGGGGGGATTTGACGGAGGACATCGCGCTGAGGACACAAAAGGATTATAAATGAGAAGGAATTTTAGATAATATTTGTACGTTGGATGTGGATTGTAATGTCGGGAGAGATCGGCCGGCGGGGCCGCATAGCGTGGGGCCGGGGGCGCCTTCCGCGATCCGCACCTAATGAGTGTTTGTATCAATTTGTTAGTATTGTATTTGAATATTTTTATACGTTCGTTACGATTTTAATCCCTTGTGGTTGTGGCAGACTGGATCGATGCTTTTTTTTAATTCTCGGCCGTTTGATCGCCGGGTGCGCTTGTGTTGATTAAAGGCGTTGTTCGAGGTTTTGGGGACCCATGTCTCGACCAAACTCTCTTTTTATACTTTTTACTTGTGTCCGACAATTTGGATGGGTGTAGAATATTAAAAGTGTGATTATGTTGTGAGTGCCTGTTCCACACCCATTACGAATGATGAGGCCGTTATGGAAGTAGTTCATTGTTCACATAACGAGCCCTAACTTTAACTAGGCACTGAAAATACCGAAATTTCCTAATTCCGCCGCGTGTTATAAAAAATTAATTAATTCTAATTACTCTGTAGGCCTTAAAAAATACAATTCACTCGTGTAGGACCCCATGATAGTATAAAGGGTCAGATAAACATGGAAAAAATATAATTCGTATTCATAATTAATACATTTAAAAAATATTATATTTTCCAGGGCGTTTTTAGACTACGAAGGATGAATCCGAATGAGCGAGAAAAGAATAACACTGGTCTGAGCGAGCGACACTCGGTGTTTTCAATTCATTATCTCGAAAACAAAAATTTCATTAGCCCCGAGATTTCCTTTTTAAATTTAATTATTCATATTTAAATTAAACAAAATATAATAGAGGTCCGCCAGAGAAAAAAAGCGGCTTTATCGTATCATATTTTATTAACCGAATTTATAATTCTACGCCGATTCGAGTAAATCCCCTACAATGGGTAGACGGAGGGGGTTGTGGGCCTCTCCCTGGGAAATATTTATGAATGCCAAGCAGAAAAATCCACAATAATATTTCAGGGTGGACGTCGGCCGCGGTCTTTACTTGCCAGCCCCTGATCTATTTAAAAAAAGGCCTCCCGGAAGGACAAAAGGGCTGCGGGGTGCTCGTAAAAAAACTGGACACGTATAGAGGTTACCGGCCGTCCGGCCGCTTTGTCTGATTCTTATTTTTTACCGGATCGGATCCTTTTCGCCGTTTTTTATCGGTTTTTGTTCCGGAGACACTACGGACCGGGTCGGATACCCCGTTTGTTCTAATGTCATCCCATTTGTAATTTTTACGTTTCACTGTATGTGTATTTTTTTTAGTTGACCGCCTAATGGTTCCCCTTTTTCTTTGGTATGTAAAAATTGTTTGATTTATATTTTGTTTGCTGACCAGCCACAGTTTTCTTTGGGTTATATTTTAATTGTATTCATTCTACGTCTAGTGTATCAAGCAGAATTGTTTTATCCGGATCACAATTACTTTTATGTAGCTATGCAATAATTTCAGAGGAAAACACACTACAGCCCAAATTACAAAATGTTGACGCTGCCTTTTCCAAATTGTTATACCTACATGAACTGAGTCCGCCTCTGTACATTTGTGACTTGAAGTCATCATAATCAGCCTATAACGTTCCCACTGCTGGGACACAAACCAACTCTCTGTGAGAGGGCCGTAATCCACCACGCGGGCCTAGTGCGGGTTGGTAGATGTCACATGTCTGTGATTTTTTTGGTTCTAGGACACACATGCGTGACGGTTTCCTCACCGTTTTGAGAGCAGTGGTGATTAAATAAATTGCACTTAGTTATCGCCTACCTGGGTTTGAACCCACGACCTACAACTCGTAAGTCAGGGCCGGTACCACTGGGCCACTGTAATTAAAGTATTAAAAATAACTGAATGAATAATGGAAACAAGACAATTTGAACCTTTCCTTTTTGAAAGGTCGAAAAAGGCACTGCAACCATTGATAGGTATATAAAAACCCTAGGGTTTTTATAAATCAATGACTGCAACGTATTAAGCTGTCCCAAAACTACTGCCGGAATTTAGAACTAAATTGTGTAGATACTCATAAGTACCTATTACGAACGAAAATACTGTTAAGGGGCTTACAGGACCTAAACACAAAAAACGCAAGTTTTAGAAACAATAAAAATATATGATCGACTACAGTAAACAAAATCAGAAAAATATATGATATTATGTGTTATTCTCACATTCACTAAATATAAAAGAATCTAAGTAATATCAGTAGGCACCCTATGAATGCAAAGTTGTACACAATGAACGGGCTGCTGTAACTGAATCCCGAACGTGGTCGGCAATGGGATTAGCATCAAATTGGACGTGTAGCATGCGCTGTGCCCCAGTGGCGAGACCTATTGATAGACATTGTAATTGTGAAGTAAACGCTTTTTGAAACACTGGGCTTTTTGTTTTTTGAATAACCTGTGTAGCTTCATCTGGGGGTGAACTGTAGGATAATATTATTGTTGTTTATTTCCATCCAATACTAGCAGAGCGCCCCGCGGTTTCACCCGCAGTGTCGATCCCGTTCGAAAGACACGTGGCGCCATCTATTATCATAATAACGTTATTGTTGGTTTCCTCGGGAACAGCACTTTTTTTCGGGATGAAAGGAACCCTATGTCCGTTTCTGTACACCTGACAACGTATATGCAAAATTTCAGGATAATCGGTTCAGTGGTTCAGGCGTGAAAAGGTAACAAACAAACAAACTTGACGGCACGGTTGGTACAGTGGTTAAGCGATTGACTGCTGCGCTGCGTGTCGCGATTCCCGCACGGAACAAAATAATATTTGTATGACCTACAAGTAATTGTTCCGGGTCTGGCTGTTTGTGTATGTGAGTTTAAATGTTTGTTAACGCACCCACAATACAGGAGAAATTCCTAGTTAGGATCTTACAATACGATTTTTAATCACTCAACGTAAACCTATTAGGATTTATCTGTGTGCTGACGAGCCATTCATTTAAATCTTAAAACAATAATGATTACTACAATGATGCTTATAATATAATACTTAAACAATACATCATCATCTGCCTAGCCTTTTCGGGTCGGCTTCATTTCTCCGGATGCAGCCGAATACCAGTATTTTACATGGAGCGACTGCCTATCTGACCTCCACAACCCAGTTACTCGATGATAAGATACCCCTTGGTAAGTCTGGTTGTCAACTTTCGGGCATCTGACGACCAGATACCTACGATTGCCAAAGATCCAAGAATGACAGCCGGGACCAACGACTTAACGTGCTTTACCAGACACGGGGGAACAATACATAATGGTAATTATGGGATCCTGCCGTTTTGCCGAAAAGATTTTGCCAAAATTTCACTACCCAAACAAATTTTCGCAACCTTTTATTATACCAATGCAATGTTTGGAATAATTTTAGTATGCACATTTTCATTTGGTCAAAATTTTACTTGGCAGAATATTATTAAGGATAATGTCATTTAGGCATTTGGTCTTTAATCAAATGATTTATTACGGCAAACAGTCTTTAGACAATAAACGTTTGGTCAAACGATTTGTTATGACAAAAAATATAAAGGCATAAATAAGATTTTTTGAGAATTTTTTTTTTTTGGGAATTAAATTATTAAGAAATGCAATTTTATTTTAAAATAATCATTTATTTAATACAAAATATTTGTAACTTACTATTTTAATTTTTTTGCAATGGACATTATCGAGAACCGAATTAGTTACCTACAAGGTTAATTATTTTTTAAAAAATGCTTAGGTTAGGTTAAACTGTGACCTCCTACGCACGAGCCGAGCGAGCGAAGCGAGCGGTGCCGCGGTAGCGGCCGGCGAGTGCCAGAAACGACTAAATTATACAGAAAAAAAATATGGAAAGAAGAGATTATTTTTAACAGGCTATCGAGAACCGAATTAGTTAGACGAGGTTAATTATTTTAAAAAAATGCTTAGGTTAGGTTAGGTTAAAACTGTGACCTCCTACGCACGAGCCGAGCGAGCGAAGCGAGCGGTGCCGCGGCAGCGGCCGGCGAATGCCAGAAACGACTAGATTATATAGAAAAAAAATATGGAAAAAAGAGATTATTTTTAGCAGGCTATCGAGAACCGAATAAGTTAGACGAGGTTAATTATTAAAAAAAAATGCTTAGGTTAGGTTAGGTTAAAACTGTGACCTGCTACGCACGAGCCGAGCGAGCGAAGCGAGTGGTGCCGCGGCAGCGGCCGGCGAGTGCCAGAAACGACTAGATTATATAGAAAAAAAAATGGGAAAAAAAGTCTACCCGAAACTGAACTAGTTAGACGAGATTAATTATTTTAAAAAATACTACCAGAATACTTAATATTATTATTACCTGTTTAGAATTTGTCCCAAGTGGAAAAAACACCCTTGTAATAAAACGTCTGTAGTGTATGCGGAAAGCATTGACATGTCAGTCACTTACCGGCCGTAGCCGACATCAGACGTCTCTGGATTTCGTTTATGCTACCTTACCTATGTATCTTTCAAAGTGTGTTTTATTAAGCATCCCAGCGAACATCACAAGTGGCGACGAGGATAAAAGTAAGTGCTGAAAACAGTTACCAAAAAAAGAGGAAGAATGCAGGCTGAAAAATAATGCACGTTGATAGTTGTTTACGATCAGTTAAGCGACTATATTTCGATAAGGATCGTTAATAGTTGGATACTAAAGTAAAAACAGAACGTAGTCACGCTGTACCTACCTACCTACACGTAAATAAATCGTTACCAAGGTAAAAGGTTACATCTAATGATTGCTTTGTTACCTAAGTTTCGTATGATTAAGTTACGAAAAATAAATTCTGCTTCGATTGATGTAAACAACTTATAAGCGTAAATGCAATGATATTATAAAGGAAAGATACGCTACGTTCATACTGAGCGACGCCGACGTTCTGTATTGTTGCGTTGTTATTACAAAGTAGTTACTGCGATAGACAATGCGGAGCGTATGACACAGAAAGAGATAGCTATATGTATTGTGTTGCTTGCTGCAATTAGCGGACTAAATGAAACTACAACAATATTGTCTAAATTTGCCTGCAACAATTTGCGCCCGCTAGTGCCATATCTACCCCTTGAATATAATATCATTGCGTAAATGTTACAAGGGCCATGCAGTAAGTGTTGGTTACAAGTGTTACAACAAAACAAAGGGCTATGCCTGAATAGTACGCAATTATTTCAATGTGCTGGAATGCAAACAGTAAATTATTGTTATTGGGTAAGTGTTCTCATTTAAATAACAAGATAATTGAGTTATTTGCACGCTTCTTATTTTAAATAAAAATAATAACCAATTATTATCATAAATCTTGGACATACTTAACTTTTCTGTAGTAAATAACCTACATACCCACCTATTGTAAAAATAAAACAAAATCATTGGATACTATTTTTAACCGACTTCAAAAAGGAGGAGGTTCTCAATTCGTCGGAATCTTTTTTTTTTTTTTTTTTTTTTTTTATGTATGTTCCCCGATTACTTAAAGATGGCTGGACCGATTTCAAAAAATATTTTTTTGTTTGAAAGGGTATACTTTCCAGGTGGTCCCATTGTCATCAGGTTAGGATCTGATGATGGGATCCTGGAGAAATCGAAGGAACTCTTCAAATATTATAGGCACACCTATAGCGATTTGGGTATTTTTTATAGTAACTCGTGCATTTGCTCTCGAAAAGCACTATTTGGTGAAGTGGAACTGATGATGAAGACTACAGATGTCCACCGGAATTACTCAATAATAAGCATAGACATATATATTACTAGCGTAAGGACCGGGCTAACCGCGCGACTAAATGGCACCAACGCGCTGGCCCTAAAATGACGTTTTAGGGCCAACGCAATTCAGTTGACAGTTGTCCCCGCGCGCGGGAATTAATGTGTCATAAAAATGCCTAGTTGCGTGGTAAAAGGCTGCAAAAACTACGACACAAAAATTAAAAAGGAGCATGGGATATCGTATCATCGGTAAGTAACCTTACATTATTTTTGTTGCGATTAAATGATTTAATAAACACATTTTTAAGTTCGTGATCATTTTATTATTTTTCAATGGCGGCCATTGTGTGGGCGTGGCCAATGGCTTTTCTAAGTGAACGAAGTAACCTTGTACAGACGTCATTTTTTTAAATTCTGTTTAAGCGCTAAGGTAGCCCGCGAAATTAGCGAGGCTATTTCAGTCTTTCTATTAATTTTATAATTTTAACATGATTATTTATTTTAGTAGGTAAGTAGGGCTATGTAAGCTATACTTACCCAATATTTTGTAACAATTTTAGTATTTCAAGAGTGTGTGGAGTTTCTTGCCCGTTCTTCTCCTAAAGTACCTACTACGCTTTGGAATGGGCAACTAGCATCATCTTTCTCTGACCCCTTGACAATAATTCAAAAGTGGCGCCTTTATTTAGTTTATTTCAAATAAATTCTTTGAGTTTATTAATTTGTTTTACTTACGATTTCTTTCTGACCTGTAAAATATCATCTTATAAAGGAAATCGTTATGTATATCGACTTATACTGACTCACGATAAAATGTTATAAAAATAATCTCCTTTTTTTTCTAAGTCGGTAAAAATATGTAGACGCACGTACAAGTTTACGTCGTCGACCTATGCACCGCTGCGCTCACGTAGTTCGTATGAGTTATAACAGATGGCGCTACTTTTGCTTGTATGAAGAAGGTTTAAGTAAAATGTTCAGATGGGCGTATCCTTACTTTTGAAATCATTGATAATAAGTATTTCATGGGTTGCGATTCGATTACTTTATTATGGTTGCTAAGCACGTTATGCTCATCACAATGCGAATGGTGAAATGGAGCTGATGGTGAAATACCAGGAGAACTCTCAACAATGAATTTCCCTGCATCGGGAAAAGCAATATTTTGGTAAAGGCGATGAGCAAGTTGACATTAGGCTATTGTAACTTAGATAAATTATAAACAGGATCCACTAAAAAGCGGGAAATAAAAACTTTTTAACAAAAAAGAAAAACCGACTTCCAAAAAAAAACACTACAAAGTGAAAAATAACTTTAATTGACTGACCTGTTGGTCTAGTGGTCAGTGACTATGACTGCTATGCCGGAGGTCGTGGGTTCGATTCCCACCCAGGACAAATGTTTGTGTGATGAGCATGATCATTTGTTCTGTGTCTGGGTGTAATTTATCTATATATGTATGTATTTAGAAATATATAAGTATGTTTATCAGTTGTCTAGTACTCATAACACAAGCTCTGCTTAGCTTGAGACTAGACGGCGTTGTGTGATAGTTGTGGAATATTATTATTATTTTTATATTTTGACATATCTCGGGACCATGGGGTCCCGGTCCTTTGGAAGGCGTACGAGGGGCCGAAGCCAACTCGCAGAGGCCCGTTAGAGATTTTTAATGAAATGAGGCACCAACCGACGGTTATCCCTGTATTCACTATGCAAGTGCACCCAAGGACAACCCCCGGTTGGTGTAGGACTATTGCAGGATATGGAAAAATAAAAAGTTGGACTATTGGTTTGAGTGGCTAAAGTGGACCGGTTTCCAGGAACTATGGTAAAACTATGACCCCTGCCTGATCAATGCTTTATATATACACAGATAAAATAGCAGGGGGTGACTTGCACACTCAATAATGGGCCCCCGAAAACGGTCGCTAGCACATAGTGACGTAGCGACAAGGGGGCAACACGTCCTGAGGTGCTTATGAGGAGTGGAGAGGTATTCCACGGCTATCAGGACAATCCCGGAAGTACGGTCAAGATCCCTACCAGCATCTTACTGGAATACTTCCTTCCTCCGAGCACGTTTGCTCTTGCGAATCTCCACTCAAGCCGGCCAATAAAGGCAAGAATGAGGTGGGAGCTCTGTTCCTCGTCATTGTTCACTCCAGCCGGCCAATAAAGGCAAGCCAGAGGTGAGGAACAAGACTTCTCCCGGGAGATAGGGTCCGTGGGGTCGCTACTGCCCAATAGCTCGCCACATGCTGCCCTGCGGGTTTCTGTATCCCTCTTGGTCTGGCTCCTCACATTATTATTATTATTATTATAATTTCGGAAGTCGGTGGCAAAAAACTAAAATACAGATCCAAAGACACCGACTTCCGAAATTAAAGTTATTTTTCACTTTGTAGTGTTTTTTTTGGAAGTCGGTTTTTCTTTTTAATCATTTTATTTTTTAGGTCACTGGTTTTGCCAGGATCAATTGTTTACATTTCGACACAGAAATATCAAGGTCACGCAAATACTATTCTCAATACGACCATGCATAACGGATAAATGTGAGAAAAGACCGGGAAATGTTAGTGTAAGCATCAATAATGGCTTCAATCAATCAACTCAGCCTATCGCAGTCCATTGCGATAATAATGGCTTAATTACTAGCATATTTACTGCCAACCAGTTAATAAACCTAATATGTTAATAGATAAAGGTTATTATCAGTCAATTTCCATAATAATAGTAAAGTAACGCTACTGAATAAAGTTATTCAGTATATTTAGTTAGTCATACTTACACATAAGTCAAAGGTCATGCTGAATCCGAAATGGTCTAAAGGCCACGCATATACTAACAGGTACCTTATGGCTACGCAGTAGTGTTACTGTTATCTATATAAAAGATAAAAGGCCACGCAAATACTAACAAGTACCTTATGGCTACGCATACTGTTATCTATATAAAAGATAAAAGGCCACGCATACGAGTCTCAAAATCCTGTTACAGGTCGCCCCAAAAAAATGACTCACGCAATAAGTACTTACAAAAATATAATAGGGCATGCAGTTGTAATACTGTTACTGATTTTCAGTAAAAGCCACGCAAAAATAAGAGTCAATACATTTTAATGCAAGCTGCAAAATGACTCATGCATCATCCACACTTCCCAACTAAGACCATTTTGATTGCGAAGGCGATCCGACATCTGTCGGCACTAGTTGGAGGAAATGGAAGAGGGCACTTGAAATTTATGAAACGAGCTACTCTTCTCCATGTTGGGAGAATTACCCAAACGAATGTATTCATTGTAATACCTATTAAACATAAACAATGCAAAAAAAAAATGGGTTATTAGGTACTTGATGGTAGTAAAAAGTCTCATATTGTAGACCCGTTCCACATAGGAAAATTTCCTGCGTGTAGGAATAAGTAACTAATGAGTAATACTGATAATGCTTAACATGTGTACCTGAGTTCTAGGGTGACATAAATACCGATCTAAATTTAGATCGGTATCAACAGACTATGGGAAAGACAAAAGCTATGTAATTGTTACTATAATTAGGTACTAGTACCTACCAACCAGTTAAAATAATAAGTATACATACTTTGAAATAAAATAGGGGCAAAGTGAAAATAAAAAGTCACAATAACAGTAAACTGCTGTTTGATGTTATTGCAATGATTAATTAATAATAATATAATAACAACAGAAAGCTGCCATCTTAAACACCTGCAGAATAGTTAGGAAATTCATACAGTTAGAGGAAGAAAACACTCTAATACACACCATACGCTGCATTTACTTGACTTTAGCCCGTAAATGTAGCTAAAACCAGCCTAAGAGGTGAGAAAAAAAAAGACACTAAAAATAATAATACTAATGTTTATTTCCAGTAAAATGTTCATAAAGGTTACAAGTACAGTAATATGGTACAACATAAAGTGCATTGAGTATTATCTCCTGGCACCCAAACTAGGTTATAGCCTGTGACTTGGGGACCAGTGATTCCATAAGGGTAGATAGATGAACAAAATGTTTAGTAAAACTGTTTTCACCTGTAACATGAATTAGTATGACATAATATTTTCTTATGATATGATGAATCGGTAAATCAATTTTGTTTGAGAAGAGAAGTTCCCTTTTTCTGTTGGAGTTTTGTGGTACTATCAAAGGTCACTAAGTTACAGGTGTCATGTATCATTATGTGAAACCAAGACAATAATGTACTTATAACAATAAAGATTGCTTACCTATTCAAACATAGGTACAGGCGTGATGTGGTTATGAGATTATAATTCTTATTTAAGTATCACAAAGTTGATAATACTGCCTTAGGTGAGGTCCTGTTACTAGTATTACAATGGTCTGTGTGAAAGTATTGATACCTTCAGTATGAGATTGGCACCATCTTTTGTATTGTTTGTCACATTAGAAGTCAGTCTATATTGATGGAAGATTAGTTAAAACTCAAATTAAAATATATTTATTTGTACACATAGATATACCATACTGGCCCATGATGGGAAAAAATATGTCACTATGTGCTGCCTTGCCAGGCGTACAAGTATTGCTTACGCAGTAGGTAGTAGGGGTACAAGTAGGCCTAAATAATAACAGCCGCACAGGTCGTTTGATCAGGTTAAGCTATGCTTGCCGCGGTTGGTCTGTGGATGGGTGACCATCTTTACATACCGAGACTCCTCCGTGCCTCGGAAAGCACGTTAAGCCGTTGGTCCCGGATGTCATTCGTGGATCTTTGACAGTCGTTACGGGTAGAAGCCCGAAAATCTGACAACCAGTCTTGCCAAGGGGTACCTATTGTATTACCCAGTGGCTGGGTTCTGGAGGTCAGGTGGGCAGTCGCCCCATATGAAATACTGTTATTCGGCTGCATCCGTAAGAAAGTTGGTTAGGATGCAGTTTAAAAAAAAAAAATAAATAAATAAATAAAATTCATTTAATTCAGGCAAGACCCAAATGAAATTAAAATATTACAATGCCTACTACCACAGAATAAAATTTCAATGCATAGAAATAAAACAAATTAACGAATACAAAATTAAAAAGGTAATGGAATTAAAATTAAGATAATAATGTCAATGTCAATTAAAACTAAGTGCACTGGCTATACATGTCTGCTACAGCATTTCCTAATGTAGGGGCAGTCAATTCGCTCAGCGATCATCACCAGGACAACCCAGTATTCTAGAACATGATACGATTATAAATTATTTTGATGATTCAATGTTATGGTAATTAACTAACCAACAGGCAAAAATACAACTTTTGTCAGACTAAACTTCTTGAACTACCTACCGGAAATGTTGTCAAGTAGTACCTAATAGGTATTGAAGTGGTTAAAAGTACCTAATGATACTACTAAATTAACAATAACCCTAAAAAAAAAAAATCGCATTGACTCATAAATATCTTCTAAATCTATTATTGTTCAATAGGTAAAAAAAAAAAAAAAAATAATAATAAAGGAAGAATAATCACAGAAATAGGTAGATACGCGCTGGTGGTAATTCCGTGGACTACTCAATAAAATACCATATTAGACTCCAAAATATATTGTGCATCCGCACAGGCAAACGATCAGAATTACAAGCACGTTTATGAATGTGACATCTGTCTAGAAAAATTATTCTTTAAATACTGGGACACATATACAAACTCCATGATGTGTATTAGGCACATGCCAACATCATTGTTGTCATTAAGTTAATACCAACACTGGCCCTTGAACCAATCTAAACTCAGGTAAATCACATTACACACATTGAACACTATAAATAAATCTAAGCATAGACACATCCGCTGTTTAAAAATAATAAAACATTACAACAGCAAAAACATAGCAAAAGTATAAATTTGTCAAAGTATCCGTCACATATAAACAGCAAATATTCAAAACTATGTGATAGGGATCTCAAACAAATTATACTTCTGCAAGTATACCTTACCTACTGCTTAGAACCATTATATTATCTATTTAACGATATAAATAAACGATGTTTGGAGATGGCTTAGTACTGGAATACTAAGTTACTGTAGTACCTAGTTATATCGAAATATGGGAAGCTCTTTAGTACTGTTTGGATGATCTAATCAACTGAGTAATTAGAAGTCTCAGTATATTCGAATTCAGACTCTCAGATAATTATCAATTTTGGGAACACAAAACTTAATGTCATACCTTCATGATAAGGTTCAAATTCCATGGCAATTGTTGGGACCATAATATAGAAATACAAGCGTTGAATCTAAAGGTAGGTTCGTGAATATGGAAAGAAACGAAGTAAGATATATATTAGGTAGGAGGTGTAAGGACACAACCACAATGACAGATGTAAAATAATAGAAGATCTCAATAATTATTGTTTACCAAACAAGTTAAGTTGTGTCAGATCAGTGTGATTTAAATTCAACGACTCACCTACCACCTATAAAAAACAGCGACGGAAACAAATTCAAATTCACTTATTTCGTAAACACAGGGTACATACAAAAGGTGTTATAAATACATAAGATCCGAGCTGTGCCCCGCCAAAAGGCATACAAAATATCAAAGGTTCCATAATGTCATGTGGAAAAAAACATACAACAATACTCAAAATTATTTACTATGTCTTAACATGAGCTTATATTGGATTAAGTTAAAAAGTATAATTAAAATTTGTCATTTAAATATTGTCAAAAGAATAATACACCTTGCTATTTAACAGTTTGAACAGACAAGATCACTCACCATGTCACACGTAGGCACATACACATAATAATAGCATTTAATTTCAGCACAACCGTGGTGATGGTCTAGCCCGACTAAGTTCGTGGGTTTGAAACCAGGCAGGCATTTTGTGTATTTTCACTCATCACCACTGTTCATCAACGGTGAAGGAAAACACCGTGAGGAAACCGGCATGTCTGAGAACCAATACTTCGAAGACATGTGATTCATTAAATTGGACGCAATGGGCATCCATTAAATTGGACGCATTTGGACATCCATTATATGGCGAAGGAAAACATCGTGAGGAAACCGGAAAACATCATGAGGAAACCATATGTAACACTCCATTAAATTGGATTTATCAAAGCGAAAGTTCTAGGAAAATCATCTACTTTTACAATATTTGTAAATATGTGAGCACGATGTATCTATCACAGAATTGAGTGCATCGTCTTCTCATATAATTAAATATTATGTTTATAAGAACTTGTAAAACATTTTAAAAGAGTAACGATGGAGTTTCTTGCCCATTCTTCTCCATACGAAAACTACCTTTTCGAATGGGCGATTAGAATCAATTCAACATTTCAATTTAATAAAAATAAAGGAGGGATGTAGTGTATGCGGAAAGCATTGACATGTCAGTCACTTACCGGCCGTAGCCGACATCAGACCATAGACTAATATATATAAACTGAGATAGACTGGCAACTGACATTTTCGGTTTTTGTTAGCGATCAGCGCCATCTGGACGGCACGCAGGTAGGTGCGTATACGTCGATATATATAGGTACCTACGTAATTACGTATGAATTGCGTTTTTATAATTTCGCTCAATAGATATTTAAACAGTGTATTGACCTATGCATATTTCTATGAAACATTCATAAAAATATACATAGATCAAAACACGTTTTAAGTATATCTAAATAGTACAGTCTATGCTGGAATTTCGGTATTTCTGGAATATACGGAGGATCTATTATAGCTCCTGGAATTTCGGTATTTCTGGAATATATGGAGGATCTATTATAGCTCAACTCAACGTAATAACACAAAAACACCAAAAATTACAAGAAAAATGCGCACGAGCATGCAAACACACCGGTGGAAAATTTCTTGTGACGTTTAGACTCAGTGTTGCTAGCGTTTTGTATTACTAAACTACCCTTAAGATTCTATCATCGTAAAAATATCACAATTAATACAACATTATAATCAAATGTTTTAAAAAACAATTATACTCGATTGTAAGTGCATAAATTTTTGTGCAACTGGACTAATTAAAGAAAAATAGCAAAATTAACAATTAGTGTAAATTACCAAATTTTTACGCAAAAAAAAGTGGTAACACTGCAATAAAAAGTTCTATGTATCACAGATAGATGGCACTTTCCGCAATAAAAAAAATATGTTCTAAGTTACCAGGGCATGCATCAGACGTCTCTGGATTTCGTTTATGCTACCTTACCTATGTATCTGTCAAAGTGTGTTTTATTAAGCATCCCAGCGAACATCACAACGTCTTCAAAGTTAGATCTTATGCTTGAAATGGCTGCCTTAAAACTGCGAAAACTGACGATACTAAATATTTGGCAAATGTAATTTTGCGTAAAATGAGTTATTCCAACTGAAATATTTGACTAAATAAAAATTGGTAAAAGTACTAGTTGGTAAACAAGGTATTGTTTAAACGTTCACTTGCCAAACATTAGGTTTGGGTTACAATTATTTGTGAAGAGATTTTTTGCTAAGTAATAATTTGGCAAATGAAATTATGCGGACAATTGTTTGGGAAGTGACAATTTGGCAAAATCTTTTCGGCAAAACAAGGGAGACCCCTGTTATGTTTCTTTTGCCGCTGTAACAACAAATACTAAAAACAAAATAAAATAAATATTTAAGGGGGGCTCCCATACAATAAACGTGTTTTTTTTTTCGGTGTTTTTGCCTTGTGGTACGGAACCCTTCGTGTGCGAGTCCGACTCGCACTTGACCAGTTTTTTTCCAACTAATGAACCTATAAATAATTACCGGGTCTCCCTTGTTTTGCCAGACAGACGGACGGACGGACAGAGAGCGAAGTCTTAGTAATAGGGTCCCGTTTTTACCCTTTGGGTACGGAACCCTAAAAAGATTGTGTGAGAACGTTATGATATAGACCAGTATTTCAATATTAACATAAGTGTGTATGTCAGTCAACTTTAGGATTCAAAAAAGCATGGATTAAGTCAGCTGAAAATACTTCTAATATTTGGGTCTCAAAGACAAAATGAGTTTCTGCTTTAAACATGGGGTTCTCATTTCGACTTTAGAAAAACCACATCTACTGCTGTAAAACTTATTATTTTGACCCCTGTTTTTTTACCGACCCCGTTTCCGTTTCCCAACCCTTCGCCAATGTCGACAGCCACTGCGCATTACAATTTGAATTCAATTTTTAATATGGTCCAAATAACAACCGCAAAAATATACTACATAAGTCTACCCACAGAATGTGGTTCATTTTGCCGTACCTTCAGTTTGGAATCACAGACCCCATTTTAATATTAAACAAGTAAATCCGACAAGAAGGCGAGTTCTAAACGCACGATTAATCCAGACCGCGTTCCCGCCAAAAAAGAGGAAAAAAACAAAATGGCTGGCGAATAATCAAATTATTAGAAGGCCCACGTGAGGGCACCGCAGTCTTACCGCTTATTTATCATAGATGTAATGGATGTTACCGTTTTTTTTTGGACGAAGGTATCAGCTTGTTTTTGCAGTGTAGATGATTCGGTTGCCGCATTTCTTTGTTGCAATAATATAAGTTTGCCATTGGTCAATTATGGCTTAGTGGCCTATCTCATGATGTAAGTGAGTTCTTGATTAAGCCATATCATTCTTAACTTGATCCTCGCTAACAAAAATGCATCGACATTTTAGTTGCCTTTCGTCGCCATCAATTTAAGAACAATACAAGAACCTTCAACGAAGGAAAACGCTTTATCTCAATGATCTAAGCCTCTGTTAAAATTAACTTTGCGACTTCACTACCAGTTACTACAATTCTCTTTTTTTTTCAGGAGTTACTCGCTGGACGAAAGGTTCCTGTACTGCCAGGGTGAAGTGCGGCGGGTACACTGGCATCCAGGGTCACTGTCACATGTGTTCGTGCTGGGATCTGATAACACTATCAGGTAAGTCACTCTTGCATATTGCACAGCATAAAAAGAAGAAAGAAAGAAAAGTAGATAGATAGAAGATTGAGAGATAGAGGGAGATAGTGAAGTGATTATGATATTTGAACACTCGAGCTATCATACTCGGAGATTAATTTGGGGCATACAATTGTTTTTACGGATAAAGCCAAGCTACAGTGATCTCATTGCCTTATACACGAGCTGAACTAAAAACAAAGATGTAGCGGTATCTACAACGCGTCATACTGACGTTACGCAAAATCCTGCATCTCGCAAGCAGAGTTTACCGCGCAACTAACATAGATACAACGGCCCGACATAAATCATCGGGCAGTGGCCCGCCAGACACAACATTCGTCTGGCTGGAGGATCCTCCCTTTTCATAGAGTATGAGTGAACTTTACACCCTGTTAAAGATATTTGTGAAAACAGATCTACTTGAAAGACTATTGAGACGAAGCAGTTAATCCGCCTCTTTGTAGGGACAAAAGCAGCTATTCAGTAGCTCATCCAACCAAGCCTGCTGGATGCGATCGGGATCAACAATTTGTTTGTCAATAAAAACAAAATTGTCAATGTTTTTTAAGACGAGAGCTAATCCTGCCGACAAATTGTCACGCAGTTTGGCAGGTTTATGATATGTGTACAAGTTTTGTCCCAAAATCAATTATTATTATTAACAGCCATTTCTGTCCCACTGCAGGGCAAAGGCCTCCCTTCCCTCCTTCCAATTTATTATTATTATTATTTTTTAAAAACTTCATGGACTTTTTGTCAATATCGGATCAAGTTAATCATATCACCATTTACTAGATACAGATTAACTGCCTAGTTTCAGACCCACTGGCTCATTGTAACCTAGCTGTAAGGAATATTTTAAGCCACTCATGTTGTCACATCTTGGTGGTAACCTGTGAACCTGCTTACTGTATTACCTGGACAATAAACTTTTTTGTATTTCGATTTCTACTATAGAGGACTCAATAGTAATCTGCTAAATTCAACGAAAATCTCACTCATTACAGGCTCTACAACATAGCGTTAAAGAAAGGCCCCAAACTGGTGCAGGTCCTGACCATCGGCATAAAGCCATCAGGGCAACTTGCTGGCAGGAACATACTGGACAGTCTGGGTGATACGGCGGTAGACTTCACGCCGATACCTGACTCCGAGACCCTGCTGATCTTGAGAGGCAACGGGGATGTTTATATGATGGAGTGTGAGCTTGATCGTAAGAGGTAAGACAAAAAAGATGTTATTTGAAGTTTATTTTAGTATGTCCGGGTGTTAATAAACACATGGGACAAAAGTGGCTATTCAAAAAAATATTATACAGTACGCGAAACTATTGTTTTAACGATAATATTCAACTTTTTGGGAACCTCTAATTTACCTTATTAATTTGCCTAGGATAGCATTTAATTTCCCCTGTCTTCGTTTCAGCCCTCTACAACCGAAGCTATCAGGTCCCCTAGCTATGTACCCCCCTGCTGACGACAACTACGGCTCGGAGTCGTGTTCCATCACAGCTTTAGGGGGGGGCGACACTCCTCCACTGGTCGTTGTCGCTACTTGCTCAGCAGCACTGTACCACTGCCTGTTGCTACCTAATGTAAGTAAAATGTGCCCTGTTCTGAAATTATGGTGAGATTTGAATGTGGGTGGAGCTACACGATGCCCGGTGCATGCATGCGGTCTGTTGGTACAGGCCAACTCAAAGCTGCATTGGCTCTTTCTTCAAAAGGCCTTTCAAGACATGGCATTCACTCCAGTTCATGTTCAATTTTAGTAATCACCAGGTTGGTAGTTCATTCAGCAGAGTAAATGCTATACATGGTGGCTCATTAATTTTAATAAATAACCAGCTTAAGTTTAAAGACCGAAAGGATATTGTGAGCCTCTCTGTTGAACGGACAATTGAAATAGCCTGTATAGAATTGGAGCAGTTCATTATATTAAGTGTGTACAGACCTCCTTCAGGATTGTATGATTGTTTTGAAAAAGTTATGGATGAAGTGTTGCACAAAATCTGTAATACAAACAAGTCCATCATCATTTGTGGTGATTTTAATGTTAATTTGTTAGAAAATTCTGGGTTAAGTACTAAAATTATAAGTTTGTTTCAGTCATACAATCTTGCAAACCAATTTTTGGAGCCCACTAGAATAACTCCTACTAGTGCCACATGCCTAGATAACATTTATACAGATGTTATACCAACCCACAAAGACATTATTAACCTAATAGACTCAGATCATTGTGGACAATTAATCACTATTCCAAATAAAAACAAAAAAGTTACTAAAAAAGATATCACTGTTAATCCAAAAACAACTAATCGCTTGGAAACATTTAAAACTAAACTCATGGGTAAATTACCACTTTTGTTCACTAATGATGACCCTAATCAACAATATAATGATTTTTTTAATATGTATTGCACACAATTTGATAACACATTTATTCCAAAAACATTATCGGTTAATAGTATTGCTTCCTTCAGTGACTGGGCCACCATTGGTATACATAAAAGTAGAAAACGACTTTATGAATTATATGAAGAACGGATTTGTATAAACACTGCTGAATTTAATTTATATGTTAAGAATTATTCTAAAATATTTAAAAAAGTTTGTAGCATTGCCAAGTCACGTTATTTGAGTTCAAAAATTAAAAATAGTAGTAACATTATTAAAACGACTTGGAATGTCATTAATAGCGAAACGGGAAGGTCATGCACCCGAAGTAGTGACTACAGCCTTGTTATTGATGACAATATAATTAAATCAGATTGTCAAGTCGCCGCGGCCTTTGAAAATTTCTTTGCAGAGATTCCCGTATCAACTACTAAATCTCTTAACTCATCACCCATTGCTGCAGAGTCTTTACTTAAAGAAAACGTTCCAGTTTGCGATTCTGAATTTCACTTCCAATATGTAACCTGTAAAGATATAATTAAAACTTTTCACACGTTAAATGTTAAAAAGACCGCAGATCTATGGGGTAATTCTGTGGATGTTGCTAAGTCGATTATAGACATTGTAGCACCTACTTTAGCTGTTATATTTAATAATTGTATTGACCGTGGTGAGTTTCCTGATCTTATGAAAAACAGTAAAATAATACCGTTGTTTAAATCGGGTAGTACATCAGACCCTACTAATTATAGACCTATTTCAGTACTACCTACCTTTAGTAAAATTTTTGAAAAACTTATTTTAAATCAATTGCAAAGATTTTTTAATAATAATAAATTACTACATAACAAACAGTTCGGATTTACAAGGGGTCGTTCGACTACCGATGCAGGAGTTGAACTTTTAGGACATATTTATAATGCATGGGAGGACAAATGCGATGCTTTGGGCATCTTTTGCGATTTGTCCAAGGCATTCGATTGTGTTCTTCATGAAACATTAATCAGGAAACTGCACCACTACGGAATCCGGAACGCCTCTCTGGATCTTCTTACTTCTTACTTGAGTGATAGGATTCAGAGAGTTGATGTTAACGGAAAAAGGTCACCCGGATCTGTAGTAAGAATGGGGGTCCCCCAGGGCTCAATTCTCGGACCATTTTTATTTATTATTTATATAAATGACTTGCCTTACCTCATAAGGGATGAACATGATATAGTGTTGTTTGCAGATGACACTTCACTTTTATTTAAACTCAAACGTCAGCAGCTGGTTACTGACAATGTAAATAACGCCCTTGCAAAAGTAGTTAACTGGTTTAATGTCAATAACCTACTTCTTAACGGAAAAAAAACTAAATGTATTAAGTTTACCATACCCCACGTTAGACAAGTAGAAACTAGTGTTCTCATTAAGGATGAAGAGTTGAAACCTGAAGATACCACAGTATTCCTAGGCATAACGTTGGATGCCAAGCTTCAATGGGGCCCCCATATAGATAAATTGTCAAAAAAGCTTAGCTCTGCAGCATACGCCGTTAGGAAAATTCGTGATTTAACTGATTTAGAGACAGCCCGTTTAGTATACTTTAGTTATTTTCATAGTGTGATGTCGTACGGTATTCTGTTGTGGGGAAATGCCGCCGATATTCAGACAATTTTTATTTTACAAAAAAGGGCAATTCGTTCCATTTATAAATTAAGTCCCAGACACTCCCTCAGAGACAAATTTAAAGAGATTAATATAATGACTGTGCCTTCTCAGTACATTTATGATAATCTTTTGTATGCACATAAAAATATTAATCTGTTTAAAAAATACAGTGATATCCATAACATAAATACTAGGAACAAACACAAATTTGTTGTTCCTACAACAAGGCTCAAAAAAATAGGTGGCTCGTTTAGATGCCAATGTATACGTTTTTATAATAAACTTCCTAGCCACATTCAAGAACTAAGCCTTAATAAATTCAAATCTTTTATAAAGCGAAAACTATGTCAGAAAGCCTATTATACTGTAAAAGACTATATTGAGGACAAAAAGGCTTGGGATTGAGCTGCTCCAATAGGTTTAGATTGTTGTTTTTATTTTTGCTATTTTACACTTTAATAATTATCTTTTTTTTTTTTTTTTTTTTTTAAGTATCTCTTTACTTAAATAATGACATGTACATTTACTGTATAAAGTATTATATGATTTTAATTATTGTGAATGTGAGGACTATGTGGGTAATTTTTTGTTTTTTCTCTCTTCGTTTTAATCATGATCTGGCAGTTTGAGTAGTTTATGCGGCCTACCCAAATGTCCTGTCTTTGGTATTGTTCGTCGAATCGTTGAGCTCCTCAAGTTCTGAGTTGAGCTGCACGATTTTTGACAAATGCGTGCACTGACTGGACAGGTCCGCTCAATCTGTGTGGTTCTTTCCTCAAAAGACCATTTCAGACACTAATCTACATGGTCCTCAAAGATTATGTCCGGATTTTTTATATACACATTGACATTGATGAATTTTATTTAGACAATGACATGAATATTTACTTTGTAAGTAATTTATATTATTTTTTTTTTATTTAATTATTGTGAATGTGAGGACTATGTGGGTCATTTCTTTTTTCCTTCTTAGTTTCAATCATAATCTGGCAGTTTGAGTAGTTTATGCGGCCTACCCAAATGTCCTGTCTTTGGTATTGTTCGTCGAATCGTTGAGCTCCTCAAGTTCTGAGTTGAGCTGCACGATTTTTGACAAATGCGTGCACTGATTGGACAGGTCCGCTCAATCTGTGTGGTTCTTTCCTCAAAAGACCATTTCAGACACCAATCTACATGGTCTTCACACGATCTGACCAAGATTTTGTCTGGACTTTAAAAGAGACTGTGACTTCTGAGTTTGTTTCGGCCTTTCTTCTCAGAATAGTCAGTTAGGAAACGCCGACCTCATCTAGTTTAAAAAAAAATATGATTGACGTGTAAAAGTGTTTGTACAAACCTACTTACAGAAATAAAATCATTTATCATTTACTCCTTCCATCTTTCGCGAGCCCGCGCGTCCTCCTTCCAGTTTAGACGGGACCTATCCAGGTAGTCCCGCCATCTCCTACGTGTCCTGCCGCGACCCAGTCTTACTGTCTCTTAAAGAAAGAAGAGAAAAAATACATTTATTTACCACAGACCAAAAGTCAGTATAATATAGGTACATCAGATAAAAACAAATAAGAATCAAATGAAAAGAGTGAAAGGTCCGATGTAAGAAATTTGCAGGAAAGTGTGCCTTACGGCTGCGCCAAAAAGGCCCAGTTCAGCAAAAATACCTTAAAGTTCTCATAAAATATTTGTTTCTGGTTGCAGCCATCGGAAAAAGAAGACGGCGAAAGTCACGCCCTCTACGTGGTCGAAGCTGTCGAACTGAATATGGTTCTGAACCCAGACGATGACATGCAGTATTCTTATCCAGTACACCTGTATGCGGTAAGTTGAAATACCTTAAAATGATGCGGTTCTCAAAAAGTCACTTTAATGCTTACAAATAAGCTTTATTTTCCGCTGCCAGTTTAATATTTTCATGATCTTTTCTACCACATTGTTTTCATTCTGAACTCCACTTAATTTGCAAAGGAGTTAGCTAATTTATTGAACTACAGGTTCAATTTTAAGTAATATTGTTACTTAAATGCTGAGAAATAAGGTTTAATTTCCGATGCAACGTTAATATTTTAAGACCTTTTCTACAGTATAATTTAACAGTCTGGAGTCGACTTAATCATTTATTATTATCATTCTGTTTCTAGTGCACAAACAACACGTACGCGTGCGTGCACGCAGGGGGCGTGCACGCGATCACTCTGCCCATGCTCGGGCATCTCGTAGACTATGCACTGGCTGATGAGAGTGAGAAACTTTTATTAAAGTTTTTATTTAGTTTATAGAGGTTTGAGGAACAGGGTGTAAAGTTCACCCATACTCTATAGAAAAGGGAGGATCCTCCGATCGAACCGTGCGGCTGTTATTACTTAACCACAAGCTCCTGGTAGATAATATGTTTAAAACAAACCAATCTGATGTTTAATGCAAGCTTTTTTTTTTTTTTTGAAAATGTGCAACAAAGGACCTCATTCAACCTTTGTCCTGCTTTGGGAGAATAATATGCTGATAATAGGTTCTAAGTTTAATTTTAAGCTTTATTCATTCTTACATAAAGTTGGTATGTCAACCCTCAGCCGAAATGGAAGCAGTCCTATCGGCGATGTGTTCCCGCGCGAGCGTGGCGCGGCACCTGGTGTGCACGCGCATGCGCAGTGCGCGCGCGGGGTCGCCGCCCGCCGGCCTCGCGCTCACCGCGCCGCCGCTGCGCAAGCTGCTGGTGCTGTGTACCGAGTGCACTCTGCTGGCTAGGTAACCTATCGGCGATGTGTTCCCGCGCGGCTCGCCGCCCGCCGGCCTGGCGCTCACCGCGCCGCCGCTGCGCAAGCTGCTGGTGCTGTGTACCGAGTGCACTCTGCTGGCTAGGTAACCTATCGGCGATGTGTTCCCGCGCGGCTCGCCGCCCGCCGGCCTGGCGCTCACCGCGCCGCCGCTGCGCAAGCTGCTGGTGCTGTGTACCGAGTGCACTCTGCTGGCTAGGTAACCTATCGGCGATGTGTTCCCGCGCGGCTCGCCGCCCGCCGGCCTGGCGCTCACCGCGCCGCCGCTGCGCAAGCTGCTGGTGCTGTGTACCGAGTGCACTCTGCTGGCTAGGTAACCTATCGGCGATGTGTTCCCGCGCGGCTCGCCGCCCGCCGGCCTGGCGCTCACCGCGCCGCCGCTGCGCAAGCTGCTGGTGCTGTGTACCGAGTGCACTCTGCTGGCTAGGTAACCTATCGGCGATGTGTTCCCGCGCGGCTCGCCGCCCGCCGGCCTGGCGCTCACCGCGCCGCCGCTGCGCAAGCTGCTGGTGCTGTGTACCGAGTGCACTCTGCTGGCTAGGTAACCTATCGGCGATGTGTTCCCGCGCGGCTCGCCGCCCGCCGGCCTGGCGCTCACCGCGCCGCCGCTGCGCAAGCTGCTGGTGCTGTGTACCGAGTGCACTCTGCTGGCTAGGTAACCTATCGGCGATGTGTTCCCGCGCGAGCGTGACGCGGCACCTGGTGTGAGTGCGGTAACCTATCGGCAATGTGTTCCCGCGCATTCGATAAATTCGTAGGTAATCAATCCCACACCAATCACGGTGCGGGTAGCGGGTACTCTCCCGCGCACGCTCCTAGCCACAGCCCCGCGGCGCCGGAGCTAACAGTGTGTTTGATGTCGCCGAAGCGTGCGGTTGCGGTTTGACGTTCCCCGGCATGCGCAAGCTTGCGGCAGCGTAGGCCTGCCTGTCGCATTGCAGGAAGACATCCTGGAATACTTCCAGCGAGCGAATGTGTTAGTGTTACGTAAGCTGATGGAAAACCAGCTACGTGGTGCTCGATTGTGCGAAGTGTGGATTGTGTGAGTGGCGTTGTGGTGTGATGGTGGTAACTTTGAACAATACCTAACAAGGCAACACTTAAAGGTAACTTAAGTTTTAGGTTGAAGGATAAAGCAAAAGTAACATTTTATTAATCATCTGTTATCAGGTCAGTGAACTTTTCTTTGGCGCACTAGTATTACTGTCATTAGTAAGATTTCCGTATTCCAATGATGCTCAAAAATGAGTTAATTATCAAGCGAAATTTATGACAATAATGTAAGTGATTTTCGAAATAAAATTAGGTAAAATCATTGCTACCGGTCATTACTCGGTCGCGCTAGCGCGCGAGCATTTCGTAGGTAAGACGACGTCGACACTCACGCAAACATGCATTGTCGCTGTGTGATTGTGGTGATTCTGTTTTATTTGTATTGAATTAAGTTTAATTCTGAAATACTGTTAAATTTCAACAACAACAAAATGCAAAAATGCAGCGCTTATTAGTTATTTCCTGCTACCGTACTTCAATTGATTTTATTTATGTCTTTTATGACAACCTCCTGAAATTTGACGAGGATGCAAATCAACACCTTGTTTACCTAAAAGCATAATTATGTAGTATATATTAGATCATAATTTTAAATAACTATAACGTGCGTTATGAAGACTTAAACCCCGTGATTAACTGTTTATTTAAAATAATGATTATAATATAAATATTGACAAAAAAATAATATTATGAAAAAAGCTTCATGAAGCTTTTTTGTGCCAGTGTTGCAGTTTCAACAAATAATTTAAATGTTAAATAGTCTATCACGGGAGATTTAAATATTTCATATACGTAACTAGATTAATTCTTAACTTTTACCTAATTAAAAGAAGTAATAAGTTACTAAACAATAATATTTGGTTTCCCCACAGAACATTGGAGCCTTTCGACTTGGAAGAACAGCTATACAAAGAACTGCAGCTGAAGAACCCGACGTTAGAACAAGAGGATATCAACAATATACTGAAAGAGGTACTTATATCACTTATTTATCACAGAAAATAGAAAAAAAAATAAGCAAAAAATGATCTTCTTAATAAAAACTCCGAAACCGCTTGGTCTAGAAGCATGCAATTTTGCATAAGACTTCTTTATAAAACGAAAGTGAGGTTAAGAACAGATTTTTGAAAATTCACCCCCTGAAAAAAAAAGGGGATTAAATATGGGATGAAACTTTGTATGGAAGTTCTCATTTTTGCCGATGAGGAACCTCGAACACCGGGTGCAGCAAGGGTTGTCATGGAATTAAATGCATAAAACATTGCCAAAAATAATGATTTTGTGGTTGCAAACACTGCTGGCTCCGGGTTGAATCTGCACACCGGGCAATGATGAATAGAAATTCTCAGGAGCAAGCATTATCAAAAGTCTTGCCCCTTATTACATGAGTCTGTAACATGCCTAGAAACTGTGGGCTTACAGACGCCAGCACATCAAGCTACTACAATCTGTCAAATTTCTATAAAAGATTTTCAACTTTATCGCTAAAGCATAAAGTTCAAAGTTGATTGGGAAAATTTGACAGTTTCGGGTAGCTTGATGTGCTGCCGTCTGTACATTACACCCCTGCCCAAACCATCATGTGTGATGGTATGTGTATTGAATCTTCTTCTTCTTCTGCTTCTTCCGTCCCTATGTATATTGAGTATGTCTTTTTATTTATAACTAGCAGACCCGACAGACGTCCTGTTTTTTATTCGAAAGACACGTGGCGCCATCTATTTATCATAACGCTATTGTTGTTTTCCTCGGGAACAGCACTTTTTTTCGGGATGAAAGGTACAGTCAACAGCAAAAGTAGATAATCAAAATCAGAAATTTTGATATTGATTCTAATGAACGGAGTTTGCGTCAGAACTGTTTGGCGTCGAAGTGATTGAAAAGTATGTGATTGTAAATTACACCAAACATTTACTACTAGTACAGCTGCCATATATTCGTGATCAGTTTTAACTCCTATTGAATTTCTGATTTTGATCATCTACTTTTGCTGTTGACTGTACCCTATGTCCGTTTCTGTACACCTGACAACGTATACGCAAAATTTTAGGATGATCGGTTCAGTGGTTTAGGCATAAAAAGGTAACAAACAAACAAACTTACTTCCGCATTTATAATATTAATATAATAATTCCAGAGACAGAAACTGACGTTCACATCGATAGTACAAGAGATACTCACGCGGGACGTGTCGCAGCCGATACTGCAGATCAGCAAGAAAGCGGAACCAAGTCCTAAGGAGAGCTTAGAGGTAACATAACATACACATTTTGAAGCAATACTTTTGCTCAATGCTAAACAGCCGCAACGTGGACCGACGACCTTGTGAAGGCCGCAGGAACCCGTTTGATGCGAGAAGCACAGAACCGGTCGAAGTGGAGGTGCTTGGGGGAGGCCTATGTCCAGCAGTGGACGTCTTTCGGCTGAAATGATGAACAGCCGCCCGGGTTGATCAAAGGTTAAGCTACACTTAACAGTTAACTGTCCATTATGAATCATAATGTTATCCTACAAAGATTGAAAACGAATCGCATGCAGTTATTCAGAAGACGGTCAAGTTTATTGAGGATGAGGTGTTACGTCGGACATAACAGTTTTAATATTGGTGCACACGATGGCGTGTACAGTCAACAAAAGAGATAAGTATGCAGGATCGTCGGATATAGTTAAAGTTTAGTAAGAAACCGATGGATGTTGTCGACTGAAATTTAATTTGTAAATGAGTTGTTGGTTTTCTACTAATAAAACTAAATTTTATTCGAAAACATCCATCGGTTTCTTACTAAACTTCAACTATATCCGACGATCCTGCATACTTATTTCTTTTGTTGACTGTACATACAAAGATATTGTTTTGTATGTATTGCCCTCTAACAGAATCATGTAAATGTTCTAGTTCTTAACACAAGCAACTCTAAAACTCCGCGGCGAGTACATCTCCCGCCAACAGCGCGCAAGCGACGCCATCGCCCGCAAGCTGCACTCGCTGCGCTCGCTCAGCAGCCAGCACCGGGAGTGGCTGCAGGACTTGCAGGTCAGCAACTCATGCGCACACTTTGAAACAATTTACCATCAGACGCACTACAACAGCACCCTAATTGCGTAACACGCTATCAATCTCAACCTGAGTTATTTTAAAGAATACATCTAATTTGTTGAGTAGACAAACTTTTCTAATTTTTATATATAACTAGCTGCTCCCCGCGGTTACACCCCGCATAAGTTTCAATCCCGTTGGAATATCGGGATAAAAAGTAGCCTATATGTTAATCCAGGGTGTCAGCTACCGCCATACCAAATTTTATCAAAATTGGTCCAGCCGTTTGAGCGTGAAGAAGTAACAAACATATAAACACACACATATCGCGTTGTAAGAGTCAGATAAACGTATCTACATTTTCTCAATTTTACAGGAAAGCAAAAATACTGCGAAAATTCGGCTCTTTGAACTTTACCAGATTTTTAATACAGATCAAATACTAGTACGGAAAAATTTTTTTTTCTATGTATTGCCATACTCTTAGAGCTTTGAAAAAATTAGAAATTATTTATTTATATATGCTTACATAGACGCAATATATATATTTTTTAAATTCGGTTGACATACGTTAGTGTGGCCCTTAATTATTTTCAAACTTATGTTGTTATCAAACTTAAATACGTCATTTGTGAAGTTAAGTTTTATTATGTCTATGTCAATGTAGTGATAAAATGAGTAATAAAATAGGTAATAAATCAATAATCTTTATTTACTCCTGAAATAGTACAATTTAAATAATAAAACCTGTAATCTAACCTGTAATGTAACTATATTCTAAGAGTAAAAATATTGTTTTTAGAAATACGTTCCTGTAGCTCTAAAGAGGTAGGAAGATAATTAGAACTATTTAAACGGTATTCATAATACGTTTTTCTGGTTCCAATGAAAATGATTTTGAAGGTATTTCGTTTTTTTGGAATTTGATAAATATTGACTTTACCGTTACGTCGTTTTGGCAATTCATAAAGGACTATATTATGAACCGTTTTATGAAAAAAAAACTTTTTTTGATTTTTTTGTAGATACGTTCATCTGGTTCTTATACCGCGATATACACACACACTCAAAAACTTTCGCCTTTATAATATTAGTGTGATAATGAAGTAACGGCTTCTTATATTCGAAAAGTTTGTCTGCTGAACAACGTAAATAACGCAATGAATGTGATTGGACTGTCAAAATGAGAACCGTTGCTACTGATGTGTATTGTGTTACGCAATAAATATACTTCACATATTTGTATGCACTTAGGATTTTTCAGGTTTACGATAAACAAAAAAGACTATAATTATAATAGACAAAAATAACTAGAAAAATATTATTATGAACTGTATTTTACTGTTTTTGTTATTTCAGAAAGAAATAGACGATGTTCAACTTGATTCTACGGTGCTCAAGGAGAAGTGTATGTTAGCTGAGAAACATCAAGATGACCTCAAATACAGGTGAATATTGTTATTATAATAAACAGTGAAAATGCTTTAAATAGCTATTCTTTGCCAGATTACTTTCACTAATAGATGTAGTAATTTGATAGTTGTCAAATAATCGCGACGATAGGTCGTGGTGGAACCAAATGAAAGTGATAGTAGATTGTATAACATGTAAGTGTAGCAGTATCTACAACGCCACATGAGAACAACGCGTCACACTGACGTCACGCAAAATCCTGCATCTCGCAAGCAGAGTTTACCGCGCAACTAGCATAGATACAACGGCCCGACATGAATCATCAGTTGCCCTCTAGACACAACACCCGTCTGGTCGGAGAATCCTCCCTTTTCTATGGAGGTTGAGTGAACTTTACACCTTGTCCCTCGTACCTCTATATAAGTTTATTAAGAAGAAAACGAAATTACAACGGTGAAAGGTCGGTTTAAAATGTAAACAAGAAAATGTTGATGTTAATAAAGGTAGGCGTGCAGTGCCAAGCGCCCGCAGCACAGCGCACATCAAAAATAAAACTTACCTACAGAAGTAGCAAAATCGAGTACAAAAGTATCGGTATTGAAACAAAACTACTCGATACCAAAATCCATACTTTTACGATACTTTTCGTGTCCTTTACTGCAGTTCAAAGGCAACTTAATTCATATAAAAAAGTAGAAATGATAAATTTTATTGTTTATTTATGTAAGTTGGTTTGGTTTGATTTTCGAAAAATAGTGTTACAGCCAAATTACACCGATTTTAAATTATCCATAGAAACAGAGATTTCCAGTTATCTTTTTTAAATAAGACATTTCGAAAATGTTCTAAAGTAACTTTTTAGACCTTTGTATCCTGTTTAAGCGTATGAAATTTCATTAAAATCGGTTCATTCATTTCGAAAAACAAGGGCTTGAAAGTTTGTATGACATGCCGTACGGCGTAAACGCTCTTATGGCAATAAACGACTCGAAGAGAAATGACAAATTATCACAAAGCTCGCTCACTCTTGGCCGATTTTATTTACTATTTATTTCTTTCTTTAATTACAACGCAACGGTGTAAAACCAATTAGTTACAAAAATTAAAAACGCAGTTACACATGTCACAATTACAGTTAAAAAGTTAACAACACTTTCAAAAACCCCTAATTATGTTATTCAAAAATAATAATAAACCATTATAAATATAAATTGTAATGTGTGTTTTAAGTAATTTTTAATACTATAAGGGCACAATGCACTCGAATACATTATTATTTAACCTTACAGATGCTCAGCAGTAATCCGTAACATCCGTGCCTCTGCGTCGGCGACTCCGGCCGAGCGAGAGCTGCTGGCCGAGCTGGAGCGGTACAACCGGAGCGGCGAGAGACTCGGCGAACAGATACTCATGCTCAAGCAACACGCGCAACACAAGTCTGTCGAGGTAAGCGATACAAGCGGCGAGAGACTCGGCGAACAGATACTCATGCTCAAGCAACACGCGCAACACAAGTCTGTCGAGGTAAGCGATACAAGCGGCGAGAGACTCGGCGAACAGATACTCATGCTCAAGCAACACGCGCAACACAAGTCTGTCGAGGTAAGCGATACAAGCGGCGAGAGACTCGGCGAACAGATACTCATGCTCAAGCAACACGCGCAACACAAGTCTGTCGAGGTAAGCGATACAAGCGGCGAGAGACTCGGCGAACAGATACTCATGCTCAAGCAACACGCGCAACACAAGTCTGTCGAGGTAAGCGATACAAGCGGCGAGAGACTCGGCGACCAGATACTGATGCTCAAGCAACACGCGCAACACAAGTCTGTCGAGGTAAGCGATACAAGCGGCGAGAGACTCGGCGAACAGATACTCATGCTCAAGCAACACGCGCAACACAAGTCTGTCGAGGTAAGCGATACAAGCGGCGAGAGACTCGGCGACCAGATACTGATGCTCAAGCAACACGCGCAACACAAGTCTGTTGAGGTAAGCGATACAAGCGGCGAGAGACTCGGCGAACAGATACTCATGCTCAAGCAACACGCGCAACACAAGTCTGTTGAGGTAAGCGATACAAGCGGCGAGAGACTCGGCGAACAGATACTGATGCTCAAGCAACACGCGCAACACAAGTCTGTTGAGGTAAGCGATACAAGCGGCGAGAGACTCGGCGAACAGATACTCATGCTCAAGCAACACGCGCAACACAAGTCTGTCGAGGTAAGCGATACAAGCGGCGAGAGACTCGGCGAACAGATACTCATGCTCAAGCAACACGCGCAACACAAGTCTGTCGAGGTAAGCGATACAAGCGGCGAGAGACTCGGCGAACAGATACTCATGCTCAAGCAACACGCGCAACACAAGTCTGTCGAGGTAAGCGACACAAGCGATGTACAGACTCCAGCACATCAAGCTACTACAATCTGTCAAATTTCTTTAATAGATTTTCTACTTTATTGCAAAAGGATAAGGTTCAAAGTTGATTGGGAAAATTTGACAGTTTCGGGTAGCTTGATGTGCTGGCGTCTGTACGACAGCCCAACATCATAATCGCCAAAAAATTATCAACTGCACTACAAAACTTCAATACCTACTCGACCTAAATGTATGGGACGGTTGATGAGTAACAGCCGCACGGGTCGATCGTCCAGGTTAACCTACGCTTCCCGCGGTTGTTCTGTGGATGGGTGACCATCTTCACATACCAAGACCCCTCCGTGCCTCGGAAAGCACGTTAAGCCGCTAGTCCCTGCTGTCATTCGTGGATCTTTGACAGTCATTACGGGTCGTGTCGTAAGTAGCCCGAAAGTCTGACAACCAGTCTTACCAAGGGGTATTGTATTACCAGTAACTGGGTTGTGGAGGTCAGATAGGCAGTCGCTCCATGTAAAATACTTGTATTCAGCTGCATCCGGTTAGACTGGAAGCCGACCCCAACATGGTTGGGAAAAATCTAGGCAGATGATGGTTGATTGTTTTTTCGAGAAAATTGTTCAGTTTGGGGATCTGTACCACGCTGTATAATTGTGTATCTATGGTAATACAAAATAGACAAGTACTTCCATGGTTTTACTCGTCTCTATATTAGATATTTTATACCTTTCTATTAGCCGCCATCATATCAGTTAGTCACCCTCTTTCTAGATATATTAAATAACTAGCTGCGCCCCGTGGTTTCACCCGCATTAAGTGTCGATCCCGTGGGAATATCGGGATAAAAAGTAGCCTATATGTTAATCCAGGGTGTCAGCTACCTCCATACCAAATTTTATCAAAATTGGTCCAGCCGTTTGAGCGTGAAGAAGTAACAAACATAAACACACACACACTCACAAACTTTCTCCTTTATAATATTAGTGGGATAAGTGTGATATTGTATTTATCGTCATTTTTATTTTCAGCTGGAGAAATGGCACTCGGAATACAAGAAAAAGGACATCGCGCTCGGCAAGTCTCACAGTGATACGATCTCCTCTATTCTGCAACAGCAGTAAGTTATATTTTTTGTTATAGTTGCCTTTTCTCGCGGCTTGACTCGCGTGGTATATCCAACAGGGAACGTGAATTTTTTGAGATAAAAAACCTACAGTGCTAGTGCTACAAGGATTTTTTGGCGCTTGAATGACACTGACCAGCGGGGCTATTGCGTGGAGATAAACTACGATAACATGGCGCGCCCCGCCAAATTACTGTACGATTAATGACGTGACTAGTCGAGCAACAAATCCGTGGATTTGTTTTTGTTTGACGGCCGTCTCATTACGCACACATGCGTTGTGAATCTTGGTGGTGCATTGTAAATACTTTCAAACGTTTTGAATTTTGGAGGGGCGCGCCATGTTATCGTAGTTTATCTCTAACACATTATCAATCGGAATCGGTTTCATTTTGACAGTTCAGCAACATTCATTGCGTTATTTACGTGTAGAGCAGACAAATTTTTTGAACTTATGAAGCAATGGATTATCAATTTGCTTTAAAATTATTCAGATTCCGATTGATAGTGTGTTACGCAAGTAGGGTGCTGGGGCCTTATTAATCATTTCTGAAAATGTATTGAAAAAACGAGATGGCGCTGTTAGTCTCGGTATTTTTCACGCTCCTAAAGATCCTTGTAGAGACGCCACACATCAAGCTACCCGAAACTGTAAAATTTTCCCATTCAACTTTGAACCTTATGCTTTAGTGATAAAGTTGAAAATCTATTAAAGAAATTTGACAGATTGTAGTAGCATGATGTGCTGACGTCTGTACAATTACATGACAGTTTTCGGCCCATAAACTATCTCTACGCAAAAAATCACGTCGATATGTTGCTCCGTTGTTGCGTGAAAGAAGGACAAACCATAACACAGAATGTCGATTTTTTGTAATTTGAGTAAGATTTAAATGACACACAAAATCTTGCGTTTTCTTTGTTTTTGTGTGCGAGATTTGTTAGTAAAAGTACTAACAGAACAAACTAGTGGAGGGAAACTTTTTTTAAAGAAAAAATTTAAATTCTTTATACATTCATAAATCCAACAGTCATTTAGCACAATATGAAGGTAAGCCAGTGACTGTTGTCATTCGTGGATTTATGACAGTCGTTACGGGTCGTCTGGTCCGAAAGTCTGACAGTCTTACCAAGAGGTTTCGTATTACCTAGTAACTGGGTTGTGAAGGTCAGATAGGCAGTCGCTCCATGTAAAACACTGGTATTCAGCTGCATCCGGTTAGACTGGAAGCCGACCCAACATAGTTGGGAAAAGGCTAGGCAGATGATAAGTAGATATCGGTAGTGTTAGTGTAATATCTCAAATTTTGACTACTTATTACTTCGTTTTGTTTTCAGAACCGGACAGATATCAACGCTCATTGAAGAAACGAAGCTCCTCAAAGACCAACTCAGCATTGTTTAGATTTATTTCAATTAGTATTAGTATTTGTTTTTCTTGTTAGTAGTAAAATAATTGTCGTATTTAGAACAAAATTAAATATCTTACTACCTTTGGCACATGAAAGTTAAGTTACAGTTTCCTATAACAGCGGTGACCGGCACATAGCGTCCGCAATTTACCGGCGAATGACGTCACTGAAACGTTATTTATGAAAGTAAGTTGGTGTTCCTAGAGAGCGGTTTTTGACACTTTACCCCCTTTGTAGCCGTGGGTGCTAACTACTGGTTGACTCGCCGCTCTAGAGCTTGCAGGAGTGATGATGACGTCACGCTTAAGTATTTGCACGAAGGCTGCGCTGACGATCACGTCGGGGTCACCAGTATGGGAAAGGGAGGATCCTCCGACCAGACGGGTGTTGTGTCTGGCGGGCAACTCCCCGATGATTCATGTCGGGCCGTTGTATCTATGCTAGTTGCGCGGTAAACTCTGCTTGCGAGATGCAGGATTTTGCGTGACGTCGTTATGATGCGTTGTTTGCATGTGACGTTGTAGATACCGCTATAAAGTCAAATCCAACTGCCATCGTTGTCATGACAGCTGACACTACGGCCGTTATATGGCGGCAGCCGCTCTTCTAGCAAACTGTAGCTTAACCGGGTATGTCGTTGCAGTGACTTAACCCCTAATTTTTCTTTAAATTCTGTACTTATATTTTTTTCAAGCGTCTAAGAGCTGTATTAAATTATTGACAAAGATAACAACTTATCGGTAAGCCGACATGACATTTGACAAGTTTATATTACCTGGGTTATTAAATACTGGTCTAATCAGACGGACTGCATATGAACTGCATGCCAGCTGCAACCTCGCAGTTTTGATGCAGTTGAAATATCTAGGTTTCGGAGCAGTCAAGTCAACTGCATCCAAACTGCGATGTTGCAGCTAAAATGCAGTACGTCTGTTTAGATCCTAAGGGAGGGCGCGCACGAGCAACTTTTGTCTCAGCAGCTAATTTCCCTCTCACATCAAGTCTACGGGTTTGTATGAAACTGCTGACTTTGTCGCATCGCTACGTCCCATAAATTCACCGTCGTCGTCGTGACAAAAATATAATTTAAAGCTACTATTTAACTAGCCTAGCAAAGATTCTTTCTTTTTTTGTGTAACTTTTATGTTTTAAGCCTAATTGTTAAAAGTGACTTTGATTTAATTTTGAATTGTTTCTTAATAAAGATATTATAATAAAGGCATATTTTTTTCAAAAAACAGTAAAACGATATTTTTTCTTTTTTAAATAAGACTCAATGTTCTTCAGAAAGATCAGGTGTAGGTATAGTACTCGCAACCGGCGTGGGAGTGTGACCAGTAATTTTAAGAACGTTCACAGTCTGATCAGTCTCAATCTGTCAAAAATACCTCTAGTTTCCCTACATTTTTGACAAGTTTTTGACAGTGATTGAGATTGCGACTAGATTTTGAACGTTTTTAATTACGGGAATTGGTCTTGATTGGTCTGAAGACCAATTCTCGTTTGGTCTTCAGATTTATGAACGTAAACGCAGTGCCGGATTAAGACTACTTCATGCCCTAATTTAACTATTGGGTTTTGTAATATCTTGCTGATAAACAGCCTTGCCATTCATGTGCTAGCAAATACTTTTTCGGTGCTGTTTCTGCCTTATGGTGCCCCTCGAGACGTGATGCCCTAAGCAATTGCTTAATTTGCTTATGGGCTAATCCGGAACTGCGTAAACTGAGCAAATGGAGTATGTAAGGATCACACCAGATGACGTTCTGTAGTTTCTGCTTAGCCCCTGTATCTAATGAAAACGAGAATTATGGATTGCAAACAAATAAAACAACGAAATTATTTGTTAAAATTTTGTTGCTATTCGAAGATTCAACAATAATATTTTTATACATTCAGTAATGAATGTTGGTCCGTAATATAGGAATGACTTACATTATTCTTATTATCATTTACGAGTCCTAAGACCCTAGTAATAACTACTAACTACCACTAGGTAATAACAGCATACAATCATGAGTAAAAAAAAAGTCGAAACATATGCGGTACAAATACCGACTATCTAAAATTATAGATACAGAAATGAAAAACCCTAAAATGGGGGAGAAACCCGAATTAGGGGATCTTTGATCCATTAGAACTTTCTACTAAATGCTTGGGGATTTTTTACAAGGGCAACATCCAAGTAAACGTCATTATCAAAAAAGCCTGCTGTCAAAAGTCATGTTATCAAAATAACGTTGACATTGTGTATGCGTTATGAAACCGTGGTTTAATAGAAATAAACTTACATATTCAGAATATGTAATTTGGAAATCCCTCAATGCGCGTAACATAAGAAAAATCAAGTTGCCTGACCAGAGGTAGTGGCCGAATATGGAAGTGTTAAAGTCAAACAGGAATGGCGCTACTCGGCTGTTATAGCTGCATCTCTTTCCAACAATAGTGGGAGAGAGATGGAGCTACACAGATTTAATAGCACCATCTCCTTTTTATTTTAACACTTCCCTATACGACCCCTGTACACCTATAAAACAGCCGTTTTAAAAACACCTATAAACGATAATATAGAAAGAATACACAGACTTAAAAAACTAAACTAAAACTGCAGTCGATAATTACTCTTAAATCCTAAGCGTAAAGTTAATATTACAATGACTTATTTAATCAGGGGTCCCCAGAACATTTTGGAAACCCTCTTCTGGTCGTCAGTGCAGAAGAATTCCCTTCCGAGCTTTACAAACTCTTTTAGTGATAGTTTGCCATCCTGTAAAAAAAAATATTTTTGGTTAAATACGAGTATTTAAAATGGATAAGAAAGCATGTAAGTATTGATATCAAGGTCCGTACGACTTTAATCAAATTCATGGAGTCGATTTTGTGAGCGGAAACTATAAAAATATTATCAGCATAATTATTCACAACCATTCAACAAGTTTCCGAATTGAAAATGACACATTTTTGGTTACCTAATTTGCCTAGTCCCCGACAGCAAATAGCTGTCGAAAGAAAGACCATTGTCTATTTCGTTCATGCAGTTAATGATGCAGATTTTTAACCCTCTGACCACATGGGCCGTATAACAACAGAATTATTAGTCAAACTATCGGGATAAAAAGTAGCCTATATGTTAATCCAGGGTGTCAGCTACCACCATACAAAATTTTATCAAAATTGGTCCAGCCGTTTGGGCGTGAAGAAGTAACAAACATATAAACACGCACACACACTCACAAAGTTTCGCCTTTATAATATTAGTGTGACATCATTAGTAAATCACCATGTTAACTTGAACGCCACTCGTATTTTTAAACTGTCAAAATATTCGGGTATCTGATTTGTGAACAGCGTTTAGAGGATTCCTTAGATAACATTAATATCTATTCAAAAACATCAACTAATGATTCAATACGGAAGCGCATCGTATGTTTGTGAATAGATATGCTGGCGAGTTTTTGAGATAAGAGAACTGAAACCGTGATAGAGTAAAGTGATCAGCAACCATGAGCATGGTCCTGTCGAAAATTAAAGTGGCCTTAGTGTGAGTTTTTGCGACTCACATTCAATTGTGAGCGAGTTAGAATTTTGTATGAGAAATTAGGCTTCTCCTAGTGACCACCAGGTGGCGCTATAACTTTTTCCCTTATAAAATTCTAACGCGCTCACAATCGAACGTGAGTGAAAAAACTCACACTGGCCTCTGAACTAGGAACCGACATATTTTTTGCGTAAGAAACTAGGTACCCTGTAGAAAAATCTAACTATATAGGTAGGTATAGTTAGTTTGTTCGAACGCGCTAATCTCTGGAACTACCGGTCAGATTTGAAAAAGTCTTTGATAGCCCAATTCTCGGAGAAGGAAATAAGCTTATAACATCACACTAGGAACCTTAGGAGCCGAGCCATACGAAAAGAAAGTCAGAAACAACGCTAAGCGAGAAGTAATAGCGCAGATAGGCGATGCGATGCGACGGGGTGGGTCGGGGTAAAAAGAAATTTCACGCGGACGAAGTTACGGGCAAAAACTAGTACCTACTGTATAATATTCATCCATCACAAAAAAAAAAGATATGAACATGTTTTACGAGTGTGCTTACCCCATTAACGTCTATGACAGCGAAGGCGACGGCCGCTTTCTCATTGTCGAGTCCTAAGCACTGGAAGAACAGCTTGAATTCGCGCACCGATATGAAACCGGACTTGTCTTTATCCACTGCCTGAAAATATAAACAATTCACAATGTAGGTACATCAAATTTGTAATTACTAATAATATTAATAACATAACACCTACAGTTATAATACCTAAAAGTTTAGGCAGAGGTTTATGTAGGTACCTAATGTAAGTGCCGTTAAAAACTAGATGAGGTCAGCGTTTCCCATCTGACTACTCTGAGAAGAAAGGCCGAAACTAACTCGAGGTCACAGTCTCTTATAAAGTCCAGACATAATCTTGGTCAGATCATATGAAGACCATGTAGATTGGTGTCTGAAATGGTCTTTTGAGGAAAGAACCACAGATATTGAGTGAACCTGTCCAGTTAGTGCACGCATTTGTCACTAATCATGCAGCTCAACTCAAAACATAAGGAGCTCAACGATTCGACGAATAATACTACAGAAAGGACATTTGGTTAGGCCGCATAAATTAACTGCCAGACCATGACTAAAACTATCACACATAGTCTTCACGTTCACAATCATTAAAATAATATAATACTTTACAAAGTAAATAATTATTCATATCACTGTATGTAAAAAAATTATCAATGTCAATGTGTAGGTATATAAAAATGGATATAGTCTAGGTCAGATCATTTATGTTTTAAATCCCATATAATAGGTACGCCTCTGCCGGTAGATGGCGCCTATTGCCATCAACCGGGCACAAATCCAGACTCCGGGCTTCTGCTGAGAAATTCCTGATAGAAAAACTCAATAACACACTGACCGACCTGGGAATCTAACCCAGGACTTCATGTTCAGCAGAAGCGTTTGCGACCACTAGACAATGAGGCAGCAGTAATCATATTATTTTCATTAATTTCAGATTAATGTAGGTACCTATTTGTCGCAGCCAATTGGTTTAATTAGCCGTTTAGTTAACCTCCTAGCCTATTAACTAAACGGCGCGGCGGCCGTTCAACTAACGGCCTGAATGATATTCAATTATAGTTCAGGTTGGAAGTCTGTAACCAATCACGCGAGAGCCGAATTGGTCGCAATAACTAAGCCAGGGCACCCCGACCAAATGGGTTAGGTTAGAACTGTGATCAACCGCGTGCAAGCCGAGAAAACGAAGCGAGGCGAGCACTACTTCCAAAGGCCAGGCGGTTAACTTAACGGCTAATTTAACCAGTTGGCTGCGACATATTCATAGAGTTACAACTTTTTTATTTATACCTTGAACAAGTACGGCAGCCAGCGATGCGCCTTCTTCTTGAGCGATTTGTCGTTGAGCACGTGATGCATGTCCTCGAGGTACTGCTCCACCGTCACGAAGTTGTAAGGGTCGATAGCACCCCATTGCTCCTCCCAGGTCATCTGTTACGGGAGGAAAAATATTGTTATTGTAAATGCCAGCTTATAAACCTTGAGGACCAGAATCCTGGACATCTAGATCTAGTTTTAGGAAAAGTTCGCCTTTGAAGAGATTCATCGTCATCTCTGTCACTCATGCCTGTGTGATGATAGTCTCTTTCTAAAACACGATGTGTTATTGTTATAGACCAGCACCCTAATTGCGTAACACACTATCAATCTTAATCTGAATAATTCTAAAGCATATTGCTAATCCATTGCATCAGCAAATGGATTAGCATTAAGGTTCGAAATTCTTCAAACACCAGTTTGAAAAATTTGTCTGCTCAACAACGTAAATAACGCAATGAATGTTGAACTGTCCAAATGAAAGCCATTACTAGTAGATAGTGTTTTACGCAATTACCCCACTGGTACTATAGGTACTTAGATTATGGAGCGTTTGGGAAAACAGTACACTGAAGAAAAGAGTTTGATAAATTATGTTTGCATCAACGACATTTATCAAGACTATTTCAGGAAGTTTGTATGCTGTTCTGAGAAAAAATTGCGCAAAAGGACGAGGGTCTCCAGTGCCGGATTAAGACTACTTGGTGCCATGTGGGTCCCCTATCCACTAGTCGCCTCGTATTGTTTTCTAAATAATCGACGAACGATTTGTAAAGATTGGCGCACGTCTCTAGAATGACTTCCGGGTCTTGTAACATCTTGCTGACAAACAGCCTTGCGTTCCATGTGCTAGCAAATATTTTTTCGGTGCTGTTTATTGCGCCCCCGAGACGTGATGCCCTAAGCAATTGCTTAATTTGCAGGGCTAATCCGGAACTGGGTCTTCCCCAATCAGAAACTTAAATAAAACTTACATTAATAATACTGGTAAACTCCTTAGCCTGCTGATCAGTCAAGTGTCCAAGCGACTTGAACCGCTCACCGAAGAGTACGAAGTCGTTATATGAGATCAGGCCGTCCTTGTCGACATCCAAAATGTTGTGGACTGTGCGCATCTTACGGCGCCAGAACTCAGACTGGAAGAAGAACAGAATTATTAATTTAAAAGTTTAACATAATAGGTAAGCAACAGGTATACACAAAATGATAACCACAGTGCAAGGCGTAAGGCGTCTCCAAAAACAGAGTCAGGTACGTTTTGGCCTTTTTGAGCACCTTGTTACAATGATAGAGTTTAGGCCTTAAAACAACTTGAGGTTGTCTTGAAAGGTTATATAAGTACCTAGGTGTACAGGATCATTAATACAGAGAGCCCTACTCTGGCGTAACGTTTCGTTCATAGCACACACAGCGAAAGGGTTTTTGCGTTTAAAAACCCTTTGTCTTTCTGACCGTTATTTTTATGAGTTCTGATTGGGAAAGCGTGAACAGGGCCCTATAATTCACTATGACCACTCAATAAATCCTTAATTTGAAACCACGTCAATTTCTCAGTCGATCATGCCAACTTCGCGTCCATTTCGCGCGGTTTCATTCGTTGTGTCATAGAGAATACAGTTCGGCCGATTTATCTTGGCAAACAAGTCTGAACTTCGCGCAGAAGGCTGCGCAGTAAGATTTTTTGAGAACCAAATGGTGACATGAGGCGAGTGTGAGTAAGAGAACATGCGCGAAAGTTCTTAGTGCCTATGTTCAGACTTGCCAAGATATTTCGGCCGTTGTGTACGTTATATTACCTGAATGCGTTCATCAATGATAGAGATAAACCTATAGGGATGGTAATGATATTTATACTATTCTGCTATTACGATTACTAATTGATGAAAATGAACTCACCCTATCATGTCCCTTACACTCGGTATCGGAATCAGAGTCAGACTCGCTGTCCGATTGTTTCCGACGGTCTTCCTCGGGACGGCCATGTTGTTTGCTGTATCGTCGCAGAACGGAGCCGCGCTCTGATTGGAGCTCTCGGTCACGGGGCGCCTCGCCCAAGTAGCACACACCGCCGTTGCAAGCTGGCTTCGTATGGATTAACTGGAAGGAAAATACATGATGGATAAGTTGTTGCACAACATTGTTTTAGCAATGTGTTTTTTGTACAGAAAACATGTTGCTAGCAACTTGGAATGTTGCAGATTTATGTTTCGTATGCATGCGGTACCTAAACAAAAGTTGTCAAGTGTCATCAGAGTTCCAATGCTTTGTGATGTATGAACAGTGATCCTGATCAGACACAATCTCTAAAATGACCACTACAAAGCTTATCATTGAATTATCATCCATCTACCCATCTTGCCCAGTTACATCGATCGTCGAGAGCGATGACCGCATTATGCGGACCGGCCGGTGTGCAAGCGCAGCTTGTGAATTTGGCACCGATATCGCGGTAGTCACTAGCAATAGGTACTATGTTTTGGATGCCTATACAGGGTGTAAAAAGACCTTCAATCTACGAACAAGTAATAAAACTCCGTAAACAAAAGGTTCCCAGGTATGGTCCAGTACAAAAAAATTATTACAGTGGCGAGGAGAAGCGACTCTCGGCTTCGATAAATGTCTTTTTACACCCGATAAGCTTTATATGTAGGTAGGTCTACCTACATTATCCTGTCTGCATTGCTTTTGGACCCCACTAAGGGATCGCTGTAGTGACCTTGCAGTGTATTTATAGTTGGGTACAGCTGTGTGCAAGCGCTTAATATGCAGGAGCTATAATGGGAAAGTGTTGGTGCATGAGTAACTTGTCGTTTTGCAGTAACTCTGTTTACAAAATTTGGTTTTTAAAGTAGGTACCTAAATTGAGGGGCTCGTGGTTAAATAATAACAGCCGCACGGGTCGGTCGAAGGTTAAGCTACGCTTACTGCGGTTGGTTCGTGGATGGGTGACCATCCATTATAAATATCGAGACCCCTCCCCGTTGGTCCCGGCTGTCATTCGTGGATCTTTGTCATTCGTTACGGGTAGTCAGAAGACCAAAAAGTCTGACAACCACTCTTACCAAGGGCTATCGCGTTACCCTGTAATTGGGTCGTGGAGGTCAGATAGGCAGTCGCTCCACTCGCTCCATGTAAAATACTGGTAATCAGCTGCATCTGGTTATACTGAAGCCGACCCCAACATAATTGAAAAAAGTCTAGGCAGATTGATTGGTTTTTAAAATGGATCAGGATATACCTACTGTAACTTAATATGGACATGTAATGTAAATACTAGTGATGTCAATTGTTATGTAAATGATAAATGATTTTATTTTTGTAAGTAGGTTTTTTTTAAACTAGATCAAGTCGACGTTTCCTATCTGACTACTCTCAGAAGAAAGGCCGAAACAAACTCACAGTCTCTTTTAAAGTCCAGACATAATCTTGGTCAGGTTATATGAAGACCATGTAGATCGATGTCTGAGATCTGAGATTAGAGGAAAGAACCACACAGATTGAGAGGACCTGTCCAGTCAGTGCACGCATTCATCAGAAATCGTGCAGCTCAACTCAAGACTTAAGGAGCTCAACGATTCGACGAACAATACCAAGGAAAGGACATTTGTTTAGGCCACATAAATTACTCAAACTGCCAGTAGGTACTTAAGTATCGACCTACTTCTATATCATTTCCCATTCAGAAGACGTTACCGCGAAATCTCGAAGTAGATTAATTGAGGTTGAATAATAATTATTCTGTTTACAACTTCTTGTCAACTTGTCAGTAAGAAACTGGAACGAAATCATTTTCCTGTTGATCGATATTACGTTGTATTTATAACTTTTGATAATAACTAGTTAGTATGGTTTGTTGTTGACAAAATTATTAGGTGTTATCAAACACGTAGGCCCCTTAATCAGCTCTTTTGTAGGGCTCCCACTTAGGTACACCATAGGACAGACAGACGCACGAATGTTCATTTAGGGCTGATTTTGCAATCGACAGATGATTTTTATTCGTGGAATAAAATTGACGTCTGACAGTTTTTGTATGGAAGAACTGTCAAAAATCCAAAATTATCCGATAAAATTATCTGGCGTTGTCAGTCAAATAAGTAAGTATATGGGAGAGCAATGATGGCCCAGTGGTGTCGGCACCGACTAACGAGATGTAGGTTGTAAGTTCAAACCCAGTCAGGAGCTTTACCTACTTTGTGTAAATAACTTCATTATCATTTCTCTTAAAACGGTGAAGGAAAACATAGTGAGGAATCCGGCATGTCCTAGACTAGAACCAAAAAATCGAAGACATGTGACATCTACCAATCCGCTCTGGGCTGGAGGATTACGGCCCACTGAAGAAACTAGCTTTTGGAAGGGGCGAATAAAATCATCTAGGTACCTACCTACTTATTTAATTGTAAGTATTGACCAAAGACTACAATATGGTTGAAAAGTGACTTTTAGGAACATAACTGACATTGACTTTGATTCTGTGAAATGTCATGACGTTGATATAGATAGGTTACAGCATAGACGTACCTACTTATAAAAAACGTCTATGGATAACAGTAATAAAAAAATTTATAACTGAACAGTGTACATATTTTACTAAATTATAATACCGATGAGGCCAGCCTACTTTCCATACAATACCTAGCTCTTTTTTTTGTGATTTTTAGGTTATTGTCGTATTTCTCACTATTCCCGCTACACGAAGTATAATTATTACTATCACTGTAATCTAGAGATCATAAGGAACAAATCAACATGCGTTTCATTAATGGATGCCACAATTTTTGGTGGGCCTAATCGCCGAACAAAACAGGTATTTCCTTTAGTAAAACGGCCCTTGCCTTACAGTTACAGCCCAAAGTTCATTGAGCACAATCATATTTAACAACTCCGTCAATGCGTGATCCTGCGGCCCATCCTGCGATCCCGATTTGCGAATTAGTTCACGGACCGAAATCATATCTGTTGACTGATGCTATAAATAAATCGTGATAATGGTTAGGTACATCAAGGGGTCTGGATCTGAAGTGTACGTGACCTGTGACAGGTCTCAGGATTAAAGGGGTCAAATTTTTGTGGGGTTATAGTCAGTCAACTGTTTATGTATCGACTAGCTTCCGCCCGCGACGTCGTCCGCGTGAAATTTCTTGATCGACACACCTCGTCACATCGCATCACCTGCCCGCGCTATTACCTAGGTACCTACTTTGTTTTCGCTTACCGTTAGCACAGAATAAATAGTATCCGTTAGTTCTGACTTTTCTCTTTTTACTGGGCTGCTAAAGGTCTTAGCGTGATGTTAACTTTATAGCCCTTCTCAAAAATTGGGCTATCAAATGCAAAAAGATTTTTTCGAGGCGAAGTTTTGACATCCTGTTTGCCAATCTAGAACTTTAGGCTTAACCTTAGCTATATGACCTATCGCACCATTACCTTTTTCGCCCTGGAATCATGATAGCATTGATACATCGTAATACGGCCCCAGATCAGCGGAGTAATTGCGTAATACACGTTGTTGAGCAAACAAATTTTTCAAATATACGAAGCGGGGCGCTGCTAGTTGCAGCTCCCCGCGGTTTCACCCGCATAAGTGTTGATCCCGTGGGAATATCGGGATAAAAACTAGCCTATATGTTAATCCAGGGTGTTAGCTACCTCCATACAAAATTTTATCAAAATTGGTCCAGCCGTTTGAGCGTGAAGAAGTAACAAACATATCACACACACTCACAAACTTTTGCCTTTATAATATAAGTCTGTTGGAATAGCAATATCCTTCGAAATTACATATTCAGTGATTGTTAGTGTGTTACGCAATTAGCGTGCTGTTTGCCAATGTGGGTACAGACTAGCACATCAAGCTACCAATCAACTTTGAACCTTATGCTTTAGTGATAAAGTTGAAAATCTATTTTAAAAATTTGACAGATTGTAATACCTTGATGCGCTGGCCTATAACCTTTGATCGAGTATAAATCACCTGTTTTAAGTTTTTATTTCTCGTATTTCTTTTGCGTGCTGTTTGCAAATTTATAACCTTTCATCGTGTGCAAATTATTTCTGGTAGGTATTGCTTTTGTAAGCCGGGAACGACTGACTAGACGAAACATTATCAAACTTTTAAGTAATAGACACCATTCCGTCCATGCAACAGCTATGCTACAAATACCAACACAATTGATTAAAAGGATTTTATTCCGCATTCCGGTCTAACCAGTTTTATAGCAGCTGGCGCGAGTAACAGGTAGAGTGGCCCCCTCATAATACATTAAAACAGTTACAAAAAAACAACAAACTAGATAGACCTCGATGCAGTTGGAATGAGAGAGTTTGCAGCCATCTCACCGTGAAAACATAATATGTAAAGTGAGCGTGGAGTGGACGTGGGCTGTCAGTGTCATCCCACCGCGGTGCTATTCTGTAAAAATGTCACCGTGAAAACTTAGGTGAAGTAAGCGTGGAGTGAGCTGTCAATAGTGTCAATTCCTAGCAAAAACCAACTCACTTCACCTAAGTTTTCACGTTGAGATTTTTACAGAATCGACCGGCTGGTATACCTAGTAGGGATTGACCAAACATACATTTACAATCATAATCGAGATTTTAATAATATTTTTCATGCTAATTTATTTTATTGATCATTTTATGCTAGTATTTTAGTTGTCAAAATGTTACTATTTTGTGGAGTTTTAAAATAAAATAACAAAAGAAAAACTTACGTAGTCAGAATCTCAATGTTGTTTTTTTTTTCCTAGACTAGTGAGTTTTTTGAAATTTTTCTGAGGCGCGAGCGTGTGTCACGCACGAACAATGAATAAAATTTAAACACACAGACATGAGCAGCGCGGTCACACAGATAGACACGAAAACCGACTATAATTTATAATAGGTACCTAGATACGATTATGCATAGATATAATGTATGTATACCTAAATGTATGGTCGCCGGTCGCATCGGCATCGCCACCGCAAGGTTGCCTGTTTGTCGGTATTCTACAGATTGTACTTCGGTGAGTGTGCCCAAGAACTCCACAACCTCATTCCACCGGGCCCCTTCTACCTTCGGACATCCAGATGCACTGCAACTTACCATCCCTGCCTAGTTGCTATTCCATCAAAAAATGTCCCCCAAGTCTCACCACTTCGACCGGTTCAGCCGGTCGATTCTGCAAAAATCTCACCGTGAAAGTCACCGTCTTAGGTGAAGTGAGTTTGTTTTTGCTAGGAATTGACACTAATGACAGCTCATTGCACGCCCACTTCACCTAAGTTTTCACGGTGAGATGGTTACAGAATCGCACTGCAGTTCATCGAGAATTAATTTGCTTGGCCACCTCTCGTTCACGAAATATCAAGCTTTTCTATAAGTCAGACATCATAATCTATTAGCCTCGTCTACTTATAACCTGTTTATCTGTCACCCACATAAAGGGCTTCAATGTACACACAGTAGCATTGAACAATTTTCTGTGACACACATCTGTGCTGGGTCAATGACCCACTGCGGCGTAGGAGTTAAGTAATACCACATTTACCGACATATTATGTAATAGAGATTATGCTTGTGTGAGCCAAATTGAGACATTAAGGGCCTGTTTTAATCTCTGGATAGGGACGTTACAGTCCAACAGAAAAAAAAACATAGGTACCTAGGTACAAAAATGCCGTGTGCCTGACGGGAAATCAGGCAAAAATTAAGGGGGTTGAGAAAAAATATTTAATCCGCGGATCCGCCATCTTGGAGCGGCGGCCATATTGAAATTCGCGGTTTCACCCGCATATGTGTCGATCACGTGGGAATATCGGGATAAAAACTATCCTATGTCCTTTCCCGGGACTCAAACTATCTCTATACCAAATTTCATCTAAATCGATTCAGCGGCTTAAGCGGGAAGAGGTAGTTAACCAACGACGATGTGGTTATATTCTCTTTGTAGATAACAGACAGACAGACAGACACACTTTCGCATTTATAATATTAGTATGGATTGAGTATTGCACAATGTATTGTTACCAGAACTAAAGGTGTATGCAAAATTTCAGCTACTGCATTAGGTATAGTAGTCCGAGTTTCTGCTCAATCAGATACCAACAAATGGTCGAAAAATGGTTTGCAAATTTTGACGGACAACTTACATACATACAATACGAACAGTGCAAGTTAAATAAAAGCTTGTACTTAATGACTCATTTTTATACAAACTTTCATCCCTTATTTTTATTTAAAAAACCCGTAATAACTCACTTTCTTTACATAGGATCTCTTGTGCAAAATTTCATACTGCTAGACTCTAGACTCAGTAGGGGTTTAGGTTGTGCGTTGGCTGTCAGTGAATAAATGAATCAATTCAAGTTATTTTTATTAGAATCTACCAGATAAGTCAACCAGCACGAACTACTAGGTATTAGCTAGCTACTACCTCATTTTTCTAATAACTGTTGATAATTTCAACGCCCCCCATGCGTTGAAATCGTCGTTTAGAAAGCAAGGACACAAACTATAATATCGTCGACCGTAGGTTCAATTGAGGTAAGGGACAAAATACGATTTTTCAGGAGAGGCCGACAAAGTTTTTTTTCGGACTAAATCGCCTATAACTTTTTTTGTTATTAACCTTTTTCGGATCTGATTTCACACATAATCTTGTATTTTAGTGCTCTATCTACCTGTGTAACATTTATTTAAATAAGTTAGCTGTTTAAGAAAATAGACGTCCCTTACACCAACGTATTTTGTTAGTAATGTCCCTTACATTAAATTGATCTCTACGTTGGATCCAATCTATAATGAAAAAATAGTGTAAAGGTCTTGTTGAAAAAATGTGTGAAGAATAATTCGTTGATTGGGAAGACCCTTACCTTATTTGAAGTGGATTGGCGGCGGTAATTACACCATTTCAAGTTGCTATATTGCATAGTTTTTCAGATACATTGTTATTATGGGGCTGATTCGAAATTCGAATCCAAAAATCAGTAGGGTAAGGGACATTTTTTTTAAGCTAGAATTTTTTCATATACACCATTCGAAAGAGCGCAAAATTCTGAACAAAACTGTATACTCAACTCATTTTGGGTATTTTGTCCCTTACCTCAATTGAACCTACGGTCGACGATATATAGGAGAATTGATATACAACGACATTATGTGACTATATAAGTGGTTCTGGTTATACCCAAAAAAAACAGAATGATGATAAAAATAGAATGATTATAAATATAATAATATTATACAGGGGACATCTATGCGCAAATTATAACCATGAATACAGCACATGATTCTTGACCACAGAACAGATAAAGAGGTTCTTTGTTCTTGACCCCCGGTTATCAAAAAAAACCAGCCGGAAAAACTCACCGTGAAAACTTAGGTGAAGTGAGTTTGTTTTTGCTAGGAATTGACACTATTGACAGCTCACTCCACGCTCATCTTCACCTAAGTTTTCACGGTGAGATTTTTACAGAATAGCACTGAAATAACTACACGGTCAAAATGTATGGAACAGCAATTTTTTGCGAACATTTTGAACGCAGTAGGGTTCAGCGGGGTAATTGCGTACCTAATACACTAACAGTGGAAATGGTAATAAAAAGGTTCATTTTGGCAGTTCAACAACATTCATTGCGTTATTTACGTTGTTGAGCAGATTTTTTTTCGAACATATGAAGCAATGGACTAGTTATAGGTATTCTTCAAAATGATTCAGATAGGTACATGTAACAGTTTGCGCGTCGATGTCCCCGCCACCCTGTATCTGCAATCGCGATTTATTTTCCAAAAATGTAAACAAATATGAGTTTATCGAAAAATAACTTTAAATCCTACACAATAAAGTTCAGTTTACGCTATTGACTTCAAACATATTTATAACTGTTGCAATAGTGCTAGTCACTCTGAAATCAACTTAATTACCATTAAAATAAAGTTGATATATATTTGTTTAACTTGAAATAATATTAATTTGAAACAAGTTTGGACAGACTTTAGGTACTTATTATTACTTTTTGATAAATAAATGTGATTATATGTAGGTATTGTAGCGGCCATTTTGTCGCCTTGGTTCGGCAATGGACGGTGCTGATAATAAAATGCTACGCGTTAAATAAATAGGCCACTATAGTTTCACACGAACTCATTACGAAAATCGATGGTTGATTTGATTACTTAACAGACATGTTTTTCACGTGTACACAGTTGGTAGCTTAGCTACCTACTTACTTAAATATACGGTAGCTTACAAAGATAATGAGTCATTGTATTCTAACTAGGTTTTTCGGTAATTGTTTGTTGAGTATAGGGTTGCCAAAGAGATTTAAGATATAAGTAAGTAGTACTTAAATAATTTAACGTCTTTGAGGGTTGCCAACCCACCTACATAATTTTATATAATATAGGTACTTAAGTAGTAGGTATCCTGCTATAATAGAGGCCAAAGTTTTAAATACTTTTCTTGTACTTAGTTGAAATTTGACAGATTGTAGTAGCTTGATGTGCTGGCGGCTGTACATATATATCTGTATATCTTCTATTACAACATAATGTCGGTGTATAACCATTCTCCTAACATAAACGTTTGTGTCATTGCAAATGGTCAAATACATTGGTACTTGCGATTGCCATTCACGACAAACATATTTATGTACAACCGAAGGTATATAAAAATGACCTCGCACACGTACGCCCGATAGCAGTACATAAACAAAGATACAATAACAACATCAAATTGTTTCAAGGGCAGGAAAGTTAAGTAACCGCCAAATGTAATCGAATCGTTAAACTTAACTTAAGTAGGAATAATCAAAACTTGTCTAGTCAGCCAAGAAAACAATCTCAACTTAACCATAATCAGACTGGGACACAGGCCTCCACTCTATGAGAGGGAATGGGTCGTAATTCACCACGCGGGCACAGTGCGGACGTCACAAATGTCTTCGAATTTTTGGGTTCTAGGACATGCCGGTTTCCTCGTGATGTTTTCCATCACTGTTTTGTGATGAAATAGTTAGCACAAAGTGCCTGCTAGGGTTTGAACCTACAACTAGTAAGTCGCAGCCAAATGAATCTAAGATTAGTTTAAAATTATTAAAATTCATAAAAGAGCAGTTTGATAAGGAACAAAAAGCTGCCAACTGACCTATACCGACCTAACATGAAGATCAAACAAACCTCGTCATTGTAGCTTAAGTAATAAGGACCATAATTAACAAATCAACCAACAAGTTACTAAGAGACATTGAGATAATAGGTTATCAGTTAACAAACAGCTCTGTTACTTAATTAAGTATAATAAAGTATTTTATGAGCTTTATTTGTCAACTAGGTATATCATCATCGTTTTTTTTAGTGCCCCGCTTGACAGTAGACTCGCCAGTTCGCCACATCATTCGCTAATTCATATAGGATTTTATATGAACTAGCGAATAGTAGGATTACTATTCTCTATTAGGTATAGGTACCTCATCAACAAGAGTGTATGCAGGATCGTCGGATATAGTTGAAGTTTAGTAAGAAACCGATGGATGTTGTCGACTGAAATTTAATTTGATAATATGAGCTGTTTGTTTTTAAAAGTTTTATTCGAGTACATCCACCGGTTTCTTACTACTAAACTTCAACTATATCCGACGATCCTGCATACTTATCTCTTTTGTTGACTGTACCTACCACCTATTCTCTACAATATCTATAATTTGAAAGAGTGTCCATGGAGTTTCTTGCCCGTTCTTCACCAAAGGAACTTACTTCGCTTTGGAATGGGCAACTAGCTTCATCTGTCTGAGTAACCTTCTCCTTTGACAATTCAACAGTTCCTGTATACGTGACCGAAGAATGCTGCGCACGCGCGCCGTAACGTTTTACAATGTTTTGAAATGTCCTTTTCTCTACCATCAGCAGAGCTATCTAAGTATACCGTCCCAGTATGGCCTTCTTATCAAGGACTGTCATGGTGAAAAACCCCTATACCCAACCAAAACAAAGGTTAAAGCCTTTACACATCATAACAGTGTAATAATGCGATAACACCCTAAATATTTTCAACAATGTAAAATATTTGGGTCTGTCTCGTAAAGAGTCGCAGCATTTTATTGTGCGATTGCGCCTGCGCTGCGGTTTTACGTGGATGTGACGCAAATTTTTCTCCAACTTGTTCTTTTTTTTTTGTTTGTGGTCTTTATTTGCGTCTTGTTTATCGTAAATAAACGTAATTTTTTCCTTTTTCTTTTATGAACCATTTCTTTTTCAGATTCTAGTGGTTTGTCTTCTGTGCCAGGCAAAAAGAATATAAATTTTCTTGGAATCAGTCAGCCAGTTAGCCAAACGAAGCTTAATTTACAAGTTATCATCACTTATTCCATTTTTCCAGCACCCAGGTAGGTACATATTTAATATACCCTTAAGCAAAGCTTCCTCCTTTTAAAATAGGTTCAATAAACTGTCGAGCAACATGGTTTCCATCCATTTTCCAAACATCATGGATTTTTTCAGACTTGGTTAATTTTTGTCCTAGAAACCGCAGAGCAACTGCGCCGGAGCAAGTTACGCTCCAAGCAGCAAGAATGTAACGGCCGCAAGAAGTCAATGACACTTGATGTTTGAAAAACAACTTATTTAATAAGACCACTTAACATTTACTTACTTTAAATTGTTTCGGGACACTAGTCACTGACAAAACTGCGGTATTTCTCTCAAAATTAACAACAGATCTTAATCCCAAACGCACGATGGAAATCGCCATTTTGTTCACTGTTCTCAATTCAAATAGTTCATGTAAACAACTTTCTTTTTTTTTATTTAAACAGATATTTTCGACATCTCCAAACGCATATGCGCGCGCGTCGTATTCTCGATAGCTATTGGACTGAACTGAATTTAGAACACGCGCGGTCGGTTTTATAAATTCGTGGTTCGTGGCCCGAGGAAAAAAGGGAGGGAGTGTTTATGCCGGTTCGATAGTGGAGTGGATAAGTAGTTGAACACAATACATGTGCCAGTGTTTGGGGTCTATGACCATTTAGCGTTGTAGCAAATGCAGCGCTTTATTCAGAAAGAACGGCTACAAAGTTTTAAGTGGCATCTAGCATCATTTCCTCCTGCTTTTTAGAGGAATCTACTAGGACCTTCCATAAATTTACCACTACTTTTAGCTGTGCTGTAGTTATAAAACATAAAATATATACTTCCATAAAATGAGGACCTGTTCCTTGATCCCATAAAACCTTAATATAAAATCTAATTATATAAAACAAAGTCAGGTTAGTTACACCATACTTAGATCAAAACGGACCTATTTTTTTGATCTTTGGTTTGTTGGATTAGTCTCCGCCCCGAATAGCAGAATAACTAAGTACCTAGGTACCTATTAAAACACGGGAAAAATTCACGAAAAACAAAATGAAGATAATTCATTTTCTCATACATTTTGTATAGAACGACTTATTTTTTTTCTTTCATAAAAATAAACTTAATGGTATTTTGTGCGCGGTTCAAGGCAACAGCAGTGCGATTCTGTAACCATCTCACCGTGAAAACTTAGGTGAAGGGAGTGTGGAGTGAGCTGTCAATAGTGTCAATTCCTAGCAAAAACAAACTCACTTTACCTAAGTTCTCACGGTGAGACTTTTACAGAATCGACCGGCAGTAGTGCTATTCTGTAAACACAATCTCACCGTGATAACCTAGGTGACTATCATACCACCAGCGCGGCAGCGGTGCTATTCTGTAAAAATCTCACCGTGAAAACTTAGGTGAGGTGAGCGTGGAGTGAGCTGTCAATAGTGTCAATTCCTAGCAAAAACAAACTCACTTCACCTAAGTTTTCACGGTGAGATTTTTACAGAATGATGGTAGAGATTGACACTTTGACAGCTCACTTTAAGGGTGATGCCTCATTAGTGCGTGCGGTGCGTTGCGTTGCGTCGTCGTAACGGATCAACGATCAACGCATTGTATGCCACACCTGCGTTGAGTCATCTATACATATAATAAAACAGTAGAAAAACTGTGTCTGTACATTGAAAATATAAAAAAAAAAAAAATGGGGGTGGGTTTAGAAACAGTAATAGGGTACGAATCCGAAAAAAAAATTCTGTCTGTTTGTCTGTTTGTTTGTACACGCTAATCTTCGGAATTACTGGAAGGATTTGAATGATTTTTGTTTTGTTGCATAGGTATTATGTCTGGGCAACATATAGGCTATAATTTATCTTGGAAACTTGAACACCTGATGCAGAACCGCAACAGACCAGCTAAACTATAAGAGATACAAAAATGGTACCATAGCAAAAATGGTTCCACGTGATGAGCATTTTCTGCCGAGAGAATAAATTTGAAGATCTGGAACACCTGATGTGGAACTCCAAGAGCCCAGCTACACCATAACATATATAGGAATGACGTCTTAGCAAAAGTTGTTCGGTCTGATGGGCATTTCCTGTTGACTTATAAAAAAACTGGCCAACACGAAGGGTTCCGTACCACAATGCAAAAACGCCGAAAAAAACACGTTTGTTGTATGGGAGCCCCCCTTAAATATTTATTTTATTTTGTTTTTAGTATTTGTTGTTATAGCGGCAACAGAAATACATCATCTGTGAAAATTTCAACTGTCTAGCTACCGCGGTTCTTGAGATACAGCCTGACGACAGACGGCAAAAACGCCGAAAAAAACACGTTTTTTTGTACGGGAGCCCCCCTTAAATATTTATTTTATTTTGTTTTTAGTATTTTTTGTTATAGCGGCAACAGAAATACACCATCTGTGAAAATTTCAACTGTCTAGCTACCGCGGTTCTTGAGATACAGCCTGGCGACAGAAAGACGGCAAAAACGCCGAAAAAAACACGTTTTTTTGTACGGGAGCCCCCCTTAAATATTTATTTTATTTTGTTTTTAGTAATTGTTGTTATAGCGGCAACAGAAATACACCATCTGTGAAAATTTCAACTGTCTAGCTACCGCGGTTCTTGAGATACAGCCTGGCGACAGACAGACGGCAAAAACGCCGAAAAAAACACGTTTTTTTGTATGGGAGCCCCCTTAAATATTTATTTTATTTTGTTTTTAATATTTGTTGTTATAGCGGCAACAGAAATACATCATCTGTGAAAATTTCAACTGTCTAGCTACCGCGGTTCTTGAGATACAGCCTGGTGACAGACAGACGGCAAAAACGCCGAAAAAAACACGTTTGTTGTATGGAAGCCCCCCTTAAATATTTATTTTATTTTATTTTTAGTATTTGTTGTTATAGCGGCAACAGAAATACATCATCTGTGAAAATTTCAACTGTCTAGCTACCGCGGTTCTTGAGATACAGCCTGGCGACAGACAGACGGCAAAAACGCCGAAAAAAAACACGTTTTTTTGTACGGGAGCCCCCCTTAAATATTTATTTTATTTTGTTTTTAGTATTTGTTGTTATAGCGGCAACAGAAATACACCATCTGTGAAAATTTCAACTGTCTAGCTACCGCGGTTCTTGAGATACAGCCTGGTGACAGACAGACGGACGGACGGACAGCGAAGTCTTAGTAATAGGGTTCCGTTTTTACCCTTTGGGTACGGAACCCTAAAAATCGAAGATCAGAAACATCTGATGTGGAAATCAAAACTATCACTAATTTCACCTCCACGCGGTGAAGGCGGTAACAGTTTAGGACTGATTTTCGATGACGATGGTATATCATTGAAAATTTGACTCTACTGGCCAAAACTCCCTTTTTTTTTTAACGTGAATAAATGCTCATGCGTTCTGCACTACCACGGCGAGATAGTACAGTTATGTGGGACTCTAACCCACTAAAACCCCACGGTGTCCTCCTCTGCCGCTTACAGCGGGAATATGGGCACGCGTTAGCACTCATCCGTGAACCCGCCGCGGCTGTCCGTCACCGGACCCTCCTCTGGGGAGTACCTACTCCCCATCACCGGCGCACCAGAACACATAGCACGCCGTGACGACCCCAGGGACCAAACCAGCACATGGGCACCAGACGACCCCGTGTCTGGGCACCCTTGGTAGGGGAGCAGTCACTTAGATTTTAATTGATCAGGTATCTTCTTCACAATAAAACTATAACCATGCCTAGAAAAAGGTCAAATCTTTTCCAATGTTCCAAAGGAGCTAAAAGATTGCGGATCATAAGATCCCAAGAATCTACCGAAGAGCGTCAGGAGAGACTTGATGCTGTTCGAGAACATCAGGCTGCAACTCGCTCCGTGGAAACCTCTTCGGATCGCGACGCGCGCAGTTAGAAAGTGAGAAAGAAAGAATTGCTGGAGTACGGCATGAAGAGACAGATTAAGAAGAGCTCAACGAACGTTTGAATTCTGATCGACTTCGACATTCTCTGAACAGAATGTCGATATCATCTGAAGAATCGGATGTGTCTCAAGATATAGCCGTAGGGCATGGCGACCTTCCTTGGGTTGATAAGGAACGGAGTGCATTTACGTATACTCCTATGATTGACTACGCCACATATTCCGCCATCGGAGGTATGGTTCAAAATTGTACTTTTTGTGAAGCTGTTAAATGGCAAAAAGAAACAAACGGTATGTGTTGCTCAGGTGGGAAAGTACATTTTAAAATATTACAAAATCCTCCAGAAATATTAAGATCACTGCTAATCGGTTTCTTGGATAACATACGTTCGTACAATAATGCCTTTCAAATGACATCTTTTGGTGCAGAACAGATTTCAGAAGGCCCATTTATGCCAACATTCAAAGTGCAAGGCCAAGTTTACCACCTTATTGGTTCATTATTGCCTGAAAATGACGTCTCGAATCGTCTCGCGCATCCCGTTGTTTTTCAGTCCCTGGGCTCTTAGAATTCGACATCAGACGTTTCAGATCTCCGATTTTGACGACCCCGTTGTCGCTGGCATAAGCAACAGGATCCGCGTACGAAGTCGCGGGCAGAAGCTAGTTATGAATATAATAATGACTAGGTACCTAATAAATTAGACAATTATGGAATGCAATAAAGTATTGAGTATTAATTTAGGTAATTGATATAATAATTAAATGGTCATAATTTAATTAATCATTAGTCATTATTGAGTCGGCGCTGCGATGACGCAACGCAGCGCAACGCACTAATGGGACCTCGTCCTAAGCTTAGGTACTTCACCTATGTTTTCACGGTGAGATTTTTTACAGAATAGCACTACCTACTGGACTTAAAAGCCAATTCAAGAATGTGAGCAAAGTCTCAAAGCATTAAGAAAGGCAAGAGAAGCCAAGCCAAATAAATCAAAGTACCTACTTAACAAAAATATTAATTTAACTGACACAAGTACAGCGCACAGCCTAAACCGCTGTGCGCTGCATCTACAATTTTACACACGAGCACAGAATAACTAATAGTAGGTAGGTACGTTTACTTAATCTGCGTTTGCGATTAATTTGCCAAAAAAATTTAGGTAAACAAATATGAATTAATGGGAAAATAATTTTAATTCCTACACAATAAAGTTCAGTTTACGCTACAACTTCAAACATTTTTATTACTTTTTCAATAGTGCTAGTCTAGTCACTCTGAAATTAACTTAAGTTTCATTGAATTAAAGTTGATATTTGTTTAACTTGAAATAGGGTGGTGTGCAGCACTGCGCACTTTTACCACCTTTTACTATAGACAACGAACTAGCTTTTGCCCTCGGCATCGCCCGACATTGTTTTCAAATAACTCTATTGATGATCGAATTAGAAATAAAGTGCTCCGCAGGAGAACCAAGGTAACCGACATAACCTGAAGAATTGCCGAACTTATGGGGCTTACATGACCTAAAGCGCGGTCACTGTCGGACTGTATCAAATTAGTTGTATTATGCTTTCAACACACTATTTACCGTGCATATATCCTGAAGAATATCATATATTTTTCTGATTTTGTTTACTGGAGTGCAGTGATGGCCAAGTGGTAACGGCCGCGACTTACGAGTTGTAGGTCGTAGGTTCGAACCCAGACAGGCGCTTTACTTTGTGTAAATTGTTTCATCACCACTGCTCTCAAAAACGGTGAAGGAAAACATCGTGAGGAAACCGGCATGTCCTAGAACCAAAAATTCGAAGACATGTGACATCTACCAATCCGCACTGGGCCTGCGTGGTGGATTACGGCCCACTCCCTCTCACCGAGAGGAGGCCTGTGTCCCAGCAGTGGGAACATTATAGGCTGATTATGGTTTACTGGAGTCGATCAAATACTTTTATTGTTTCTAAAACTTGCGTTTTTTGTGTCTAGGTTCTGTATGCCCCTTAAGTGGCAGTGGCAAATTGCTCGCAGAATAGATGATCGATGTGGCCGAATTGTCATGGAGTGGCGACCGCGTACCGGAACACTTAGCGTTGGAAGGCCTCCCACAAGGTGGACTGATGCGCTGCTTGCGGAGGCCATGTCCAGCAGTGCACGTCTTTCCGCTAAAACGATGAACTCTTATTGGTTTACCTACGCCGCGCACAAGAGTAAAGCTCCCAGTCGGCATGATTTCTTTCCGAAATCGTCAACAATCATCGTCATATTTCAGCCAATTTACACAAAACTTTAATGAATTATACATCTGAAACTTCCTCATGAATCACTCCGTCTATTGGTGAAAATCGTATGAAAATCCGTTCGGCAGTTTTTGAGTTTATCGCGTTCAGACAGACAGACGCCCGTCCATCCCCCGTTAAAACAGAGCCCACCCCCCGGGTGGGCTCTGTTTTAACGGGGGGTGGACTCTGTTTTAGCGGGGGGTGGACTCTGTCACAAAACTCTGTTTTATAATATGTAGAGATAGTGAAGTGAGCACTAAGGAAGGATTTTCGAATATTCTTCACCTAAAGTGGTTAAATCCCATCAGGGCCTCAAGTCTGCTACTACAATAGTGTCAGAATGGTCTATCATTGATTTCATAATTGAGATTTTGACAACTTTTGTAATCTACTAATAATATAATGGTGTCATTATGCCTTTCCAATGGTCAACCACTGACACTCCATTGAAAGAAATGGCATAGAATGGTAATCTCGTACATAATGACAAATGAATTACTGTTTTTGGAAGGAATCTGCTAAAATTTTGACAGTTTTTTGATCAGTGACCTACCATTAGAACGTCATTGTGCAGTCATTGCTTTTAATTCGTTACGAGTATCGTATAATGTTCGGTGCCATTGACCGACCAATGATCGACCATTATGAATTTAGCAGATTACGAACTTTTAGCAAAATGACAATGGGATTGTGTTGGAATGACGAATTTATAAAAATAGCAGACTTAGGCCCCAGGCAAACAGCTTGACAAGAAATAAAAATAAGAAAAGAAAGTGCTAACTAAATGCAGCTTTAAGCGCTTGAACACAACAAAACGCACATAGTAACAAAGGAAGCACACGTTTTTCAACTCTATTGCTTGGCTATATGAGATATTCGTGTAAAGCCGATAATACCTACCTACACGTGAATCTTTCATATCGTAATAGATAGGAAGTAGACAGTTGAGACAATATTAGTATTAGGAGATTACCTATAAGGTAAGACTGTGTTCAGATGAAACAAGTTTAGACAAGGTTTTTTTGTTGTGCTACAAGTTTCATTGACCGCCAGCCACTCAACATCACACGCATAATTACAGTAACAGTGGCGCGAGTTCAATGGTTTATTCCCATCACAAAAAATGCCAAACGCGCGGCGCGCTTATAGAAGTTTTCACTTCAAAAACTAATTTTGCAAATCCGTCTTTATATGACGGATTAGGTAGGTATGCCCGCCCGAACGTATACATTAAAATAACCTCCTTTTTTTAAGTCGGTAAAAAAAGTGGCAGTGGCACTCTAGGAGTGCCGACAGGAGTGAAAACAAAACACAAACAAATACTTTGCCATTACTCACTGACATATCGGATATACATTAAAACCGAGGACGGCCGAACACATCCGAAGCGGTGTCGGTTACGGTAACAGTGGCGCGACTTCAATAGCTTTTTCCCACTTCAAAAATATATATGAACATCCGAATTGAGAACCTCCTCCTTTCTTGATTTTGCTCGGGATCGAATCGACCCTAGAATCCCACGCTCAGCTCTCACGCCGATTAATCCAATCATTCTCCTGCCCTTAGGTATCCCAATTTATTTGGGGGTCGGCGCAACATGTCTTTTTCTTCCATACTTCACTATTAGTCGTAACCTTCAGTGTTAGGCTAGAATAAGGGGGTGCCCTTTCTAGCCATAGATATCATCTTTCACACAATCCATCCATCGTTACTTTGGTTGCTTTTTTTTTTGTAGATGGGAAATCATCAAATGACCCTTCCCGCTCTGGGTGGAGCGGAAGGGTGTGTCAGACTCTTACTGACTAAAACCCACCCATGTTCCTTCCTTAGCCCTTTATGTTCCGGGCCAGCGGTAACCCTTTCGGACAATCCCGCTGACCCGGCAGGCTTTGGCCCTAAGGGAAGGAGCCCCTTAGGGCCAAAGCGACATCTCTTTGAGGCGCGCGTTCTTTGGTTGCTTAGTTAAGCATTGTATTTTTACAGTTTCATTACGAAACCAACAATTACCCAATAACGAAAAAAACAAGTTATTAATAGGCAGAAAGGATTAGAGTCGTAAATAACTGGCCCCATCTGCCCACAGCGTTATCTAACCCTGCCGTCCCTACGCACAGTGCACCACGTAGGCCGAACAAATGCAATTTAGGTTAAATAAAAACTATTAGTTACTTTACTAATTGAGGATACTTGTTCTTGGTGATAACGACTTTAGATTTAGTTTATCTATAATTAGAATGTGATTGGTTTAACGTGGCGTGTCGCACGTAGGTCACCGAGGTCTGCGATATTCGTTTGTTTACAAACAAAATGGTGTTTTGTTCGGATGTTTTTTGATGGTTTTTTGTGTCAAGGTTATGAAAGATGATTTCCTCGTTATACTTGGTCGGTTGGTGCTAATCCTGCGGGGTAATTACCTACTGTGTAATGACACTAACAGTAGCTGTCATTTTGACAGTTCAACAACATTCATTGCGTTATTTACGTTGCCGAGCAGACAATTTTTTCGAACATAAGAAGCAATGGATTAGCAATATCCTTCAAAATTATTCGGATTGGGATTCAATGTGTGTTACGCAGGAGCTGGATTATCACATTTTATTTATTTTGTATGAGGTAGGTATTTTAAATCATCAATTTTAATTTAATTGATTATGGCTGATTTTTCCATCGCCAGATAACTTTTATTTAAAGAATAGGTAATATTGACGTTTGACAGTTATTGTATGAAATAAATGTCAAAATTTCAAAATTATTTCTCGAATAAAGCTATCAGAAATATCAGATGATTGAAAAATCAGCCCTTAAACGGACACATGCCCTGTGTTTATAATTTCTTAAATAATTTAGCTTAAGGCACTCCTGGGCTGCAGCCGAAAATCAGCCTCAGCTGGTGACTGTTGACCTCGTGTTGTCATCTGACATTATGCTGAGCTTAAAAGCATTGGCGATAAAAGCATTGTTTCCTGTTGTTTAAAGTTTTAAGGTTATTTGCTGTAATGTCAATAAACGCATTTTTCTTTATTTTCTTTGTTTCAGTGCTGAGCATTGTGACCTATCTTGCAATTGTCTTGTCCCGGCTTGGCGCCAAATCGGTCGGTCCGAGGTCTCCAGATATGGTTACCAGCCGTCCGGAGTTGTTTAAATATATCCGACTTTTTAGCCCCATCCGGAGTTTGTCGGGCAAAAAAACCCTGAAGTAGAAAACTAGACTTGAGAGTTTTTTTTTATTTAATAAGGAGATTCCAATGATTACTGAAAAAAGAAAGATTATAATGTAAAATGTCCGCCGTCCGGACTTTTTGCAATTAATTAGGTACCTACATGTAAGTGTCCGGCTTTTTGTCTGGTCTTAGCAGATTTCGAAATAGTAACCCTAGTACCTTTTAAGACATTCTTGAAGCTTCCTAAGAAAATAGTTCCAAGGTCTGAAGGTCTGCCCACCGTTTTGGTAGTCGACCCCTAGGGGCTCTCAGGGGGTAGATTTTGTTGATGAAATACACAGTAACGGAGCATTCCGTCAAAGGTCTTCCGTCAAAGGTCAATAGTTCAATTTTATCAGTAGATAAGTATTAAGTTTGATTGTTTACCGTATACATTTGCGTTTCGCTAACTCGCTAGGTACCCATCATCTGCCTAGGTACCCTTTTCCCAACTGTAATGTTGGGGTCGGCTTCCAGTCTAACCGGAAATTAAATGAAATTGTTTATTCTGTAAATAGGTTAACGGAATCACTTTTACACGTCATACTATAAAAAAAACTGGCCAAGTGCGAGTCGGACTCGCACACGAAGGGTTCCGTACCACAAGGCGAAAACGCCGAAAAAAACACGTTTATTGTATGGGAGACACCTTAAATATTGACTTTTTTCTGTTTTTAGTACTTATCTGTTGTTAAAGCGGCAACAGAAATACATCATCTGTGAAAATATCAACTGTCTAGCTATCACGGTTCATGAGATCTATACAGCCTGGTGACAGACGGACAGTGGAGCTTTAGTACTTAATAGGGTCCCGTTTTTACCCTTTGGGTACGGAACTACAAAAGCAAGATAAGGTCGGAGTTTCCTATCTGACTACTCTGAGAAGAAAGGCCGAAACAAACTCAGAGGTGCCGAGTCTCTTACAAGTCCAGACATACCTAATCTTGGTTAGATCATGTGAAGACCATGTAGATTGATGTCTGAAATGGTCTTTTGGGGAAAGTACCACACAGATTTGAGTGTCCAGTAGATACATTGGTCAGTTATCGTGTAGCTCAACTCAAAACATGGTCAGAGGCCGCTGAATGGCAGCGACAGGCTGTCTGACCTCCAAAACATAATTACTTACTGGGAGCACGATACCCCACAATAAAGGCTCCTACAAACAGGCGCGACACGCGACGGGAATCGCGCGCGACACAAAGGCACCGCTCGTTGCGCGACTTGCGATGCCATTGTGTCGCACGCGATTCGCGTCGCGTGTCGCGCCTGTTTGTAGGAGCCTTAAGTAGGTATCATTATTTGTGAAGACTATTTTATCCAAATCTGTGTTATTTATTATAATTAATAGCCTAATTAGTACCCTACATGCAAGGCAAAATAAACATCACCCTTTGATAATAAATTGATGATAAGCTGACATCATTGCGATATTCATTTATTTTTTATTCTAGCAACATTATATAACAATGTCAACGAACTACAGGCCTTGGTCGAAGTACACACTTATTTATAGTCATAGTATTGTGCAAGCGAAATTGAACTTTAACGTTGAGTTTTAAAGGCGATTATTGGTTGAAATAAGCTGTAGTAAAAGAGTTTTTGTTGTGAATATTTATGTTTTTTAGACCAAATAAGTATCAATATGATGGCTTCATTCTCCAGCCGTTAATATGAAGCTCTGGACATACTAAGTAGGTTCATACGTATATACCTATTGTTAAACGACTCGTGGGCCGAGATGAATAAACGTTAAGTACTTAGAACGTACTTTGGCTAAGTAGTAAGCATTATTCCTGTCACTGTCGCACAATTATCAAATTGAAGAAAAGAGAGAACCTTTATGTCGGCGAGGGGCGCAGGTAGTTTTCAAATTACGAATGATTTTATGTTGTTATATTTTTAGGGTTCCGTACTTAAGGCTCCACAGCTCCACTGTCCGTCTGTCACCAGACTGTAGGTATCTCATGAACAGTGATAGCTAGACAGTTGAAATTTTCACAGATGATGTATTTCTATTGCCGCTATAACATCAAATACTAAAAACAAAACAGAATAAAATAAATATTTAAGGAGGGCTCCCATACAACAAACGTGTTTTTTCAGCGTTTTACCATTGTAGCGGGACGTTGTATAGGTACCTACTATTTTAGTTAAAATTCGGGCTCACAATAGGTACCAATAAAATATGCTACGGTTTGGACTATGGCTCGTAATTATTAAGATTATTATTATTGTAAAACCCGACTACAGAAATAACTATACCTGGGCCCCATGATATTTATTATTCCCAGCGCAATCTTACCACGTGCAAACCATGACAATATCCTGAGTCGTGACTTGTAGAAACTCCTGTAACGGAAAGGAATCGAAAATCAACCGTACGCGTAGTCACGACAACTAACTTGTCAACACTTGGCAACTTTAAATTGCGATTTTTTCACGAAATAACAAATGCAACGTTGAAATACGACACTTTACATAAACCTATGGGTTCGAAAATACTATGTTCCTAATAATATAAAATTTCATTCAAAAATAAAGGGAAAAATCACCTTTGACCAAAGCCAAGTGTATACATACTTATGCTCGTGACTGTACAATACGACCGACGTTACTTGGCGGGCCTGAACATAGGCACTAAGAACTTTCGCGCATGTTCTCTCACTCGCACACGCCTCATGTCACCATTTGATTCCTAAAAATCGCCTTCTGCGCAAAGTTCAAGTTACGTCGGTCGTATTGTATTTTGACAGTTCAAACCACTCCAACCAACTTCGCGTTCATTTGGCGATTCGCGCGGTTTCGTTCATTGTGTCATACTCATAAAGAATAGGTACCTACGTTAATAGCAGATGTCGTGGTTAACGTGGTTTCGAAGTAAGGAACCATTATTGTGGTCCTAGTGAATTAGGGCCCAGTGAAAATTATGAATTTCAATAGATGAGGTAGGAAAATCATAGGAAGGTACTTAAAGTGAATGGGTAGTTGAGACCGCGAACCAACCAACCACAAATCTCTTATGGAAAAATGTTAATGGTAGAAATCTAACTTAGAAAGATGTATTAATGATTCTAATGATTATAATTCTCTAAATATGTAGGTACCTGTTATTATCGCGAATCATATTTTGATCAAGATACAACCTGACATATAACACGCCGTATACAGAAAACAGGCTATTAATAATACAGGTAATAATAACAAGTTGCCTTATTCTCTATTTCTATAAAATAAGAATCAATCAATCAACTCCACCTATCATGGGCATTGCATTGTTTTGTCTATTTGTTACTATACACAAAATATGGATTTTTTATAATGCAACACAGATGTAATGAATGTGGTGAAAAGACAACTAAATAAAACATGAAATGTGTGTTTGACAGGTTTTTACAAGGAGCGCCGCGCCACCTTCATAATTACAACTCGGTAACATTATCTCTGCACCTCGCTCGCTGACGTTACATTCACGGTATGGTGTGCAAAATAAGCATCTCTAGAAATATGAATTTTTTTATTGAATATAATACATTTAGATTTTGTGATTGAATATATTTTAATTAATTAATAAGTCGCATTTCAGCGAGGTGCAGAGAGTGACCGCGTTGTACAAAGACGTTTTTGGTGTATTGTCCTAATACTTCATTCCTTCACTAACACGAAAATCATAAGGCATATTTTTGTATAAAATAATTATTTAGAATAAACATTTTAATTTTGATAATATATTAATTACAACTATTTTACAATAAAGTTATTATTTAAGCTTTCTTATACTCAATCCTTTCCACTTTAACTTCATCTCCGAGCAGTTTGTAGACGTATGTCACTACGGTCGAACTTTGGATGTCCATTAGCACAAACGACGGGGTTGCATTCCTGTAATAAATAAGTTGGAAAAATTAACATGGTAAACTAAAAGATGGCTGCAGATTAAGCTATCTGGCATATCAGCTGGGGGCCAGTGCCGGATTAGCCCATAAGCAAATTAAGTAATTGCTTAGGGCATCACGTCTCGGGGGGCACCATAAGGCAGAAACAGCACCAAAACAGTATTTCCTAGCACTTGAATGGCAAGGCTGTTTATCAGCAAGATATTACAAGACCCAAAAGTCACTCTAGAGATATGCGCCAATCTTTACAAATCGCTCGTCGATGTTTTGGAAAAATACGAGGCGACTATAGTGGATAGGGGGGCCTACAGGCGTGGATTGCTTAGGGCATTAAGTAGTCTTAGGAAGGGTTCACATCTGACGGAAAATACGTCGGGCGTAACTGCGATTGTTCCCTCGACGCACTAACGTATCATCGGTTGAGTGTGAACGGTCAAGTGTTTTTCTATACATTTGTCTGTTCTGGCGTTACGCGACCGATAATACGCGACGCATGTTCCGTCAGATGTGAACCCTCCCTTAATCCGGCACTGCTGGGGGCAATTCTCGTAAATTTAAGAATGTTCACAGTCTGAACTCAGTCTCAATCTGTCAAAAATACCTCTAATTTCCCTACACTTTTGACAAGTTTTTGACATTGATTGTCGTTGAGATGAGATTTCAACTAGATTTTGAACGTTTCTGTGAGGAAATGCGGGTGGTCGTTTCTGTGAGGAAATGCGGGTGGTCGTTTCTCCATAGAAACGCTCTCGCCCGTTTTCTTTCTGGTTAATGACCATAAAGCAATGATTTTTTACAGAATAATAAATATTAACTACTTGTATGTCCCCATGTTTTCCTTTTTGATGACAGATTATTTTTATAAGCACTAGAACCGGCAAAAAATGCCGATTTAAACCGCAGTCGCGCTGTCAACAGAGGCAGTGTACAAATTTGACAACTATTAATGAAAAAACCAAAACATAGGGACACAGTAGTAGTTATTCAGTTTATGAAATATCTTTTAAATTGGTCCATTATTGGAGGAGGAAATAGGCGAGAGCCACTCGAATTATGACTTTTTACTTAGGCTTTTTCAAAAGTATCTCCGACCGCATTTCCTCTTAATTACGGGAAGTGGCCTTCTGGTTCCAAAAGCTGATATTTTTTCTTTAGAAGAATCTTCTAATGGATATTTGGATGAATTTAATATTCTTGCTCTTTTTTTACTGAAGTATAAAACATTGTGTAATAAACAGACAAAATTACATTTTTATTAGTGTCCGACCGAAACTTGATGTTCATCCGAAACCGATCATTCGGCTCCTCTTCGAATTTTGGCCGAAACCGAAACTTAAGAAGCTAAGAAAAAGCTAGTTAAATAAGTGGCATTATTTTCATATTTTCTGAAACCCGTTGTTTTTTGTTGATTTGTTATAATTTGATTAATACTTAACAAATAAAAAAAAATACTTTTGCATAATTTTGTGTGAGAAACTCAAAATTTCAAAATTACCATTGTAAAATGAGCCCTAACTTAAATAACGGCCTTAGCAGATATGCTATTGTTAGCTTTTGCGATTAGCGATTTAGCCATTTTTAAGATGAGAGATTCAACTTCTAACACCGCATAATTTTAGCATTAGCAATCAACGATTTTATCGCTTTTCGGAAGCTCGATATACCTAGCGATAATGCTTTACGCAATTTTTAAACCATATTTAAAGGAAACGAGTCGCTAATGCGATGCAGCGTCGAAGTAATCGCTGAAACGTATGATTTTGGTATTGTGACCGAAAACAAAGTCGCTAAGATGCATCTGCTGTTGCCCATAGAGCTTGTATCAATCTTTCAGAAAGCGAACAAATCCCTACTCGCTGATACTAAAAACAGCATATCTGCATGGAACCCAAATGACTTCTATTTATTTATAAATATACACGATTTTTTTTAGTTTGGTACAAAAAGAGTGAAACCGATGCCCCATTACTAATTCTACACTCGTATCTATATTTAATATACACTCTATTTATATTCTACATTCTATCTGTAACTCGTTTGTATTCTATTAAAACCAACAGTTCACAAACACCATACGCCAGTTTTCGGTTGGTGCTAAGATTTGGCCGACACCGAAACTGTGGCCGAAACTGGCCAAACCGAACCTTCAGTCTGACATAATTTTTATAATGAAAAAGAATTTACAAAATTTTACCTGAACAGTGGACTATAAGCTCCAGTAGCGGATCCTGGGTTGATATAAAACTTGTTCTCATGCTCGTATGCTTCGAACCGGTGTGTGTGGCCTGATATCAGGATATCTACGTCTAGCTGCCTCTGGACTAAAGCTAGGGATTCCTCATCACCCCAGGGTACAACTTGGTGACCGTGGATGAGACCGATGCGGAACTGGCCGACAGTTATCACTTTCTGTTCTGGGTAGGTTGAGTTCTGAAAATGTTTTGTTTTAATTAAGTTAGGGATAAGACATAATGAATAGCGTCAACTTCAGAATACTTATCAAGAAATTGGGAAGAAACTAATAATCATTCATTTATCATTTATGATCCTTTTGCTAGCCCCTAAGACAATCCACTGACCAGCAGTTGGACAGAATATAAATCATAAAATTATGAAAGACAATTAACTATTGGAACTAACAAGTATGGTCTCACCTTCAAGTGCCTTAAGCATATTTTAACTTGTTCAGTTTTCTAAAATTCTATTTATTAGGTGCAAACTAATACACACCTCATCAAAGTCTCCTCTAACAACATGTACATCACTGGCTAATGTCTTCAGATAATCGTAAGACTCCTTCGTACAAAGGTTGCCCGTACACAGTATATGTTGTATCCTGCCAGGTAGTAGCAGCTTCTTGAACTTCGGAGGCAGGCTGCTGCAGCGGTGGGGGATGTGCAGGTCACCGAGTACTAGGACGAGCTGGAAAAATAATTTACAAATGTATTTTTGGTCATAAAATAGGCAATGGTGATTAGTGACCTGGATAAAGTGTCAGTGTTAGGATATGGGATTCCTATCTAATTAACAACAGATAGAGTATCAATTCTAAAACTGGAATTTACATCATTCACTTTTTGTCAATAAACTTTTTGTCTTAACAATTTTGTTAGGACTTAAAATTATCCAATGTAGTTAATCTTAAATTGATTGATGGTCTCTACTATACTCTGAAGGAACGAGCATAGTTAATCCGAGCGGCTTAATGTAATTCAATTGAAAAAAGTGGGTGTACAATTTGTAAGTTCCGTGTTAGTAATAAAAACTACTTACCATGATGTTATTAGAGTAGGATATTGTTACAGAAAGTCGTTAGTTAGAGCTCTGCAATAATTGCGATTCGTGGAAGTATGATTGAGAAGAAATAAAAGCAATTACAGCAATCAGAAATTGCGAGACCAATACAATCGTTTGACACAGTCAGTGGTTTGACATTTGTCAAAGAGTAAAGTAACTATACATTTGTTTTGTTTGACACAATAGGATGACGTCGTTAGTTGGTTGACCAACATTTACGTTTAGTTTTACTAAAACGATGAGGAGATAGGTCCTCAAGAAACAAAAAGGGAATGCCAAATGGTTTTTATTTCATTCGAAGGTTCATCTTCATATATATTTGTTATTATTTTTTATTTCTGTATTTAATTAGTAGGTATTTAATGAATTACGGTTTACATTTGGAAGTTCCTGAGCATGCATTTGTACCGTTAATAAAAACAGTTTTAAACTCTATGAAAAAGTGATGGACGTTAGAAAACTAAAGTTACTAAAGTATGTAACTACTAGTAAAAATGATTTAAATCTATAAACCCTACACTAGTGAAGTGACTCAAGTAAATTTTTATTTCTTTTTACTAGATTTCTTGTTTGCGTTTCATCTTAATTTAATTTAACGACTTACTTAACTAGTGATTACTAATTGATTGATTTCATAACGTAAATCGTGCAATTTTATCAAGATTAAGTAGAATAGATGATGCTACGTAGCGGTTACATAACACTATTAACAATTTACTTTGTTTTCTTTTCGAGTTTTTAGTAACTTGTTTTTGGTATTGTCAGCTCAACACTTCACTTTCGTCTATAATCTATGGTTCAGGTGCGGATAGAAAAGAAAAATTTCATGGTGTTGTGGGTGACACATATACGTAGAAAATTTTTAGTTTAAGTTAAACACATTGGCACCAACTGCAGGGAAATGGAATCAATGGAATATGAGCTCGCTAGGAACCTTACTCTGTTGTTCTTCGTGGAACGCCTACTCGACAAAGGCGAGCCGCGCACGTTGCACGATCTTTCCTGCCAGTTTGGTGCCAAAGGATTCACTAAGGAGATGCGACAGATCGCTGGCGGGTCGCAGTCGGGCTTGAAGAAGTTCCTGGCTCAATACCCGGCGTTGTTCAGCATAGACGGGGACTATGTTGATATCAACACGTTCCAGAAGCATCCTTGCGGGGCTGGAGCCTCGTCCAACAACGACTACATCGAGGAAGCGAAGGAGTACTTCGCGGGCAAGATGGTCCAGTACGGCGAGGGCACCGAAGTGCCGATCAAGAGCCTCCTCGGCCACCGCAGCCAGGCCTCTCCGCAGGTGCGTCACATCTCCGGCCAGAGGATCAAAGAGTTCAAGGACTTCCTGCTGAAGCATCCAGACTCCTTCCAGATCATCGATGACAACGTTGTTCTAGTCAGTGAGAATCATAGGAGAGGTAACGCACACACAAATTCTGAACAATTCCACAATCTACCTGTAGCTAATATTAACACAGACACTGCCCAACAGTTGTTAGATTATGTTGCACAGTGCATAGAGGCTAAAGGCCCTGTGATGGTTGACCAGCTCTTCCACTTAATTGTGTCACGTTTCCCACAAGAATATTGGTATCAAATGTTCAAGTCGCCCGCAGATTTGAGCGCATTCTTAAAAATATTTTCAGACTCATTCCACGTTCAATCGAACTTGGTCACACTTATTAGTAAACCAAAAATACCTGTTATGTATCTTAATGCAAAAGCTAAAGCAAAGACTGATGTACCAAAGCCTGTGGTCGAGGAAAAGCCTGTGTCCCCTATCCCCCTCACAGTTGAGAGTCCTACTCCATCAGATGGCAAAAAGAGTCCAGCAAACAACAGAATACTCAGTCCTATTGAATCTCCCCGAGGACCTCAAGCTAACATTGCAAACCAGACCCTGAAGCAAAGAATCAATTCTATTGTCATAAAGAATTTGGCAGAGAACATGGTCCGTGACAGGGTCAACAATCATTTGAATGCGCGAAGTGCTGAAGAAACGAATGGTACTCCAAGTTTAAGGAATAATGTGATGGGTGAAGCATGGCGCCAGAAGGTGCTCCAGTGCACAACTGTCATAGCTAATGTGAGGGAATGTGCCACACTAATCGAAAGCATTATGGTGCCTAAACGCAATTCAAAAAACATTGTTTCTTTTGACTGCGAAGGAATAAACCTTGGCCTCAAAGGAGTGTTGACATTGTGTCAAATAGCCACCATGAATGGCGAAGTGTACATACTAGATATAATGGCATGTCCAAGCATGGTTGTGGAGGGTAAAATTAAGGAATTACTAGAGAGTGAAAATGTTGTTAAAATTATACATGACTGTAGGAATGATTCAGTCAATTTACACAATCAATTTGAGATTGTTTTAAAGAATGTTTTTGACACACAAGCTGCTCATGCTGTTTTACAGTTGCAACAACAAGGTGTGCCTGTATACAAAGTCAAGAACCTTAGTCTCAATGCCTTATGTGAATTGTATAATGCACCTATGAACCCCATGAAGGAACAATTGAAAAATGTGTATCGCAGGGACCAACGTTACTGGGCAAGGAGACCATTAACAAAAGATATGATCATTTACTCTGCTTCAGATGTCCTATCTTTGGTCAACCCAGCAATTTATGCTTACATGTCAAGCAATATTAAGCCCGAGAATCAGCAGCTATTTGAAGAACTGAGCAATGAGCAAGTATTTATGCACATTCAGCCAACTGAAGTTAAATTGCGCAAGAGGCAACGAAAAATTAATACAGAAGTGGGTGAGTTGAAGCAGAAACTGGCTGAAACTACAAAGAATATTGTCCTGAGCAACAGGGAAATTAGGCTGCTCAGATACATTGAACTCACTGAAGAAGAAAAGGAAAAATTGAAGGGTTGTCACAAAATATCCAAGAAGTTGGAAAAACTGGAAGCTATTGGACAAGATAAGGACTCTGATTCAGATGATGATGAAAGGGAAAATGAAATGGCTAGCTTAGAGTCCAACCCTTCAGATCCAATATCATCCCCACACTCCACACAGCCACCAAGTCTCACAGAGTCCATGCAGATGATGGATGAAATCTTATCAGACACAAATATGGATAAAGTAGAGAAAATTAATCGTCTTGAGGCTATTCTGTCGGCTGTCGCCCCCCTCAGTGGAGAGCTGGAGGATAAATTCTCACAAACAATGGAACAAACACTGCCATTGCTCAAAAACAAGGATTGGTCCAATCTAAGCCAAATTTTGAACTTAGGAGAGCCAGATAAGAAAAGCTGTAGCTGCAGATGCCATAATTCCACTTATGATGAAATTAAGTGCAATGATCTCATTGAAACTAAGAAAACAGAGGTCGGCTCGCAAACTCTTAGCACAGGGGACATTGTGATCACGCGGATTCACTTCAGGGAGGAAGACAAAGCTAACGAAAGGATCCTCGATGCATCCCCTTTGAGCAAAAGGGTGGGTATCAACAACATGTCTTGATCGACACTCAGGCTATTGTTGTACTTCCATTTTCTGAGTGCCACAATTTAGTTTCGGAACTGTGTATGTATGTGATCATTTTATATATTTTTTAAGTTTGATGGTATTTCGTCCGGCCTCCGCGCGTCTTAAATCACTTATTACTTTGAACTAGTTTTGCGGGGGTATGATAGCGGTGCGATTGTACGAGATAGAATAAATTAAGCGTGTTGTGAGGTCGTGCATTGCCAAGTGTATAACGCCTACGCTATATGTTCATTTGAGCGGAGACGAACGCGTACACTCGAATAAATGCAACAGTAATTCGCATAATAGAACAGCTACTTAATTCCTTCATCTGGAAATGACAGTATTTGCTGTTTTCCAAGTTTTATAGTAATTTATTTTATGTTGGCTATTGCCTGTTAAGTATCCCAAACTTAAATGTGATAGATTTCAAGGCCTTTTTTCTCGATCTACTCTGGTATTTGTAAATAAGATAAATTTTGATAAGCATGCATAATCTTTTAAATCTTGCGAATCGCGAATATGATCGAGCGTCTTTCCGTTATCTTTAGTAAGTCAAGTGTATATACCTATTTATTTATTTATACGCTATGTTTAGTAGCATCGAGACTACTGGACCTATATCGAAGAGGGCAATAATAGGTGTATACAATAAAGTTTTTTTTTTATTATTATTGTAAAATATTTATAAAAAGTTAGATTTACTAGTAGACTAATTATTAATCACGTTTAAAAATATTAAAAAAGTGGTATAGGGTTAGTGTTATTGAAAGAGATGTTTTATGTAGTATGAGGTGCTTGGAGAAATCGATTTAAAACTTTATTTCACGTAGAATGTTATAGAGACATACGGTAGACGCGTTGTTACGTAGATATGCAAATTAACGTTATATTATAACGAACTTGTGATGGGTAACCGCGACGGTTAAATCCTAAAACTTTTGTTTAAAAAATGTGCCTTCGAGTCATATCCGACGAATGCCTTTATATTCAATTAATATATGAATTAGTAGGTTTTTATACATATTTAGTAGTAATTCTGTAACACGAAGTTTAGAGATTTGTTGTTTGTGAATAACACTTTGGTATACAAGATTTATATAGTGAACTAAACTCACCACGAAACACTAACTAGATAGGGTAGTTCTCAGAATCTATTAATGTTTTCGTCTTCAACCCCCTTGCGTGGTTTACGAAAAGCTTCGTAATAGATAAACGAAAATATTTCTAAAACATGTTGAATTCATTCGAATAGTTTATTTTTGTGTTATGGTTAAGTAGAAATGTGTTAAAAATTAAGTGATATTTTTAAAATGCTTTTTTGCTTATTATTATAGCAAAACGGTTGCTTTGTATTGAATTTGTACCTTACATTCTACACTGAAAAAAAACTAAACCGCTACTGTGGGCATGCCGCAAAAACAGTTTTCCTGCACTAGTTTCAAAACTTTGACTAAACGCAATAAACATGTGTGATAAAATATATTTTGTAGGTAGGTATTATTAGTAAAAGCATAATTACATTATCTCCCTCAACAAAAGTCAATTGTTTTGTGAAATGAACTATGGCAACGAATTTTGCCAGATTTCGACATGATTCCAAAGATGTGACGATGTTCGAATCGTAGCGCATCCGTCGGGCATTCAGTTACATGAAACTGAGTTCGCGGCATGTTTACAGTTCAGCATATTATCGTTGTTTACATGAGGCTTAACAAATAGGTCGCGATACCCGTTGTATGCGATTACGTGTAAAAAATTAAGTGCAACTTTATACGTGATAATGTTATTTATTGCTTCTTTTATAAAGTAGTAGTGACTACATGATACAAATTGTGTAAACGACAGGTTGCTCTCTCGGTGCGGTTCGACGGCCCATCTCGTTAAGCCTCATTAAATATAGCAATATATGTACCGGTGTAGATACTCCGTCATGTATTAATATTATCAGTATTGTATCCTTTATTTTGGAAGTCCACTCGCTAACATGAATCGTTAGTAAATGCAAAGAATGTCCACTGTTTGTATTTGCAATTTCCGTCACACATATACTCAAGTTTACCTCCTTTTATTTGTATCTATGAAATTATTAGGCACTTTTATAAGCATAATGAATTGTATTTTTAAAGTTTTTCGGCCATATATTTGTTGTTCGACGTTAAAATTATACATTTTGTGCCTTATACATTTGCACAATTTACTAAAACATGCTGTGTCCTTCTACACATTTTGTATGGTTTTGTAGAACGTTTATCAGTGCCACTAATAATTTTTGTACTATTTGTAAGGAGCATTTTGTTAAGTAGTCAATATAAGCGTAACCACTTTCAGTTATTTTTTAACTTAAAAAATCTTTAGAAACTTTTATTTTACCCTACTTACCAAGAGTATAATTGCTTACGACGTGAAAGTCGGTAATATTGTAATGTGGCAAATCGACGGTTAACTCATTTGCGCATTGTTTATGTTTATTATGAAATAAAAAGTTGTAAAATACCTATGTTCTATAATTTCCAAATTACCTACCATTTTTCTGCCCACCCGAAAAGTATCCATTCAATTTATAGCGCCACTTGGTTTAAATTTAGACGTTGCAAGCGGGGCCAGCGAACGTAAGGTCCTCGACACTCCTCGATTGGAGTCAGTTGCTGCTATTCTGGGGTTGAAAACCAAAAGCTGTACTTAGGAAATAATAATTAGGTACTTACCATCATCGGTAATAAAACAAATGTTTATACAATCAGGGTTAGTTTAGGTATCTTATCTACCTACTCTATACAGGGTTATTTGTAAAACACCAGCAACCTCTTAAGAGGTCATTGTACTCATCATTATGAACAACTTTTACTATGGGACTAAACCTGAAATCGCGAATAAAAAATCAGCTGTTCCCTACTATGTTCGTATAACTCGTCAAAATGTAGGGAACAGCTGATTTTTTTTTCGCGATTTCAGGTTTGGTCCCATAGTAAAAGTTGTTCATAATGATGAGTACAATGACCTCTTAAGAGGTTGCTGGTGTTTTACAAATAACCCTGTATAAAAAATCGAGCTGCTTACCCCACAGGAAAAATTACCTGTTTTGTAAATATAACATTACGGATTGTTTTTGTACTCTGTACTGTGAAAGTATAGGTAATGTTCGATTTGGCATCAAAGGACGATGCGGGTACCTCATAATATAAAACAATGTTTTAAATATTTATACAAGCATTAACACGTGTGTAATAGACAGCAATGCAGTTTGCATAGTACAGTATGGAATATCAATGGCGTTGTCTAATTAATATTCTTACGTCTTAGTAGCTCATTATACGGCAAATAGAAAGTTCGACAGAAATACATAAGTACAACAAGCTAATTGCAATGAATCGGCACGCAATTTCTAGAATTGTAACGTGTTTTTACTATCAATTAAACTACAAGACTGCTATAAATTAAAAAAAAAGATAAATGTTTCGTGATCAAGAATAACATAGTGGTAGAAATAATCACTGAGCGTTGGCGTTGTTATAATTTTATTGCTTCAAAGTTATTCTGAATTACCTGCCTTTGTAAATCGGAACGCAATACCTAACGGATTTCGAAATGTCAAATTAGAACCGCGTTTCAAATAAGCATTATTAGCATTTTTATCAAGAGCTTAGCTTTTACTTCTGTCACCATTACGCACATGAAAGGGAGAACAACAAGCGTGTGTTTCAAATGACGTTAGAGGTTTGGAACGCAAACCGTAATGTCAAATTTGAATTTTGAAAACATTGCACAAACCAGCACAAACACTCTAAAATTCAAATAAAAGTTGAAAAGTGCATAAAACTATGGAAGATTTTGATATATTTACAAATGAGATTAACTTTACGAAGCCTTTGTTCAAAAACATACTGACTAAATATGTTCATGAAGTGCCACCGACTCCAAACGGGCCGAATTATCAAAGTAAGTTTTTGCCATCACATTTTTATGTTAAAATAATCCTATAAACTTAATATCGTAATATCTAGTGCATAGGATAACTGTAGAAACTAATGAAGTAATCAATTAAGTATTTCAAAGACAAAGATCTTTGTTATTTTTTATGAATGATGTGTACAGATAACTTTTAATTATTCTGCCTTTCAAGGTGGTAGGAAACTTATGGCTGAGGAATGTCTAGCGGACAATGATGACGTGGGGTGTGCATTCCATTTGAGTGAGGCATCTTCAGCTTCACTAAGAACTATGGCTGTTTATAGAGATGAACAGTTGAAGGCCGCTGGTATGTATGTTAAGTAAATAATGTACGGTCGCCAAAGATGATAAGTAACCAGTCGTCGGATATAGTTGAAGTTTAGTAAGAAACCGATGGACTTTTTCGAATAAAATTTAATTTAATGAATAGAAAACAAACATCATTAACCGACTTCATTTATGGAATTAAAGGACATCAACCAATTTGTATGGCGTTTGGGCTTGAACATGAACATAAAAATATTGCACTATTATTGATTTTATTGGGTGGTTTACAGTACAAAGAAAACATATAGATAAGAAGTTTTGTATCAAATTGGTTAAATAATACAAAAAAAAAAAACTTCAATACTTTAAAATAAATTGTTGACTGCGAGAGGTCTCTGCTAGAGATAAGCTCTACTTCATAGCAATCGTCCTTTTAAAAATGTATTTTTTATTTATGTGCAATAAAGAGTTCTAGACGATGATCGTCCAGAGAACCTACTACTAGTGATGAACTAGTGATGGATTATAACCAACTCAAAATATTCAATTATGTACATAATTATCTCAGAAGTTGGAACTTACCACTTGCGGTGCGATCCATTGCAGTATAACTCGCTGCACTTCCACAAGATTAACAATGTGTCTTCTCCTGTGAGTGATTTCAATACCACAATTTATACAATATATAGATTCACTGGATTCACTAAGCAAAATCGGAAAGTCCATGTTCACGCGCAAGTCTTCATGTAAAGCGGGTTCATTATGCGGAGAAATGCCAGGGTTAACGTTTGAAGCGGGTACTGAGTCCGAGAGTGAGCCGGGGTCGTCGAATAGAAAATCATCAGAATCCATTTTGAACAGCACAAGTCGTCAAAAATAGCTAAAGTCGAAATAATATTCACAATACGATACGAAAAAAAGAGCGGCAAACGCAAAGCGAATGACATTGACAATTTGAAAATCGAGCGCCAATCGGGTCTGGGTCAGCGTTGCCAGTTCTCTGCACTGTTAGTCGAACACTCGATTTGAAATCGATTCCATTCATCTGTGCTGTTTTGTTTTGCATATTTCTTTTGGTTATGGACCATGCCGCATTACATAAAATCTTCAAGAAAAGCACGTGTTAATAATACCCGCTACCAGGAAAACATTTTAATGTTTCGACGCTCTCGAATCGAAGCATCAAAAATATCGATATTATTTTTTCTGTGATTTTATTCTTTAGGCAACCCTAACTCAACGCGCCCCGCATGCCGCACCGCAACTGTCACCATACAAATACAAATCAATTAAAAATCTTTAATATTCGTTTTTAATATTATTTATTTTGGCACTCCCGAATAGGGACCAATGTTCAGTAAATATTATTACTCAATTATTTGTGAATTCCTTTTTTCCCAGTACGGTTGTTCACGGTTAGCCCAGTTTGGTTGATATCCTTTGATTCGAAAACATCCATCGGTTTCTTGCTAAACTTTCACTATAACTGATGACCCTGGTTACTTACCTCTTTTGGTGACTGTACCTATATTATTAGAAATAAGTACTTAGTACTTAGGTACCTACCTACCTAAGTACTTAGTTCAATAAACAACATCTTGACATCATGCTCGTTTTTTTCTGACAGGGGTAGACAGAGCCAGAGGTGTGTATGATACCCACATTTGACCAGTTATGCTTAAGTCCCATTTAAGAAAACTTAGAGGGTGACCTTATTGCCATTAAAAAATCATAGCCAAATCCAGACTTCGGTCTGCTGTGCAGAAATTCTCGATGGGATAACTCATTAATACTTTTCAACCTCGGAATCAAACCCAATATGTAACACACATTTAACAGTTGCAAGTGCAATAGACGCCTGAGGCAGGACATCACCGTCAAGGTTGACTCATTGTGGTGGTCACTCGCAGTGTACGGACGTGCTCGTTAGCAATATTTAATAATTACCTACTTTAATAGTAGTGACCTCCTTTAGTGCATTACCAACGTAATGCAACTGTAATTTTGCTTAGTGCGTAGTTTCAGTGTATAATGGACACGAATCATTGAAGTCGTCAAAATACAAAATGGATAACAGCCCCTTTAATCCAAGAGGGCCAGTGCACCCCTCCGCCTCCCCGTCGAAGACGACGACGCTGAAACCAGCCCTTGAGTCGGTCACGGCTGATGTTATTTCAACACCCGAGATCCAAAAATGGATGTCAGCCATCGAACAGCACTTAAATGAAGTTTGCTCTATTGCCGCGGATGGCAAACTCAACTCGGAGCAGAAACTGAAAATTTCTACCCTGTGCCGTAAAGTAGGATCTGGAACCTCACAAATGGCAGTTCTATACCAGTCGCTGAAGCAGAAAGCCATTCACGCGTATAACGCGGTTGATGCCCTTCAAGAAAAGCGCAACCTGACGGAACATATTTCGGAGCTCAAGCAGACGATTAAGGACTCTGGTTCTGCGGGAAATGTATCGTTTGCCGATATGGTGAAGAAGGGAGCAAATGATTTCGTTCGACCGAACAATTTAAGCTCTGTAGCTATTTATCCCAACGATAAATTAAAGTCAAGTGATGAAACAAAAGTCCTCGTGCAAAAAATCATTCGCCCTGATCAAATGAAGCTGCATGTACGTGGCGTCCGAAAGACCAAAAATGGAGGCGTTATTATTAGTACAGAGACGAAATATGATGCTGACAAGCTCAAGCACGCAGTCGAGCTGTCTACATCCGGACTTACCGCCGACGAACCAAACAAGCGCAAACCTCGGATCGTGGTTGTAGGTGTGCCGACTACTTTGGCTGAAACTGAAGTTTTCAGGTGCATTTATGAACAGAACGTAGCCGATAAGTTTCCAGCAATGCCTATGGAGTCCTTTTTAAGCGTGACTAAATTAAGCCACAAATCTGGGAAGAAAGATGCGTCGACCTGTAACTACGTCATTGAAGTCACAGCCAATATACGTAAAGCCCTATTATCCCAATCAAGGCTTTTTATAAATTGGACGTCATGCCCTGTCAGGGACTTCACCTTGGTCACCAGATGCTACAAATGCCAACAATATGGTCATGCAGCAAAAACATGCAGAGAGCTGAAATCTACGTGTGGTCACTGCGGTGAAGAAGGTCACTCGATATCAGAGTGCGGAAAGAAAGCTGACATACCGAAATGTGCAACTTGCTTACGCTTTAAAAAGCCCAATAACCACAAAACGGGAGAAGCTGAGTGCCCTGCTAGGAAAATAGCAGAATACAGGTACATCAACTCTATCGACTACGAGGGCGCCTAGAGCGTCATACTTAAGGCCAGACTTCCGGGTTTACTGGTTGCTGCTGACTCAACAAAACTCTGCACTGGCCTACAAACCTTCGATTTTGTTGATGTTTAAGCACATAAGTCGCCCGCTACAAAAATCGAATAAACACGAACGTGATTTAATTTTGTGCAACATTGACTTTAACCCACTTACCAATTTCTGCTGACGCAAAATCATATCATGTGTTTAGCTAAGTTTTAAAGTGCAAGAAACTATTTTACGCTGACTCAATAATTCGTATACAATCAGACTTTTTGTTTTTATTTTGTGTTATCTTTAAGGTAAATAGTATTTATGTAAACTAGGTATAAAATAATTAGTTAGTAAAATTTTGTAATTATTTCAAGACTACATGTTATATATTGTTAAGAATTTTATAGTCCTACAATTACTTTTAAGTATGCTCATGCCGCCTGTGATACAGGTTTATCCTAGTACAGGCATCGAACATTATTATACCTTTGTAAATATAATTTCTAAGACTTTATGTAATAATTTTACCAATTTTAATACTGAATAAACAATTATATTATATTATTATTATATTATATTAAGGTAGACCAAGGCGAAGGTGGCGTGACGATCTAATATCATTTGCAGGGCCAACATGGCCAGAGATCGCACAAGACAGGGAGGTTTGGAAGGAAAAAGGGGAGGCCTTTGCCCAGCAGTGGGTCACAAAATAGGCTAAAAAAGTGTAATAGGTAATATGGGCTGGTGTCCGCAACTCCACGTCAATGCGCGTATTTTGCGTACGGGTTGCAAGTGCAAATGTAATTTATGTGTGTTACATTTAACAGTGTTGCAATTGCAACCTCCACTAGTTTTTCTCTGAATGGATGTAATATGTGCAATCAAAATTAAAAAAATAGTGTTGACTCTTTGACCATATTGTTAGAAGTACTAGATGAAGTTTGCATTGGATGTGCTCTAGAGGTTTAATGAACAATAATCTTAGTTTTAATAATATTTTTTTTTGTTTTTAGCAAATAAACTGCACAAAATCACAAGTTACATAAAACCTATAAAAGATTTAATAGATGCGAACCCTGTGTAAGTATCTGGTTTATTCCCTACCACTTTACTGACAACTGGCTTATCATTATATTAAATTAACATTTTTATTAATAATTTCACCCACATATGTCTTGATCCCATGTAAATATCGGGATATAAAGTATCCGTTGTCCTAATCTAGGTCATGGTCTACCCATGTGCCAAATTTTATCTAAATCTGTTCAGACTTTAATCTTTTCTCTATACAATATTAGTTTACTTAGATATTTTTTTTAAATGTATCTAAGTAATTTAACTTTTATGCATGAAAAAAAAATACATGTTACATATGTAACAATATTTTCACCTGAGCATGAGCTATGGTTGCCGAGAAACGGTAGATGGAACATTGACAGACCAATTGCCAGGTGGGTGGACGACCAACTTACAGAAGATGGCGGGGAAGACCAGCCGGTCGATTCTGTAAAAATCTCACTGTTAAAACTTAGGTGAAGTGAGTTTGTTTTTGCTAGGAATTGACAGCTCACTCCACGCTCACATCATCTAAGTTTTCACGGTGAGATTTTTACAGAATAGCCCCGCTGTATGAGATTTACACGTACCAGGGGAGCATGGCACAAAAGAGGAAGGCCTGTACGCAGCAGGGGGAAGAACAAGGCCGATGTTGTTGAGCGACGCATGAAAAGCTATTTTGATATTAATAATTGTGATTATTTTTAGACCAAAGAAAGAAGCAAAGATTTTAGATTTGCTCTCAGACGGTACAGACAACATAACAAATGATTTGGAATCATTTGCAATAGAAGACGATGAGCCATTTCACAAGAAATATCTTCGCTTCTCCAAGGAGAACAATGTTGACAACTTTCAGAAGATTCTGAAAGAATTACCTAAAGGTACTGTGAATGTTCATAACAATAGCTTACTTTATCATTATGGTTCTAAATAAAAAGAGTGGCTTGCTTGCCCATTCTTCTCGATAGGAACCTTATGCGCTTTTGAATGGGCAACTAACTTCATCTTTCTTACTGACCGACCCCTTGACAATTCTAAAGTGTCTGTAATTTATTTATTTGAAATAAATGCTGCTGCGTTAGGACGAACAAGAGATGTGGTACACATGTATACCACAAGCGGTACAAATTTGTACCAGCTCGTCCCTGAGGGGTTAGTTTGAATTTTAAATACCTTGATTCTTGCAACAAATGTCAGCATGTGCAAAATAAAATGCGCGTTCATAATTATTTGTTAGCTGTCCAAGGAATCAGACTATAATTTATAGGGTGTGGGTAGTCCAATGTTGCCTTTCTGTCTGCATATTTGCATAATTTTATGCACCATTTTTATGTAATAATATAATATTATTCAATATCTGGTTTGATACCACCCACTGCACTGCTAGAAAAGTTAGCTTGTTTTGAACTTTTTAGTTGCAGTCGGGTGTTTCGATTTTTAAAATTTTTCTTTTTTTACTTCCGTTTATGGAATCATCTCCTCAATCCCTTTATTTTGATACAATGGTCATGGTACAATTTTTTTCCAAGACATTTTATGCATGGCTAAAATCTGCCATAATAATTTTATAAAAAAAAATTACCACATACACACAGAGACATACTCGTGAAAAACATGACCCTGACTTTGCTGTCTCGCAGTAGGGTAAAAAGATTTACCACTCAACTTCTACCACAAACTATAGTAACCTAGTTTGTTCGGTCAAGTTTTAGCTATCCCGTCAAGTTCACCTGCTTCACACCGTCTTCCAATGCGGTAGGTAGAAACAACTACAACTACCCGCTATGATCCTTTACTGCAGTTTACGTTCATACTTCTCGATCATACACGCACGCCGGGTGCGAGTACTACGCACCGGTCCTTTCTGAAGACATTCACCAATAAGGTCACTACATGTCCTCTTAGGGAGTCCCCTCCCGGTGTTCACCCGTTTCACCAATCACCATCACCAATACTAATTTCCTCATCTTTTTATTTCAGAGTGGACCGTAGTACAATTGACTGTACCATACAATCCTAACGAGAACTTGAAGTCGTTGATTGAGTATAGAACGGAGGTAGACTCAATATTCTTGAGCATGTTCACCAATGATTACTTGGAGGATGCAGGCTTAGGTCCCATGACAGTGCATATACCTGCTAATGTTACCAAAGGTGAGTTGAAAAAAAAACCTATCAAATCAAAAAATCACCCTGTATTATTGGCGCCGAAAAAACAGTAGCAGTTTTGGTAATTGCTTTCCGCGTCTGTGAAGTTAACACACAAAAAAAAAACAGATTTTTCAAACTGATATTTCATGTATAATATTCAGGATGTTTGGAAGCTGAGTGCAATCGTTGACACCATTTGCAGCATTTTGAGCCATACATGTCTTAGACGAAGTACGTTTTTTTATTTTTAACTGCAAGCTTTTAGTCAAAAATAACATACCAACTTTAACTGGGAAAAAAAAAACATACTTCGTCTAAGACATGTATGGCTCAAAATGCTCTAAATGGTGTCAACTATCACCCCCTTACGGCTTTGCATCCAGCTTCCAAAAACCTTATATAATATTAGTTAAGATAATATTTTGTACATTTAAACAAATTCCAGAAGGCGAGAAACCTCTTTTTACTGAGCTGTACTCACTGCTAGACGAAAACTACAAGACCATAGACAATGCTCAGTTCCTGAACAACAAGCGCCTTGTTCAGAACTACTGGAGTCGAAGAGAGGACATTGATTTACGGATGAAGGTAATATCAAAATCAAAATATTTTATTTCACATAAGCCTACATGGGCACTTATGAAACATCAGAAGCTAGGTGCACGGTTCCAACTGGTCGTTTCTTATGGAGAAGAGCCGACAAGAAACTCTACGGTTTTCTCACGGCTTTTTCAAAATAATTGGCTTTTACAATGTTTTCAAATTACAGTAGGTATGGGAGGACAGCGTAGGCCTGTTAACAATTATCTACAGATCTAAAGTCTACAAGGCCTACAAGGTCCTCACATTTACAAAATAAGAATCGATCAGAAGGATAAATAAAAAATAAAATATAAAAACCTATTAAAACCAATCTCTCGGAATCTCAAATTGTATTAGAAGTATTGATAGCAACGCGGTGTGGCTTGCATGGTTAAATGACATCATTTATACAATTGAATCGTCCTTCATGTAACTAACGGAGTGCAGTGCACTATAAGACATGAATGGCTCATTATTATCATTACGATTGATTTGCAGTCTTGGTTTGTTTTATTTATTTATTAAAACTTTATGCACAAGTAAAAAAATACTGTAAAAAGGCGGACTTAATGCCTGAGGCATTTTCTACCAGTCAACCTTAGGGTGATGCAGAGACAAAACATGGCAGGTGCAACATACGGGATAACTAGGAAATGACTATAAAATACAAGAATAAATAGATAGATACATATATATATAAACAAAATGGAACAACCCTTTCTAATTTTTTTTTATATTCTTTATTGCGTCATGTTTACCGCAAATAAACGTATTTTCTTTCTTTCTTTCTAACCCAATCCTGAGATTTCTTTCTTTCTTTCTAACTCAATCCTGAGATTTTCTTTCTTTCTTTCTAACTCAATCCTGAGATTTTGCCCAGATTCTGGGGATGTAACCCAGTACTCACTCATCATACTTGGGAAAGGGTTAGACAGCTGACTACTAATTTAGTGAACTGATATTATAATAACTTAATAATTACTTGCAGAGTGTGATCAATGTGATGGATAAAGAATGGCTTGGTGGCTGGGGTTGTTTGCTTACCGGCAAATTAATGGACAACACCTTGAAGGAAAAAGTTGTTAAATTAGTTGACACCACTATATTAGACTGGGGGTAAGTTCTTATACTTCTAATATTTAGATTTTGAGTTCTCTATTACATTTTGATTAGAGGATTTTTTTTATTTTTTTTATTGCTGAATGGGCCTGCTCTTGACCTCGATCACGCCTGATGGAAAGCGAAGGATGAGGTCTATGATGGAACGAGCGTGCCCAGAAGATGCCTAAAGCACTGGAACTCCCGCGCATCGACGATACACAGCAGGCTGCTTGACGCCGGACTGGGGGGTTAAGACTTGGTAGTCAGATAAGTGTTGGGTGTGATTGTCCAGGATGCGCCGAGCGCGAGCGTTTAGTTGAGTATCTGGCAGAACAAACTGCGCTACACGAGGAGGCTTCTTCATGCATCCCAAAAACAACTATATACAATTTTACAATCACGTTTCGGG